>JAVJGI010000035.1:8991418-9056571 GCA_035590275.1 Ibycter americanus | reverse complement strand
CCCGTGCGGCCGTGGGGGCTGAGGGGAGCTCTGCCGGGGGCTTCAGGGGTTGCTCGGCGCTCGGCTGAGCGGGGCAGGCTGGGGAGGAGCTCCCCCGGTGCGCTGGAAGGTGCGGGGCCTTTGCTGGGGCGCTGGGGCTGCCGTGGGTTCAAGCACTGGGCTGCCTGATCCTTATATAACGACGAAAAGGCTGCTTTGGCGAAGATAGGAAACTGTCGAGAGGCAAGGGCCTGCCAGGGGTGTACAACCAGGCTTCCTAAACGTGGGAGAGAGCTCCTTCATCTAGAAACCGAAACTCCCTATACCTACTTGAAAGAGATTGGTGTCTCGTTTGTTTGTAGCACCAGCTTTTGTGGAGGAGCCCTTATAGTAGAGGTTACTAATAGGCTACTTAAAGTGTAAAAGAGGCAGTCTGCCTGGGTTAGTGTGTTGACAGGAGTGTATCACTGGCTTCCTGAGAGGTGTCCAGGAAATACATACGTTTCTTTGGTGAAGTAAGTGTGTCATATACACAGTAGAGTTAATTTTGAATGATATAATTTGAGAACCATTTGTAGAAAATGATTAGATTCTACTGGCAGTGCTCTTGCTTCTTCCCTTGATCTGGAATGATGTAGTCAGTTAAAAAGGAAAGTGTTTTAAAGGTATGGGCAGCCAGCCAGGCTCTCACCATTACTTTCACTTGATCTGATTCAGGTATTTACAAAACAAAATTTGCCAGGTTCTGAAAGTTGGTCAATATCTTGTCACTTTCAGTGGGGGTAAAAACCAAACCTGATGACAGTGAAGTTGATGGAGGTAGGAAGGGGGAAATGCTGCTGGTTAGTTTCAAGTGGTTTAGGCAGTTTGATGCAGCAGAGTGGTTAGAGGTCAGGGTTGGTGAATAATTTTGTCAACCCTCCTGCTTTTCCCCTGCTCCCTCCCTTAAGTTTCACCATATGGTCCTTAGAAAATTAAAAAATTATTCTATATATACACTTTTCCTTCAAGACTCTCTGACAACAGGTAGTATAGGTCTTTGAAGTATTCATAAGACTTGTTATTTGTAGTGTTTTGGTAGCAACTAAATTTTGTTTGTGGACTAGAACCATGATCTGCTAATAGAGAGTGAAGAGAGAGGAAAGCATACGGCAGAAGAGAAAAGGGCGGTTAATTGTGATAGGCAGTGGGAACACCAACTGATAAAGTTTGAGTGGAAGTTTGCAAGTGTTGTGAAAGAATATCACAGACAATGACTGTGGGCCTGGCATCTGTATTGCATGTGGGAGGATAACTTGGATGGGGCTGGATCAGAGCATATCCAGAAAATTGTTCGTGATACGATGGAAAAGAGTAAGCAGGGCAGACAGAGGCCAGTTGTGATCAAAGTGGCAAGCCAAGAAAATGGCCTTTGACACAGTGTACTGAGTGGCAGTGGCTAGGCTGTGAATAAACTTATTCTCAGAACTGGTAGGTATCTGACTGTGGAAATAGATGAACCGTGAAGAGCCTTCCATTTCAAGCTGTTAAAACCTTGCTGTTTGTGGGATGGTGCTTGATGTTTATGAAACATTATTGGGAGGCTGGGTTCAGTGTTGTGGGATGTTGCTTCTAAGTTGATTTTTTCATGTTGCTTCTAAGTTGATTTTTTCAGCATGGTTGCTGTTCAGCGTGGCACCTGGTACTGCAGCCTGGGAGCAGTGCTGGGGTTGGTGGTGCTCCTCTATTTCAGTTAGTACTGGACTCATGCTGTATATTGTAAAACTGAGATCCTGAGACTTAGAGGATCCAATAGCTTTTCCTGTTGCAATAGTGAAGGTATGGTGAACCCTCAGCCAGGAACAGTAATCATATCTTGCTTATGTCAGTTTCCCTTGTAAGTGTCTTCTCTGGCTGTGCTCCCTTCCCCTATATGAGTGGCTGCAGTATTTTGCAGAGGGTCTTTCTGCCCATTCAAAGGAACTTTCCAATTGGGTGTTCATTATGCAGCACTTATTTTCAAAATCTTTAACCTGATACTGTACAGAGTTAAATTTAATTTTGTGTGTGTGTCTAAATTTGCTTTGGTTTGTTCAAAGCTTAATCATATAATGCAGCTTATTTCATGAGTCATTTTTAATTAGAGAAGACAGAGTTAATGAATGGTTATTGGTAAGACTCCTGCATTATGGAGCAGTTGCGCTGTGTGGTGTCATAGCACTACTAATTGTGTAATAAGTCATGAACACAGATCTTGGAATGAATCATGTGATAGGAGGTTGTTGTTTAAGGATTACTTGCTGTTCCATGGCTTAGATGACAAACTTTAGTCTTTGAGTTCCCCCCCCACCCCCTCCTGCTGTGATTTTTTTTTTAGTTGTCTTGTTTTCTTGCTTGACCTGGAATTTGTTTATTTCAATGCTGTTGTCAAAGTCCTTGACCATTCTTCTTAAAGTAGTTAACATCCTAAATTGTGTTACACAGAGGTTACATGAGAGGTTTTTGAGTATATTGCTGGAAAATGTAATAAAAATGATGGCCCAGGGCTTTGCAGTTGCTACTTTGAAATCAGTTGTGAATGTGAACTTAGAAAGTTCAGTTACTTGGTGAGTCTCCATCTATCCTTTGGTTTGCCTCATTCAGTACTGAATTGCAATGACAGCCTTTCAGTCTGTGCTTATATTTTAATGTTTCTGCAAAGTGGCTAAAAACTTGCCAGCTGGCAGAAGACTAGGTTTTCTTCATCGAGTAGAAATCTGCAGGGAGGTGAGGTTGGGTGGTTGATGTATTTTGCACTGGCAAGTTAATGGTTTTGGTCACCATTATTTCTAAAGTTCATTTTCCAAAATGGTCACTAGAAGCATTCATTTATTGTCTTATAATTTGGAGGACTTGACTGGAGAATCCCATATCTGACCCCAGAAAATGCAGTTTCTCATCAAGCTCCTGTCGTTCCTCAGATTGGCTGTTTACTGGGCAAAATTATGGGGTTATAGAGAAGTGCAATTGGCTTTGAGGCACTTTTCTGTTCACTTGCTGAACTGACGATTTTTGGTTACTGGTTACTAGTCACTGTCTTCTGTACAGTGTGAGATATTTGGGATCCTGTTAAGCCTAATCTAATTCTAGCTCTCTGTTTTGTATTACACACTGCATCTGCACAGTTCAAATAAATACATTGCTTTATGTTCATCTGTTCAGAGTCTTTTAAGAATGAGGGGGTAATCTTTTCTTACTTCCATTTTATGTCACATTTTCTCAGCAGGAAAACAGGAATTCAGTTATTGTTCAGGGAAACCACTTTTATACTTTTTTTGTCAGTTAAACCATCTAAAGTATGCTAAATATGAAAAAAATGTTTTGATGTTTACTAAAGGAAATATCAACTTGATCCTTTCAGATACTATCACTAATTCTTGTACCCCTCAATTTCTTACACCTGATAGCTCTGTTCTGTTTGGCTTTTACTTCATGGAGTAATAGAGGAAAACAAGCTGCTTCTGATTTTTAACCTTTGTAATCTGTTTCTGGCATTTGCATAAACTAATTATTGTGCTTAACTGCTTGAACAAACTAAACAATGTTCGTATGCTGTCCTTACCTGTGAAAGATGCAGCTAACATCAGAATATGGGTTTGCACTGCAGTAAGTTCTTCTTCCATGTGCTTATCCAGTGCTCTCGGTGTTTTTAAATGTTTATTTAGATGAGCTGTGTAGACTTTCCCACAGCTTTGTTCTTATTTCCAATATAATGAAATAGAAATTCCAATATGATTTAGTTTTTAAATGATAAGTTTTTTAGCCCTACCTGCATGCACACACTCCTTAGATTTGCTCTGTAAACAGAAGTGACTGATGGGGATGGCAGAAATGTATGTCAGTGGCTATAGTGCTCTATGTGGTTATATAGTCAATCACAATTATCACATCAAAATTAACAGTTTTTATGTTTGATAGTGGTGAGACAGAAAAAATACGTTTTATTGCTTAGAGAAGACTGTCTGTGACTCAGGAATTTGCTTGGATTAAAAGCCATGCGATACCAATACTTTAATCCACAAATACATTGTGCACAATTATTCATTAGGTGTCAGACTGGCCCTCTTGGTTTTGCATTATTACACCCCTCAGTTATGCTTGTAAGTCTAACATGTGGAGCTGTAGTCGGACTACCTTGGGAAATTTAGGACCAATATTATATTATCTCTAATAATAACTGCTTGCACAATCCAAGCCTTGGTATCAGTAGCAACGTTTTCAACAGCTCAAATTCATATAGCAGTGCAAAGGACAGAGATATAAAATAAGCTGTTTCATTTTACAAGGAACATGTGACTAATAGTGTTTTTGTGGCAGCAAAAAGAGATAAACAAGTAAACAGTGAAGAGCCAGCTGAAATTTTAATTTCCATTTCAAATGTTTACAAGTGATTTAGGTAGGAGTTTACTGGGGGTATGAAAGTTATAATTAACTATCCATGCTTTCTAGATTTGAGAAGAGAAGGAAGAGACACATGGAGAATATATGATAGAGTTTCCATTGCAGGAAAGAGGGGAATGAATTGATGTCTCATGATGAATTGCTGTGTCTAAAATATAGGTTACTGTGCATATTTTTAATTTTCATGAATTTGTAAAGATAGAGCATTTTGACAAAATGTGTATAGCATCAGTGTAACACAGGTAGAGTGAGAAAAGACGGAGGGATTACAAGCAAGGACACCCATAGTGAAATATCGTATCAGTCTCTGAAGTGCATGGTGAAATTTTTGCTGCACCTGTTTCTGAGCACTGAATGTTCGTTGTTGCTCTTAAAAGGCATTGAGAATGATAGGAGAAACATAACTCTGAGCTTCAATATGGCCAAGTGTTGCAGTACTGTCACTTTCTGAACTACAGTACCGATGAGGATAAGCCATTTATCAGCAAGCTGAGTTTGCTGTTTTTTATGTTAACTCTTTGAACTTCCGTTTTAGTAATGGTGCCTGTGATTTGATTTATAATCATGTATAATTTCTCTACTATAAAAAGAAGTTGAAAGACCTGTAAAGAGAAGTGAGGCTTTGGTGTGCCTGGAGTGAGTGTACTTCTCTCTTGCCTCTGCCTTTATCTGGGGTGAGTCTGAATCCATAAAAATCTGCTTCGATGCTGAGCTGGCAAGATAAACTAGCAGTTCTGAATGTGACTTTTTCACCTTGCCATATTTCGTGTCCAAAACCTTGAACTCGTTTAATGACCTCCAGCAGATTCTTCCCTTTGGAAAAGAGTTCAGAGTAGATACCCTTTTCTCCCTGGAAGTAAGCTGTGCGTATATGTATGTACAAGGGCCTTCATCAGTGTGCTGCTTGTGTGGTTAGCATTGGTTCAGTGCATAAATGCGTAAACTCTTATCTGAGTTCTTGGATTATGTCAAGTTGATGCTAAGAGAACTTGAAGTCTGAAATTACAAGTGCTTTTGGTTTTGTAAGGTACATTAAAAAATGGTTTTATTTTCTATTTGTTACCTCTCACCTCTTCAAAAGGAGTGAACAGTAGGTAGTGTTTTATTCTACAATATGGTCGTGCACACCTTCTCAGAACAGGTCCTCTAGTACAGGCAGGACCAGAGGGGTAAGCATCAGCATGACAAGAAATGTCATTTCTCCTTAATAATCACTACCTTTTACCTGACCTGATTGAAGATGTGCTTAACAGATGGGTTACGGTTGGCAATGGCTTGGCGATACCCAGTGGGTATGTCCAGGTTATGGGGTGGGGTTAAGAGCGGTGGGCTGCTTCATTCATTTGGCCTTGGCAGCTCAGCACAGGGAGGCTGCCGGACATGAGAGAGCACAGAAATCTAGTACTTGTTCAGTTGTGAGAAAGAAGTGTAGAATCTGATCCGTGTTTCCCTACAGGTGAAATGAAATGGTCGTTGTATGGCTCACATGTTTAAGGTGTAGGACTCTGAGAGGAAAGGAGCGGTGGGTAGGACACGCAGCTATGCCTGTTCTGGTGGGCTGTTGGTCCCTGGTTTTGATGGTACCTGACCAGTGCTACGGAGGCCTCTGCTTGTTAAATGTGGCGAGAATGTGTGTTCTTCAAGTGCAGGTATCAACAATAAATTGTGACATAAACATTTGTAATTATGTGAAAATGCCCTCAAAGATTATAAAAGTCTTAGTGATGATGGTAGTTTATGGCTGTCGTTACTGCTGTCTGTAGTTCAGGAACGAAGATGCAATTGAGTGAGCAGTGTTTGCTAGGAAATATACGTGCTATGTATTGTGAGGCTCCTCTAAGTGGTATCTATGTGGATCATATATTTGAGAAAGGGATGTAGTAAGCTGTGTTACAGGGTTGCAAACAGGCCATTTAAAAATTGAGGAAAGGCTGGAGAACTTGCTGTTGAAGCAAATGAAGTAGAAGTGACAACTTGCTTGCAGCAGAGCATCGACTCAAACTTGTAAGGACTAGAGAAGAAAACAAAAAAGAGAAGACCCTGGTGGGCTTACAGAAAAGTCTTGATTATCAGTGGCAAGAATAAGTAATAGGTGACAGAAATCTTACAATCAATGTAGTAGCATGGGAGATGGTGTTTAAGTTTTAAGGTTTTGTTTGGCATAAGGGTAGGAAATAGTAGATAAGTAATTCAGGCCTGGTTATGTAGGAATGGGAGAAGCAGCATCCATGAAGGGGGGGAAAATGCCAAAGTTATTTTACTTGGTAGTTGAAGGAGAACATTGCAAATAAAAAGCAGAACAGCCCCTCTGCTGAAGAGTTTAAGTTGCAAGTGGTCCAGCCATGTGTTTCCTAAGGGGTCGTAAAATGCGGTATTGGAAAGCCATGTTAAGGAGTGGGGTCTGATGAGGGTACGGCCTTTGCTAAAATGAAAAGTTAAAGCCAAACAGAGGGGCCAACACCAAGGATGATAGTTGGCTGGGAATTTGGATGCTGCAGGTCAGGATATTCTAGAAAAACTTGTTGGACTCTCCTTAGGCTTTTCCACAACAGCAGATGTCAGCAGTGCTGAAGCAAGCTGAAACTTAGGGGTACAAGCAGTAAGAGAATGCTAGCGTTCTCTGATGGTTTGCTTCTCTAGAATTTCTCACCTGTGGTAAAGCACAAGGTCTTTGAGGCTTGTTTATTTCTTTGTTTTATACCATTTTCCTCTGTGGTTAATCTTTTGAAGTTTTTCTGCCTAAAGTGATGAATTCGAGCTTTGGAGTGTGCTACAATCACAGTGCTGCAGTTCTGGTTTGCAAATATATTGCGGAGCCAAACACTGAAGCAGTGGTTGGTGCTTTCCCCAGCAAGCCCCTGGGTCAATATCTCATAAAGTCCTGCTTCTGGAACCTCATTATCTGAATTATGTTGGAAGAGATCTACAAAAATGATGGGAATTATCGATTCAGAAAATATTGAGCTACATGTATACTCAATGTGTTATGACTACCGGAATAGATTAGGAGATGCAAGTCTAGAAATATTTGCAGGGCTTAAATGTTGAAAAGAGGAATTAAATATTTAGTTATGGCTCCTTCATAATATCGTGGAAGTAATGGAATGAAGCTAATAATGGATCAGCTTAAACAGTATCCAAGGAATTACTGCTAATGAGATAGTGCAGGTTGCGGACGAGTCTCCCGAGGGGAGTAAAAGCCCAGGCAGTTGGTAAGAGCTGATTCCTTTGAAGAAAGTCATTACAGGAAACTATCTTGCTTGAATGGGAAGGGGAGACTAGACCTGGGTGATTTTTAAGTAGCTCCTGTGCTTGCCGTTCTACCTCTGGCCTCCTCTACAGTGGTTTTTGCACAGCTTTGTATGCGAGAGAGATAATAAAGGGGGTATGCAGTCTTTAAAATGGGATCTTGCAGTTTTCATGTATCAGGCAAGATGTATCAGGGAGGAAGAGTCTGAAGTGCAGAGCTTTATCTTTGTGTTGGTGAGCAGCAAAACTGGAGCAGCCTTGACTGCTGCAGAAGGAGCTCTAAGGAGTTTCAGCAAAATGCCGGGTTCCCGTTAACTGAAGAGTTAATGGTTGAGACTGACAGTTAATCTTGCATAAACCACCAGAGATCGGGAAGCCCACATATAGCCTCTGTTTACATGTGCTTATTTTTCTGTCCTTTTTACTGCTTTAATGCAAATGCTTCAGAAGTTTTTCAAGCCTGTGGGATTTGTCACAATCACTACCTTGTTTCGTTGGTTCCCCTCCCTAGCATTGAAGAACAAAGACCTCCCAGTGCCAGTGGGGTCAGAGAACAGTGGCGGTGTGGGCATGTGTGGGGCAACATAATTAAACTGTCCTTATTTACAGTTTCTGATCCCCAAACCTTCACAATCTTAAGCATTTTGAACTTAAAAATCTGGTTTTAGAATAGTGGTTCCGAGTTCATTGGTTTGAGTATTACCAAACACATTGTCAGGTTACCTATGCATGTTTTATCACTAAAATGATGAACAATAAAATACTTTCAAACTCTGCTTTTTGTTGAGATCTCCCTGAGACCGGCAGAGAAGAAGGTAAGGAGTCTATCATAGCTTTTCTGATGAAACGAAGTGAGAGAAAGGTGAGTCTGTTGGTTTCTCAGGCTTTGTTTATTTGAAATTAAGAGCAGTTTTGAAATAAATGGGATTAGCACTTGTCTGTTTTAACCTAGCTGAGCTCTTGGACTTGAAGACTCTTAGAAGTCTGAGTATCTGAAAGGCAGGTATTGTTGGTAAGAACAGCTGACTGAATTGAAGAGCAAAGTCCTCTGTTTTGCAGTAGCTATGAATACAAAGCCAGGGTTATTTATTGAGAGGGTTTTTCAGAGTTATCTAACAGAGAGAGGGTATACATGGCACTTGGCATCTTAATTGCTGATGGGCTGAAGTTCTTATTGTTGAAGGCTCAGACACTTCAAATATTGGCTTTATGAAGACTCTTCTCCAAAGAGTTTGCATTGTAAATAAAAAAGTTAATAGTGAGAGAAATGTGGAGTACACCCATCATTTTTCTGTATGCTTACACATTTGGAAGATCTTTGTACTTAGATAACTGAAGTAATTTGTTGTTGTTCAGTCCTGATTGCTTGGATGTGTCTCAGTAGAGGAAAAGAATGATAGAAGAACAGCCTTATGGATTACTTGAGGGGCTAATAGATCTGTGAGGTTAGGCACAATTTCCCTCCGGCCCCCGAATTTCTAATTTGAGGACCTCTTGCCCCAAAAGACAAGGACACTGCAGGGAAACAGTGTGACTTCTTTGAATCATGCTTTGCTGTACACAAGAGGTTAAGCCAATGCTGTCTTTGTGTCTTGGGATGGCAGGAGGAAAAGAAAAGATCAGAAGAAACAAGGTATTAAAAGCAAAAGATCACATGGACTAAAATCCAGGTGTCCTAGAGAAATTTCATACTATTATAATAGTTACAAGAAGATTCCAAGATGTCATTCAAATCAACTTGATTGTGTCTGAGGTTATATCTTACGTTCCTTCTGCCAAAGGTGGGCATTTGCTACATTTTCTTAAAGGTTGGCATCAGAAATGCGTGCGAGGGGGTTCACATGTGGATATCTTAAAACTTAGCTATGCAGGACTAGTTCCTGCTGGTAAGACCATTACTGAGCCTGGTTTAATGCTCAATCTATTCAGGCAAAGTTGCTGCTGAAGTAGTTGCTAATTGAAGATTAAATATTTTCCAGGTTACTATGCAATTGTTGACTGTGACATGTGTGGATACAGTAACTTTTTTAAGTTACCTATTTCTAATGATTTTAAAATTTGTTTATGTGGCTACCCACAAGACCTAATCTGAGTTGCTGGGAGGTGAATTCTACCTATAATATTATTAAAAATACAAATCTAAAAAGCAGATCAGGTACATGATTTAATGTAGCGACCAGACTGTATGTGTTACCGTGGGAGTACGTAGTTTCCCCCCAAAAGCTAGAAATCATTTGACAGAAGACAGCACAAGGACACCTGCATGTTCATGTTCCAGGAGAGCCTTACTGCTGTGGATTAAACTACTGCCTTTCAGTATTGTTGATAAAATTTATTCTTATGGCTAAAGGCGTTTAATCTAGCTTGTCCTTCATACAAGAACTGATATGTGTGTACTAGTATATGAATTTAGGGAATATTTCTGTTTCATGAGATGTACAAGATTTCCCCTGTTTCTGCAGTCTCTGCCATCGGGTTTATTATTCTGGTTTCAGCTGCAATGTGAAGAAAGTTCTGGGAGTAGCAGAACTATCTCATTTAACTATTTGCAAAGTTTGCCAGTGCTTTTTATAAAACTGGTATCACAGAAGGGAATGTGGATATCATTATGTCTCCACTAGCAATTTACTAAGATTATGTTGATCACAGAAAACCTTATGCCCAAATAAAATGTGCTTTATGACAAAACTCTTTTAAAGTACCAAGTATGTGTACAGTTTCTTTCTCTTACTTAGACACAATTGCAATCATATTTCTTTTAACTTCATTCCCCGGGAATCTTTTCTGCTGTTTTCTTGTCTGGCTTCTTAAGGTGAAACTTGAGAGATGGTGCAGCCCGTCTGTCTGCTGGTTTGGTCTCATCTAGCAGCTTTTGAATGTGTTGGCCGATGTCAGCTGCAGTTGACAGCTTGGTAGAGGTCTTGAAGGTAATGAAGATGTGTCGTTCAGAGAAAATGGGTTGCTGTAAAAGAGTCTGCAGAGCTCTCCTGAATGAGGGGGAGGTGCAGCCCTGATCAGCTATCAGAGCATCCACTTAGGAACCTCCCTTCAAACCATGTCCGAAGGACATCTGATTGCAGTTGCGCTCCTTGATGTACAATTTGTAGTTGTTAACTTTTAGACTGTATTAGTGTAAACATGGCTTCAGTCATTTAATATGTGCTTATAGCCATATCAATTAACAGCACTTTGAGCTCAGGATATGCCGGGCTATTGCCCTGCTATGGAGGCAACTGTGATTTTCATACAGTGCAATCATGTAGTACTGGTGACTTAAGATTCTGGGAATCCACTATGGCTTATGATTAAACCAGATTGCTTGACTTGTTCTGATTTTGGGTCTTAGCCAACATATTGAAACTACTTGTTATTGACGTTTATGGAAAAAATTACTTTAACCCAAAGGGTAATGAAGTGTTTTTTGTTTTTTGTATACAGACCACCAGATATATGTTTTTAACTGCATCTAGGTATGGAATCACATTTAAAAACAACATGCTATCTACAAAATAATTCAATAGGCATTGAAGAAGTTAAAACAACAAAACCACAAAACCAAACAAAAACATCTGGATAGGAAAGAGAAAGATTGTACCAACTTTAGTTTTCCTGTAGTTACAGAAGGTAACAAAGAATTTCTTGTGTAAGAGGGTTTTTGTTTGACTTTTTAAAGCATATGGTTGAATAGAATATTCCTCTTTTAAGAGTTACTCAGACAAAGGAAAGTGCTCTTGGTCTGTGTAATTCAACAGGACATCAGGGCAAACGTACAGTGAGTATGTTACAAGCTACAAGAAAATGCTAAAGTCTTTCTGTGACACTGTGCTTGTTTTTCAGTTAAATCTACCTGGAATTGTCCCGGTCATTAAGCAACCCTCATGCTTTCACTTTGTGACCCCAGAAATACACCTGTGTAGTGAACAAGCAGAGTGATAAAACAGGAAATCTGTAACATTGTGCCTAAAATGGGAACATAAGGAGTAGCAGGCACTTTGCTGAAAAGAAAAGCCATTGAGCATGGTTGAGTTGCTTTTACAGGTGCTCAGATTATGTTTTTGAGTAGTTGAAAACAAAATCACACATCTGCTCTTCAGTATAATCCTTTCCCAATAGATGTTCCATTAGATGTCTACCGTTAAGTGAATTTCCAAGAGCATATTTTATAGACCTTTTTCTATTTTGACACAGAGGTGCTCAGGCTCAGCAGGCAGTTCAGGTAGTGCCTGTGTCCTTGTCTGTTCATCCTTGGAAGTTTGCTGAAGTGGTCTTCTGAAACACCGTTTAGGAAAACTGATTGCATTTTTTGTCCTGTCTTTTTTGGTTTTCCCCTCCCACCCTCCGGATGAAACGCATCTCATTCTTTCTGTTCTCTTCCTGGAGTGGTGTCTGACAGGTATTATGGTAATCACAACTGATTCCCATAGTACCAATTTAATGGAAAATATAATATCATTATTTTCTAATGGGATAAACTATAGTAAATGCTCTAGTGTCTGAATAATACAGAACGGATTAATAAAAAGCCACTATTTAAATAACTGAACCTTCCATTGAAGGACCTTAAAGGAAGGAACTTAAAGATGAACTTGGAAAAAGGCCAAACACATTTTGCATGTCTGTAAAAAGGGTTTTTCTAAAGCTTCCCTTGTTAATTTATATGTGAGGTAACAGTGCTTTTCTGTGCTCTTGTCCCTTCTCTCTGTGGGAGGATCTTCAGAAAGTCTTGTGGAGGACTGGGTGAGTGATATAATGAACAGGGGTCATTGAAAGTTGCTTTGAAATCTGTAGATGCTGCTGACATATGGCTGCCTGTAGTATCATTTCAACTAGATGCCCATGGAGGTGCAAAAACTGCTCTGGTCTTTGCCCTGAAAATAAGCAGGGAATATAAGGGAAGGAGAGAAAGAAACTTGCCATAGAAATGTCTCCATTGGAGCTTTTCCCATGAAGCTGCTGTGTTTTGATATAGCTGTTGAATTACCTTCAGTTTGGGGCAGTTTTTCATAACCCACATGCCCCTTGTGCTGAAGAGAAATTATTAAAACTTTGCCCAAGTAAGCCATTTACCAGGTTATCCCATTACCAGACAAGTATACTAGTTCTTTTAAGCATATCTTGGTACTAATATTGATATTGTTTATATTAAAGTGCCAGTAGTATTTGAAGTAGTTTTTCTGACACCCCCTCCCTCCCCCCCTTTTTTTTTTCTTCTTCTCTTTCTACTCTTCTCCTCGCAATTAATTGCTAGATGACTAGATGAATTTAACAATAGTAGAGGGTTAATAACAGCACTGGGCTGATGTATTTCCTTATGTGGGTGCCAAGAAACTTGCTTGTCTGATCGCTTTGTAGTTTGGTTATGGGCCACAGGATCACGAGTTACAAGTTTCCTTCCCTTGTGATCCTGGAACTCCATCCACGCGGTGTATGACACAGCAGCGAGAGCAGCCTGGAGCCTGGCCCTAAACACTGCTGTGTGAGCAGATTGGGCGGGGGTGGCGGGGGGAAGCAAGCTTTCTTAAATCATCAGAGCGTTAATTGTGAATTAGTTTTCGCAGCCAGCCCCTTTACATTGCTTTGTGATGAGGGGGCTGGAATTAACGGGGCAGTTTGGTTAGTGGCTGGGGCTTGTCTCTGGGCTGAGGTAAGGCTAGTGATTCCTATGGATGCTGGTTGCAGTAGGGTTCTCCTAGCCCTGAAGGTTCTCAGAAGGGTACCCAACACTGCAATACAGCTGTTTACAGCCTGAACCTTTAATTAAAGTGGAACTTGCAATCAAAACTTTTTTGAAAGGGACTCAGCCCCTGCTGAACTGCATTACATGAGTCCCTGGAAATAACTGGCATCATGCAGGCTATTGTTTTTTATGGGATCCTCTCAAACTCTTTATGTGTACAATAAATTATACTTGGCTGTCTTGAAATGAAGCTTTAGCATTTGATTCCCATGAATTCTTTTCACTTCTCTCAGGTTGGCTTATTGATTCTGATCATAGTATTCCTGTTTCAGGTTGTCCTCTCCCTATCCCTTCCCGTACAAAAAAGCAAAATTCTGTTTATGAATTTTTTTATTGGCTATTGCTTTACAGGGCCCCTTTTTTTTTTTTTTTTAATTTAAACTTTGAAATCCTCATTCTTTAATAATGTTTGGTAATATTATCAGTGTTATCACAACAATTAACGTCTGTAGGCTTCTCAGAATTTTGTGTAGTTCTTATATGGGTGTTAGGCTTTAAACATTTTGTATCAGATTTCCATTATTGAGTAGCTTTAGATTTTGTAATATGGAGAGCTGGCTAGGTTTGGAAGAGAAAGTAACAGTTTTCCTTCATATACCTCAAGCATGAAGAAATTGAGACAGAAAAGGAGTAATTCTGGCCCAAATATCTTCCCACCTAGAGTCCTTCCAAACTTCCTAGAGGAAGCAGGTCACAAATCATATTTGAAACAAATTTACATAGTAAGATAGACCATTTAATTGGGCCACATTACTTATTACACCTTCACTGAGCAAATAGTTTCAGACAGGTAGCGACTGTTGAGGAAGCAGGATGGGTGGCAGCCGTCCACAAGCTGCGTTACTGTGATGCCAAAATCTATTTCCTACTAAAAAATACCATTGGACACTTCTGTTTCCCTGTTTGTTACCTGTAGCTGTATTTTAGTCTCTTAAGCGTAGACCTAATAAAAGCTGCTGAGGATGACATGGAAATGAATGAAAGTGCATCTCTTAAGGCATGTTTTTCTATGGTAGATCTAAATTCAGTTGTATAATTAATGTTGTAATTATTACAATTATATATTTTATTAGCTTAGAAAATAACTTAAAAGTGCTTATTTAAATATCAATACATTATTTGCTAAATCTTTATTCATTAATATAGATTTTTAAATGGGTTTTGCTTTTCTTTACAATTTCTTCTGGAAAACTGAATGTGAATAGAGGATGGGTCCACAGTCAGCTGAGGAACATAGAACTGGGTGATCCAGTGCACCATGAGGAAGAAAGTGTCACACTAAAATCCTGAACTTGGGTGTCCTGTTACTAGGACAAAATTTCTGTTTTTCTTTCCCCCCCCGTTTTCCCTGGTTGATGCAAGTGGATATCCAGTAATCGCAGAGATACTGTGCAATATAGTAAAGCAGCACTTTAAAGCCCTCTGGTTTGTCAGGTGACTTAGCAGATGGTTTTGGAACAGACGTGTGTGTTAGCATTTGGGAAGCAAGGTTTTATATGGTGTGTATAGCAGTCTTCCTCTTCTGGCTCTTTTTCATGTGGATGTTTTTAATAACACAGGAGATGTTATGCTCAAGGTTGTCATTCAAGAGCAGCCTGTATTACTGTTATGGCTAACTATAGTGAAATCCCGTCTCCAGCAAGCAGGTTGATACATGCTGGTTTTAGATGCTAAGCTAATGATTTTTTTATGATAGTTTTGAAAACAGTCAGAAACATGTGATGTGAAATAGATGGCAGGTACATGAAAACACTGCTGCGGAACTAGACTTTTTTTTTTTCTTCCTGGAATTGTTGTGCTTTGGGAAGCCACAAACCTGTGTAACGCTCCGTTGGTAGCAGAGCCTCTCTCCTGCACAGCCATGATGCATCACAACTAAAAAAACATGTCGGGTACCTCATTTCTAAGAGAGTTTTAAAATACTGGGGTTTTGTGGTTTAAATATTTAGTCCCTGTTTCCTAGGCTTATGGGTAAATGGGAACTGCTGCTAGCAGGGTGGTGGTAAGAGGCTGGGGCTTATCTTGTAGTGTTCCGTTTCGCAGTTCCTTAGAGCCATATAATTGACTTCACTGGGCTTTGGATCAGAGTACTCCAAATTAAGAACAAACCACTTAATTGACTTGCAGAGTCAAACTTCTGAAGCAGGTTTCCCCAAGCTGCTGCTCTGTTTCTAGATGAAGGGATTTGGAGGCAAGCCCAAGTACTTCAAATATATCCCATAGCAATAAATAAACGTTGGTCACAACAATTAAAAAATGACGTATAAATGAATTCACTGGATAATTTGACTGTGGCAAGCAGCCTGTTGAGTGGGAATATGACTGTAGATAATTGTGATATGTTTTATTTAACATACTTGTCTTTTTTTTTTTCTTTTTTTTTCTTCCCTCAGGGAGAAGGACCTTAATGCAAAATTTATTATTTCAATGGAAAAAAATAAAACTACAATCACAAACTTAAAGGTGAGTAAACATGATTTTAAAAAGGAAATCCTAACTGAATAGTTGCCCAAACACATCTGAACAAAACAGTGGTGCTCACTGCACTGTGGAGAACAGCCCTTAATTTTTAAAATACAAGGTTGAGATTTTTTTGGGAAACAGGTTTAACAGTTTACTTGCTGCACTATGTTGTTCTGAAAACCACTCTACAGGCTGTATCTCATAGGTTTTTTTGAGGTTTATCGCTCTGGTCATTACTTAGCTGGAAAACGAAAGCCAGCAATGGAAGAGAGGTACCTGTCTGGTAGCCATTAAACCTTTGCTTCATCTGTAGAAGTAGTCTTCTGGAATTCCCATGAAAATGAACTAAACCCAAAGTACGTATCACTTGCTGTAATATTTTAGCATTTCTTGCAGCAAGAGAAATCATGCACAGCAAATATGTTTTTGCGGGAGTTTCCAATGACAAATATATGAAAAGGAATTTCAGTGTGTAGTTTGTTTAGACTGATTCAGATAGCAGTGAATATTGCTGAACTATAGTGAGCTGTCATGCCTTGAGCATGATGATAGCCTTAAGCAGCAAGTATGTAACACCATTGTAATTATGACTCCACATTGAAATGCTCTTAACAGTGCAAAGGTCTCTCTGACTCCTATGAATTGTGTGTGTAGGATAATCCCTTATTATAGTCTGAATTTCATATACAGGACTGAATTAACTGTACATAAGTATTGTGACAAAAATGTACGGTGGTGTTAGGAGCAGTAAGTTGAAACCCAAATAATTCCTGCTGTGCTGTCTTGTAACACGACTGTCCTTCTTGCTGAAGGGAATGTCTGTTGCTAATTTCTTCACTGGTGTTGGAGTAATGGGCTAACCTGTCATTATAAATTTCTAAATGTGTATAGCCTTATGTTGAATTTGCATTCTGATTATTTATTATAAAATGTTTTTAATTGCTTCATCAGGATGTACCATACCAACTTTTTTTTTATTTTTTAAATAGGTACCAGAGGGTGGTACTGGAGACACAGGACGAGAAAGAACTAAGACATTTACCTATGATTTTTCTTATTTCTCAGCAGACAGTAAAAGTCCCAGCTTTGTTTGTCAAGAAATGGTAGGATTTCTGAATTATTTAATTTTTTCCCCCCTTTCTCTTTCCTTTGGCTGGAAAGCATTGTTTGAAACTTTTTTCCACTGCAAGTGTTTCTTGTGTAATTTAGAAATTCCCTAGGTACCTGAGAATTTGAATTTTGTTTAGTTTTCTTTTTTTTTTTTTAACTTATCTAACATTGTTAAATTCTGTGTTTTCTAATACAGCAGGCTAAATGCCTTCTTTATAGTTCTTGTCTGATTTGTCTTGTAAGGTCAAGCTAGAAAACTTCCCTGAGTGCTAAATTTGTTTCTGAAAAGCATTTTTTGAAAAAAATCACTTTTGAGAAACAAGCATGTATCTTTAATTCACTTAGACAGAAACATTCCTCTTATCTGGTTGAAGTGTTTTTTTGGTTTTTTTTTTTTTTTTTTGGTCCAAAAGTCTTGGTACACATTAAAGACTCCTATTTCTCCTCCCTTGATTATTCAGCTTAGGAAAGGACAAAACTGCCTTTCTTCCTGCACACTCAGAACAGAAAATCACTCAGAGCTATAGGTATTACTTAGATGAACAGATAGACCCTCCCTTGACCTCACATTTCATGTGAACATTGAACCTTTTTGCTATTTTACATTCCCAATAAATTTATTAAGTAAAAATCAAGTGTTTTGTGATTACTATCTTTTCTTTGGGTTTTGTGGAACTTGGGGTGCTGTAAGCTTCAAGTGAGAGTATTTCTCTCCCCTTAAAATGCAAGGGTTTGCTGAATATACTGTAAGCCACTTGGATACATACCTTTTTGGTATGTACCTCACCTATTCTGTAACACCCAAAATCAAGGATAGTGGTACGGCTAGTCCTACAAGCCTCAGAATTAAAACTAGTAATGAAGAAGTTGTTCAAACCAATATAAAAAATATCTATGAGAAGGACAAGCTTTTCTATTATATTTAATGACTGTAATTGAAAGGAAATTTATACCTGAAATTTCTACTTAACCATCAATGTAAGTGGTAGGTCCTCTTTTTTTTTTCTTTTTTTTTTTTTTTCTGAAAGCTTCCTTTTTTATTTCACTGAGTTATTAGTGTTTAATCCAAACATTTGATCATGTATATTCTTGAACTTCCTGCATTGTTATTACTTTATGATACTCATTTAAGTAACACAGTTTTTGCTATATTCTCTGAAATATCAAGAAGTATACATTTATTTGGGCATTGATGTGGAAATACCCTAATTACTGAAGCACTGTGGCAAATTCAAGTAGTGTATTTGAGTGCAATAATTGGAACCCTAGTTTCTATAAGCAGGTGTTTCAGGCCATATGGCTTTACTAGAACTTTAGCAAATGCTTTAAGTTGAACATTTAGACAGTTATTTGTTTATTTTTAAAGCAGCTTTGATCATGTATTTTTCTGATCTCATTCTAACTGAAACTTGAGATTTTGGTTGTGGTTCTACAGACACAACAAATGATTGCCTTAAGTTTGCTCATACAAATTGATTAGGGACTCAGTTTACTATTAGTTTCATGAAAATGCATGTATTTCTCAGTGATAACTGATTACTGTGTTCTCAGTTCTTCCTGATATAGATGAATAAATCTCCATAAAACAGTATTATTTATGTTTCAATGCATATATGGAAAAGTCTGCAAAATGTACTATAAAAGTAGTTACAGAAGTTGTTCTTAAGCACCAGTTGTGGCTTAGCTTTATGGATATTTAATTCTTGGATCCTTTAGGTAGCTGTTTCTTTACCTGACTTTAGATGCTTCTGGAAAGCTATGTTAGACGAGACCTCATTAGAAGAATCCCAAGAAAAGAGTCCATTGTTAGGCTGTTGGTGTTACAATGCAGGTTTTTTCCAGAATCTGAGTGTGGTATGAAATAATGAAGTTAATTCTTGTTGAAACAGGCATTTGTAAAACTTGAATTAATATAAATGGATATCCAAGTTATATCCTGTGTTACTGTCCAATTTCCACATATAAGTGATAAACTAAGTTTTCTGTATTTTAAGTTTTTCAGTTGGTGCCATTTTGCCTGTTTCAGAGCAGTTCACGTTGAGGCAAGATCAGTGTAACTTACCCGTGTCAGGAGCTTAGAGAAAAAAAAATAAAATACCCATATAGGGATCACTGCAGCAGTCTTGAACAATGATTTTTTTAAAGTTATGAGCTTTATAGTTCGTAGTAATAAGATGCTAACAATAAATCCTAAACATGGCTTAGATGTCCATGTTCAATACTCTGCTATTACAGTGTGTCCCACAACCCCAGACTGCCTCTTTCATCTGTACTGGCAAGAATGCTAACTTCATTTGCTCAGCCACACAATATTGTTGTCCCTGTGTCAAGTGTTGTTTTAATTACAGTGTGTGCAGCACATGGAAACAACAGGAGTTTTCAAACCGTGGGAGTGCAATTTCTGAACAAATGCTGCACAAGCTATTGTTTTGCTTGTTACTCATTTCATATTTAATTGGAAGACTTTGTAGTTAAGCTCTTATCAAGTTGCTGCAGAATTTCCACTTTACTGCACCAGTGGCGTAGAAGGCGGCTATCTTTCATTCACATTCATCTTGCCGTGGAATAAAATTTATCTTGATTGTTTGTATTGCAGTTGCTTAGTGTGCTTTGTTCATAATTGTTATATTTTTCCATTTGAAAGGCAGAAAAATATTAAATGGAAGTCTGTCTAATATTTCATGCCCCATTAATATGCCTTGTAGATGCAAAATATGCTTTAGTATTCAAAAAATAGAGTGGGAGTGGCAATTTACCATCAGGCTATTTCTAGAAGAGAAATTTGCATTTCTAGAAGAGAAACAAAAAGAATTTTGATGTTTACTGCCCTTTTGTGACAAACCAGTATCCCAGACATTTGGTTCTGACAAAGTCCCATCCTAACAATGGCTTTTCTTCTAACCTGTGTGTTAAGCCTCTGTTCAGACAGCACTGACTGTAACTGTCCTATGTACTACCTCAGATCACTCTGCAAGGTATACGCACATTTTTAAAAGGGAAAATGTAGTCAAAACAGTGCATAAAGACTTGGTGCAGATGGTGAGGTAAAAACTTGGACATAGAGAAAGGGAAAAGTGGCGGGGGCACTAAAGGAGCAGTTACTCAGGGGAGAGAATTCAACTAAGATGCTGCTTTTCAAATGACAAACAAAAGGGAAGTTGTGCTTTGGCTTATATTTACACTCCTTTGCTCAAGGAAAGGTCAAGTTTGAGTATTCCAAAGGCATGCTTGCAACTGAGCCTTAATGATTAAAGAAATTAACCAGCAGTCCTTCAAGGGAGGAGTAGCATGATTATACTGTGCATGTGCCATTTGCTGTTAATAATTACTTGTACACTATGTTTAATTTAAACCACATGTACGGTGGTCTAGTAGCCAAATTATCTGAAGCGATGGTGAGCTTTTTGAAAATCGTGTTTGTATTGGGAGACTCAGATTTATATTTTCATTGAGCGAAGTGCTGTACCAAGTGTTACTCCTTGCCCAGCGGGATATGGATGGAAATGAGGGGTAATGGTAATGAAAGGTCAGGAATCTGCGAGGGATACTGGAGCCAGTATTGCAGAGCAAGGTGGTGAAGAGATCTGGTGAGAGCTGAAGTTACTAGGTGAGAACAGACTCTCATATTGTGGGATGTGGAGGAAGGATCATCACCAGTTTGTAAATGTTGAAGGAAAAAGAGAAGGGGCTAGCTGATGAAAGAGGGTTACTTAGCATATAGAAAACATGTTTCCATGTTCGTCAGCCTAAAAACTATTGGTACATAAAAGCTAGTTAGGGAGGAAATATGGAGAAAATAATGGGCCATTTTCTTACACTTGGTTAAAGCAAAAAACCAAAATCAAACAAAAAAACCCCCTCCAAAAACACAAACCAAGAAATTGCCAGGTTCACTGAAACATTTCGTTTTGAGAAAGGCCTGGGTATTTGCAGGGCATGGAGAACTGGCAAAGATACGAAGAGCGAGTGGATATTAACAATAAGGAGAAGTAAATGAAGTGTCTGAGATTGCTGAAAGAAATTAGAGCTATAGAAAGAAGGTAGCGTTTTTGTACTTACTCATGTCAAGTAGATCTCTGACAGAAAATGAAGTATAAAATACACTGTTGCAGTGCTGTAAACTAAATATGGTTGTAAAAGCCAGTATTTTATTTGAAGTACTAATTTCCTGTCCTATAGCAAATATCATTGATGACGCCAATAGCTTATATTGTGGTAGTTTATTGTTTAGTATTTGCCATGCTGGTCTGATAACGAACTTTTTTCTGCAAGCTTCTGTTGTCTTAAAAAACTTTCTTTGTTTTTAGGTTTTCAAAAATCTTGGTACAGATGTGCTTAAATCTGCTTTTGAAGGTTATAATGCTTGTGTTTTTGCATATGGACAGACTGGATCTGGGAAGTCCTACACCATGATGGGAAATGCGGTATGTTATATTTTCATAGAATCATCGAATACCAGGTTGGAAGGACCTCAAGGATCATCTGGTCCAACCTTTCTTGGAAAAAGTATGGTCTAGGCAAGATGGCCCAGCACCCTGTCCAGCTGAATCTTAAAGGGGTCCGGTGTTGGGGAATCCACCACTTCCCTGGGGAGATTATTCCAATGGCTGACTGTGAAAAATTGTCCTCTTGTGTCCAAACCCAATCTCTCCAGGAGTAATTTGTACACATTACCCCTTTTCTGCGTGACTCCTTGTAAAAAGGGGGTCTGTCTTTTTTGTAACCACCCTTTAAATACTGGAACATGGTGATAAGGTCTCTGCTAAGCCTTCTTTTCTCAAGGCTGAACAAACCCAGTTCTCTCAGCCTTTCCTCATATGGCAGTCTTCCCAGTCCTTTGGTTGTCTTTGTGGTCCTTCTCTGGACCCTTTCCAGCCTGTCCACATCTTCTTTGTATAGTAGGGACCAAAACTGAACACAGTATTCTGGGTATGGCCTGCCAAGCACTGACAAGAGTGGCAGAATAACTTCTTTATCTCTGCTGGTGATGCAACCCAGCATCCTGTTGGCTTTCTTTGTTGCAGCAGCACACTGTTCACTTACATTGAGCTGGCTGGTCATCAGGACCCCTGGCTCCCTTTCCACAGTGTTGCTCCTCCCTAGCCAGGTTGATCCATCCCAGCCAGTGCTCCACTCCTGGATTGTGTTCTCCCAGGTGCAAGACCTTATGTTTGTCTCTGTTGAACTTCATAAAGTTTTTGTTAGCCCACTCTTCTGCCTATCCAGGTTTTCCTGCAGGATGGCTGTCCCTTTTGAAGTGTCCATTTCCCCACTCAGTTTGGTTTCATCAGCAAACTTCTTCAGGGTACACTTGATCCCATTATCCAGATCACTTATGAAGATATTAAACAGTGTTGGGCCTGATATCAGTCCCAGGGGACCCCGCATGTGACATGTTGCCAGTTTGAAAGGGAGCTATTTACTACCACCCTTGGGCTGAGGCCCGTCAGCCAGTTGCCCACCCACCGCACAGACCACTTGTCTAGACTGTAGTGCATCAGCTTCTTTAGGAGGAGGCTGTGGGAAACCATATCGAAAGCCTTGGAGAAATCCAGGTAGAAAATGTCCACTGCTCACCCTGCATCAGCTGAGCAGGTGTTTTCTTTTATCCTGTAGCAATGCGTTGAAATTAGGCTATTGCAAGAGCATGTTTTTTGTGAAATTATTATTACTGATACTGTCTATATGCTACTCACCCTCCATGTAATCAGAGGTTTCAGAACTGTTTTATAGGTAGATATTTACAGTTGGAAGAAGTGTCTTTAAGTAATGCTCTGTTATGTTGGGCAAAAAGCAATAGTTTTTGTTCAGTAACAAAACCAAAAATTCCAAATGTTTCTGCTGATATTCTATGCCAACTCAAGACAAAAAAAAGAAGATACTGATTTTGAGAACATGAATGATGAGCCCTTTCTGAAGAGATCTGTGATTTAGACCTCTTTTGAAGGGTCAGAAGATTAAAATAGCTCCTTGACCCCTGTTTAGAGAAGGCTATCAAGTGAGGAGTAGAAACTGGGGATGAGAGTAGCTAAATGTAAGTTTCAGCAAACCATTATGGGATTATAGAATAACTTTGATTTTAAGGATTAAGTCCTGTTGAGCACTGCAGTGAAGACCCTGGAACAGAAAGGTGTGATAGGAGGAGTATTTGGCAGTTTTTGAGTAAAGGATGGAAGTAGTGTCTAGCAGTTGCCTCCATGACTGTCCAAGGACAGAAAGAACCCACTGAACTGTTGGGAGTGGAGCAGTTTAAAAGGGCCAGCTGAGATGAAGCCTGTTTGCCAGGCAGCCTCTACAGGTTTCATCCTGTAAGGTTTAATCCTTGGGAAAAAAAATACATCGTGTCTTCTCCCAGCAGAATTGAAAAGGAGAATATTACTGCTTGTCCTTCCTTAGATAAATAACTCTTTTGAAATGTGGTAAGATTGGCCACTTTGTACCTCCTTTAGCTTAGGAGAGTAAATTAGCCGTAAATCTTTTTCTTTCAGTTGTCACAGAATAAGTAGCTTTATATTTAACTTCAAAATGGTAAGCAGAATAGACTTTTGTAACCAGAAAAGATCTTATGACCTAGATGTGGATTTCTATTTCAGAAATTTATAAAAGTGACATTTTTATGAGACTACCTCACTGTATGTAATGACCATAATCATCAAGACATTTTGCAAATGAATAGGTGCTGAAGTTTGTTTGACACTATTCAATAATAAAGGTCTAATCTTCTTGCCACGATACATAAATACTTTAATCTGGCTTTGTACAGAGTGTGTATAAAATATACTCTGCCGCCAAGTTAAATGCTTGAAAATTGATGGCCCTGTCAGAGAGACTGCAGTGCTATAAGAAAACCTGAATTGGAAATAAATTTTCTTTTTTCCTTACTTCTCCTTAAAAACTATGAATTCTATTCTCATTTTGCTTTCAATATCTGCTGTTCTTGGCTCTGGAAGGCTTCTTCTGCAATACTGTGTGCAGCAGTCATTTCAAGAAATATGTGGACCAGTTAGAATTAAGTGTTGAGCAGAGATACTGAAATGATCAGAGATCTATAAAATATGATCTGTCAGGAAAGTCAGGCTTGCTTATGCAGCGAAAGGAAGATAGTGGAGAAATAAAAAGTATTCCAAGACATGAAAGGCTGCTGCAGAATTCAAGGGAATAATTTGTTCCCTATGTCCAAGGTAGATGGGTAAAAACCAGTACATTTAAATTGCGATAAGGAGTTTTCTGGTTAGATAGCACAGAAGGAAAATGGGCTTTTAATGAGCAAATTCAGCTCTGGAGTGAACTACTCATCTTGGTTCTACAGATTTCCATGACTGGAAACCTCTGTAACCCAGAAAAAACCCTGTCAAATATGTAGTTGATACTGCCCTGGAGCTGTAGGGGGTGAAAAGGGAGAAAATGTTTAAATATAGTTTCTAATAAAGAGTGTATGTTCTGTAAGATGTACATTTTATTGATAAAATATGCTGAGAACTATGTGTTCTTCCTTTCTCACCACTATATTGCTATGGTTGAAATTACTCAATTAGACCTAAATTTTCCTATTTTGAGACTCTTTGCCATTGCTAAATGATGTCAGACACTAATGACTTGCCTGAAACTTTGTGATGGATCTTTCATATTTTTTCGTTAAGCTTTAATTAAAACTATTCAGGTGTTTCCAAGCATGAGATGAAAGAAAAGTCTTTTTCCCCTTCCAGTGTTTAAAAAAAAAAAAAAAAAGCATGTAGGAATTTCCAACACTGAACCCTGAAACTTTACCTGGAGGTAGAGAATGATACATACTGGGAAAGGCTGCTCCTCTGTTACCAAAGGCAACTGTCTCAAAAAAAAGCCTGATTAAACTGCAAGTTTCTTCCTTTATCTAGGAGTTCTTGGTTTGTGGTTTTTTTTCTTAAACTGAAGTGCAGTTAGGTGAAGGGCTACGTATGGTAGGAGGAGAGAATATTATTTCAAAGAATGAGACCTGGTTTGACAAGGACAGAGAGGGTCTGATGAAGAGGTGGAAGAAGTTGGAAAAGGACGAAATGGAGGGATAGAGTATGATTTATATATATAAAAAGAAGACTGGATGATGAATGAGGAATTATATCTGGGCAAAGGAAAGAGGAAGAGGAACTCAGAGATGGCACCTGTAAGAAGATTGCTGGGAAGAGAATGCAGGGGGAAGAAGAAGAATGAGGACAGAGGGGACCAGTGTGGGAGAAGACTGGAGTGATCTTGGGCAAAAATGGTCAGATTTTATGTGGGGCTCTGAGTAGAAGAGAAATCTTTGCCCATGGAGCACTCCCCTACCAGAGTGTGGTGCAGGGGAGTCCGCTGTCCTCATGTTTTTCTGCTGTCAGGTGTCTGTAGAATGCCACCAGGCAAACTCTTGGGTGCCTGGAGTGTCTGGGCTATGATCACGCTGGATGTTTGGTCTGGTTTGTCCTATTTGCCTCCTGTTTAATTATAAGGCCCCTAACTCTAAGCAAGAACATTTCTTGCCTCAGTGGCGCGTAGAATTAGAATTAGTCCATCACATCAAATCTCTTACGTGTTTTTTGACTGGAGGCAAATTATAGCTGACAGACTGTTTTGTAAGCTACTTCTGAGTTTGCAGCTCTGAGCCTAAAGCTCATCTGTATGTATATGTCTTCTCCCTTTATTCCTGGGAGCCATGTTCACTCATTCCAGCTCTGAAGGAGTGTTAGCTGCTGTCCTGAAGTGGTGAGGAGGAGGTGTGCTCAGCAGGTAGTTTGTCATCTACATAATCGGACTCAGTGGGAATGGGGCAGCTGGGAGCAAGCAGCCCGTTGTCAGCTGAGAACAGAGCTGCATGGCACTCTCCTGCTCCTGGCTCTGCAGTTGGGGATAACCCTGGCTTTGATTTACTGCTTGGCTGGAAAGGGGTCTCCCTGCAGCAATGCGAATCGGAGAGCTGCATGCTAAGTCTCTGGATATCTCAGTGGTCTTAGCCACCACCTCGCAGTCTGACAGGTGTTTGACATCAGTGGTGGAGCAGCAGACTCACTGGGATGAGGCTCAGATCTCAAGTGCCAGTTTAACAGAGACAATGACATCCTGCTGCTGCTGGCTGCTCTGTTAGCTGAAGTGGCAAAGACCTTGTAATGGATAGTTGCAGCCCTGCTAGTAAACCACGTAATCTGTAGGGATCTGTGAGACGGAATATTTTTTTCCGGTTTGCTTTGTTAAACTGACTGAGCACATTCTGCATAAGAACTCTTTTAACTGCAGAGTTGAGCATTCAGAAGTTAAATACCAAATTTAATTTGGCTGCATTGTGGGATACAGTGAATGTAGTTCTAGTTTTGTTATTGCATGCTAATTTATCCAGAGGACCTGCTGCATCTTTCAAGACAGGAAGGACTGTGAGCTGGGGGTTGGGGATTTGAATGAGAATGGCTCATGGATGCATGTATGTGGCTCTTGTCCCATTCTCTGTAGGTATTGCCAAGTCCATAGTGAAATGAGATAGAAGAAGTTAGAAAAGATATTATTGAGATAAGGCAGTTCATATGTTGCTCTGAGGAGCTGGTTTCTGCCTTAAGCATTTGGGATTATTTGAACTAAAAGGAAGGGACAAAATATATCCCCATAGCAAAGAATTGGAGCTAGTATATATGTTCCAACACACACACAAGAATTAAAGTCTCAAGGTAACTTCAGTTAAATAAAGTGCAAGAGAGTATTTGTTGAAAAGTTTTGTTCCCCATCCCCCCTTTCTGGATGTTGGAATGTTCAGCTAGTGATCTTGGGTTTTATGTTTCAAAATTAGTTGTGCATACATACATAGCCTTGGAAATAAGAATTGTTGTTATTGCAGGGTGATGCAGGTTTAATACCTCGAATTTGTGAAGGATTATTCAGCAAAATAAGTGAAAAAACAAAGCGGAATGAAGCATCCTTTCGGACAGAAGTCAGGTAGGTCTTGGTGTGTTAATAGTTTGCTGGTTATCAAACTTGTTACAGTTAAAACCACCCGGTTTCACTTTATCTCTGAGAAAAGTGTGTGTTTTCAAATAACTTTCCATGCTTGGCCTCAGTCCTATAATTGATTTTTGTTGGCAGTCGTAGTCAAAATACGCAATACTTCTAACTTCAGTCCAACAGTTGTGCATTTTGCTTTGTTTAAATGATAGTGAAAATGCCTTTGGTACTGAACAGCATCTTCCTTATTTTTACCTGTATTTCAGACTGGCATTAGGAGATCTTGATCTTGCTAATGTCTGCTTCCCTTCTACTTGCTTCTTGCTTTTTTTCTTATGATACGAGTGTGCTGTAGTCATTACTATCTTTAGCCAGCTTTGGAGCCATTTGCTACTCCAGACATCTTGCTTTCAAATACAGTGTTAACACAGCTCTCCTTCTTTTAAAGACTCTTGAATCAGTCAGTGGTTTTCTAATCTTTTTCTTTCAGTTATCTGGAAATTTATAATGAACGTGTGAGAGATCTTCTCAGACGGAAGTCATCAAAAACTAATAATTTACGAATACGAGAACATCCGAAAGAAGGGCCATATGTTGAGGGTAAAGTGTTTTGCACTGGGTATTTTATTACCTTTGTATATTCTAAAATGTCATGTCTAATTGCATAGGACATTTTTATCTTTTAAAATATAAATGATGATGGATACAGTGCTTTCATTTGATATAAAAGCATTAAAGGAGAATATCCTCTCATTTTGTATCCCCATTCGCTTTCCCAGTTCTAAGCTTATTATACATATACAGTTTTTATCTGAAAACTTACAGCACATTTTTAAATAATGTTAAGAGATACAATTGGTTTTAAGAACTTGTTGACTGTAATTTATAAATCTTTAATATTTAGATGGAAAGAACCTATTAGAATCTAATTGTCTTAATCTGTCCTCTACTAGGGAAGGTTCACAGCTCTCGAGGGATTATGCTTATGTTATTGCACCAAATACTTTAGTAAAATTGCATTTTTTTTTCTTAATTTACTGTAAATGTGTAAGTTCTCCATTGCTCACATGAGGCCTCATTGCTTTCCTTAAGTGGTAAACAAGTATGACAATAAACACTAATTGTAGCAATACTTTGCAGTAGTGGGGGTAATTTGAATCTTTTTGTAAAGAAAATCAAGTGCATGTATGAGCACACTGTAACACTCTGCTCTTCTTCAGATTTGTCTAAACATTTAGTGCAAAATTATACTGATGTAGAGGAACTTATGGATGCAGGAAATATAAATAGAACAACGGCTGCAACTGGAATGAATGATGTCAGTAGTAGGTCGCATGCCATTTTCACTATCAACTTCACTCAGGTAACAAAGCAACCCCCTCTGTCTTAATATGTGTTTACATTCAGTAGTTCATATGATAATTAAAAAATAAGGTTGTCAAATAAGCAAGTATGGGTAGATAATGACTGTGGTGTTGTCCTGTGATAGGGGAGGTTAAAAGTGTAAAAATACTGTGCTGAGTATTATAAATATGTTTATCAGTGATAATAATCTTCAAAATTTAGTGTAATGTGATTACTTAAAATGATATTTAATAGATTTTGAGGAAGTAATTATTGGGAGTTCAGGCTGATTAATGGTGACCAGTGCTGATGTGTTTCACGATGCTACTGGGAAAGGAGTGGGTGAGGAGCATGTTGTGTCAGACCTCAGCTGGAGCTGAACGTGGGCTACCTTTTATGCTCTGGTGTTATCCAAGGTTAACGAAAAAAAATGTCTCCATGGCTGAAATCTTAGTGTGGAAATGTTTTCTGAGTGTTTTCTTGCTGACTCTTCATCAGTTACTGTTGGAAACCTATTTATATTCCTGGATTTACTAATGGAATAATGGAGAGATTTAACATGTTTTCTCAGAGCATGGTGATCTTTTTGTTTATATGTAGTAAGCTCCTTTTCTAATGACTCCTACTGTTCACTGTTTTTGGGAGGCTTTTTAGACAGTCCATGGATAACCTGCTAGATGAAGAGAAGACAGCGTAGTGGTGGTTCACTCTTCTGACAGAACTTTTTGCATATCTCTCCCCAAAAACATACACACACACAAAAAAAAAATCCCATGCACCAGCTGTTCACTAATAATGAATTGCTCATTGCAGAGCTTTCAGAAGAGGACGAGAGGCAGACAGCAAAAAGTTTTGTTCTACTGTTGTACTGCAAAAGTAGAAGGAAGTTTGAAACAGGGCACTCGGAGTTGATTTATATGAATTAAGATAAAAACTGGGAGGAAGCCTCAGTTAAAATCATAGAATAAAAATGCAATTGCTGCTTACCGAACTCAAAGGCAGGTGGAGAAATTGAGTGTAAATGTGTCTGTGTATGCTGTAATTTCTTGTTAAAAGCTAATATAGAATCATAGAATCATTTAGGTTGGAAAAAGACCTTTAAGATCATTAAGTCCAACTGTTGACCCAGAACTGCCAAGCCCATCACTAAACCATGTCCCTAAGCACCACATCTACACATCTTTTAGATACCTCCAGGGATGGTGACTCAACCACTTCCCTGGGCAGCCTGTTCCAATGCTTTGACAACCCTTTTGGTGAAGAAATTTTTCCTAATATCCAATCTAAACCTCCCCTGGTGCAACTTGAGGCTGTTTCCTCTTGTCCTATCACTTGTTACTGGGGAAAAGAGACCGCTGTTGAAAGCTTAATGAAATGAATGCAGCACATGTTCACCGTGCATCATGTAAATACCAATTCACAGTTGTCAGCATGTGTCTGTAAGTGGCTGGGAAGTTGCAAATATTACAATTTAAAGTAGTAAGGACTTGTGTGGGAGTTATGCAGCAATTCATGATCAAATGCCTTTCTGTGACATCTCTAATATACCTGTCTTCTGAAACTCTGCTATTGTAAACAAGTTAAATTCTGTCACAACATGAAAAGGGCCACTGACTTGGAGTCAGTAAAACTGCAGAATTTCATAGCTTAACATACTTCTCTTTATTTTTTTATTTTTTTCTTTTTTTTATGTAGGCTAAATTTGATTCTGAAATGCCTTGTGAAACTGTTAGCAAGATTCATTTGGTAGATCTTGCTGGAAGTGAGAGAGCAGATGCCACCGGTGCCACCGGGGTTAGATTAAAGGAAGGAGGGAATATTAACAAATCTCTAGTTACTCTGGGAAATGTAATTTCTGCCTTAGGTAAGTCTGGTTTTTGTGCTTGTCTGTTTTGGTTTTTTTAGTCATTAAATACCTTTCTGCTTATTTACTTACACAAATAGTGGCCTAACGCATACTGTTTTAGAAAATGAATGAAAATACATAATTGCGTTTTTTTTTTTTTTTTTTTTTTACCTTCACATCACAGCTGATTTATCTCAGGATGCAACAAATCCTCTTTCAAAGAAGAAACAAGTATTTGTGCCTTACAGGGACTCTGTGTTGACTTGGCTGTTAAAAGATAGCCTGGGAGGAAACTCTAAAACTATAATGATTGCCAGTAAGTGTTTTTAAATTACTTCTTTGCATCTTGAACAGTTCATGCTTAATAGAAGTGGCTGGCTGTAAATATTTAGATTGCTGATGCTTTGTTAAGGCAGAATGTTGTTTACACATATTAATGATTTCTTTCTTTCAGAGTTTTCTAGTAATACTCTGCTTTTACCTACACCCCGCAGAACATCTCTTCCAACAGTAGAACCATGTAGGGTCTCACTGTGTATATGGGGACAGCCTAGTGGTTTAGAAATGTCATGAACAACAGCAGGTATGCCTCCCAGATTTGAGAGTTTCATATTCATTTGCTCTTTGGGTGCTTATATCACTTGCTGAGTATTTGGTCACAACTGTAACAAGGCATCCAGATTGTGTATGTACAGTCGTCAGATGCTTGTTTGTGTAAGTAAGGATCATCCAAATGTATGGCCCAATTGCTTACATTTGCTCTGACATCTACCTTGCTGCTGTTTCTCTGACGTATGCACAGTGTAATGATTAGCTAATGTGACCAGTTAAACTTCAAGTAATAGTTCCTGTTTATTCTTGAGGTTTGTTCACATTCCAGACAGCTCCATTACTCATGGTAAATGCTCAAACCTGGACCTAGATGTAGTCTCGTACTTCTCTCCCCTTACACCTCTTCTTCCCAGGTTGCAGACTTGGATCCCCAGTAAAAAAAAAAAAACCAAACAAACCCACCAGCTTTGTGCATCTAGTCAATACTGATGTGTGAATGTTTGCTTTTCCAAAACTGGTGGTGTTTGTTGTATTAGCAGCAGAAACAGCCTGGTCTCTTTTGACATTAGGTGGTTAAGACTGTCATCTTTATTCAACCTAATTTTTGAATGCACACAGCATTTTAACTTTTTGTCTAAACTTATTTATGATATAATCTTGCAAACTTTTCTTATGATTTCCTTTTTACCTGTAGGAAGCTCTGTAACGATCATTTGGTTTAAAAACCTACCTACAACATATGTATTGCAGTTTTTTCAACAAATTGTAATGGGAATTCCATTCCTTAAAAAAACCACAAGTGAAGCTGGGGAGATGATTAAGGGGAGGGGAGGATTTTGGATGTTGGAGACACAAGGTGTGAAGAAAAGAGCAGCTCTGAAATTTCTGTCACTTTCCTGCTCAAATGAAATGCAGTCTAACTGATGCAGTCCTCTCTTGGGAATGGTGGAAGGGCAGAATCAAGGGAATAAAATGCATTGGATCAAATTCTGGTTCTTCGCTTGCTGTGTAACAGTCAAATTCTCTGCATAGCAGTTCTTTTGTTGCATGGTTTTGGGGATGTTTTTGGAATCCGTGCTACTTTTCCTTGTGCCGAACATAGTAGTACCAAAAGAGGATCTTGGACCAGACTCTGCTTTGTTTTTCTGGCAGTTTAAGTAACACTGTGCTGGCATCTTTCTTCTTGATGTTTTCTTTCAGTTACATGGTTAAGTAATTTGTTTAGTGTTTTTTGGGTTTGTTTGAGTTTTTTTGGTTTTTGCTTTTGTTTTTTTTTGACAGAAAGATTGGGAAGAGAAGTTTTAGAAACAGAGTGAGCTTTCAGTGCCTACACTAATAACTGCAGCACCCAGCTGCTTTTTCAACTACTTCCTCATCTATTAACAATGCTTCTGCTAGGCAGAGCCCTGATGGTTGATCTTTTCTCCAACAGTAACTCTACTAGTAATGTGGCTGAATTGCCTAACAGAGTCTGACAAGCTGTCTGGATATTTTTGGCCTGCCTTTTCTGTAACTAAACACCAAAAAAGCAGGAAGATCATCTCAAACTGTAGGAAAGGCTCTTACAAAAATACATCCAATTCTGATTTGTCATATTTCTTTAACACATTGTAACATCCCTCCAGAAAGAGAATAATTGAGTAGCGTAGAAGAGGCAGTAGATAAAGTAGGGAGGTGGTAGTGTGAGCCAGGGGAAGTATAGTCTGTTGCCAAGTGCATCTCCCCTAATTCAGGGAGTCTCTACCACGAAAAGAATGTTTATTACTGTTGAGAGAATGAGGAAGACCAGAATATTTTGGTTGCTTGATTATTTTTTTCAGGTATTTTCATTGTCTTATTCTCTGGGTCTCTTGTTTGATTTGATTATTAACATTTCTGGTCCCTCGTAATTTCTAATGGTGTTTTCATCTGTGTTTTTGCTCATCTATTTGGATGCAGTAATTATCTTTCTAATTGGGAACATCTTGTATATTATTAGGAAAATTTAGTGAAGGAAAAGCATTAGTACTTTTATTTAAACTCTGTTGTTTTTCCTGGTTAAGTTGCCCATAAAAATAATAGTGGTTTCTCTTGATGCATCAGACAGTTAACAGTTCTCTATGCTGCCAGATACCTGCAGCTCAGCAGAACAGCTAGGTTTGTAAATTACAGCAGCTCTTGTTTTGGTTTTCATGTCTGCTTTTTGTTTGAATACTGTTTCATTTCCCTTCAAAACTTGGACAGAACCTACTGTGTTTCTACCTGAAATGACTTTTCCATTCAATGATTACATTGACACTTGGAAAATACTCACCATTTTTCTCACTCTTGTAAAAAAATTGCAAGAAAACCTGTAAAGTATTCATATAGGATGTTTATGCTTACCAGAGAAATGTAAGTGGATTGACAGCAATATCTTTTTACAATGCTTGATTGTTAGACCTGATTATTCTAACACACTCTTCTAATACTGTGTTTACTTAAGCAAAATTACAGTGACATGAAAGCAATGGAGTCAGGTGAAGAATTGGAACAAATTGTAGCCATACTGGTTAATCGTGTATTTCTGTCTCTTCATCCACATTAGTTTATATTTTGAAAGTCAGATAAACTCAACTTTACTAAATGAAACATATGGTGCTGGATAAACTGTTTCTGATTTCATCTCCTTAGCTATTTCACCTGCTGATGTCAATTATGGAGAAACTTTAAGTACACTTCGCTATGCAAATAGAGCCAAAAACATCATCAACAAGCCTACTATTAATGAAGATCCTAACGTCAAACTGATCCGTGAGCTGAGAGCTGAAATAGCCCGATTAAAAGCCCTGCTTGCTCAAGGGAATCAGGTTAGCTTTACTTGAAATTTATGTGTAATTTTCCTTGAGTTGTAACATCTATTTCTAGAATGTAATGAGATAATTATCTTTCATTATATTGATTTGAGTAAACAAGCTCTATGAGGCTATGAATGAATATTATTTTCCTGATTGAATCAGTTTCCATATGGCCAGTAGATTACCTCTTAACATAAGGGGGAAAAAATTGTCATCCCAAAGCTTTTAGTTTTCTCTTCATATAATTAGAGCCTGATTGCAGTGTGCTGTGGAATAGGTCGTCACCACAGCATAAGGAGACTGAGCAGTAACATATTTCCTGGGTCTAGCCTGATGGACTGAAGAGCTACTTTTATCTAGTATCTTGAAAGAAGTAGAAGGTATAAAGTATTTAAGATGTGTAAATAAAAAAAATGTAAGAGCATGGATTGGTTTGAACAATACATTTTACTTGAGTTTGACTGCACAGTACATTAGAAAGCACGTAACATGCTAAATACGTAAAAGTATTTTCAGTGGTGGTGTAAGAAAACCTGTCACGCTATACTTCCCTTTTGCATGATCCTCTTTGTTCTTCTGTCAGTATTAGCCACTATAAACGGTTGCTGCACAGCTCAGGTTTAATTTCTTGTCTGTTTCCAGGATGGTGGAAACAAGCTAACAATAAGAAATATGCAATTGGTTCAGGCCAGTCGTCTCTTCTAAGTAATGTCACTCGGGACTGCTAGATGTCATACTTGAACAATTACAATTTGAAAGTATCTGAAATGATACTTCAGATTTATTTCTAGAACTCTCTAATTTTATTTTAGATGGGCTGTGCAATGTCAAATGTCAGTTCAGCATAGACTTTTTTAATAGAAGGCTAGTACTTCAGCTAGATTTCATGCTGTAAAACATTTGCTGAAAAAGGTAATGGGACCACAGCTGGAAGCAGTAATAGGTATTGTAGATGACTGAGGCGGAGAGATCTGCTTTGTTACAAACAATTAGAAACTCTTTGTGGGATTGTATTACTCTATTATACTTGTGTTCCTCCTGTATTCTTTGGGAGGGGGAAATTAATTTATTTTTGAATGTATTTTGATTGAAAGTTAGCAAAGTAGGTGTAACTTGGACCCCTTTGAAGATCTAATGCTTTAACCTAGTTCCAAGCTGTAAAGCAGAGGATATCACAAAATAAATCTGCTTCAGCCGTAGGGTGTAATAGATGGCTGTGTGGGAGACAATAGAGAAGTTAATGGAATTTGTGATGGTTGGTAAAACAGTAGGTGGTGTTATGTATGCACAGTAGAATATAAATCTCTGTATAATTTCCTTTGTGGTTTTCCTTTATATTCCTAGAATACTGTATTGCAAATGCTTCTGTAGATCACTGAAGATACTGGTTTTCAAAATACAGTGCTGGATTCAGTGTAGAAGGTCATATAACAATGAGTATTGCTTGCGTGTGTGTTGTATGGTAGTTTTCCTTTTCTAAGGCCAGTTACCTTAATATGTATTTATTAAAGTTAAACAATATACATATGTGTAATAGTGAAATGGTTAACTATTGATGCCTAATAAATTTGCATGTTTCACGGAAATAAAAGATAGATATATCAGGAATTACACATTGTAAACTTGTCTCAAGTTTCAGTGTCTGCCTGTGTGTGACCATGTATATACATAGTGAATGAAAATAGTACTGAAACCAATGATTTGTGTTTGAAATACCTCCTTTGACAAGACTTTGATTAGTCTGTTTACAGTATTTCAGGGTAAAATTGTGTGTATTGGAGTTTAAAACACTTTGTCCTAAATAATCAAAAAAATTGAACAATTGCATTTCTTTCATTTGGTTCCACCAGAAATTGTTACTTTTTTCTTCCTTTTTTTTTAACTTGACAATGTTTACTTTTTACAATTTTAGATTGCCCTCTTGGATTCTCCAACAGCTTTAAGTATGGAAGAAAAGCTTCAGCAGAATGAAGCAAGGGTGAGTTACAATTTCATAAAACAGTTTTTAAACAACAACAAAAAAAAAAGGGGGGGAGGGGTTCTGGATGCAAGTGTGTTGGTAATTTTCAGGATTTTTTTTTTGATACACAACTAGATTTTCTCCCACCAAACAGCATTGTCTTAGTGCTGTTTTAAAAAAAACCCAACCATGTGTGAACTTGTAATTTTGTTATCCTGCTAATGTAAGATAACATTATAACTAAGAACAAAGTGTATCTGATATTTATATAACAGTTCTAATTAATGAAAATATTTGTTCCCAGGCTGGCTTACCTTAGTAAAAAAGTATGTTTGTAAACAGAATGGAGAGGGAAAAGCCACTAAATCAGAGTAATCAGTAACCAGTAATTGCAGTAGCAAAACATTCTGTGTGTAAAAAATACAGTAAAAGATTTATGGGGAAAATGGTCAACTCTTTTCAAGTAGTCAATAACTTGTGTTGTGGGGTAGGCTTTCAGAAAACTTCAGTCTTTAAATCTGGTATGTACATATATGGTCAGTGCCTAATTAGCTGTCTTTTTTGGGGAGGGTCTCAGTACTTTGTAGTGTGCCTCACAACAAGTTGTTTTAATAATCCAGCCCAGTGTAGAGGCTGGGAAAAATTCCCAGACAGTTTAGATATAATCACAGATTCCAAAAGAATATAGATACAATGGTACTCTCTCTAATTTGCAATCTTTCATTCTTTATTCTATCATTTTGTGTTAATTCTTTTCTATATACTTGCCTGTTTGTAAAGCTATTGCAAACTGTTTTTGAAAAAAATACTATTACTCAGACTTTGGAAGAGGAGAGAGGAAAGTATTTGGAATCATTCAGCTACATGACAGCAGATACTTAGTTCTGAATATTGTCAACAAGCCAATCAAATGCAGATATGATGCCTTGAAAAAATAAGGGCTTCTTACCTGGTTTAAATAATAAGGTTTACGCTGGTACTGCTTAGACCTTTACAGAAGGTGAGAGAATGAATACATTGCTTTGAGAATCCTGTTTTGACCTAAGTAGTTGGTACAGTATCTGTGCTTTTCAGGATTCCTATTGGTAATACCAATTTTTAAGACATGTTGAAATACTTTTCAGTGAAATGATACCTTAAAAATAAGCTTTGTGACAAAAATGAAAGTAATATGTGTATTAGTATGAACCATAGCTGCAAAGTAGACTCCAGGCTTCTCCATCAGCCAACTTTCTGCTAGGAATGCATTTTACAACTCTGTAGTATATGGAGGAATCCTTACTGTGCTGTATTCAATAATTGCAGTAGGACCTACATAACCATAGTATGAACCTTCAGTTGCAAACTATTTGTTTTCATATTCATACGAGGTTTTAAAAAGTTTTTAGCTGAATTAGAGAGGAATGATAATATTGTTAGTATGTGTAGTGTGCTTTTATTTTTGTGCACAAATGAAAAGCTTTTATCTAAGAGTAGCTGAGTAAAATAAACTGCTGACTATATGCTAATTAATGTTATTCATGCTCTGACAGTAATCACTGCTTGTCCTGCTCAGAAGTGTTGGCCCCTCTGTGTGGGGAGTATATCGAGCATATTTTATTATCTTTTGTCGGCCTCATTAAAAGGTTATGTGATTACTATTCATGATAATTACAATAGACATAATTACTGAAGAATCGTAGTAGATACTGCAGTGGTAAGAGCTTTTTTTTATAATTGAATGAGTGCAATAATTAATTTGTTTATACAGCTCTAAAGACTTTATCACCATATTTAAATTATCTGACTAATATATGGTGGATTTCTTTAATGAGTTGATTTGTCCTTATATAAGAACAATTTTTAAATTGTTTCTGAGGAATAAAAATTGTGCTGGTATGGTGAATAGAATTACGATAGACCTTCATGTTTTTCTTTAATCTTTTCAATTTTTTTTTTCTTTTAACATTCCAACTAGCAGCACTGGAAATGATAATGATGCGTGGAAAAATGTGCTTGCTTTCTGTTATTGAAATCTTGAGATACAGGTAGAGATAAGAGAATTTTCTTTAGTTCGTATTGATTAATTTGCAGCTGATTTGCAAAGACAACTAGGAAGCTAGGCTGTACATGGCAAACGTAGAGATGTTTGGAGGAACTGCATTGAAGACTCTTTTTTACAGTGGTTTTATATCTAAAGTAATAAAGGCACATAGCTGTTTTTTCTCCCAGCTTTTCTGCAGATGAAGTGAATTTAAATAGTAAAATTTTGTGTGTAATGCCTTTGCAAGCAGCTTCTCACTTCTGTGCTGGTTTCAACCAAGTGTGTGATTTCCAAGTTGCAGCAAACATTGCTTTGGTTCTGTCCTGAAGGCTGCCTGTCTGCTGCTTCCTCTGCATACTGTCCTCTGGAGGGTATTTTAGCCTGAACGTGCCTACCTGTGCCTTGGGAAAGGAGCTGTTGTCTTGTTGCAGCTAAGGGATCAATGTGTGGCAGTTGACTTCATAGTACTGATGAAGCAGTTTATGGAATTATTCCATTTCTTTGAAAATGCCTGCCGTTATTTGAAGTGGCTATCCCTGTCCTTCATTTTGTACTATAAATAAGAGTTTTGTGATTTTCCTTTTAGAGAGAGAGATATTGTAGATATGGCCACTTAATCCAGGAGCAATAGCGCTGTTCTAAATATTTAAGTATTAAACTTCACAAAGAGTTGCACAAAGGTTTAGTACTTCTCTGAAAATGTGTTATCAAGGACTTTAGAAGAGATGTGATTTTTTTTCCCCCTAATATTTGTTTTCTTTTATAGGTACAAGAACTGACCAAAGAGTGGACAAACAAGTGGAATGAAACTCAAGATATTCTGAAAGTAAGGCAAATAAATAAATAAATTTTCAGCTTGGCTTTTGCACTAGCCTTAGTGATTTTCCTTAAAAAAAAAAAAAAAAAGTTCCTGTTCTACGTCACCTTCTTTGTCTTTTTTTAATAACACAAAATTTTCTCAGGCTTGTTTTAGCTTATACTAGAGAATTAGTTTTTGAGGGCTTTTAAGAGTAAATATTCAGGCGCAGTGGTATTTTTGAATAAGATTTAAAAATAATATTAACAAAAGTTAACACAACTCTCTTCTTCACCTTAGTGACCTCAGTGCGAAACAGCTGATGTCCTTTAAGTCTTTAACATTTAAGTTAAAGTTAAAAGTTAAAAATTTAAATTTTAACATTTAACAAGTCTTTAAATTACTGAATATATGTGGTGGTTTTTCTTTTTTTTGAGTTGCAAACGAAGAAGACCTGAGGCAGGGCCAAGTGGATCCCTATCCCGGATCCCTCATCCCCTTGGTAGTTGTGTTGTATCAGCAAGACCTGTGAATAATCACCTTTTATATTACACTGGGTATCTCAGTGCATGCAGTGCATAGTGGACACGTATTTTTGCATTCGCCTTCACATTTATGTTTTGGCCAGAAATGGCTTGTAAACTTTAAAAGCAACTTTCAACGAGATTTCTGCAGTTGAATCTCCTCCAGTAGGTCTTCATCAAACCAAACAGATGCATCTGATCTAAGCATGCTCTGGAGTTGGAGTCCCAAGCACAGGGATTTTTTCAGCTGATTCATATAAGCTGGCCTGTGTTGCGCTCTTTATGACTCCGGACTGCTTCTGGAGCAGTTAAATCCTCACGGTGCTCTCTTGCATTTTGTAGATTTAGTAGAGATCTAAGAGGGCAACTTGGCGATTTCCATACTTTCTGTTTTGCATGATGTGAGGTGTTTTGCATTGCTGAGACTTTTGTGTTCTCTGCATGAATCTTTGCTTTCCTGCTGTCCAGTTGTACTGGTAAGATTTTATATTGGTATTTGGCTCATGATTAAGGTGATTGTCTGAGGTAGTATTTTAATAGGCCACTTCACGATTCCATACACGCATACAAGCACATGTGTGCGTGTGCACAAACACACATACAGGAGTAATTCCCACAATTTCTTTTCCATAATATAGACTAAAATTTTTTTTTTTTGCCAAATATTTTAACTATTCTGATTTAACTATTATTTTTTATTAAATACAAATTTTGAAAACAAAGGTTAAGTTTTCATGACTTGCTGTATATGCTGAACATAAACTTGTTTGGAGTGCAATCCAAGCAAGCATTTAGAAGTAATTTTTTAATTCTCCTTATCATTGAATCTTGATTTTTGTAGTTGATTTTTTGCTGTGTATCACTTTTTGATTCCTTCAATTTTTTTTGTGAGTTCACCACCATGTCTTTTGTCTGACTTTCAAGTAAGTTGAATGACTCCATGCTTAAAAAGCATAGATAGCATAGAGAACAGAGCAGGATGGGTAACTGCTTAGCAGATGGCATGACAGAATGGACTGTTTAATGTCTGTCTTGATAGTGAACTGGGAATTACCATTTGCATATTCCTCAGAGATGTTTTGGTCCAGTTTTATGTTACTTCTGTGTTATTTTGAAGCATCTATATGTATATAGAACTTCATTAATTCCCTCTTTACTCACATCTCGGTTAGGGAGTTCGTTGTTACATGAAGAATTTGTGAATTTTGGTCAATTGTGAAAATGAACATGATGTAGCATATGGGAAGTTTATAAAGCTTTATGTTGGAAATGCACTGATTCTTGCACAGAAATTACAGAATTGTAGGAGGTGTTAACTGAACAATTTATATAAACAAGGGAAAGCTGCATTTGTTAAATAGTTGAATATAAAGAATTTAAACACAGAAACTGTAATTCTGCTTTTCTGGTACTGAGCTTGTGTTAGTTTAATTCATACAGCTTCTGTATTTTGCACTTTTATATGCTGATATTTGAGTACATGAACATAGTTTATATTTCACTTTTGGGTTAAAGGCAGTTTATAAAACTTTCTTGGCCCCAAAAAACTGAGAATCTGCTAAAGATTTCTTGGTTGTTTTATTTTACACTGTTTTACTGAAGCTATCCATATTTTTATTCACTCCTTGTTTAACGATTCCTGAAATCTCTGCCAGCATGTGAGTAGAAAAGGGCTTTTTGGAAGTTTGCCAGGCTGAGTCACTGGAAAGCAGATTTTAAACTATAGAGAGCAGTGGAGTTTCTTGTAATGGACTATAGGTTCGTTGGCTTTTTTGTTTTGTTACTGATGTACCACCTCCTTGCACACAGAGACTGTAAACATCCGTTTGTAAAACTAGTGTCTCATCACCCCTTGAGAAATGAGACTGTCTTTGTCTACCTCACTGCAGTCACAACTGCAGCTTCTTCTGTGCCATAATTCAGTAACTTTCAGGGCATTGTTCATTAAGGTACTTAAACATAAATACAACGTGAAGTTCTAAAACCTGCTTGCTCTTGCCTCCCCCTGGGCTTGCAGTCCTGAGATAGCTGCTGCCTTTCAGTTCCTGCTCTGCAGCAGGCTTGGAGAATTAAAAACCTCTTGCTTTTCAGTCCCTAACACCTTTTGTTCCAAATCTTTTAGGCAATTGATTTGAGAATTTGTGTAAACAACTACCTATTACCTATTCATATACGCCTGCCAGATGCAAGTGCACTTGCTAGCAGCAGAATGGTATCTCCTGCTCTATTATATGTAGTTATGCCTTTTCATACTAGGTTCTAAATATCAGGGTTCACATGGTTTTGAATTGTTCTCACAGGCTGATGGGAAAATCTGCTAATGTTTAAATTCAAAATAATTGAAAGGATTTTGCATAAGCCTTGTAGAATACAGGAAGCCAGATTCATAGGGCATGCTGGTGTCTTCTACTAGATCAACAGATACTGCTGGAAGAAGTTACCCAACTTTTACTGAATACAGTGCTTTCATCAGGCCTGACAAAGAAGTGATGCTTACTGTTTTGCAGGGAAGATGTTCCTCAGACTTGTTCACCCTTGCCAGTTATTTTGAACCTTGTTTTGAATTAGACCAGCAACATATAAATGCTACCTTGAAAATAATTCATAGAGAATGGAAAATACTATTCAGCTAGAAAATACTGAGGAAGAGGGAATACAGTGTGAAGGCAAGTTTTTGACAGAAAGTATTTGGCAGCTTAAAATTCCATTATTTCAGTAGGCACAGTGCCATGTGTGCAGCTGACATGTACATCCCAGTGTTCTTCCTTATTTCTGCTTGTAGCTTTTATCCCCCTTGACATTTGTCTCTATGTAGTTCACCCGGAGTTATGGTTTTCCATCAGTGTGCATCTTTAGACTATGTTGAACTATTCTATCTATAAATGTTGTCAGTTCTGGATTTGGTGCAGAGTCTGTATGGCTGCATGCCATTATCAGCTGTGAACATCTTGTATAATCCTTCATATGTGACGTTGTCAGATTGGACATCCTGGACTGGTGATAGTAGTACTGATAGCATGCTGTCTTTCATGCATTTGGAAGGACCCCTTTTGCAGAGTGACTGTCTGGGTTCCTCTGGAGTCTGAATTACTGTCAACTCACACCAACGTAAAGCTCAAATCCTCCTGTTTTTCTTATGCAACTATTAGGACACTGCATACATTTGGGTTTTAAATTGGTGCTGACTCTATATGAAGTATTCTTCAGTGCGTAGTATGACAGCTTCTTGGCGTTGTTAATCTGACTGAAGTGACAAGCATTGTTTCCAGTGGTGATGTTTGGTTTCATCCTTGATCTTGCTATAATACAATGTGACACTCTAACCTCACTAACCTGGTATTACAATCTGTCCTCTGTCCCTCTCTTTTATCAGACAGAGGAGATTGTAATGCTTAATAAACTTAATAAATATGTGGAATGATACTTCAGCATTAGGTAAAGTACTGCACTGAAACCCAAAGCAATAGTGTTTAATTTGAAGCCCGTAGGCTTTGGGCTATTTCCTCCAATGCCACCAGCTGTCAAAAGAATTGCACTTCATAAAACAGCACTGCTTTACATTGCTTCTCTGTCTTCAGGTGTCTTGCAATCTCAGCACTTACTTAACTGTAGCATTTTTGCTTTCATCTCACTCTCACTGAATCTTTCTATGGATTTTTTTTCCTTCTGTTAATGTTCTTCTGTACACATCCCCCAAAAGAAGAGGAGGAGGGAAGAAAAACTATTTGCTCTTTTCCTTGGTTTAGTCCTTTTCATATTGTTCTGTTAAAGATCAATCCTGCGGTCTGTAATTTCTTTGGATACTTTCGAAGATGTTAGGATAACCTATCCAACTTTCGATTTTTCTGTTTCTTTGAGGCTTTAATTGGTACAAAACTTCTTTTGATGTGGCTGCTATATTTGACTGCATGTGTTGTCATTCTTCTACAGATCTTTTTTCTTTTACTGGCATCTTATTTTTGTCATCTTTTGTGCATGTTCCAATTTCTTTCTCTAACCTTTAGCAGCTTTTATATTAGTCTTTTTAAAATGTGTACTCCTTTTTATAATTCTGCTGCTTTTTCTTCCAAACTTTCTTTTAGATTTCTTCTCCCCTTTACTGTTTGTGTAGTAATTGGTTTGACTTTTAGCGTGCTCTTTTTTTTCTTTTTTTAGTTTGAAGTAGTTTTAGATTTACCTTTTTTTTTTTTTATCCTGTTAGTTGATTCTAATTGTGTCATTAGCTTTGTGTGGCAGAGCTCAACTGATGTCAGAGGATGCAGAGAGATCTGTCTTCACAGAGTCTATTAAAAGACAAGGTCTTTTTTTTGTGTGTGTGTCTAATTCTCATCATCAATAGTTTAACTAGTAGCTGCTTCAGCTGGCTTTCTCCTGTTGGATTTAGTGACCAGACTCACTTTCATCAATAATACTAATTCTGTTGCGGCACTTTACTATATGTTGTGTAAATATGTTATTGAACACTGTTTATTTGATCTTTTTCTTTTTTGTGCCCTTTCATTGAGTACTGGTTAGTAGTACATTTTTATGCCTTAACAATGGTTGTTCCTACCTGGGGAAGAAAACTATGCCTGTCTTCAAGCATTAACATCTTTTTTTTTTTTTTTTTTTTTTAGATCATGCTTTTTTGGGGGGGAGATGAAATACTCTTTAACTTTCCATTATGAATAAATGCAGACTAATAAAAAACAAATATTTTGGTAGGCATACTCATCTAAACAGGGGAATTTTCTTTCTTTAGGAATCTTGGCTATACACAGCAAAGACACTAGGAGAACAAAACTCAAAGTAATTGTGTTGTTCTTTATGAGGTGCTGATTAGGGTGGCAGAAGCTAATAGATTTTGATTTTAATCATTTCCTTTCCATGCCAGCTTGTATACCGTAGTGAACTCTGTCAAGAGCAGTTTGTGTTCTGTGTAAATGCTGCATTAGTCTACATTTATTTGCATTTCCAGATAATTTTTAAACCACAGTTTCTGAATGGTATTTAAACGCCACTGTCTCAGTTCTTCTGCCTGTAAGGCTGGGCATACATCACCATTTTCCTGTTCTATACCTTTGTGTTACTTCCTATTAACCTTGACTGCCTTGTCTCCTTTTCCTCTTCTCACTTGTTTTGTGTTCTACCCCAGTACCTTGCCCTTCGATAAGCATTGGTTTTCTTCATTCCTTCATGTCTTTGTTCTAACAACCTCAGTTTCCAGGTGGAAAGTGCTCTCAACACCTACTTTCACATAAAATTCTTGTGTCTACTAAATCCACTTTTTGATGACTGTAGGGTAGAGAAGTTGTGCAAGCTCTTGGGCTCCTGAAGAACAAAGTTTAGAACTTCTAAGAAGTACTTACTGCACCACTAGTAATGATGATAGTCCATTTACTGTAGCATGTGGTTCTTGTCCAAAAACCAGTACTTGTGACACTTCCCTATTCAATGCCTTTAGTAACCCACAAAAACTTGTGGGTTTTGTGCCTATTCCATAGTAAGATTACTGGAACGTTAGGAACCTAATGTATATGTAGTTGTCCTAGATCACTAATGAATGGCTGGAGGTTTTTTATAATTTAGAAATATATAAATTACATAAAATTATCTGATGAAAAAAATACATCTGGATATTTGTAATTATTTATATCAACCTAATTGTTTTACAGTTGGGTAAATTGGGTATTGAAAATTTGCATATTGTGAAGTTTTTGTAAAAGACACCAATGCAGGCTTTAATCCTGCTCTTAAAAAGTACATGTGACTTTTTAAGACTTCTGGACACATGCCTTTAGAATGCAGGTTCTAAAATGGTTGTATTTACAGGTCAAGTGAAAAAAAAAAGGGGGGGGGCTGTTAAAGGAATGGTGTGCATTTATATACAAAACGATGGATGCATGATACTGTATTTAAACTGTTCATTTTCAGCTTTGGCATATGTGTTTATTTGTGTGTTTGGCAGGAATAACACTTGTTTCTCAGGGTTTTTTTTTTCACATTTCAGTAAGTGAATCATTTTTGTAAAATTGTTGCTAGTTAGACATGTTGGTGTTGCATTTTGGTTAGAATGTCTGTTGTTGGCTCTGTTTGAAGCATAGCTGTGTACTTTTAACAGGAGATTTAAATCTGTACTTTCATTTGAACAACTTTCATTTGTTATTTTATAACTTCTTCTATTTGTCATCTGTATTAGACAACACTCATTGCTGCTTCCAGTTTTTGTTTTCTTTCTACAAGCTATGTCTTCTGCCTGAATTTTTAAGAAAGGTTTAAAAATCACTGCAAAATTAAAATAAGATTGCATGTCTATTGAGCTGGCAGAAAGAATTTAAGTCAGATGTTACTGCTGAATTTGTTTTGTTTTAGAAAAGCTGATAGAATAAATAGAATGACAACTCTGTTCCTAGGAATTTTTGCTTTCTCAAGAATTGTTTGCCCTCCAACAATTACGAAATATACGTGTATTTATCAAACTGAATTTGTATGGAAAAGAAAAATGCACATTTGCATTAAATAGTCTGTTATTAACATATTATGCTTAATGGGATTCCCTTCAGCTGGCTTGTGAGTGTTGTGCAGAAGACAAGATACTACGAAAGTTTTAAAAGGGCTGATGTGAATTATTCTTTTTAATCTCCATCAGAAATCACACAATAAATAATAATAGCTTCTCTTTCTCTAGAAGCCTGTTTAAATGTGGTTTTGGTTTCTTGCACTAGATGTCACTGCAGATACAAAAATCAGGTTCTTCTGCATGCTTAATTCAGATTTAATTCAGATATTTTAAGGCAAACTGATTTGCAATATCTTGACTTTCATTGCTGTTTGAATCTACTAAAGTTAAGTTTCTTAGAATGCCAAAACATTGGTTTAGGAGCAAGTCTCGAAGAACCTGAGCAACTCTTGCCAGAAATGCTTCTGAACAACAGTTCACAGGTGGAATGCACTGTAAAGTGATTATGTACATTCAAAATTATTGCAATTATTTGACAGTACATTTTTCAACTCTCTTTTTCAAGTGACTGTATATCTAGGATGCTTGACAAATTATTTTATCTAAAGCTTTTAAAATGCATTTGTTTTCTTAACTTTGTTGTAGCTCTGATGTTTTAGGGATATAAAAGAACAGTTTCTGGAAGAGGTAGTATCTTTTATTTGACCAGGTAACGTAGTTGAGAAAACAAACAGGCTTTTGAACATACAGATCTTTCACCAGGCCGCTTCTGCTATTTGCTTTCTCTTTTAATGAATCTTGCAGTTGAAAAGCCAGTGGCAATGATATGCAGCTTCTATTTATAACTGTTTAACATTTTTGTCTTCATTAATCACTTCTGTAGATTTATAGTTGAATTTCAGTGCATTAAAATTTAATGAGTTTATTGGGTTTTTTCCATCTTTTTTGGGGGGAATTGTCTGGCAACAAGGGTATTTCTACTATTCTCAATCCTTGTACAGTATTTACTCACAGTTCTTACCTCCTGAGTGATGACGAGTAATATCTAGTTTAGCTGTCGGTTTTATTAGGTTTTGTTTGTTTTGTCTTCTTATACCTGGCCCTGTGCACTATTTATTTATTTCCCAATGTAGCAGTTACTGGCAGTGGTTGTAGTCCAGAAAATCATCTGTTCTGGTCAGAAGATTTAAAATTGGGATAAATTGTCATTACTAAATGTCACATAGATTTCCTCCTCCAAAGCCTCTGCAGGTGGGCTCTTTGTTCTTTGGGGGTTGGTTCAGGACCAGGGACATGAAAACCTAACGCTTTATCTCCCCTTGCCCGTCCCCCGTCCCCCCCCCCCCCCTTTTTTTTTTTTGTCTTTAAGATAAAATGAATGTATTCATGTCCCCAGGTCTTTATGCTATTGGCCAGCACACACATTTCTGCTTTGGAATTTGAATTTGGACAAACTCATCCGAACATGATTTGTTTTGCCTTAAATAGATGTTGGTTTTTCATACTATATTACTGAACAGATGCTATCATTTAATGATGATTATTACTTTACCTGATATCAGCCCCTTGGCTTCAGTCTAGTATGTATGCCTAGGTCAATGCAAACTGAGAAGAAAGAAAATACAATGGAGAGACTTTTCTATAAAAGCAAACAAACAGAAACTTTTCAAGGGTTTATATGATTGTCCTGAGATACAAACTTCTTTTCTACAGGAGAGCAGCTCTCATTGCTCTTCACTCACCAATGATTTTTTCACTGCTTTGTTCACTCTTACCATTGGCTTGCTGTTGTTAGAGGAAGTAAAAATACTAAATTGGGAACTCGTGCTACTGATCTACTGTAGTTCTTTTCCTAATACAAACACAATTGAAAGGGTCCCATCCACCTGGGGAACTCTGAGTGCAGCAGTCAAAGGTAGATTTCAAAATAAATAGTTGTCTGATTTCAAGCCTGCCTGCCACCTGTGTTCATCTTATTAAGAAATCTCCTTTCTCTCTTGTGGCCTCTTTAGCTGCCTGTGATGCCTCTGCACTGGACTGACCACTTTTAACTTTCAGTTTCTGCTAGAAAGTTGTGATCAAGAGGTGCCTAATACTACTGATTGTTTTTTATTTCAGTTTTAAACTGTTTCCACTTGAAACCACCTGGACCATCAGAGAAACATGGTCAGGGGCTGCTGTTTCTGAGCTTACCAACCGCAGATTGAGGCAGGGTTGAATAGTTCGGTTGATCCAGACTGCACATTCCAAAAGAGGCCCTCCGGTTTCTGGAAATAACCGTACTCCCAAGTATTTTGCTGCTGTCCTCCTTACAACTGGGGCCCTGCATTTGTAGATTATCCAGGCCATGCTTAGCTTTAATCCATCCCTAGGGCTTGTAGGTGGTTTTCAAATGAGAGGGAGTCAGACAGAGTGAGTTGCTTTTGAAATCCTTTCTACAGCTCAGATGCCACTTGTTCAACAATTCCTCCTGGGCGTTTGGTCTGCTTTTCTATTAATTTTCTTGTGGCAGGAAGGGGAGCTAAATTGAAAGCAGTAGAAGCTCCTGATTTAGCCTATAGAAAAAAGAAGAAATATACTCTGAAAGCTGTTTCTTCTAAGGGATCAGCAAAGAAGTAGTGAGAAGGAGAAAAGACAATGTAAAATTCTCATTGGACTTTGTTACGGGAGAGTAAAGAAGCATTCCAACATCAACACTGTAGATCAAAATTTATCTCAAGTCTCTCACAAAGGAACTGTTTCTAATGGCAATATGTATTGGATATGAAATAATAAAACAGTTTTATTCAGCTGGTGTGTTTAGCAGGATATTTTGGGGTTTATTACTGCATGATTCTGATAGTTTTGAGTATATGGTACTGTTGTGCACCTGACTTAATGTCTTAATTGTCAGCTGAGCGTAGCCTTGATTTATACAGCCATACTGTGGTAGAAGTGCTGCTGAAGTGATGTGCTTGTTCTTTGTTCTTTCCAGCTACAGAGATGATAATTTTTAATGAAATCCACTAAGAGATGTCTTAAACACAGATGACAGCACAAATCTGCTGCTGTTGCAATCAGGCTGTATTCCTGAGCAAAGGAAGGGGCAGGTCCAGTTTCTGAATGCCATGTGTCTCTTCAGGTTCATTCACTCTATATTTTAGTAGCTGGGCTGTGAGGGACAAGAATGTGCTGGCAACCAAGCCTATGCATCTTCCTCTGCAAAAGACTTTGCTGTTGTGTCGCTAGTCCTGAAGTCTGTTGTTTTTCTCCTTGGTAGTTGTAGCTTGCTGGTATGTGTAGTCCTCTTCAAATTCTTTCAATAGCCAAGGGTTACATGTTGACTCTGAGGAAGGGGATAATAGATTAAAAGTAATCTGTTACTTTAGATTCATCTCTACAGATGTAGAGATTAATTTCTAGGTAAATAATAAACAAAACAGAACTGTAGATAAGTGAAACACTTCTTAATTCTCCCATCCCCCAAGAAACACACACAAAAATGGAATAGCTTTTAAAATGAATAAATGCATTAGCTATGAGACTAGGGTTTTTTTCCTCTACAATTCCATGACTCATTCATCATCCAGCTTTAGCAACAAATGAGGTAGGAGTCATGTAGATAATAGTCTAGTTCGCTGCGTTCTCTTGATTCATTCCCAGAGTACAGTCTATGGAATGAATTATTCACAGGTCCTGTAGAAAATATATGATCGTGTAATTAAAGACTGTATTGTAATGCATATGGGAGAAGAGGATGAATTAAGAGAGCCTATTTCTTTCTCTTCCAGCCAGGCCCTTTCCTCCTTTTAGATACCAGCATGAAGAATACCAAAGGCAGATTTGCTGTCCCTTAGCTGGAAGGTACAGTACCTCCTGCTAGGAAGGATCACTAATGGCAAGAAAAGTCTTGTTCTCTGCCCTGAATGTCAGCGTTGCAATATGTAGACTTATTTTTCCTTTGAGACTAATGTATGCTCAGCGTGGTCAGAAATTGGAAGCTGTGGAGAGGTGAAGCCTGCCCCACTTGCGGCATAGCAAAATTCTCTGTGCACCTCATTTTTTGAAATAGAAGAATAGTTTTCCTTTAAACCCAAGCTAGTGGGGGCAGAATCCAGCCTGCAGCAGATGCTCCAGCATGGAAAATGGCAGCTTCAGTGGTTAAAGTTATCTAATCTATTGGAAAATAGGATTTTACAGGCTAGTGTCCAGGAAGCTTGAGCAGCCAGACAGGCACCTCTACTTACAATTAGCCAAATCCTGCAGCTCTATTCAGGGATATTTTTTTTCAGATGTTGGTATTAGTTCTGTCTGTACAAGATCTAAAGTGTCAAGGAGCAAGCATTTCAACTTACTAAGTTTGTCCTTGTCATTCCAGGAATGAAGGCCAAATTTCTTGAAAAATTAATTTGAATCTGCCAAGGGTTCTGACAGAAATCCTTGCAGCACATTAAGTATAGTAGTGCTTTGGGGTGCCACTACAGTAATAGGATTTCTGTGTATTAATAGACAGCTGTGTGTCAGCAGTGAGCACGTGGCAATCAGTTCTGAGGGGGAAAGAGAAACAATGAAAAATGGAAAAGGTAAGCTGACCTTATGAGACTAAGAACTGCTCCTCTAATTCCTTTTTTCTTTAAAGGAATAGTATCATTAATTTTCCATCATTTTAGCTTCACTATCTTAGCAGCTGCTTATTTAAGCAGTTTGCATTCTGTATCTGCCTTTTTAATTGTCATTCATTTCAGAGAGCTGTTGATGCCTGTGTGGGCTGCTGCTGGAGCACCTGCACTTTCACAGTAAGCTGTTCACAGCAAAACCACAGTTTTCTAATCTTGGTTGTTGCACACTCTTTAATGGCCTTTCTTGATTGATGAAGGTGGTCTAATGCTCTAGGAGACAGGGGAAAATCTGATTAGCAAGTTTCTTCTCAGTTGTGGTTTTCTTTGTGGCTTTGGATAGTAGAAGATTCCTCCTGTAGGAAGACTAAAGTGTTTTAATTGTACTAAACTTTTTGTTTTAATTGTAGTGAAACTGATTCTAGCAGCCAGCAGGGTGGTGTTATTTCTTTGTCCCATTGACCAGAAGGAAAAGACATAGTAGGAATTTGTGCCTTACCTAACATATGCATGAGGGAATCAATATCCCCTTTCATAATTGATGATTATATAAATAAATGATTTACTGCTTATAAAGGAAGAGCATATTTTTAATTTTCAAAAGCATGTTTTGTACTATCCTAGGACTTCAATAAAATACCTCTGGCATATCCACAGATTATAAAGCATACACCTCCTCACTGATGGTGTGTTCCATATTTATTTCCTGCTCTCTTCCCCTTGCTTCCCAAATAGGTGTGGCAGGTGATTCAAAATTTATTTTGTTATTCCCAAACCCATACCTGTGTCAAGCTGAACATTGTAAAACATAGACAGAAATTTGATAATGCATATGCAGCTTTATAGAATACAAAAAAGTGAGTTTAACATACACCTGCTAAGAAGAGGACCAGCTTCCCTGATATAATATGGAAGAAAACAGCTTTTTCTAGTTAATGTGTAGGCTGTCACTTTAATGGGAATCTCAAATATTTCAAAGTTGTTTTCTTGGAACAGATTTTTTTTTTTTTAACCCTGGAATTGTCTTGTCAATCACAATTAGACACAATCGAATTTCTTTCAGCGGCTTCTCAGTGTTTTGTCTTGGCTAATCTCTTTGTGATATGTATTTTGTAAGGGAGCCAGCCTGCAGAGCAAGAGGATGTCCATGTAACCAGTTCCCATCCAAAACATAACAAGCTGAATACTTAGCTCTGCTTCTCCCTTCATCTTTTAAGAAACATGTAGCCAGTTCCCATCCAAAACATAACAAGCTGAATACTCAGCTCTGCTTCTCCCTTTATGTAATTAAGGAATAAATTACTACTAGTAAGCCCAAACAAGATGTCACAATTTTTTGAAACCTTTTTTCTCCTCTCCTGCCTCTTGTTCCTCTCATCCATACAGCAAATGCTTTCTCATGCTTTGCAGTGGAAGTTCCTTGTTCTTCTTTTTAGTTCTTGTGTAATATTACGCTCTGAAGCATCTTTTTACATTCTAAACCACTGTATCAATAAGTTTCCTAATGATGGCATTTCTGATGTTTCCTGGCGTACATTTCCAATATTTCCTAATATTGGCAGGATGAGTATGTATATGCTAGTTGTCTGGAAAACTGTTGAGGAAATGTCTGCCTGTCTTCCAGGAGGCAATGCAGCATTCAAAAGTAAGGAGTGGGTCTGTTCCATCTCTTCAGCACGTAGTCTGGATAGTTTAACCCATTGATGCAAACATAAGAAGTTCTTTGAACATATCTGTGTTGTTTCCACATCATTTTTCTGACACTGTTGTAGGTTTTTCCAGTTGGTCCATAGCAAGATTGCTTTATTATGCAGAACATTTTTTTTCTGGTTGCAGTGGTCTGACCCTGGCTGTGTGCAAGGTGCTCACCAAAGCCACTCATCGCTCTCTTCCTCAAGTGGACAGGGGAGAGAAAAAATAGTGAAAAGCTCATGGGTTGAGATAAGGACAGAGAGATCGCTCAGCAATTACCATCACAGGCAAAACAGACTCGACTTGGGGAAATTAGTTTAATTTATTACCATTCAAATCAGAAAAACACCTTCCCCCCACCCCTCCCTTCTTCCTGGGCTTAACTTAATTCCTGATTTTTCTACCTCCTCCCCGCCAGCGGTGCAGGGCATGGGGAATGGGGGTTAAAGCCAGTTCATCACATGTTGTTTCTGCTGCTCCTTCCTCCTTGCACTCTTCCCCAGCTCCAGTGCGGGGTGCCTCCCACAGGAGAGAGTTCTCCATGAACTTCTCCAACATGAGTCCTTCCCATGGGCTGCAGTTATTCATGAGCTGCCCCAGTGTGGGTCCCTCCTGCAGGGTGCAGCCCCTCAGGCACAGCCTGCTCCAGCCTGGGTCCCCTGCGGGCTCCCCAGCCTGGGCTTCTCTCCCCATGGAGCCACAGGCCCTGCCAGCAAACCTGCTTCAGCATGGGCTCTTCTCTGTACGGGTCCACAAGTCCTGCCAGCAAGCCTGCTTCAACACGGGCTTCCTGTGGGTCACAACCTCCTTTGGGCATCCACCTGCTCTGGTGTAGGGTCCTTCCCAGGCTGCAGGTGGATATCTGCTCCCCTGTGGGCTCCATGGGCTGGGGGCACAGCCTGCTTTACCATGGGCTTCACCATGGGCTGCTGGGGAATTTGCTCTAGCACCTGGAGCTCCTTGTGCCTCCTTCTGCCCTGGCCTTGGCGTCTGCAGAGTTGTTGCTCTCACATAGTCTCACTCCTCTCTTCTGCTGGTGCAGACTTTTTTTTTCTTCTTTTTTTCCCCCTTCTTAATATGCTATCATAGAGGTGCTACCACCCTTGCTGATGGGCTCAGCTCTGGCCAGCAGCAGGTCCATGTTGGAGCCAGCTGGCATTGGCTCCATTGGACATGGGGGAAGCTTCCAGCAGCTTCTCGCAGAAGCCACCCCTGTAGCCCCTCCACTACCAAAACCTGGCCATGCAAACCCGCTACACTGGTACATGTATATTTTTCCCTTTTGAGTATGAGAATGTTATTGAGACAGATAATATAGAGAATACTGAATCCTGACAATCTAATGTAACTTAATATCCTTCTGTTTCCAGTCTTGCCAGAAGGAAATGAAAAATCTTGTCAGCAGTGATTGACTCATCCAATAGAGTCTTGTTAAAGAGAGTGCAGGTTTAGTTTTATTAATTGGAGGGTAATGTGCTAGTGTTCCAGGTTATCCCTATATTAGGTGCTGAAACACCAGGTGGTACTTGAAGGTATTTTAGGTGCCTAATTCCCATTTGTTTTCATTTGGATTTGACTGTTTGAATACCTTAAAACACAGGGTTTAGACAGAATGCTATGGGGTAGTTATTTTTTTTCTTTTCCCCAGCACAACTTACTTCTGTGTGAAAGAAGTGTCATTGTTTTGTAGGAACTTTTTCAGCAAAAGATTTGCGATTTCAGGCAGCTTCTGACCCAGTAATAGTTCATCCATGAATATCACTGTTTCTGTATCTGGAGTTTTTTACCCTTAGGTAATCCAGAAGACATAATTAAGACCAACTAATCCACAACAGACCAGTTAAGGACTTACTCTTCAAAATGTCAACTTCTGTAGAGCTTTTTGTTAAATATTTACATTTAATTTCTTTATAAGTCCGATTTGCAGCATCTGGACAAACTGGTGCTGAAGGATTTGTTTTGAATACGTTTCATTACATTCTTGGATTTTCTGTACCTCACATTTCTGTTAAAAAGTATCTTCCCGCATGAGCACTTCTCCAAATCTTTGATTGTCAAAGGTTGGAAGTTTATTTTTGTTTCCAACTTTTTTTTCATTTCCCTTTGTGTTCTTATTTTGTGGCTGTGTTCACACAGCATAAGGAAACACATTTGGAGATGGGTTACATTTCAAAACATGAAGGACAGTGTTCCAACTTCTAATATTTTGTAGCAGTCCACAGGTGCTCAGACCTGAATTACCTGAAGAAGCTGTCTGATGCCATAAGGAGTGAAATTAGTTTATTAACTGCCCTTAGAAGCTTTTTACCATGCTCCTTCATTTCCATTCCTGGGCTCAGGCTACTGTAGCAGACTTCGAATTTCAACTGGATAGTGGCATGGTCAAGCACGAGGGTTTGACAAGGTGATGGTAGGCCAAGAAGGGTGCTGATGTGACTCAAGAAAATACCATATTTGAATCTTCAGAAAAGCAATGACTGGTTTCCTGGTTTTTTTCAGTTGAATGTGGGGATACTTGTTTTGAAGAATTATTTCTGGTCAAGGGAAACAATTCAAAATCTCATACCCTAGTCGTCATGGGAAGCTTACTTGCTCTAAGGAACAAGATAAGCTATCCAGAAACTTTTTTTTTTTTTCTTTTAAATCAGGATACAGAATTGTGGATTATGTTTACATGAAGGAATGACATGTCCTTAGTTGTGTGTGGTTTTTTTTCCCTCTGGCATCCACCTGTCATTTGTGCTTCTGCAGCTTCTGTGGTGACAGCTTTTTAATGGGAACTTCAAGAAAACCAGAGTTTGGAATATTGATATGGCAACTGTGCTGCAGTGTTCATTTATTTACTGATTACATGTTGCAGGGACCCTCTGAATTTAGGGGAAAACAAGAAATCTTATATTTGGGCAGAGTGACTATCGCATAACCAAGAATTATCGGTGTTAAAGAAGAGGAGCATATAGTTTTGGTTTTCTGGTGTTCATTTGAGTTAATTGGCCCCTATAGGAAAGCACAGATCCATTTGTCTTTTTGGTTACATACATCAAATTACTAAATGTTTGCAAGGAAAGCTTTTTCCATTGAGAAATGCAACTGATAATGTGGCAAATAAAAAGTGTCACTTTTGAGCAGCAGAAATGTAGATGTTTTAATTGCCCAGGTGAATTACAGTAATCCCCCCCAACATTTACCTCTCTTAACACAATGTTTCGTTACATGATCACATTGTGATCTCTTGTTATTTCTTCCTCTTATTTCAGTCAATGGAGAGGTGGCTGCAAAATCCAGCAGAGAGTTCTGAGATGTGGAGAGGAGGAGGTTGTGGTCTGATGGACCTTGACTGGTTTCAGAGTTAGGGTCATATATAGGGAGCATAGCAGAAAGGCAAAGGAGGATTTTAAGGTTAAAGGTTCCTTTAACCCAGGGAAATTGTATCTTACTGTATCCCTTTAACCCCAGGGAAATCTGAGAGGATTTCTTCCTAAGGAATTTTCTTTGGGCCATTTTCCTTTCAAGTTGCCAGTCTCTTAAGACATAAATTGATTAGCTCAATTTAAGACGCTCATTAAGGCACTTAATTGAAATATGCCTGGGAGAGAATTTGGTTATATTTGGTTTTATGTTTAAATCTCTGTAGTTTTGTCCAAGTATAAGCTGCTTTAGATAAGGAATCTAAAACTCTTCTCTGTTTTTAAAATAACATATTTAAATATTTAATGCCATAGATTGCTTTTGCTAAAGCAATATTGAAGTTTGTCCTGAACTCAACAAGTAGTATTCAGAGGTCATAAGTTTTTGTTTAGTAGTGATCTTTTTTGTCTTAATTCATCTGTCAACTGGTTTTCATTAAGAAAGGACATTGTAGAAGTTAAATTCAAGCTGACTTCAATGTCACATAGTCGTGGTTGGTGACACTTTTAGAAGGTATTTTTAATGTGTTCCTGACAGTTTACGTTAATGAAGCATTTAAATGAATATTTCAAATACTTAGCTTGCTTTTTATTGAAATCGTTAATTAGACCCATTGTGAGGTCTTATTTAACTTATTTAACTTCTGAAAATACTAAACTTAGTGTCTTTGCTGCATCAGTGGCTTTAGGGTTGAAAGAGTAGATTTGCCCTCCATCTGTTGTGGTTGGTGATATTTACTTGCCAGTCATTTTAAGTCATTGTACTCCATGTCAGCGCGTTATTCTTTTATTTTGAGTTCATTTACATAGTGGGATGAATTACCTCAAGTAAATGTATAATTTTGAGGTGCAGTAGTACATGTCAGGAGTCACTGAGAATTCAGGTGCGAGGCAAGGCTGCCATGATACATAGCATTTATGCACTAATGTTTTCAAATCTCAATAAGGTTATAAAAATAATGTAAAGCTTTGCTACTGAAGAAGAAAATCTTGCCTCATTTTTTACAGTAGGTAACTATAACAAATGTCATACCTCCTTTGGCGAACATTACTTTCTTTTTTATTATTTTGTATCAGCTGGCAAAACGTAGTCCCCTGGAGGTTTTTCTGAGAGTACAAAAAACACGACAGATGCCAAGTTAGGGTTCAGATCAATCAGCAAAATGCAAAGGTCAGTGATTGCTTTTTGAGGTTTGGGTAGATTGCTTTGCATTTTCTTCCTAAAGATACAGCAGGCTTGTATGTTTAAAGGAAGTATTATCTTCTGTTAGTAGTTGCTGAAGCTGTGCTAGTTTACTGTCATTGGCTAAATGGGCCCTACATTTTCAAAATACTCAAATCTGGCAAAACTACAGCCTACCAAGAATGCCATAATATACTGTAGTCTAGATTGCATACACTGCAAGAGAGTCTTCCCTTCTGATTGTTTTTCCATTCAGTTTTAGTTGAACTTGTCAAAAATATGATGGGAATTTTACCCTTCGGTCAATATTTAGAATGTCTGTCTTGGCTATGAAATATGATATAGGTATTCTTTTTTTATTTTTTTTGATATTTTATTTCTTTTGGGCTTGGTGTTAGGGACTGGTGCCAGGTTGTAGGTTTCTTGGTATAGGTTGCTTTTATTTAATTTTTAAAGGATACTTCCTTTTGATACAAATAGTACCTGTTTCATGTGATGATATTTTGGGAATTATACTCTTTTCATTTTCTCTTTCCCCTTGTTTTATGTGTGTTTATCCTCTTTGGGTTACTCTTTTTTTTTTTTTTTTTTTTGGTTTTTTTGCTTGTTTTTTAATGGGTACTTTGATCTTGTTTGTCATCTATACATGCGATTCATTATTGTTTCTAATTAAAATTGAGTTCCTTCTATTACAATTATAGTTCAAGCATTTGGCGTCCCATTATGTTGTTTTTTAAAGCAGTTAAATTACTATGTTGGGCTATTGCAAATTACAATGACATGTTTGTTTTTATTTCATAGTTAAAATTATGAAATAAACTGTGGTTTCATTAAATGTAATTAAAGGGCATGGGCATTTCCTGTGTGTCTTTTCCTGGCTTTCAATCGTTGTACTGTAAATGCTGCAATTTAGAGAATTCAAGACAATTGACAGTATATTATACATATGTATACAGTTTTTATTTATATTTATACATAGATATACATGTCTTGTGTACTGTTAATGATAGAATTTGAGTTTATTTTTAGATAGGGTTTATTTCACTGGAATTTGAATTAAGGGAAGATGTGTATAGTTGCTAAGAAAAGTTTAGTTTTCCCAACTGAGTTTACCAGCTTTACAAAAGAAGAGTATCGACAATCCTAGTCACTTCATGACATAGAGCCAGTTGTTAATGCCATTTGTGCCAGCTTAAAGCACCAATTATTTTATGCTTTGAGTACACAAAATCAAACTGATAGTTTTTAAAGGGCACTTTATTCTGTCTTTTTGTAGCATCCTCAAATGTTTGCCTCGAGATCAAAGGGAATATATTTTTTGCAATTTCTGACCTTTTAATAGTCCCTTAATTTGCATTAAAAACTTGATGGAAGTGACAACTCATATTTGCTGTCACTGACCCAGCAAAACCTAGCACGTTATTTGTGGGGAAAAAAGTAAGGTGATTATACCTTCGTCAGTTACCAGAAAAGTCATTATAAACTCTGTTATCAAAATGAAATGAAAGAAAAATAGTCTGCTAAAATACTACCTAGCGAAAGTAAACATTTAAAGCTAAATACAAATGTTAAATTCAGAACTGTTACTCTGACCTACGTTCATGCTGAAGTAGATTGTGGAGGGACTCAAAACTTTGACTAATGTTGTCTCCTGAATGGCTTTTATTTGCTGGACTAGGGAGGAGACTTGTTAAGGAAAGCTTTTCCTTTATATTTATTTCTGCTACATGTCTCTGAAAAAGTGGAACAATCATAACTTCCTTCTTCCCTGTAAATCTGTTGTTTTTTAAATAGTTATTTCCTATTTAATTAACATTTATAATGTTGTCTATAGTCTGTGATTGTTTCTAGAGCTAGCTTGTCCTGGTCTGTCTGCTCAATATGTGCTGGATCTGGTTCTATTAGTGATCCCTGCTAGAAACACCTGTAGGACTGGTTCTTATGTCTGTGGGTGTTGGTAAAGCCTTTGACCCTGGGACACATTGGAAACTATTTCCTTATTTAGGCAGCGTGGAAATTAGAATTTAAGTAAAATAAAAATGGTTATATAGAGAATGTGATGCAAATGATGGTACTGGGAGGGGTGGGAAATTGGTAGTAGTGTGGTGGGGTTTTTTTGTTGGGTTTTTTTTATGGGTGGTGTTGGACCTCATTTCTGGGCTTTATTGTGTTTAATGATTTCTTTAGGTGTGTTAACTGGTGAAGTTTGCTGATATTAAAGCTAGGAAATGTAATTTGTCTAGCAGAGCATCTCACAGAGGACGGAATGACTCTAAGGATTAGAATAATAGAAGAGTGACTGATGGAAAATAGTTTGCAGTGCAAAAACATCAGGACTAATAAGAACTTAATACGCTGTGGAAGGGGAGGAGGATGGCATGAGACTTTTCTGTCATGAGATAGTACGCCCACATGAAAGACAAATGACTCCTGGAAGGAACAGTTATGTATCTTGTGCAGTGAGTGGAAAATAGGGGTTCCGTTGTATGTGGTGCTGACAAAATTGCATATGCACTGGGAACATGGCACGTAAGTCATCAAGGCCAAGGAAGATGACTTTGAGAGAGGACACATTAAACACCGTGGTATGGCGAGCCTGGTCATATGGAAGGAGGTGCTTGGAGATTGGCCTGGTATAACCACAGTAAGGAGAGTGGATGCAGCTGCTGTCAGTAGCTATATCAGTGACTAAATGCTGGAGAAGGACAACAATTCTTTCACCTGAATGTCAATAGTGATGCAAAATACATGAGTATGAACTGACTGTTGGTAAGCTCAGACCAAATATCTGAAAACAATTTACGGTTACATAACAGATGAGAGCCTGAGTGTAATCTATGAAATGATTTGTTGTGGTATTTGAGAGTTTGCATGTGGTAACATAGGAGATCACTTTCAGTTCTTTCCCCTCATGTAGGAGAAGCATTGCTGGTGTTTTAAACAGAGGTGAAATTCCTGAAATTTTGCTTAAATTACAGAACAGAACAAGAAAGCCTCCTTGTGTTTTGTAGGGCTTACTGGTGACTTTACTGAATTTTTAGTATGCTCGCCTCTTAATATTGCAAGTGCAACTTCAATAGCTGGCCATGTGTTCTTTATAAATATAATAATTAGCATGCAATGCAGTTGAAAATTCAGGACTAGTACATCTGTTTATGTAGCACTTCTATTTCAGAAGAATCATCTCTAGAATTATTCAGATAATTTCTGTAAATAGAAACAAAAGTCTGTCTGCAGTGTATTCCTCTTGAATCCTGCTATTTTTAATCCATTAAAAACATCTCCAAACACGAGGATGGTACCACCCAAATAATGGGAATAAGCTTTGAGTGGAAAATAACAGAAAGTTTGTATTTAGAAAGGAATAGAAATAATGTAGAGATGGAACTGGGCCATGGTCCACAGCTGTTTTGTACAAGGGTAGTGATCTTGTTGCATAGTTGAGTTTACAAGACTGGCTGTTGTCAGGGCTCTTATGTAGACTTTTAACGTAGTAACAGGTTGCTATTTTTACAAGCATTTGCTCAAAGAACACGCAATAGAAACGCTTTGTGGGTTTTGCATCACACTCGAGGCTTTAGCAATTACACAAGTCATGCAGAATTGTGTGCAAGTTGAAGTCCAAGACCAAAGTTAGAGAGGTGTTTCCCTGAAGGATAATCATTGTTTACCAATGCCATATGGAATTTAATATACCTGTAAACAACATTTTTAAAGCTTACCTAGGAAGGGAATTGCGTGCTGGAGGATCGTCTGTCTTACCTAAGTAGGCAAAATGTTCCCCTGTTTAAAAACAAAAAGAAGAGGGGGAAACATGATGATAAACAGTATTTTTTTCATTTGCACTGAAAGCTTTCATACTTCACAAGAGTATTTGATTAACATAGATAAACGCATAAATGTACCACTGTATGGAGGTTGGTATAGGAATAATAAAAGCATCACATATCACAATGACATATGTGGAAAATTTTGTAACTCTAAAGATAAATTAGACTTCAGTGGAATGCACAAGTGATGTGTACAATAATAAGATAACATTTTGTTCTGATTATTGGATAATTTAGGGTGTCAAGACAATTCATCATATCAAAAAAGCAGTAAACGTGTACGAGAAATGTTCTCTTATGTTTATCTTTATGCATAGTGTCTGTAGACCTCATTGCTGTAAGAATTTTTTAAAGTAAAAAATCAGCAGGAGTCAAAAGAGGCTGAGAATTTGGATTGATAACACAAATTTCTAAGGTATATTTTCTGATAACATACATTAAGACAGTAGGAAATCTGGTTTTAAATCAAACTTCAAACATTCTTGTCCTTTGTGCTGTTAAAGAAAAACTATACTGTCTCAGATTAAATGCTCCTGTAGGTGAAGTTGGATTTATTCAACAGCACTGGGTTTTTTGAATATGAAATGGGGCAAGTGGATAGCAGTCCTTCTCCAGAAAACTTCCCATGATTTCAGTGTCTGCGGTTCTTGGAGTTACGGAACCACGTGCGATGGGTACCCTGTGCATTTGTCCACAAGTACCTCCTTTCCTTTTCTCACTATTTCTATAGTTAATTTCTTGTCTTTATGTAAATTATTGATAATTTGAAAAATTATTGCCTGCAGTGTCCTTCAGTTTGACAAGGGGTTGCTTTATTGTTGTGAACTCCTGCTGAATAACTTTTCTGCTCCCTCGTATGAGAAACAGCAAGTGAGCACTGCATGTCTGAGAACTCCCCGCTCAGGTTTGGTACGCGTTCACCATGGTCCTGCGCTGCTGTTACGCCTTATTTGATCTTTTTTTGAAAGGGCTAACTCTGGAAATGCAAGCAGCATAGCCCTCTTAGTGCACGCATGCATGAACTGGTTTGCCTGGTATAGGCATATCTTTTTTTTATAATTCAGAAGTACAACCCTCAGCTTCCTGGATTTATCCAAAACCTCTGTAATAGAACTGTAGTTTTAAGTCACCTGATCTTTTACTGTTCTGGGATGGAGAATATATAAATTTCTGACTTGAGTGAATGAAGTCCTGGGTTTTAACCCGCCTTGAATATGGAGTGACCAGCTGAGGCTGCTTGATCCATATTTCTTATTCTTTCTGTTTGCATAGCCTCTTTAATGCCATGTATCTGCTGAGTTTGGAAATCAATGTTTTTCAGATGCCTTTGAATTCTGAGCAGTATGGAATATTTTTTTTCTGTAGGTATGAAACATTTGTTTCCAGTGATTTAAAGGGAATACAAAGTGTACTGAGTACATAATTGGAGGAAAACCAATTAAGAATTAAGAACTTCCCTTGTGTGCAGTTTACATCTATACATTTTATAGAGGGCTTAATGTTAGTGCCAGGCCACTGAGTATCTTCAGACATTTTTGTGAACTCAGGGTATAATAGCATATTTTCAATGAAAGCAAATGCACCCAAAGCACCTGTTAGCATAAGAATCTGCTCTAGTATAGTCTGGTTAAATATTAATGCAAAGACTTTTGCCATTGCACATTTTTACCCATAATTTCTTTGATTTGATATTACATGTTTTTGTGCATAATTTAAATGTAGACATCTGAACATTATGCTGGCTAAGTAAGTTGTCATGTTTTACTGAAAGTATCTGCACAGTATATTCTCAGGACTGTGTGCCAGCAGCTAACTGTTCAATATTTAAATAAAGAAATTGAGGGTTTTTTTGCATTGAAAAGTGTAACAGAAATTAAACTTCTCCAAGAGTTTCTGTTCATTGAAAGGTCAGTGTATGAATTACATGTACTCTTTTAATATATCCTGGGCCAGTAGCAGCATATGTTTCAGTCTACTGGTAGATTGGACAAGGAATGTTAGAAATGTCTTTTGGGCTTATTTTATTTTTTACTCTAATGCAATATCCTGTCGGCTGAAAGAGATAAACTTGCGTGGTTCCATTTTTTGCGTGGTTCCATTTTAAGAAATACATTTAAAGAAATCCTAGGTATCTTAGAGGTGTTCTTTATCATAGGCAGTTATATATGGTGAAGATTAACTCTACAGCTCAAATAAGTACTGTACACAAAGATTTTGTTTTTAAACTACCAGAACATATCTTAGCTGCGAGCTTGCAGATGCCACCGTATCAGTTAATAGAGCAAACTTAATACATCAGTACAGAAGGGATGAGATTTCACAATAGCTTTTGTATCTCTCACAGAAGTGTTAATGAATTTATAATATCAGGATATTTCTGACTGCTGAGTCAGACCTGAATTCGGAGAGACCATCATTTAAATATACAACATCATCCTCTTATTTTAACTTTGACTCAAAGAAGTGTTTTCTTGTGTACTGACTTGGAATTATTTTCAGTTTCTACTTTTTAGATGAGTCCATTTGATCTAGCAGCTCCTAAGGAAGAAAACTTTTTTTTTTTCCCTCTTCTCACACAGTAGCCATTTATATTAACTGGAGTGCTCCTTTGTGGGTAATACTTGGCTTGCTTTATTTTCCACAGTTTATGCATGCATCTTAAATACTGAGGGAATATGCGTTCACTTTTCTGTTCAAGGATAATTCAAGCTAAGGTGCATGCAGTACATTCAGCTTTCTTAAACTGTACCTAGAGGTTTTCATAAATTTTCGAAATGAGTACCTGTTTAATAGGGACAGTGACCGTTCCTGCTTTTTCTCATTTGACTTATGGATTCACTACTTCTTAAAATTGTGTTGCACGAATGAAAGTGAATCAAATAATGGATTAAACCTAATAATTTCTCTGTCTTATAGTAGCTTATAGTCCTTCAATTTGTCTCGGAAGAGGTCCATACTCCTTTAGAAACATCCTTCCTATGCTGTTGAGGATGAAAGCGGGGCAATTTAACTAGTTTTTTCTGGCCTTTTTCTTCTCTTTATCTCACTGTGGGAGAACAGAGTAATAAAGATCTACTGGTGGTGAGGTTTCTGTGATTTCGATATGGGGCAAAAGAGCACAGTTTGGTGTTTGGAGACATCCTTGCAGAAGCTTTTGAATCTGGAATTAAATTTTAAGCCAAATGATTAAAGTTTAGCAGTTACTCCAGATACCCGATTAGGATTCAGGATTTTCAGTAAATTGTACCTGAAGATAAAAGCTAATTTACAGCTAGTATTACAGAAAAAGAAATTATAGTTGATCACAGCTACTGCCCGCTGCATTTATTATAATGCTTCCATCAACAGGATGCATTCTGTGTGTGAATGGTAGCAATTTACAAAATAAGGGTTTAGAAACTCAATTAGTGTTCTTTAATTTTAAATCTGAATAAATAAGCAACACATTTAGTTGAAATCACAATTATACATACTTTATTTCTGAATATAGTAAAAATGTATTAAACACCACGAGACTGGAAAATGAAGAAACATTTTTTTTTCTTTATTCTTAATTATTTGTGAGAGATTTTTCTCACCCAGTGGTAGTTTCTTTGCCTCCTGGGATGTCTATTTTTTCCACAGTCAGGGATGTTGGCAAATAATTTGTTATGCTGGGGAAAAAATGTTCAGCTCTTAATATTTTATCAGTTTCATTGGGCTGACGGTGCCAGCAGTTGTGTAAACGGCCACCAGTCCTCAGTGTTTTAAGTCTTCAACCTCGTCATATGGGAACATAATAAATTATGTATAACAGTAGATGATACTCAATAAATATTTCATGTGATAGGTATTTTTGACTGGAATTACTTTTTCACTTGAACAGTGATTTAAGCTGTATTTTTTGGTTTTATTAGGTGACACTTATAATATCAAGGAGTAGCTGGGTGCAGTTTGAATGTCAGAGAGCTGCAGGGCAACATGAATCACAGCTTCTTTCTTTATCCGTGAATGCTGGAGAACTTCTTAATTCATCCACGACCAGAGTGGGATTTCCCAGTTTTGTTTTGGAGTGACTTTTGTATGTTGTGTCATCATTTTGTCTTGCCTAGGTGTATCCATACTTAGGATTTTTTAAACAGGATCAATATTGATGACATTTTGCACCGTGCAGGGAAATGAGATATAACATCTATTTTCTTCCATCAGATTAGCGAGTTGCTGTACTCGGTGAAATACATATAACAAACTATCTGTTGTTTTTTCTTACTAGCAGCGTAGTGTCTTGGTTGGCTCCAGAGAAGGCATACTGATGACTTGGAAAAGTAGTTGTCATGCTGCTGTCAGAAAACTTATTTCCCGTGTTTACTAGCACCAGGAGAAAAGTGTGTGCTTTATAATACACAGAAGCGATACTTGCTGATGTTGCCTCTCCTTCCTGGGCTGTCAGTCTTCCTTGGCTTGTAAAGGCGTAGCTATTTACATAGAAAAATGCATTCATTTTGAAAGGTGATGTGTGTACGCATTCACAGTCTCTGTTGCAGTTATCTTCCAGGCCTAGAAGCCAATAGGATTTTATTTCAACTTGAAAAATAAACATTATAAATACTAAAACTTATTTCAAAGCTATAATTAATTTCTTATTTATTGCATAAAGTCTGATCAGTGCTACTTGACATGGTATTTTATCCAAGGTTGAGGATGAAATCTCCCACAGTCCTGATGAATGATACTTCACTGTACAGGTGGCTGTACGATGTGGCCCAAAGGAATTTTGAAGAACTGAAATTGTGCCGCAAATATTTCTTACATTTATTTACTATTGTCAATGCTTCCCTTCCATTGGATGATGTTTAAACTGCTTAGGCTTACAGAATTTTCAGATGTCTGGGGTTTTTGTTGTGCAAGGTTCAGTTTATTTAAAGGATTGCCAAAGAGTTTTCAGTTTTCTATTCCTTAGCCATACTGAATTCTGAAGAGTTTTAAATTCTCTTTACCATTATGCAAGGTGGTACATAGCTTACTTTTAGACAGCATTGCTTTGTTACGCTCTTGACTGATCTTTCTTATCTGGTATAATTCAGCTGTTTGTCTGGTTTCTTTCAAATAACACCTTCACAGATTTCCTGAACAGCAAGCTTGGAAGGCTTGATGGAAATACAAAATTCAGATTTAAAATGGGGGGGGGGGGCGTGCTTTTTTTGGGTGATATTACAAAGATAAGTTCCGTTAGAAGTGGTTTAGAGAGAGAAGGAAGAGTAGCATTTCTTGCAT
>JAVJGI010000035.1:8953162-8981689 GCA_035590275.1 Ibycter americanus | reverse complement strand
CATCACACAGGCCCTCTTCTCCAGCTGGTCCAGGTTGCTCTGGATGGCATCCCGTCCCTCAGGTGTGTCAACCCCACCACTCAGCTTGGTGTCATCTGCAGACTTGCTGAGGGTGCACTTGATCCCACTGTCTTGTGTCATTGATGAAGATATTAAACAGTACTGGGCCCAGTGGTTGCGTGTTGATAGTTGTAACTCTTACCTCTATCTTTAGATGCTTTAACTATGTTTAAAACAATAGATGCCATACCTAATAATACGCATTGCCCATGCAGTCCAGAGGTGGTTGTTGGCCTAATAGATCAGCAATTTAAAAAAGAAGCAAATAAAAAAATGAACCTCAATATGTCTGGTTTTAGTGCTTTTATGACTGCTGCAAAGAGAAGGTGGGCTCTGAAGTTTGCACTGCAGTTTAACTGAGCCTTGGTTTTACAAATCGGTAGAAGAAAGTGTCTTCCATAACTGATGCATCTTTCTGGACAGAAATATGACAACAGCAGTCTTTCAGCTTAGGCAGGGGTTTCATGATGATTTTAAATTTATTTGTGTTGAAGTTAACACTGTTTTCTTTCCATCCCCTCTTTTGTAACAGCACTGGGGGTTTTGTGCTCGTGTGGTGAGCTTGTCCCAAAGAGATAATTCTGCAGAAAGTGGTACTTTAAGGAACAGGTGGTTGAGGTAAATGCAAATTAAAAAGATAATGTGTTTGGAATAAAGCAGATTCCGAGCATTTAGGCCTTAGTAGTAATTCAAAGCCAATGGCATCATCTTCATAAAGAGTTAGATGGCTTGCAGAGTGCTTGGGCTTTGCACTTTCAGCTAGGAATGCTGTTTAGCAAGTACAGTGCTGCAGTGGTTGTTCTTCTGAGTGGTGACTGTTCAGCCTGGGTAAAACATTCAATAAATCTGATCTCTGGGTATCAAAGGCAGGGTAATTGTATCTGAGGTGTTAGGTGGGGGTGAGCATCTTACTTCCTGGAAAAGTGCTGATGGAAAAGAATATCCTGCACTAGATTTGGGTTTGGATTTTTTTTTTTTATTAATTTTTTGGCGGGACCAATGTAGGATGTGATCTTTTGGTATCACCCTTTATTACAATAGATAGTAGTATCATTTTCTCATAACATAATGCTATATTGCCCAGCAGCAGTGTAGAACTAGAGTCAGTAGCTGTCGCTCTGGCTTTTTTTGTGTGACCTCTGTAGCAGACTAGTATTCTGTCTATTGTTCATTTAGCATTTTCAAAACCACCTTTTCTTCCAGTTTCAGTATTAATAATGTAAAGACTAGTGGCTAAATTTGCAATTTCTGTAGGTTGCAATAAACAGATTGTAAGATCTAGCATCATTAGTAATCAATGGCAGAAGAGCCTGTGGGGTATTACATTCAGTTCTTGTGAAAGCAGATAAATGATGGATATTGCTTACTCTATCTGTATCTTTCCCCTGTGAAAATCAATGTTACCTTTAATTGTGTTTTCAGATGGGTGGTCTTTTTGTGTGGCTTTTGTGTATATGTTGTATAGCTGTTGATTTCCCATATGTGGAAATAGTTGCATAAAATTTTGGCTTAACATGTAAAATTCTTTTTTCTGCTTGTTCCCAGTCTTTGTCTTTAATCTGGTGTCATGCAACACTGCTTCAGATAATAAGCTTGGATAAAATAGAATTTTGCACATAGATTTATTCTGCAGATTTTGTTTCTGGACCTTCTGTAAGCTACATTATACTGTAACTCTAAAACCACTCATGAGAAACCTTGGTCTTGCCATGGATTTAGCATGGCGTTTTTTGTTTTGTGTTGGTTTTTTTTTTTTAAATAATCTCATAAATTGGGCTACTGAGTGGCATTGTAACATCTTTGTAGTCCTGCCAGTACTCAGTCTTTCCTAACAGATGTGGTACCAGATCACACTTTTTGTGCTGTGTAAATTAAGCTATTGTAGTACTGTGCTAGTAGAACTGACTTCCTTTCTCAGCAGCTTATCTACAGTGGTCTTATCACTAGATATACCACGTTTTCTCAGAAAATGATGTTTATTTAATTCAACACTGATCAGATTAAGTTCCTTTGTGGTAGAGCTACAAAAGAAGAAAGAGTAGATTCTAGTCTTCAATGTAGTATGTTTGTTTCTTTTTAATTTCAAGCTGCTTTTTTTTTTTTGCTGATCACAGTAGTGCTTACATTAAGAAAGGGAGTAGAGGTTATGTGAAAAAAGATTTTTATTACAGAGATACTAAACCAGAAAACATCAGTCTTGTGTTTGTGATTTGTAAAACTGGCAGTGATTTGTTGCAGCTAGTTAATTTTTTTGGTGGTGCTGTGACTTTTTTTTTAAACTAGTGTCTTAAAGAAACAAGGTTTCTGCAATCATTGACTACCTGTCCTGCCTCCCCAGATTCTCTCGCTGTCCTAAAATAATATTGAGCCCATAACCAGTTTGAAGCAAATACTGCAGATGTAATGGTGTCAAAAGTGGTGAATTCCTAAATATATTGAGAAGATAGGCAGCCAGCTAAGGAAGGCAGGCATTGTTACTACCCCTGCAGAAATACAGACTGCAATGTGAGCACCTTTTGACAGAGAACAGAGAAACGGTGAATAACCCCGTGGTTGGAGAGCCTGCAGTGGAGCTCAGACCTTCCTAGGCACCACTGAATCTACGTAGCAGCAAAACACCAGGCTATGTTAGCCCTTCTCTTCCTAGGAGTATTTACTTGTCTAAAATACATGAAATGTGCATTTTTAAAACAGCTAGGTGTAGCGTTTGGAAGGTATTGATTGGGGTGTTGATGATGATCCAGGTTTGACTTGGGAAATAGTTATTGTCACTGAAGAAAGAGCCACTTCTGCATAGTTCATTCCTCTTTCCTGAAAAACCTTTTGAGCACCACCAGCTTCATTTGAGTGTAAGGTAAAACTGATTGTCATGACACCGCTATTGAAGGTATTAGAGACACTTCCTCAAAAAGAAAATCATGGACATCTCACCACTGACCTGTTTTTATATCAGTCTGATTGCTGTGATGGCTCATTTTCCTTGTATCAGATCTCAGTCAAAAGTTAGTTACCATTTTTTATGCTTATATAAAATATGTTTGCCAAATTAATTGTGTTATATGACAGTCAAAATACAAAAAGATTTTTGCTCTGGATTTTACACATTATGTTAGCCGATCTGAAATGTTTTAGTTCATTATGGCTTAACCAAGCATGGGAATACTTGTAAATCATCTTTGCCAGCTGTCTAAGCAAAGACGGTCTACATCTGACAGCACCAAACGGACATCTGCATTTCCACAGAGCACAGCTGTATTCCCCTAGGTCCATGTTATTTTGGACTGAAGTAATGATGAATATAGTGGCATTTGTCAGCCAGGCCCTAGGTAAGGAGTGGTAACTTACAGTTCTGAATTCCAGAAGTAGACCATAACCGAAGCGAGGGCTTTTGAGGTATGGCTTAAAATAAAAAAGGCAGGGAAAAAAACCAAAGCATATGGTAACCATTGAATTAAGCTTTTGCTCTCTTACAACGCTTTGTGCATTTTGTATTGCTGCTACAGAAATTGCAATCAAATTAAAAGTACTAAGTTGTTATCGTCTCTCTTTGTGCTGTAACGTTGAGATAGCACCCATCCTAGCCGTAGTCTTTGTGCAAACATGAAGGGACTCTTAGTGAGATATTTACATGAAAGCTCTTATTGTCTGGAGTTGTGTATAAAAGTCTACATTTACTAATCTCTTAAGAATTCTGGAAGGCATTTTTAAAGGTGGATTTGTGAGAAATAGGGAAAAATGGTTTTTGTTAAACTAGTCTTTCTCCAGTATTGCAGTGCTTAAAAAGGTGCTTCTTGAGCATGTACGAATCAAAGTTCATTTAAATTGCATTATAAATGTGAGATTATTGGTCAGTGTTTTCACGTTTCCAAGGGCAATTCCTGTTTGTTGTGTGCATTTGTATGATTTTAGAAAGAAACACAAAAAATACCGTATTTTCTGTCTACATAATTGTGGTCATGACATCTTAAACTGCAGTTTGTCAAACACTTGAAGCTAACTTGTGGTGCAGTCTTGCATTTTTTCAGTGTTTATAGACTGTCTTGGTAACCTGCAAACTCCTTAAGCTGTAGCAGGCCTGAAATAACTGGATATTTGTGTATTTGGTGGAATATTTCAGTCCATATATAGATTCTCCATGCTTTTTTAATATTTATTTTGAAAAACGTTCTTAAAAGAAAAAAAGTAAGTATTTCAAAGGCAATTAAAATAAGAGACTTCTGTACCACTGTAACAAGAGCTGATATTAAAAATCACATAAAATACTCTCCCATAATTATTCAGCACCTTATAAAACTAAATATACTAAAATCTCAAAATATTTTAGGTAAATGTTTGAACTGTGTTCTGTGCTTGAATGTTGCGCTTTGTGGGAATGTGGGGGTTTTCAACCCCACTGATTACATCATAGTAATGTTTTGGGTTTTTTCTTTTTCTTGGGAGGAAAAGGAAGAGCAACTACAAGCATGCCCTAGCGTAGCTTCATAGTTCTTTCCTTTCTCAGAAGTGGCCAAGTTAATAAACCATAGGATGATGAGCATCAATTTAACTATCATTGGCATTTGAAAAACGTGTTTAGAAAGAATAATTATTTAAATTTTACTTTTGAGTTGTAATGTGATGAATCTGCTATGAATCTAACCAATTTAACCTCTAATAAAACAAACTGTTATTGACTTTAAAATATTCTGTACTGCTAATATGTTTTTACTACCAATTCCTTTCTTAATTGATCACTCTGTTTCCCCCTGCCTCCCATGGCAGTCTTTTCCCTGTAAAAGGACCGATCTGTCTAAGGTAGAGAAATTCAATTTCTATGTATTGATTGCCATGTCCGCATGTAGTTAACTTGCAGAGGCTATGCTAATCATTCATCTGTCTTGTTTAACTTCACTTTTTAAATACTTTTTTTTTTCCCTCTCCCAGAAACTTTTTTGTTTGTACCCATGTCAGACAGCATGGTATCTAATTTGTAACCCTAATGAAGGAAGTATTTTCTGTTATTGTAGAAAGTAGTTTCATAAAACTTTTGATTTGTACCATTGTTATAGTTTTCTAAACAGAAACTGAATTCCTAGAATCATACAACTGTTTATGTTGGAAAAGACCTTTAAGATCATTGAGTCCAACCATTAACCTAACACTGCCAAGCCTACCACTAAACAATGTTCCTAAGTGCCAATGTCTTTGTATTTTTTGTGATATTCAGGAAATAATAACCTTTTTACTGTGTTCTTTTTTTTGTTTTTTGAATCAGGCTAGAATTTGAGAGACAACAACGAGAAGAGCTTGAAAAATTAGAAAGTAAAAGGTAACATTATTCTCTGGTCCTTATGCGTGTGTGTATATATATACATTAATTAAATCATTAATTTGGAATCATGGTATTACTTGGCAAGCAGAGGATCCTGATACAAATGATTTTGTTTTGTCATCTATGAAGATTTTCGTTATTTTCTTGAACTGTTCATTCATATTGATTAGTAACAGATAGGCAAGGTGCATTGTAGCTAACTGTGATCTTTAGCAATGAAAATACCAAACGTAAAGGTATGAGGATGATAGATTATACAAATGTAATATATTACTCTCACTCTTGATTTTCACGATGTTATTTTAAAAGATGGCAAATGACGTTCTTTATTCAGATCTTCTTTTATCGTTTAGTTGCCTTTGGATTGAATCATGATTGGAAAAACTCGTGTTATAAACTCTGCTTCTCTGTGGTGTTATAGACTCTGAAACTGTGGTGCTGGTGTGGGCCGACCAATTGTACTTATCAGAACATGATTTCAAAATCAGTTTGAAGTATAAAAGAAGGTATTGTTGTCAGCTGGCAAACTGAGCTGACTGTTCTGGCTCATCATACCTGCTAAAATTTTAGAAGTAATAGCTCTCACCTTGCTGCAGATCACAGCACTGATGAGATTCATAAGCTGAAAGGCACTTTCTGTCATCTCTGCTTTAGTCTGCTTGCTCCATTTTGAAAGAGCTGTTTATATAGCTGGACTAAGTTACGTAAACTCAGGGAAACCCCTGAAACTGTGAAGCATCAGAAGATGTTATTTAGAAAAAGATGCAACAGAGTCACTGATATTTATCCTTTTTGTTGTGTTGGTAGGATTTGAGTTCAGATTGCACTGAAGTTGCTTTGCTTGTGCTTTAATTAATCTGACTTTAACTTCTTGCAAAATAACGAACCAACCTGCATGTTGTCTCTACATGTATTTAGGCGATTGTGTTATGGGGACAATGATGACCTTCACATCTCAGTCTGTCTTCATTTGGAATGCACTAGAACCTTTAAAAGAGAGGCTGCACAGGACATAATGATTTTTCTGAAAGTAATTTCTCTCTCAAATATTTCTGTTCCTAATCTTATAATCCTGTTTATCAATAATTCAGTTGGGTTCACCTAAAAAGAAGACTTTGTTTTAATTCATCTGTTGGCTTAAATTTTTTGGTGAGGCAAATTTCTAATGAAGTCCTTTTATACAAGTTTGTGTATATGAGAACGTATGTATATATATAAAAAAATACATATATTTGCTCTTCACTGTGTGCCTGGATGTTTTCTATCAATAATTTTATTGGATTTGACAGAACTACTGCAGTCCAATTTTCTACTAACATAGGTGCTATATAACATGTCTTCCTATAACTTCATATATCCACAACTTTTTATGTTGAAATAGACTATATGGGTCTTTTTACCATTTGTCTCGTGCATTGAATCCCTTCCAAGCAATATAAGATCTAGACCTGTGGCAAAAGAAAACTATCAAAAAAAGGAACTGTTACATATACTTCAAAATCCTTGTCCAAACCTTTGTAACTTCTAAAGGATATATTGTCCTTTGGAAAGAAAGAAAAGTTTGAAATATTGCATGTAAATCTTTTACTGTAGGAAACAAATAGAAGAGATGGAAGAGAAACAGAGATCTGACAAAGCAGAACTTGTAAGAATGCAGCAAGAAGTAGAGTCACAGCGCAAAGAGACAGAAATAGTACAGCTGCAAATTCGAAAACAGGAAGAGAGTCTGAAACGGAGAAGTGTTCACATTGAGAGCAGGTTAAAGGATTTGCTGGCTGAAAAAGAAAAATTTGAAGAAGAGAGATTACGAGAACAACAGGAGATAGAACTTCAAAAGAAAAAGCAGCAGGAAGAAATTTTTGCCCGGGTCAAAGAGGAGTTGCAGCGACTACAAGAGCTTAATCATAATGAAAAAGCAGAGAAAATGCAGATTTTCCGTGAATTAGAAAAACTTAAAAAGGAAAAAGATGAACAGTATATTAAGCTGGAATCAGAAAAAAAGAGACTTGAAGAACAAGAAAGGGAGCAGGTGATGCTGGTGGCTCATCTAGAAGAACAGCTTCGAGAGAAGCAGGTCATGATAGAGCTCCTGAAGAGAGGGGATGTACAAAGAGCTGAAGAAGAGAAAAGAGATCTTGAAGATATTAGAGAATCTCTTTTGAAAGTCAAGGAGGCCCGATCTGAAGGTGATGAAAACCGTGAAGAGCTAGAAAAAGCACAGCATGATTTTGTAGAATTTAAAAGGAAACAACTGGAACAATTGAATATTTTGGAAAAAGATTTAGTTCAACAAATGGATCACCTAGAAAAGGAGATAGCAGATGAAAAAAGAGCTCTGGAACACTTAAAATTTGCACATGAAGAACATTTCAGTCTCAAGAGAGATGATGAAAACTTTGTGGATGCTGTACTCAAGGCTGAAGAAGTTGACAAGACAAAACCAGCAGAGTACAGACTCCAATCTAAAGTACGCCAGCTTGAGTACCTGAAGAGTAATCATTTGCCAGCTCTGTTGGAAGAAAAACAAAGAGCTTCTGAAGTCCTTGCTAGGGGCTTGTTAGGGTTAGATAATACTCTCTATCAAATAGAGAAAGAAATAGAAGAAAAAGAAGAGCAGCTTGCCCAGTATAGAGCTAGCACAAATCAGCTGCAGCAGCTTCAAGAAACCTTTGAATTTACAGCCAATGTAGCTCGTCAGGAAGAAAAGGTTCGGAAAAAGGAAAAAGAAATCCTTGAATCAAGGGAAAAACAGCAGAGAGAGGCGCTGGAGCAAGCTGTTGCTAAGTTAGAAAGGAGGCACTCTGCTTTGCAACGTCGTTCAACAATAGACTTTGAAATTGAAGAGCAGAAACAGAAGCTTGCCACCTTGAACAACAGCTGCAGCGAGCAGGCAGGTCTGCAGGCTAGCCTAGAAGCTGAACAGAAAGCCCTCGAACAAGACCGAGAACGGTAAGTGTTGTGGTAGCTTCCATTTATTAGAAGCTATCCACAAAAAGTGAATCACCTTAGATGTTGAGAAAGCGACTTCTTCTGTGTCCCAGTATTTGAGTTTCTTGATGACTTTCAAGTAGTTTACCCAGAATTGAAACTCTGTATTGTTTTTTAAAGGATTCCTGCTCACTCATTAATTTCTGCTGTGTTTGGATACTTATCCTCAGCAGTACAGTATTTGCATTAGCCATCACAATACTTAGTTTTCTGTATTTAGAAAGCTCAGCCAACCTTATGTTCTGCCCTTACAAAAACGTGTACTGTCGAACAACTTTTTTGCTCTAACTATATTAATGTATAACATTTTGTTTCTTCATTAGCAACAGGCTAGATTATTGCTCAAGATTTGGAGACTGATTACTTGCAGTAGATTGCCAACTGTCTCTCAGCTGATGATGTACTGAACACTGCTGGTATTCAAAGTAAACAAAGTGTAATGTTAAATTTTTTTATTGGTTTCAGAACTAAATAAAATAGACTAGCCATATATCTATGTAAAATTTGATGGTGGTTTTTAAGCTTATTGGAAAATATACAGAGGCATAATAGAGACCTGTGTGATGACAAATCCTTTTTAGGTACAGACGCAATGTCATCATTTATACACATGATATCTGGTAGTATAACACTCAATCGAAGTATGGGAAGCTTAGAGAAAAGTAATTTAGGTAAGGAAAGATCTTTCTGTGTGGAAGAAGAAGAAGAAGTCTTTTGTTTTATTTTTGGCCTGAGCAAAAATCTACTGGGATTAACACATTAAATCCATGCAATATGGAAAAAGGGCAGAATTGCCATTTTTAAATGTGTTGTCTGATTTGCTAATACTAGAGCTTTAAAACCTGTGATTATTGGCAAAAGAATGAACTGGTTTTTCTTGAGGTAGCATTTGTCATTTGTTTTTTTAATATTCCACTAGTTATCTGACTTTTCTTTTATAAGCCCTTCAAACAGATGCTTGATTAGAAAAAACACCTAAAAATAGAAACTTGCCTATAGCCAAATTGAAGAGCTGTTCTGTATCCTTTTCCTTTTAAACCATTATCAGAAAAGAATAGTTCCGTTCTATACCCTGTTTGGGGGTCACTTTTTCGGCATTTAGAGCTGCATTGTGTGGATTTTAGTTGAGCATTTTTGATCCTAATTTATCATTTTGTTGTGGATATTGCCATTATTTTTCATAATTGTCTTGAACATAAAGTCTTGTCTTCTACACCAAGCATCTCGCTTGACTCAAGTCAGCTATAAACAACTGGAGGTTCCACAAAAATAGACAGCTTACCCCTCAAGAGATTGCTGGGTTGTGTGATAAGTGGAAAAAAATATGTTGTCAGCTAGAAGACTGATGTTTGGAAAAGATACCAAGGAAGTAAAAAGGTCTTCCCCTGCTGCGTGCTCCGCAACTCCCCCCCCCCCCGCCCCGTTTACTTTAAAGTGTTCTTGCACAAAATAAATAAAACTGAGTCTTTCAGTGAATTGCCCAGGGGCCTGGATAATTCAGTTCCGAATGCTTTTATGAATCTTGAGGCAGAAGAAGATCTTAAGATACGTGACAGTATGTTAAATGTTTCTGGCTACGCATCGTTCTTGTGTTTGAGTTTACGCTTCACAGTACAGGATGTCTTGGATGCTATAGTAAGCATATGAATTATATCTATTTCTTATTGTTTATCTAGGTAGCGTTATGTGATGATGTGCTCTGGTTCAGATCAGTATTAACTCTCTGAAAATGTTTAAATGCAATATTCATTCGAAATGTTCTGTAAGTCCATCATAACTGGGTAATTTTTTTCCCCCCAGTTTGAATAATGTTAGCTGAAATTCTTTCACCTACAGGGGTGACCCCCAAAATGATGATTTGAAGTTAACTTATACTGGAATAATGCATACATGTTTTGTCTTTACTGGCAGAGATTTGTGGCAATAGAATGAACATGAAGCAACTTTAGAGTCATCTTTGAGACAAGGGGGTGTGTTACTCGCAAGTGGCAAGGTGCAGTTTAGTGTACTTACTGGTGGGTGCATCACATGGCTGGATAAGTTTATAGCTATAGGAAGTGATATCTTTTGATAGTAGTATGTTTACAAATGAAGAGATAAGCTGTATTCCTTTAATGTAATTCTGATTTTTGTGGTTAAATTGATTTTCCATAGATGCAAACACTCTTTTATATCCATCAGCCATCTCCCATCCGCTTTCCGTCAGGATGCACAATTGTTTTGCTCCTAATCAAAAGAAACAGATGGCTTCTGGCAGTGCTGCAAAAAGTACTCTAAAAATGAAGTAACAATTCAGCCTGCTTTACTCCAGCTTAAGTCTCAGCATTCGTCATCTCTTTAATTTTTTTTTTTAACCTTCAGGATGGGTAAAGTAGTTGTAGCATTGTACTTCAATTTAAATATGTGCAGTTGTAGGATAAGTAGTAGAATCCCAACTTTGCATAGTTTCCCCTGCTTCTGCAGGAACTTATTTTCTTTTATTCTTTAATAGTTAAGTAACCTCTAGAAAAACAATTACCATTAAAGACAAAAGTTGTAATGGAAATGGGCAAGATTGTAACTGTGTTACTAATCTAATCTCAGCTACATTACAAGTGAAAAGTGTGTTCTGAAAATTACTTTGTTATAATATAGTTTAATATGACCAAGTGATAAATATTGCAAGAAGTGCTTCTTATTTTATACTAGATGCCTCAGGCATTTTCAGTCAAAAATATGGTATCTGATTTTACATATTCTGTGCATAAATCTGGCTGGTATGAAATTTATTTGTTAAAAAAAATGAGAAGGTTTCCATTTCAAATGATTTAGGTGTATATATAAAATAAATACTAGCTGTTTTATTTTGTAAGTCACTTTTCAAAAATATATATATACAGACTGAAGGAATAACTGGAAAATAAGATTTATATGTATAGTATACTAATTTAAAGATTTTCTTATAGATTGCCACATCATTGTTTTAGGTTGTATTTGGTTTTTGGTATTAATGCTCTATTTCGAGTTTTTAATTTTTCCCCCCTCATTGATTCATTTCCTTCACACTGGAAGCTAATAACTGAGGTTATTGATAGAGTTCTGTAATGAGGAAAGTTTATTCAAGTGATACTAATAGATAGGTCAAGTCTTATGAATTAATATTTAATATGCTGTTAGATACCTTTTGCACTGGAAGTTACTGAATATTACTTAATACTGCTGTTGTAATGTGTTGTTTGAGCTGTCTCTGTTTTCCTATCTAAATACGCTGAAAGAACAGTTATGATTTTTGTTTTTTCCTTAAATATTAATACCTACAATCTTCCATGCATGTGTTGCAGTGTAAGTACAGTACTTCCCGTAAGAATATGGGAATCAACTCTAAAACAAAGCGAATTACATTTCAAGATCTCTTTATAGCCTGGACCAGGAAATTCAGCAGCTGAAGCAAAAAATATATGAGGGTGACGGTGGTCAGAAAGGAAACCATGGAACATTAGAAGAGAGACCCTGCCATGCCACTTCCCCTACCAGCCCAACAAAGCCACAGCCACCCACTACTACACTAGCTGATGATAGGTAGGTAACCTGCATTTCTTCCGTGTTTTGGTAGGTATGCAAACAGTAGCTTTAGAAAAGAAATGCTTTGAAAGATCATTCTGCCAGGGTTGGATTTTAATTAAATACTGTAACTGTACTTAAAGCCTAGTCTGGAAATAAAATTAATTTGCTGTATTTTACTTTAAATAACCAACGGCCTAATCTGTTGCTCCTGTACAGTTTGTTTTAGAATAGGGGGTTGGAAAACTGTAGGCTAAAATGTATTTAAATTGGTTTTGTGTTTACAGTTACTTGTCTATATGGTACTGTTTTATATACACTTAAAACAACAAAGTAAATTGTTAACAAAGTTAATTGTCTTTAAAAAATTATCTTAAGCCTTTTTCAGTAGGGCAGCTGCCTGGTGTCATTTAAAATCTATTTCCTTTCTTATTTTTTTTACACTTGTATGTACAGTTGTTAGTATCAACTCTCGGAACATTCCTTCTGTTTGAAGACCAAACCTTTGTTAGCCCAAGTTGCCAATACTGCAAAAGCGATAAAAGCAAACCATTATGTAACTAGAGATGCAACCCCAGCCTTCTATTTCTTCTTCATCGCTCTTACACTCACTACCACTTGTATGTAGAGCTTTACGCATAGCAGTGCTTAACCTGTGGTCCATTAAATTGTCTAATTGTGATAACAAATTGTTAACCTTTGCCTGTTAAATGAACACTTGCTCGGGAGTCCATGTTCCTTAAGGAGTGATAAAAGTGGTCTAACATTAAGCCTGCCAATTAAGAGTTGTGCAGTATGTAGGGTTCATAAGCATTTCAAAGAGCCCTTTAGCCTGTCTTGATTTTTATCTAAGAATATACTACTTTCCCCTCCCCCCCCCCTTCTATATCTTGAAGGATAAATGCCTTTATTGAACAAGAAGTGCAGAGAAGGCTCCAGAACATTCATCATAAAGCTGAGGATAATGATGTTAGCCTGTCGTGGTCTGCAGAAAGTTTGAAGGTGAGCAGAGATGGGTAGGAAATCCCGACCTTCACTGCACTTTGTGTAACCGCTGATTTAGTTTTGTTGTGCAATAATTTTCATGTTTTCCTATGTTTATGTAATTTTAAATTACCAAAAAATAAACAGTAGATCAGGGATATCAGTTTTAGATTTTGAGAATCTTTCCCCCCCACCCCCGCCCCCTACCCCAGTGGCTGTTTTATGTTGTATTCCATTTGCTTTTGCAGGAAGGAGTGTGTAAATGGCAATAGGAAGCTTGCAGATAAAATAAAAATGTTCCTTTTATGTATGTATAATACACTGACAAAATTCCATCCAGAAGAATGGTAATCATTTGTACTTACAAATAAATGGTCATTTAAAAACTGGTGATTTAATTAATCCAAAGACTGGGTTGATTGACTTCTAAGCCAGTGGTTTAATAAATATCAATAAGAAAATAGTTATTTTTGGCTATTAAAAAGAAAAAAAATCTCTTCCTATGAATACTTTTAAACAAACTTATACAAGAAAGGCACTCTTTTTAATAATCACCTGTACCTTTTTTGTTCTTAGGATAATGAGAGGCTTAATAATGGCACTGTTCAACGCAAGCTGAAGTATGAGGTAGGTCATAATTTGTCAGCATGAAATGGTTGTCTTAAATTATGGCATGCCCTGTAATTAAATTTCTTAATGTTTAGCTGCATAATTAGAATTTTGAATTCACAGCAAGATTAATGGCTAACAGAGACACCAGTGCATTTTGCCAGCTGGAATTAAAGTGATTTTTTTTAAATTGGGCATAGCTTTTTGCTTATTTGAAAGGTGTGGTGTTATTGTGGATCTTTTTTTCCTTGTGTTGTCATGATTCTTAATTTGGATCAGTATCCCTTTCCTGATTTTTAGAGGGTAAAAACATTTAATAAGGAGAGATTGTGTGAATTCAGAATACTGCTTCACCTTTTTCACTCACAATGAACTACAGTAACAATGTGTATAATATTAGCAAGTAGGATTGGGCAGATTTGCCTATGTCGTGAAGGATTCGTACATGTATTTTTGAACCGAGGCTTAGATGCCTCCCACTGTATTTGGTTGCTTAACTTGTGCTTGAAACATGGTTAATTACTTGTCTTGGTAAGTAAATCGTAAATACCTTTATGGATTTAAACCTTAACGGTAGGGTGGCTGCAACACCTGTAATTTGGACTTGTTTGGTCTTTTACACTGGTTTTTTTTTAAACTGTGTTGGACTTTTTACGCTGTCTTGGACAGCGTAGGATTACTTTTTTGTGAACATATGGAAAAATACTAAAGGGCTTACAAATTTCTACATTGCCCTTTGATTTTTCCAGTGGTTTTCAAGTAAAGCAAATATAAACCAAGTGAAATGGATGCTGTACAAAGAAAAAGCAGTGGTGGGCTGGCAAGATCAACCATTCCTGAATCAGACCTCAATCACTTCTGTTGGATTTTTCTCTCTCTAATTTTGAGAGTTTGTACTGATTTTGAATGATTGTACAAATCTAATCAAAATCAATCCTCAATTTAAGAAATGTTCAGATTGGAAGATTTTTATAAAGACGTTTCTGTTTTCTTCTTTTGAAATTTTTAACAGAAAAGTCAACAGTGGCAGCCACATTATGGCTTTCCATTTATGTCTAAAGATGGCAATTGTGCTTCTGAATTGTGTGGAGAAAATGCAGGAGCAAGAGACCATAAGAGACGGAAAGCATATACAGAGATGTGGGATTTATTTTCCAGTTCTGGAAGAATCTCCTCCCCTTTTACATCAGTGAAGGCATTTGAGAATGAAAGGAGTAATTCAGAACAGGAGAGCTTTGCTTGTCATTGTGACATTGAAAGTAGTTTAATTCACTCTAAAAATATTAATACTTTACAGAGTAAGAATGTTCCTTATCAGAATGCTTTATCTACTTCTTTACAAAGTCATGACTTAAATGATGTGGCTTTTTCACTCTGCAAGGTTGAAAATTTCAATCATTTTGATGATAAAATAATTACTTATCCGGAGTGTGACAGCTCAAGAACTGAATCAGATTGTTCCCACTTGAAACAGCTGTCTCCTGTAGGATCCTTAATGGGTGCTAATGAGCAAGCTGGCTTTAACAGCTTATCGTGCCTTCCCTTTTCTCGGACTAATATGCGTTCTGAAATAGTAACTTGTAAAGAAAACAGCCCATCTAAGACAGTGCAACCGACAATCAAAGACCAGTCTAGTAATTCTCAGCTTCCAACACAAAAGGCCTCTGATTTGATTTCTTTTAAGTCAGTATCTTCTCGTTTTGATGTGAGACCAGGACACACCTCTAGTTTGGGATATCTTTTCAGTAAGCTTTCCTGTTTTTGCAAAGATACCAGTAGTCAGCTGCTCAACAGTACTGTGGTTTCAAAACAAATCAGGGAGTTGGGAAGTCTGTGTGGCAGAAGTGAGAGATGTGCACAAGCAGTATCATTAATAAAAGATCTGCCATTTATAAGAAACTTGCAAGTAAATGTATTCAAGTCAGATATGAATCAAGACATGTCCAGCTCTACAGATGATGCCAAAGCTCATGCTGAAAACGTTGTTCAGCCTGAATCCCCTGTGCAAGAGTCTATCACGATGCATGTAAGCACAGAAGTCTCTGATACCTGTGTGAGAAAGCCCTCTGAAGGATTTGCATGCTGTTGTAAAGATGAAGAGCTGGAAAGCAGTCTTGTGTTAAGACAAAAATTTGTGCATTTTCCTGAAGTCCTTTTGAAGCTTCAGGTCTGTTCTCTGGAAAAACTGCTGGAATTTTTGACCTGTGCCTTACCTCAAATTTGTATTAGAATGGAGGAGTTGAAAGGTATATATTGGCTCACTGTTTGCAATTGCAGAAAACCTGATCCACAACCTGCTTGCTTGCTTTTGTTCACCTCTGTTCTATATGTTGTTGTTTCATCAGTCAAACAAGACATCTGCCAGAGTTCCTTGGCAATGTTTCATGAGGTTCCCATCGTCACTATAAAGGAGATTCAAGTTGGCTTTGCTGGACAGAATATTAGTCTTCTGTGTTCTGCTGAAGATGGTTTACTCACAATATTTACCTATAACAAACATTTCACTCAAAGAATTTGCCATGACATAATGAGCATTTTGATTTCAACAACGGGTGATGCTGTCTATTTAAATCACCAACTCTTGAAAGACAATTTGATGCAGATTTCGCTTGACTGGACATCAGAAGTAAATGACTTAGTTTTTTCAAATGGAATACGGTTGTCCTGTAAATTTAGAACTGAACTAGCTGATCTGGTTTACTTACTTCATGAAAATATGGGTAGTGTTAAACCTTCATTAGGTGACATTCATGTACTACTGTATGCCTCAGTGAAAGTAGACTGTGCTAAGCAAGCTGTGTACAGAGCTCTTGTTCTAACAACTACTCATATAGGTCTTGTAAAGGAAAATAGTGTCTTCTGTGGCGCACCTAATGTGGATGCTTCATGCCAGCATTCACAATTTGACAGCCTTCAGTTGTACAGTTTGAATGATATCCGATGTGTAGTTTTGCCAGACAAAGAGGATTTCACAAAAATTGAACTTGTGTTTTCTAGAAGGAGCAAGGCTGGATCTGATTCAGGAACTGGTTTTTCTAAATCCTGTGAAAAAGAAATAAATACTCAACTGACAGTCATTCCATCAGTTCTTCAAAGAAGTTTGCATATTCCTTTGGAAATCTGGAAATTAACATTCAGTTCAAGTGAAGAAGCCATGTGGCTAATTATGCATCTGACTAGGTGCTGAAATCCAAATACGTTTCGATACATTCAAAATAAGAGGCTAATGAATATTGATAAAATCCTTTTTGATAAAATTCTTTTTTTATTACTTGACTGCTTGTTTTTTGGGGGTCTCTGATATGCTGTACATACATTTCCTTGGGAAAGTGAGGAAATTAATGTTGCTGTCTTACGTGGTAGGTGGATCAGAACTATAATTACAGCTGTGTCTTCCGATTTCTATTTTGGCTGTGTTTTCTGGCTCCCTCCATCTACTATCTGTCTTCATTAATGCCTTCTCCATTCCTCCTTGATTGCCTTTTCCTTAATCTTTCTGAGTGTCTTTGTTTTTCGTGCTTCTCATTTATTTCATGCCCTTGATATCAATTTTTTTTTATATTTTACTTTCACTGTATGCTCTTAATACGAAGGAATTTTATAGCTTTTATACTTGCAATTTTGGGAAGAAAAGCATTGACAATTCTCTTCTGCTTCAGAGTTTTGCATTTAAGGATTATTGCACTCTTGCATTAAAGTTCATCACAAGTGCAAAAGGAATTGTTTGGCTTATTCTAAGTGTGTTGGCTGAGTTGCCATGGATTGATGGATTTGCCATATCTCTTGTCTCCTGGGCTTACCCCCTTTGCCTAGGGTTAGGAGAGTGTAGGCTACATGGAAGCAGTGAAAGAGAACAAGAGCAATGCAGGGAACATCCAATACTCTTTTTAAATTTCCCTTGCCCTTCCTTTTCTTGCAGGGAAGCAGTGCATGGCTTTAAGTCATTCCTCTTTATTTTGTCCAAATAGTTAACTTGTACTCCTCCACAACAGTCTTTATATTCCCTTGATGTGAGCATTTAAGGAAATTGTGATGTGAAAATGAACCTTGTTAAAGGGTGTAAACAGACGTTGGTTGTACTTTAAATAGCATTTCAACCTTTTGTCATGCTACTATACCTGTGGCAAGACATGCGGTTTGGGGTTTATCATCTGCATACGTGTTTCTCATGCTGTTAAATGGATAGCTAGCAACTGGGGATAATGCCTGACAGATGGAGTATGTTTAACTGTAGGGTTTTCTCCATGTAGTGTGGCCTGACTTTCCTCTTTTTCTGCTTGCTTACTAATGGGGTTGTTGATGCTGTGAGACTGCATCCCTAACAGTCTCTTTAATATTACATTCCAAGAAATAATGGAACTACTGAACATTAGGAAAAGATTTCCATTAATTGATGCTTCCCTTCAGCTTAGTACAAGGTTATTCTTTACCTGTTACCCCTGTCAGATGTTCAAATAATAAATAAGCTGTTGTCTCCCATCTCTTGTTTCTTCCCTTGTAGAGGGAGCTGGATACCTTTTGAATCCTGTTGCTTGAATGTGCCATCTGCCTTGTTTGAGGAAGATGGCCCTTGGCAGAAAAAACAGTGATCTAATCTGAAATTCTAAATTCTGTAAGCATATTGCCAGTAGAGGTGCAATCTTCTACTAGACAGAGTTAGACTTCAGTCTCTCTACTAGTACAAGAACATTTCCCATTTGTTCTTACCATATGTTAAAACATGATAATGTAACTCACGTGGGATTTAAAAAGAAATAACTTGCATTGGATGAGGAAGTTATCTCTGGAAGGATGAACACTAGTTTACACAGAGAATTATGGTCTTTCTTTTATCATGACAAAACTTTCTAGTATCTTGAGGAAGACCAAAGATGAGCAAAATGTGTTACGTTATTTTAAGGTATGTTTTTTGTTTTTAACAAAAAAAGTACACACAAATATGTCGCAGAACATGTAGTAAACAAGGTAGTTATGAGTTGGACATAACCTTGTCTCAGTTCAGTTCAAGAGTGTCTCCCTTGTTGACACCCCCGAGACATTTCTTCTGAGCCTTGCCAAAAGTTAACATTGAGTGGCACTGCCTGGGAGGACTCTTAATCAAGGCTGTTAAAGGAAAGTAATTTCTGTAACTAATTCCTTTTCAGATTATACCCCAAAGTTAAATGGTGCATGTGTGTTCTTAATAACATGGATTTCCTCTTCTGTGTTTGTTTTCAAATCTAACTCAAATATTCTGGGCTTTTATGGAAAAATGACTTCAGAGCAATATCTTTTATTCTACTGTAAATTAAACATAACATAGTGATTGATGTTTATGAATATCAAAGCATTATTTAATGTATTAGGGTATATTTTTCACTTTCAAAATAATTTGAGATTATTGTCCTCTCTGACTATTAGCTGTTTGTAATAGTTATATGAAAATTACCAATAAATTACATGTTGAGAGAGGTGGCTTTGAGAGTGGCTTTATGGTTTTATGGTTTTGTTGTTTTAATACAGACTGTATTGTTGTCAAGGCAATGAACTCCTCTTTCCCCCATGGAAAGAATTGCTTACATTTCTACGCTCCAGAAATAAGCTGTAGTTGAAAAACCAGTAATGTGGGGAGAAGTGAAAGAAGGGCAAAATGGAGAGGAGAAAATCTTTGTTGTGTAAACAAAGGTCACTAAAAGTATTTTCCCATTCAAACACAAACATTTCTTATATTTTCACAACAAAAAAAAAAAGTTTGTGGGAAACACCATCTAGATAAAGTCAGTTAATTGGAAATAAAATTCACTTTCTTTGTATTTTCTTTTTCACTACTCTTAATGCTAACGTTAGGGGAAATGACATCGGCATTTATAATTGACTCGTAATGAAATAACAGCCTCCCCTTCTCTAGAGCCAGATGAGGATGCCAAAAACCTCTGTAACTGCATTCAGAGAGGCATTTGTGAATGAGTTTCAAACTTTTCTCCAGCTCCTGTTGGAGAATAGGAATATATACTGGAAGCCACCAGGAGTTGCTACAAAGAAACCAAGTGTCTGTGAGCAGAAGTGTGAGTCATTTTCACATTTGGAGATATGTTGGTCAGGACTGAAGAATTTTGACCAAGCAACATGTCTCATGGTAGTTGCTAAAGGATTGAAAATGAATGTTGAGAGTACAGTTACAGATCAAGTGTTGTATAGCATCACTAAATACAAATACTGACATGGTCATAACTTAAAATTGTAGTTTTTCAATCTTATTTTGTTACTGCTAATTTACATTTGTCATGGTGCTCTTACATTTTTTTAAAGTACAAGTTCATTGAAGTTTTCAGACCAAATATGTTCAATTGAAGAAGGGGAGGACTTCCTAAAAGGCAGTTTCTGTACTTTATTCACTGTAAATGCTTATGCTTCTTTTGGGCACAGTCACTGCAAAGCATTAATCTTTTCAGTTGCAAAAATATTTTATATTTGACATAACTTCAGAATTAAAGATTTCATCTGATCAGGGGATTGTGCTCTCATTACAAATAACTTTTTAGATCATTTGTGTCCAGACCCTGCAAATTTATCATAGTTAATTAGATAGGATTTAAAGAAAATAGTAGGAAGTGATTCTGACAGTGGATTACGATGTTATCTGTACCTTATTTAATTATAAATGAGTTTGAATTTTTAAAGTCTTAAGAGCTTTCTGAATTGCCTAGATCCCTTACAGCTTTGCATGGTATTGTAAACAGGTTTGTTTTATAAAGACATACAAAAAATATGGCTGACTGTGAAGGCTTGATTAATATATATATATATATATTTTAAAAGGATTGATATAAAATCTTCTGCTTTCCCCTGGTTTTGATATCTAAGCTGAAAATCCCTTTTCAAAGAAAAATCAATATTTTTGAAGACACTTCACCTTAATTTTTTCAATGCATAACAGAATGCTAGGGCTTGCTTATAAAAGGAGATCCACTTTGTTTTCAAATAATTCTTTCATTTTAGAAGTAATTTCTGCCTCCTCCATGCTCTTTTCCCCTGCTCTTCTGGCCAAGAACATTTTCTCATTTTTAGTGAAGCTGGGTTTTTTTTTCCTTATGTAGTGATTTTGGTTTTCCTTTGTTCTCCCTATTTGGTATGCACATGAAAGCGGATGGTCTGTCGTTCACTGGGAGCAAATCCAGATGACCTAAAGGACCCTATTAAAATTAGTATTCCACGCTATGTCCTGTGTGGGCAGGGAAAGGATGAACACTATGAGTTTGAAATAAAGGTAAGTGCTTTTCAGTTGCTTCACATTAATGTTTGGGTTCTCTGTACATTTAGTACATTTGTACAACAGTAGCATGATAATAACAATAGAAAAATGCCTGTTGTTTAAGACAAATAGTTCCTAGTTTGCTCTGTCCAACTGTCAGCGTTCACTTCACAGTTAGTGAAGATAGAAACAGCAGCTGGAAACACACCTGAGAATCTGGAGATTCCAGAAATCACCTTACTAACTTCAATGAAATGTAGGTTTTGTTCCACAAGTGCAATTTTTGGTTCTTTTTCTGTTGTCTAAGTGGCCTCAGTACTGTTAAATAAGAGGGGATGTGAGAAGGCATGCACAATACAGGACACTGTAAATACAGGTATTTTCAAAGTGGATGGGTTGTACGCAGGAGGTTGGTGGTCAGACTCTTGGGGTGAGCAGTTCCAGATCCAATGTCAAGTACAGTTGAAAGAGTTGCAGAGGTGAAGATTAAATGCATAATAGTTATAGGAAAGCCCTTTTTTGAGATGCGAGTGTCAGATAGAGAAAATGTTTGGACTTTAAATATTTACCTGTAATAATGAAAGCATAATTATAGGTATTTTTCACACATCTGCAACAAAGGCTTTGATTCCTTTCAGTCCGGCTTTGTTCTGATTGTTCCCACTCTGCGTTTCCAAGGTCTTGCTTCTCCAAACTGTTATCTGCTTCTCCTCTATTCAAGTGTCTTCCTCCATTGATCTTCTGTGCAGAAATGCTGGAAAAAATTGCATATTCATTATGTTTCCTCTGGTATGAAGCCAGTGTTTTTTCAAATCAAAATGTGAAGTCTAATTGGAAATGTGCTCTCAGTGCATGTGGACATGTAGCATAACTAATGTACATGGCATCAGAGACAGAACTGGCAGCCTTCTTCACTGAATGTACTGCCAGATGCTTTGTTAGCTGGTGCAAGTTGGAGGAGTGACCTGCCCTCATGGTGCGATGAACCATTTTTGAACTTACGCTCGCATTCTCTTTTACAAAGGCTTTTATTAAGATGGGCAGCCTTAGCTCTGTTTGTGTTAATTAAATTTTCATCTTGAAACATACTGTACAATTTGTGGATGGAATACTTCCTTTTGCCTTTTGAACTTTAAATTTTCTGGGGCCAGTGAAAGCCCAGAGCCAAAGAGATGCTGAGAGAAGAGTAAGCACATATGAAACTTCCCCAAGGACTGTTCTATTCACCAACTATTTTCAGCACATGGAATTTACTAAACTGGTTAATGGTTAGTGAAAGTAGATAAAGTAAAAACATGTTTTCTCTTATTAGCAAGTTGGTGCATTTTTTTCCCTTCATCCCTAAAACCTATGTAAGCATCTGCAAAATCTTAGGATGAAGGGGCAGTGAGTATGTGCGGGAAGACTTGGACTTATCTGGAAGGAAATGCAGTAAAAGAAAAATGTTGGAAGGGGGTGGGATCTGTAACCAGGAAGGAACAGGAGGATATATCAAGAGGAGAAGCAAATGTAGATGAAACTAGGCTCCAACAGTTCTGTTGCTTGTGTTTTGTTTCTGTGAGGAGCAGACTTGCAACCTACCCTCAGCAATGGCATGGGATGAATGGACGCTATAGCTAAGAGCAGTGTATATGGAATGGCTGTTCTCTTCTGTCGTACTTGCCAGTACAATCTTTTCTCTCTGTCCTGTGCCATCTCTAGGCTGCCTCTGAGAGAAACTGCTGCTTAAATAACTGCTTTGATGAACTTCAAAGGAATGGATGACTTACAGGGTAGGGATGGGCTATCACTTTAATAATTGTATTCCATTACTGTCAACTTCCTTAAAGCACTCAATATTTTTACTGAAGCTCCTATGGACCTTAGCTTGGCAGTCTTTGGGATGTTTCTTATAGTCATTCCCTTACACAAATCGATCAACTGTTTATGCTTTTTCCTTTCCTTCCAGGTCTCTGTATGTCACAGTGGGCAACTTTTGCTGTGGTCAGGATTTGTCTGCAAGCTACAATCCACAGACCTTCCACAAACTTTTCTATTTTAAACGTTTCCCCTGCAGAGCTCCCAGCTCTACTTTGATCTGTATTAATCTTCAGCAGCTGCTGTTATTCTATGGCAAATCAGAACACATGGAAGAGTCATTTATTTTTTTTCTCTTCCTTAAAAATCAGGAAAACAGGAAGGCAGGGCAGGGAGGAGAGAACATGTACATGATTTTTTTCATCCCTTCCTGATGCATCAGTATACAATGTCAGTTGTGGAAATAATTCCCGATTTCAGTCTCACTTTATTTAGTTCAAGTTTATTTTCAGGTAATCTCGTACCAGAATATGTGTCAGTCCTGGGGAAGGGCTGGTGTTAATCTTGTTTCCTTTGCTAGATCCCAAATAAGCTTTCTTCACCAAGGTTCCTCTTGCTCTTGGGAAAATGGGTAACTGACCTATTCGCATGTAACAGCACTTTGAGATCTGACAAAGGGGCAAGGGATAATTGAGCTGAATTGTAAGACACTCCACAAACTTTTGAATTCTAGATGTCTCAGAAGTATTTCATTCAGCAGATGTTTCTAGTCATTTGGTTTGTAGTTAAATCCTGGCATATTGCTGTACAGAAGAACAAATATAATTAATTTTTATATAGAACAAATATATAAATTTCTTCTTGTGACACGCAATAGTAAAGATTATTTTCTTTATATACCAAAAGAGAGAGAGTGAGTTCTACTTTTCTTGGCAGCATCACGGTGAGTTCATGAGTCTTTCAAACGTAACATAGCATCCAAAAATATTTTCTTTTACTGCAGGTTTGTCCATTGAGACATATATAACATTTGGGAATGGGCCAGCAAAGTGGTCTGTCTGCTCAGGTTCTTCCACTGGATACAGATTGTACTTGAAGATGTTGATTGAGTCCCACGAGAACCTATTGGAGGCAATTCAAAATAGAAACAAACCCATATTTATTAAGAGTTAAGATAGCACCCTCTGCTTTTGCAGCAAGAGATGTCATGGAGCTGTTTGTGCTGGTCTGCTGTTAAGTATTCGGTGTGAATAGATATATTTCCAAAAAAACTTCCATTTGAGTGACAGTTTTACATGTGGTCTTTAAAGACTTAATGAAATAGTAGTAACTTAGGTCTAAACATATTTATGCTAGAGCTGAATTAGAATACCAGAAGACTATTCTCATATTCTCCCCTTCCTTTCATGCTGTTGTGATACACAAAATATTCACAAGGCTGTGCTAGAAACAGCGTGTGGGAAGAGCTTTTGCATCACTAAGCCCGTTGGCATCTTTTACAGACAGTACCTGTGGTTGCAGGTAGTACCTATGGACAGGGAAAGGAGCAGCCAGGCAGCAGGGAAGGAGGAACCCCAGCTCACATAAAAGCACGCAGGGTCTCCCAAGAGCAGGTGACGGACACAAAGCCTGGAATCAAGCACAGCCCTGCAAGGGATCCTCTGACAAGAGGGAAGGTTGTAGATAAACCTTCACATTTTTATTCAGCTTCCCCTAGTTGTTCCGAGTTCTCTTATTTTATTTATCCTGTTTGATATTCTTTCAAAACTGGCTTTTTCTTGTGTTTCAAAACCTTTCAGTCATCTCTGATGAGTTCTCTGTAGATCTGGGCAGATGCACCCCAAAGCAGTGCTTTTCTCCCGGACCAGTTGCAGTTCTGTTCAGCCAGGTGCTGTCGTGGGTCTTCTCAAAATGTTCATGTTTCTAGTCTAAGTTTCTTTCTGAGATCAGTGAACTATTGCAGAATTGGAGTAAAGTAGCAGTGCTCATTGATACGTAGCTCTAAAAGAAAACGATGCATGCCCTGTATCTACTTAAGTTAGAAAAAAGAAAAAGCCCAGTCTTCCCTTAACTCTATCAGATTAATGCCATCAATAATAAACAAAAAAAGGTTACAAGAAATTTTTAGGCAACCTTTAGCTTTTTAGATGCTGTATTCATAGACAACGTGAGAAACAGTTTCAACTAGGTCCATTTGGAGAAATAGAAATTTTCACCGTGACTGTAGACAGTTTATCCAGCCCAGATAAGTAAGGTGGCCATTTTCTGTTTGTTTGTTTGTTTGTTTGTTTGTTGTTTTTTTAAAATTTCTTCAGAATCAGGTGGAATATCTGCCCCCCCTCCGGTTTTACTTCTATTTGCATATTTCCAAAGGGGAACAAATTCTGTGACGTGCTTTGTTTTGCCAGTCATCATGAGAAGGAGACAGGACTGTAGTAGTGCCTTTCAAATGTATAGGTTTTACATAGGAAATGGTGCACTTGAATGAAAAAAAAAAACCAAATCAAAAAAACCCCCCATAATTCTGAGGCAAGTCTGGGATCACATAAGTGCCCAGATAAAAATATTTTCTGAACAAAAAAACACATGGTTGAGTAAATCTGTAAGACAGATTTTCAAAATATTCTTATCTGCTATATTAGCAAATTACAAGTGAAAATAAAGGGCTTTTCAAATTTGCTTTACTTGTTACTGTTAAAAAGATGTGCGTATATCCCCATCCCATACTTACAGAGTATATAGTCTGTCATATAGCTTTTTTAAATGGGGGAAAAAATGCCAGCCCAAACTGGTTGGATCAGCTGTAGGAGTAAAAGGCCCTGTTCTAATATGCTGTTGCTATGCCAGGTGCACTGTAATTCTCTTCTTTACGAGTGGAGTTTTATCCTGTCTGTCCTAACAACATTATTGCTGAGCTTTGGGGACCAGTTAAGATTTTGTTTAGCCTTGGAATTCATTTTCCAGCAATAACAGCAGTAGCAACAATAAAATTTTGCAATGCATTACCTGCTAGTCTAATTGCAAGAATTAGGAAGGTAAACAAAGAGGCTGACAGGGACTGAGTCGGGTCAATCCAAGCCACCAGAGAATGCTCTAGAGAAAATCCTTCAGTTCTTAAGCAGCACAGATACATGGCTTTGCTGTTCTCCTTCTTGTCTGTCTCTAACAAGTTGTTCATTAAACTTTGTAGAAGAAAGCTAAAAAATAATTGGCTGCAGGCAATTTGAGTAAGGTTGGTACCGCCATATCACCTAGACAGCTGTCAGATGCACTGCCAACAACATCCCTGGCAAGCTGACATACATGCTTTTCCCCAGGCTGTGTAGCTGGAAGAGTCCTGGATGCTTTGTGCTAGATTGCTCCCCTAAAGGCATGCTTCTGTGGAAAACCCTAGGGGGAAAAAAGAGATCACTTTTAAATAAAGATCATGTACGTATGAAATTATCACAGCAAAATATCCTGACTCGGAGAGATTAAAATGCAGAATTAAAGCAAAAAGAAAGCAGAAACGAGTAACATCTTTATTTTATGATTATCCATTGTTCTCTAATGTTTAATTGAAATCACAAAGCCCTTTAAAGTGATTATTCAGAACAAAATGGTTAATTGGTTAATCGAGATCAGTGTAATATGCGTATTCCTGAAGTTACTTTTTTTAGTTAAGCCTGCCTGTCCATTTGAAATCCATTCACCTGATTTTTAAAGTTCGAGACACTGTTAACAACATATTGAGTGAATACAGTCCATCATGCAGGTGTCCTAGTAGCAGTCAAGCTTATTGGTGACATGAAAGATTAATTTTATCAGAAATAATGAATTTGCGTTGTGGAGATGTGCTAGAAGAACCTATGTTTTAATGTTTGTGAAAAGTTTTGAGAAGGCCAGTTTTGTTTACTTACATCTTCTAGTTAAAAACAGAGGTAAAAAATAGGAAAAAAACCAACCCCAAAACCTGTTTCCTGATGTCATAAGAAACAATAATTTTTGATTTCCAAAACACTTCACCCAGTTTCCCTATTCTGTATGCAGCAGCAAAGGCAGCAGGGGTGGAGAAGGCTCTGCCAGAGAGGAGTTTGTTGCAAGCGTGGGGTGGCAGTTGTCAACAGTGGTGCTTGGATGCTGGTTTCCTCTGGCTTTATTACTCAGATTTGGTTTTCTCCTACTCTGTTATCCTGCTCCATTGCAACTTTCTTTACCTCCATAACTTCCTCATATGCTCAGCAGTGAGGGAGCTACTTGTTAATTTGGAGTCACTTTAAGATTAAAAAGCCTGTGTCTTCATGAATTGTGTTTTATGAAAATGCTTATTTTTGATCTTCGTACATTAAATCATAGCTAGGCAGAGATAGTATCACCTATTAGGCCTGTTGGATTAAAAAAGCAGCAGTCTTCTCAGGTTTAGGCAATGCCAGTTGGCTTTGTCCAGCTCTGCTAGTCAGCATAGAAAAATGCTTATTCTACCTGCAGCGTTGCTTCTTGGTAGCCTTGGATCACTAGAGCAACAGAAAGACTGTTGTAAAATCAAAGTCCCCAGTCACAGTACTTTTATGACCCACTTACAAATTTCTTCCATTTCACCTAATTTCAGACAATGAAATTTTTTTTCCCCTGAAATTTTTGTTGGTTTCTCAGTTCCAGGGAGGATTTTGTGAATAACTGGTGGTAAGGTTGGCTTGCCCTCCCCCTTCACTCCTGTTGCTATGGTCTTTTATTCACAGGAGTAATTCTGTAGATTTTAATGAGACTTTGTGTATGAATGGGATGTTCATAAACATATTGATGACACAGACCAAGACTCTTCTAAAGGAATGTCTTCTACTGAAAGCTGGCATATATAATTTTTTACCCTACAAATTGGAATCCTGTTCTACGTGGTTATGAGGTCTTTGTCTGAGGAATGCGTATTTATTAATTGTGTATATCTGTGTATATGTGTGCATATATGTATATGAGAATGTACATTTCTATGAATGTATAGAGAGGCCACACTACATTTGTGCATTCATTAATGGAACACCCACTGATTGTAATGCTGAGAGGAATGCTGCACCAAGGAATGATTGGGGATTGGGGATATTGTAATGTCTTCACAGCCTTGTCAAACCACTCTGGAATAAGGAATAAATGTGTTCAGGTTTTTTTGCTTTGCAATCAGTGCTCCTTATTAAATACAATTCTGTCACTGTAATGACAGAAAAATTAAGTAAAGTTATTAAAGCTTTTAGATTTAAGGTAACTAAGAATTGTCCTTGATAATATGTTAACCTTGTATACTGCATGTTTTTAGTGTTGTGTGGTTTTACTTTTGTTTCTCCTTTTTGTATTGTCTGATGTAGATAACAGTCCTGGATGAGACCTGGACGGTATTCAGGCGGTACAGTCGTTTTCGAGAAATGCATAAAACCTTAAAGCTGAAGTACCCAGAGGTAAGTTTTGGTAAAACTACTCTTGCTGAAAAGGGTGGAGGTGGAGACTTGAAAAGTTTTTTGAAAGGTGTTTGCTCAAAAAGGGACGTGATTTGAGACAGCCAGCATGGCTTCACCAAGGGCAGGTCCTGCCTGACCAACCTAGTGGTCTTCTGTGATGGAGTGACTACATCAGTGGACAAGGGAAGAGCTATGGATGTCATCTGTCTGAACTTCTGTAAGGCCTTTGACATGGTCCCCCACAACATCCTTCTCTAAAAATTGGAGAGATAGGATTAGACGGGTGGACTGTTTGGATGAGGTATTGGTTGGATGGTCACATCCAGAGGGTAGTGGTCAATGGCTTAATGTCCAGATGGAGACTAGTGACAAGAGATGTCCCTCGCGGGTCCATATTGGCCCCGTACTGTTTATTATCTTCATCAATGACACAAGACAGTGGGATCAAGTGTCCCCTCAGCAAGTCTGTAGACGACACCAGGCTGAGTGGTGGGTTTGACACACCTGAGGGACGGGATGCCATCCAGAGCAACCTGGACCAGCTGGAGAAGAGGGCCCGTGTGATGAACCTCCTGAAGTTC
>JAVJGI010000035.1:8813950-8938150 GCA_035590275.1 Ibycter americanus | reverse complement strand
CCCCCCCCCCCCCCCCCCCCCCCCCCCCCCCCCCCCCCCCCCCCCCCCCCCCCCCCCCCCCCCCCCCACGGAAAAACAACCACACCAAAACAACCAAAAAGCAATCTAAAACTTGAGGACATCACTCTGCAATATGGTGTCTCTTGTATTTGTCAGAAAGCACTGCAGCCTGTAGCAGCAAGGAGAGACAACAGAAAGCTGGAAGCCTGCAGCTCTGATGGAGGAGCTGAGACACAGCAGGGATGAGCCTAGAGCAGCTCCTGGGGTCTCAGAAACGCTGCAAAGACCTGGGGAGCAGAGGGGCTGGAGGAGAGTCAGCTTCCCTCAAAGCCAGTGAAGGACTGTGTTAGGCTGGTGTTGGGTACCTTCTGTGGGGACTCCTCTGCAGGGACCCTTTGCGCACAAGGAAGGTTACCCACAACCTTTTTCCAGTTGTGTTTTCTGGTGACGTGAGTTGTCTTTGTTTGCGCAGGTTGATTATCCTTGTTTGCTTGTTATAATAAATTGTGGGGTTTGTTACTGTTTAAAATCTGTTCAGTCTTCTCCAAGAAGTTCACTACATTAGAAGCTTGATATGGGTCCACCTGAGAGCTTTGGCTTGATCCTGAGTTGCTTGGATATCCTATCCTGCCTCTGAAAATACCAAATCCCTCTCCCCTTCTGGCAGATAGTAGGGAGGGGTGTGTGGGAACAGGAAATTTGATGTGGCAAATGGACAGTGGAGTAAGAAAAAGAATTAGGTGAGTCATGGTGGGGCTGGGGGCATGGGGAGGTGATGGAAGCATAGAAATAAAATGGATACAAGCTGGAAAGTGGGGGAGAACATGTTGGAAGAGATGGGAAAAGTAGTAAAGAGAGAATATTAGAAATGGAAGAGGAAAAGTAGGTGACAAACTGAATATCCAGGAAATAAGCTCCTGGATATTCCCTCTCTTCGATTCGTTGATAGTGGAAAATACCATCTTTAATGTTTCTGTCGTCTGAGGGCATCACTTACCAATAGCATGCGTAATGGGGAAGCACTCTAGGGTTTACGTGATGGAGGACTATGTTGTTATTTTTTTCCAAAGGAGAAGTGATGTAGAGTTTTATTCACTCATATTTGAAGTGAAAGGGAAAAGGTTCATTTGAACCTTAAACAGTTTGAACTATATCACCTGAAAATGTGACTTAGGTGGTTTTCAAGTGATTTTGTTGGTTTCTTTTTTAGTGGATAGTATATGTTCATATGATTTATCTTTCATCTCTATTTGATTTTTGGTTTTGCAGAATTTATGAAATAGCCTTTAATCTGTTCAGTTGAGTGTTAACTTTTTTCCTTTGCCTAAGGCCTTCTTAAGAAATTGCTTAGTTGGTTTATTGCAGAGAAAAGACTAGTAAAAATAGAGATGTTAAGCTTTTTTCCCCCCCTTGTTGTCAAATCCCTAAATATTTAATGCAAGTTCCTAGTTAAGAATACAGCTTTTGTCCAATTTCTTTAGACTCTGGGAGACTTAGTACATCTTGAGAAGTTGAAGCTTAAGTTACTTTGTTTAAACTTCAAAAACTAAAAGTAGGACATTTTTTTTCTTTCATTACTCCCTGCAAAATCAAGTCAGGTGCAGCCACACCGGCTGCAAAACTGTGCCACATTCTTCTCTTTGATTTTTCTCATCTGTGACAGAGATTTCTGGTACAAAGGATCAAAAGTCAGACATACCTTTTGAAAAATGAGAAAATTCAGAGTTGTAAAAGTAACATGAGAGTTAAAGAAGACTGACTTTTTAATTTAATAGTTAGCATTTCCTTAATTTTCTTTTTTCCCCTTTTCCCCCCATTTAAATATATCAAAACATTGAAGTACAAAGAGAATGAAAGATTAAAGATGACTCTGCCTCCATCAATGTCTGTCCTGTTTTTCTTCTCAAAAAAAAAAATCTTTTACCATATTGTAGGCACTAAACCATAGATTTTTACCCACCAGAAATAATGAGATGTTTCAAACCTGTAGATTCTTGCTTGATGTTGGAAAATGGCACTTTTTTTTAATGTTTAGGGAGCATAACACTTTGAACAATTTCACGCTTCAGAAGTGGCAAGCCTACATGGCTGTATTATGTGGTATTTTACTTTGGTCCACTATATATTGAAATATCGTCTGCAAAGTACTGTACAAGAGGTTTTATTAACATGTTATGTTCCACTGTACTGTAAAACCCCTGAACTGAGTTAAATCCAGCAGGTCCCTAGCAAACTTCAGTTAACGCCAGCGAAGACTCTCCAACTGAATATCATAGAAATTAAAGGACACACTTCAAACGTGGACAACTTCGTTTTCTAAAGGTCCTGGAATGAGAGTGCACCCCATCCCAGGCAGAGCCTTTCGTGGTGTTGGAGCCTTCATTTGCACTCTCTGGGTTTTCAAAAGGCCAGTCTCCAAATTTACATCTCTTCCTGGGGCTCAGTCGTTGAAGGCTGTGAAGATGTATGGTTTCACTGCAAGGGAGCATGCTTCCATATAGATGTTGTTAGGTATATGCTGTTTCCAGAAATAGGTGCATCATAAGGTCAAAGAGATATGTAAGATGAAATAGGTGACTGAAAAAAGGGTCACTTACTGTTCTGCCATCTACTCCTACCAGTATTAAATGCCTGCCGATAACCTTGTTAAAACCGATCTCCTGGCTGAAATGTGACAGAAGCATCAGAATCCATTAAGCTGTTTAAAATTTACTAGAATATTACTTGCTAAGTATGAAGCACCTTTCCCTTGAGAACTGGACCTAGTGCTGTCTAAACTTAATTGTACTAATCTCACAAATACTGTAGCATGGTAGGCAAGTATCGTTTCTTACAGATAAGGTTGCTGAGGCGCAAACAACTAACGAGCCCCCAAGTGATACAGGACCCAGAAATAAAACACAGCCTTTATTTATTATAAAGAAATTAGGGAGTAAATTGCAAATGACTGTTTGCCTCTCCTTAAGACTGCTACTGCCTAGCAACGATTGCCAGATAGGATAAACATCATTAACCATAAAAAGTTTAACGTCTGAAAGACATTAGGAGTGCTGATATGCAGTCTTGAGGTGTCTCTATACTATTCTGAAATATTGTCTGGGTTATTTTGGGTAGTCCCAAAATATAAGAGTAGTCCCAGCCTTGCCTGTGCTACATGTATGCATGCATGTGCATGCTTCTATGTATGTAATGGAATTTGTACTGCAGCAATGCTGTAATTCAGTATAGTAGGGAAATGCTTCTGCAGCCAAAATAAAAATTAGAAATCTTGTGCACTACATACAGAAGCTTCTCAGGAAATCATTCAAGCTCTCTCTTCCGGTCAGGCTGGGGAATATGCTTCTTAATTTCCCCTGACAGAAAACACATCACCTCATCAGCAGCCCTAGAAAACGACAAAACATCCCTGCCGAAAAAGACCGACTGCCAAAGTCTTTCATTGCTGCTGCAGCCAGGGGGACAGGGACATGAGGGGTGTGCTTCAGAAATTTCAGGGAAGTAGAATAATTTACCTTGCTACCTGTGGAGTCTCACTGTTATGCCTTGTGTTGCTGCAAAACATTCTTCTCATAGTCAATGTGTGACCCTTGAAGAATTAATTTGAGTCAGAGGGTACATAGCCATTTAATTCTAAAAGAATAATTTATACTCCTGAATCTGGATAATGCGAAATTCTCTTATGGTGCTTGAGCCAAGGCAAACATCTCAATGCAAAATCTGCGCCTCACATCTCTTACACATTTAAGTGACAGAACAAACGCAGCTCAGTCACATACTGTGTGCTGTGTGCATTAACCTGTAGCAGTGGTTATCTCCTCTGAAGTTACTGTGCAGTTTCTTACAGGTGTTGTAGCACTACTAATAACAAAATTTGAATTTACTGAAATATTTGCTACTGCAGTTTGGCTTAAATGAGTAAGATATTTTCAATAAACCTCAATTCTCTTGAATCATTGCATTTCTGAATCGCACACAGTTATATTCAGAGTCTGTCCAAATGATACATCAGGACAGAGGATCTTTATAGACAGTTATTGTAACGTTTATCATTACTTCAGTGTATTTGTAGTGCTGGGGTTCGTGGGTTTTTTTGGTTGTTGGGGTTTTTTTATTATTATAAACCAGTATTATGACGAGATGAGAACATTTTATTGTCACTGGGCAGACCTGTGGAACCCTTGCACCAATGTGTTTTTCCCCACACTAAAGGAGTAACTTTGTAAGTCAAAATGACAGAGATCAATGGTGTGTATATATCAGCACACTCCCTCTGGTAAATATATTAATATTGTGTTTTTATATACATAGACTACGATGGACCAGCTTCCTATTACAGTGAAATTACACAGTCACACAGAGGACTGCATAATTCATATCTTCACATGAATGGTTCTAGTTTTCGTGTAGCAAAGATAATTTTCAAGCTGCAAACTGGGTGGAAAGGGGTGCTGTCATGCCCGCACTAAGTGTCTGGGCAGCCTGAAACCCAGGTCTGGAGAGGTTTGAATGTCTCTTCGTTTTGGTGGGGATTAGACTCTTGGCATGTGGTGGAATGGAACACATTGGAATAATTTAGTGTTTCCAAGAGTTGCTGACACGATGATGAAGTCTGTGGCTGGAGGTTTTTCTGTCATATACCTGGGTGGTCATCTGCTATGTGACAGAGATTGTCTCAATTTTTTATTTGTGAGACGGACATTTGCCAATCATTTAGGTAAAATAGGAGCCAGAGGACCCTTGGAAAAGAGTGGGACCTAGAAATGTTCCAGCAGGCCCGAGGTTGTGCACCTTCTGCATCCAGCCCTGCAGAGATGGTGACTGCAGTAGATGATCAGTCCTTTGTAATGTGCCCTCTGCAGGATGCAAAATCCTTCCAGTCCATACATATATGTATGTATGGGTATATTCTGTACATGCATACGTGTATTACAGACATAGGTAGCGTATCTGTGTGTGCCAAGTATGGGTCAGCACATTGATGTTCTGATCTGGATACCTGGATGGAGGTTATTGTATATAGTTCTCCAAGTTCCAAATACTCAGACCCAGGTCTTGACCGCCAATGAATTTATGATTTTCATTTAGGTACATGTTGTGACTTTGAACAGTTTAGAGCCAAGTTTACTGGCTGAGGCCTTTTTCTTTTGCCTGTTAAATTAATGGCTGTAATAATGGACTTTCATTGGCCTGGTTTCACAGATTTGTGCATCATAGTGATTTAGGAGTTCAGAAATGTTAAAACTATGGGAATAACTACTTTGGTTTGAATGAGTTTAGCAAAACTTACTGTCTTTAGAAAATGCAACTGTTTTTCACCTAAGATATATCTAAGAAAGCTAACAGATTAGGAAAACAACTTGCCCATCCCAAAGTTTTGTAGAATCGGTCCCTAAATGCCTGTTAAAATCAAACTTAATTTAGATAAAGAAATCATTCCTAATTTTAGTTATAATACCTTGCTTTGACTCTACAGAGTATGTCTGAGGACATTGTAGCAGTAGGGTTTTTTTTATTTGGGCATATTGGTTTTTTACAGATGCTATTTTAAAATTCTATAATAGAAGTATTTATTAGCAAATAAATATAAAAACAATCTCCCTAGGGCCAGGAGCGGGCTGTGGTGGTAGTTATTTTACCTTGCTTGTTTCCAGTAGTGACATGATGCAGTACTGTTTAATAAAATGTAATTTTTGCAGGGAGGGGATTTTGAAGTCCTTGAAAATATTAGCACTTACAATCATGTATAGGTTAAGGAGTGAATAATGAAGTAAAAATAACTCCCGAGGACGTAATTACAGGATACTGTTTGATTGTGTACTGCTTGTCCTGCCAACATGAAGCAGCAGGAACACCGAGAAGAATATGGCTGGAGAAATTTGAGGAACATATTGGGGCATGCTGGCAAGACCGGTGCAGAGCAAACATCTCTTCTGTCTCCTCTGGTGCCCCACATCACTTTATATTGCTCGTTTGAAGATGTCTAGGCGTTTCTTTAAAATTATTCAAGTTGGAGCTGAACCAGAGAATGGAAATAAATTTTTTGTATTGTAGAATTCCTCTGTATTTTAAAGATGCTTACATTCAATATCAATAATGAAGCTCCTCATTTAATTCAGTATATTGCTGCTCCTTGTAACCAGCCATAAATTCTCTACAGTCCTGTATGTGCTGATATACTAGAAAAAGCAGCATCTTGTTTATTACTTCAATATCATCAGATAGCCAGGGGAATTCATGTAGGAGGCATTTTTACACAGGGCTTTCGCCTGGAAAACAACTCCAGCAATGCCAATGGGAGGTTGCATATTTCTGTCTCGTACTGTGAGAACGAGGAAGAAATTGGTTTTGATGTGCCTTCAAGTGCAAACACAAACTATGTGGAGAGGACTTGCTTTCTAGTGCATTGTTCCCAGCTGCAGTGCCTTAGCAGACCAAGTTCATTGGCACTTGTTACCAGCTCTTGAGTCTTTTCTGTGTTTTCCAGATATAGCTGGCTAGAATTTGTTCAAGCATTTTATGTGTTGGTGTACAAGAAAGGGACACAGTTCCCTCACTCTGACCCTGACCAGTGTAGCCTGGCACCATTCCTACAGGATGGCAAAGGAATGAGAAGATAGCTTTGAACACCTCTGTGGAAGAACTCTTAAAACAACAGATCTGAATAGCTGGTTTTAGCAGTTGCGCTGCTACCTTGTTTTCATTTTCAGTGTGATAAATGGGATTTTGCCTGCTCGTGTGAATTCTTTTCAGAATTTAAAACTATTGCCTTCCAGTGTGGATAGGCATTTGAATGTGATTGAGCTACAGTTGAATTATAGCTCAAGAAGTCCCACTTCTCATCGCCTGAGCTGCCACCACAGTGTAGGTGCATGCTCTTAGCCTGTCCCTGCTGCAAAGGAAGAAGTCGTAGCTCAAGGCACAGCAAAAGGTCCCTCAGGTCCGGCTCAGGTGTCAGCTGGAATCCAGCATCATCTTCCACAGCATAATCTCAGTGATAGTTCTTAGATCCAGTGATCTGACATGTACCGTACAACGTAAGACAATTACATGATAGTACGGTTGGAGACCACAGTTTGTAAGAGGCTGAATGCAATCTTCTAAGATACACAGAATTCCTGAAGAGATCTTTCTTGGTTCTTTGTTGGTGCTATCACATCAGTTTGTTTGCAACTCTGTAATCTCCATGTGAGCAAACAGTGACAGTCTAATTCCTAAATTTGCTTTCTGTGGCTCATGGATGACAAAATGCATCGTTACCTTAGCAGTGCTACTGACCAGATCGTCAGAACAGCAGCAGAAATGTCGACTGTGATACTTGCTAATAGCATATAGCGTAGCTCATGAATATTTGGCATTTTCTTCTTCCCAGTTGCTTTGTAGTTTAAAGAGGAATTTCTCATTTGAGCTTGTCACCTCTGATGCCAATTCATCCTTTAATGTCTTCCAGCTTGCCACTTTAGAATTCCCTCCGAAGAAGCTCTTTGGAAACAAGGATGAACGAGTGATTGCAGAACGACGGAGTCACTTGGAGGTAATGCCAACTTTTAACAGGCTTGTGCGGTGTATTTAGGTGGAGTACTCTCTGCTTGACCAACGAAACCATTCCCATATGGTCAAAGTTAAATAGCCTGCTTGTAAATATCGAGTTACTTGCTGCCTCCTTTAACACAGGAGATGGCAGCAGGAGATTGCAAAGTAATGAAACATGTCTTAAAAAAAGATAATAATCCTAGTCTAGGAAAAAAAAGCATCTCTTCAGAGATATTCATAGGAGGTACATTTATTTAGGGGGGAAAGGTTGTGGGTGAGGTAAGTGTTCACTGTAGACAGATGGTCTCTGTGCAAGACAAGATTAAAAAAAATTATTGCTACTTTAAACGCAATTTGTTAGCTGAAGATTTACTGTTTTATCATAGTTACTATATCCAAATATCTCATGACAGAAGGAAAGCGAAATTCAGGCATCTTTGAGCTTTTATTTTGTAACCCAGCTTTCTGAATGTGTTTTGTGTTTCAATTAATTTTAAAAATTAGTTTTATGGTGGACAAGGTTACTGAGTTTATGAGGGTTTGGGTTTGTTTTTTTTTTTAGCTTGTTCTGCAATGCTGTGTGGTGGGCATAATTGTGACTCCTATCACACATTAGATCTTTGTATTTCTATATTAATGCATGTGTTTATTGCAGCGCAGGGGCAGGAGGTGGGGTTTTGGGAAAGCAGAAGAAGAGGCATGAACAAAGACTAACCCATACACTCTGCAACTGTATTGTAGCCACATGGGGATTACCTGATCATGCATGTCATTAAGAATTACGTTCTTTGTAGAGCTAAAGTAGCATTAAGTAGCGCTTTAGAGAAATTAATATAAAAGTAGATTGCTTCCAACTGGAACCTTTTCTTGAATTTTTTCTTCATACCTCACCTTTTCTTTGATCTACCAACAAAACATCCTCCCACTGACTTTTGATGTGAGGCTGTCTTACAGGTAGCACAAAATGTAATCTGGTTTTTTTGTTTCATGTCCTCTATAGACAGCATAAAGGCATGGCCGTGTTCCAGTTTAGTACTCAGTTTGCATGTTTTTGTACCAGTAAGAGATTTAATCCTTTAATCTTTCTGTCCTTTCATTGATTTTCTAACAGATTTTATTTTAATGTTTCTAAATGTTAAAACTGCTGTGTATAGTGATGCTTTGATCACGGTCATATAGTACTTATAGCTCTCTGTATAGCCAGTTTTTAGCTTAGAATTGAATTTATCTATTTTAACTAAATTCAGTCATTAAAACTTTATTTCCTATATGTTTTTCTGAGATAATAATAATATATGACCACTGTTCACATGAATATGTTTTGCCATATGCCAGATAGCACACTTAGCTGTGCCACTCAATAATCCTGACAGATCACTCCGTGTTGGAGAAAGTGAAGATCCCCCCATGGCTAAGGGAAAGTTAGATAAAGAGGACAAGGAGCCAAGGAAATATTACCACCCTTGCCATGAGGAATTTGATGCAACAAGCTGATCAAAACCCCCTTATGTCTCGATCTCTAATCATGGTATTTTCTTTGCGCTATATATTTTGCAGTGGTTTGCTCTGGCTTTGCCAACAGCTGGAGAGTTTCAACTAACATAAGCTGCAGCCTCCTTGGTAAAGAGTGGGAAAACCCATCTAACTAGTTATGATTTCCAAAGTCATGTAATACTTTGAAGGCTCAAAGCACATCTTGAGTTGCACTGTGGAAGTGGAAGTTTTATTGCAATAGTGGAAGATGGCACAGGCATCAGTTGTATTTGAAATACTGACTGTTACTGCCTTGTGGCTGTCAGTCTGGTATGAACCTTGAACACACTGCGGTGGGCTAACCGGGAAGTATTGAATAGATGGATCGCCTCTGTAAGGGATGGGGTTTCTTGGCCTTTCAACCACAGTGCGTTTCTCATGTGGGAGTTCGATCAGGTTAAAGGTGAGAGAATTGGACCTTGGCAGCAAGCAGAAACATAGCTTGTGTTCAGTTGGCTTTCATACCTGATCCTGTACCTTGATTTGCAGAAAACCCTTTTCAGTCTCTTTCAAGTTTTGCAAGTGATGTGTTGATACAGTTGTAATATAGTATAAAAGCTTATTTGATTGTTCTGCATTGTTAGTCAAGAGCTAATGAGCTAATACAGCATTTTTAGAAAAGCAAAGTGCAGTGTCCAGGCCAGCAGAAATGTATATTCTTATCCAATGTCTGAGCTGACTTTATTGACTAAAAATAGATGATAGCCTGACAAATATCAGTCTGATATCGGTGTTCTGAACAAATATTCTGTATTTCCAGATTATTAGTAGAGTTGTCATCCCAGTGGTGGATGACAAAAAAGTTACTCTGCTCCTCCAGTTTTTACATTAGGTATTTATACACCTTGAATAGGCTGTGACTTCACATTGTTTTTCCTGAGCTTTTTGGACTGAAGTGGGATAGTACAGCTTTGGCTAGTCCAGTGCTTTCCACAAGTCATCTCTAAGCAGCAGCAGTTTCTTTTTTTTAATTTACATTTTAGTCTTTTTTTAAGTATGCACATAAATTAACATTCAAACTCCAAGGTACAGCTGTGTGAGGGATAAGACAACTTAAGCTGTCGTTTCAAACAGCCTGACTAGAGTATTTGCTGGAATTAGCAGTTGGTTACTGAAATGGCCTTGCAGGCTCTTTTCTTTATATCAAAACTAAATTGCAGCTTTCGGTCTGATCTGGGAAAATGAAGCAAATAGACTGGGAGTCATTGTAGGAGCAAAAGTACTCTTCCAATTAACTAAAGGTTCAACAATCAGAGAGCCGGTTCTAGTGCGGATATCTAAATTGTTATTTTATTTAACTCACTTAGGCTTTAGTGAGGGAAATCTTCCTTGTGCCTAATTATAAAAAGGTTTGTCCAAAACATCCTTTGCAGGACAGTTTAGGAAGAGCTTGGTTTTTCCTGCACATCACCTCTAGGATTCGTGCCACAGTAGAAGAAGTGCTGAGGACAGCAGGGGGGGTTGTGGAACCTTTCAAGGCATCTGGAGTCAGGGGGGCTGGCTGTAGGTTTGCTTTGTTTTAAGATTGTCACATAGAGAGTTACCTTATTTCGGCTTGAGATTAGAAGTGGGCGTATTTCACCATAATGGGGATGGAATTACTTGGAGTGAAAGACTCCAGAGAGCCCCAAATTATGGTGATTAGGATTTAAAATCACAATAAATACAAAGTTTATGTAAAACATTAAGTTCTTTCATTTATCCTAGCTGGTACAAATGCTTCATAACCAAAAGCTTCACAATACCTCGTTGGTAGGAAAGCACGTTATGTGTACTGTTTTTATGTGAGATGATCCTGCGGAGGAGTCTCTGATTTCTGGCATGATACCTAGTTGCAATGTAAACACTTTTGCTTTGGTCTTTGTTGGTCTAATATAAAGTCTTTTGAGCAATATCTTACATTTCTATAGAGTTTTGGAAAAATAACATGCAAGTTTGCACAAAGGTTTTGCCTATACATCTTGGGAGAAAACACCTAAATTGTATTTAAAATTACCTATCCAAAATGCCCTATTGCAATATATTAATTTAGTATTTCATGAGGGACCTGTTGCAAGGCAAAACTCTAAATTAATTGTTCCGCAGTCTAAAGACTGTAATTTCACTTCAGAGCCAAGCTTGCTTGATTAAATCCGCCTTAAATGAAACAGCAGAGAATTCTTTTGATTAAAGTTAATGAATAGAAGTTAGTGTGTATCTATCCTTTCATGCAATTAGAAATCAGTAGATAAGAGCATAGGATCATTTTTTTAATGAAATCAGGTGACGTGTATTCCTTTTTCTATTTTTCAAGCAAAAACTTTGTAAATGGTACGCATGTCACGAGATGTGTGGTTCAGTGAGTGTATCTGTTCCTGTTTTAACTGCAAAATATCTTATTCCATGGTGAGTTGCTAGATCTGCGGATGACAGTAACAAGTTTTCCTGAAATCCCAACTTCCCCAATTCCCCTGGTTATTTTTCTTCTTCTCTTAGACTCATGCTTTGTTGTTCATTACTGAAGATTATTCTTAGCCCCATCTTCCCATTGTGCAGCCAGAAAAACTGGGCAGGAGTCTAAGCTGACACAGCAGACTGGGTCATGCTTCTTGACTCCTCGGTCAGAAGCCTTGCGGTTGTGAACCCACTAGGCTTTCTTTTCCGCTCTTGCTGTCACCAGTGTGCTTAGGAAAAAAACAATTGTTATGCTGACAAAATCCCAGCAGGTTGTTGCTTAAAGGAAAACAAGAACTCCCCCAAGCCTCAGCCTGTCTCCTTGTCTCTGTTCCCTGTTTCCCATTCCCTGTTCCCACTGCTGCATTTCATCAGGGTGGTTTGTGGACAGCAAAGGGGAACAAGCAAAATCCCTGGTCAGGGATGCACCGACAGACAGCTCAACGGTTGGTAGCAGTCGTGCTTCCTTTTGCTGCCACTTGCAGAGCTCAGGGAATGAAAAAAGTCAGCCTGTAACAGTATGGTAAGGCCAGCCTACGTCAACTTTTGTAGGAGCACATACATCTTCCTGGCATTCACTCTGCTGTTCTTTTTTCTTGGTACTTTGAACCTCTTTAAAAGATAGACACGCTCAATTTATTTAAAATTAATAATACAGTTGTCCTTAACCTTCTCACTTCCTGATGTCTGCTGATGAGGCTTTCAATGATAGGTGTTAATGCAAGAGGCAGAAATAAATCTTGTATGAACTGCATAATTCAATTTTGCTCTTGAATCTGTAGAACTGGCTGGGGAAGGCATTGCAGACACTGAACTGACTGAAATATTGCTGTTACTTACAGTCAAAAGTAAACTTCCAACTTAGAAGCCAAATGTTTTGCGCTAGTTCGTATTCTCACTTGAGTTCTTTTGGAGGTGATAATTTCTAGGCGTTTCTTTTGGTATAGGGCTCTAAAAGCTAGCCACTCCAATTTTCTCCTTTAAAAGTGAGACTTTGCTGGTTTTGCATGGCTCCAAGAATCTGGTTCTTAAGAAAAATGTGAAATAATGAAAGTAGCACCTTTTCTTGAACTTGAATTCATTCTTGTTATTTAAATGTATTATTAGTTTCAGAATTAATACCTTGGAGGCAACCAACAAAAGAAACATCTGAGAAAAAAGAGTGATCTCAAAATATTTGTTGACAAATTTGGGCAAGCAGAATGTTTGAGTCTGTCAGAGACCTCATTTCTTGAAGTTGTCCTTGAAGTCAGGAGGGCAGAAATATTTTAATGAGATTTTAGATGATTTATCATCGGTACAAACTTCATGAGTTCATCCCACTGGTCTTTGTTTCATGGTCCCATCCCTTAATATGTATAACTGGGACAACCCGCTTCATGCTAGTTGCAGGTGAATTGATGTTTCTATTGCGAAAACCCTGTCAAATGGGGTCAGAGTTATCATTTCTGTCTGATTTTTTTCCTGACTGACGCCAGTCACAAAGACCTTTCAAAGCTACTGATTCTGTGTCAGTTCCAAGTGATTATTAAAAGGAAATTATTAGGCTCCAGTATCAGCTTACAGCAACATCCCTAATGCCAAAGGTTTTCAAGATGAGCTTTAAAGTCAGCTGCTTGCGGGCCTAGCTTTTGCAGATTGCATGTTTGCCTCTGACAGTGTGGTTGTAAATATTGTTCTTAGAAGCATCTCAGTGGGATGGACTTCAGAAAGCATCTAGAATACATTTGATAATTATTGACAGATAAAAGGAAGCTTTTCCTTTTCATACAGACATCATCATTATGATGCACACCAGGTATGACTGCTAGTGCAAAAGCAAACCGCTATGAATGGCAGTGCTTGATAATCCTGGAGAAGGTTGTTTCATACCCATAGTCTGATGTACAGAATGCAGCATCTGGGGAGTGGTGGTTTTAATTTCCCACTAGAGGAACAGGGATGCAACGGGAGCACAGAAGGAAGAGCATTCACAAAGACAAGAGAAGAGCGTGTGTAGTTGGGCCATATTGTGACTATCAATTATATGAAATGCATGTCACGGATCATTTTCTAGATTAGGTATGGTTAGTCTGCACCAAATGCCTTTCGTAATCTCTAGTAACAGTTAAAAAAAATTAAGAACAAAAATAACGGCTTTTCAGCAACAACACTAAAGCCTTGCCTTGCCTGCAGACAGTAGGACTCTGCAGTTAGCCGTCTGAGAGCGATTTCACACGTCAGGTTCCCATCCTTCCGTGCATCATCAGGGCTGCCCAAGGCACCTGGCTTTTCTTCTTTGAAACAGCAGCTCGCAAAGAGGAGTTGTTGCGGCTCTCAGCGTTGAAGCATTTCATCTTTTTTTGGGCGGTGCTGCTTCGTGTGTGAGGCCCTGTTGGCTTCAGAAATTGAATAAATAAAAAATAATTTTACTTATTGATTACAGTCACTAGATACAAATAACTAGAAATTAGGACTTTGCATATGTCAGCAGTTGATCCCATACCAATAAAATGTTACTTTGATTAAATACCATAGACTCAGCCAGACCCACAGCAAATGCAAGACATAATAGCAATAGATGATAAAGATGGCTGTTTGTTTAAAAGGAGTCAAAGCCTGGGGTTTTTTTCTCGATGAGTTAATTTTAAGCTCTGGTGCAACAGGCTAGAGGAAAGGAACAGTGAGCATAAGCAGTCCCTTGGTCTCATTTGCTCACACTCAGTGCCTTAACTCAAGGTCAGGTCTGAAACCCTGTTTTGCAGAGTTTGCGAGAGGTAACTTTAATATACATACCCCTTTACAATAATTTTGGTGTTTCTTTCTTTAGGTGTATAAACTACTTCAAAAACTGGATCTTTTGTGATAAAATGTTTATCTCCATTACAAGTGAAGAATTAAACAGGATGTGCAATTTGGAGGCCTTTTTTTAATTTCCTTCTCAGAGATTTCAGAGTATCAGAAAACAAGGTGTGTTTATCATGATGTAGTAAGTTCAGAATAAGTGACAGCATATAGTTTGCACTCCAGTTTAGCTCCACATCCTAATGTGTTTTGCTGTCAGTTCAGAACAAATTTCCCAACATCCTCCTACAAATCAAGTTTTGAAGTTGCGTACCTTGATCGGTCTCCAGTGACGGCTCTCCACATTCAGATGTGAGCAGATGAATAAAGGGAGCGCTCGACCAAGGACGCTGGGTTGAACTCAGTGCTACCCCTTTTCAAAGCAAACGTATCAGTCATCCTCCAGCACCTGATTTCGCCAAAGGAAGCAGAGGGTGATGCATGTCAAGGGCTTTGGTAGCTGTTTGCCAATGCCACTCCAGCAGCCGACACGCTGTCGCTGCCGGCCCAGGGATGCATGGTAAATTCAATCCTGTTGTTCTTTCTGAATAGGTTTTGACAGGACTTGTTTTGACTTGTGCTCCGAAGAAAAGATTGGTTTCCTTCACTAGTCGGGTCTGTTTTGATCTTTTTTGAATATGGCCGTTCACTTCCAAAAGAAGACTCACGCTGATCAAGCACCTGTAAATCACAGCCCTTGCTGCCTTTTTGTTCCTGCCAGCCTACAATTCAGGTTTCACTGGGGCTACTTGCAGCCGATGAACATAAGCTTTTAGCAAGCAGGCATTGTAAGAAATATTAAGTCCTGTGGATTTTAAATGAAATTCAGGCAGAATAAGATTGTAATTTGGGATGTAGACTGACTTCAGAAGTTAATTCAATTGATGTGGCATAATAGTAATTCAACATAATGTGCTTATGCCATTAGACTTGCACAGAAAAATGCTGTAAATAGCTATAATGAATAGTTTGGATTTTGAAAACCTAGGAGAGCAATTTCGCCTTCATAACTGGCATCTCTCAGAATGCTTGTACATTACAAAAATTCAAAAAGGTGTATGAATTCAAGTAAATCTCAGTACCACCATGGGTAAAATTAAATTTTAGTGGCACTCAAACACTTCTGGAGATGTAGTAGTAAAATCTCCTTTCACCTGTATAGCTGTGGAGGAAGCTAACCCTGATTCAAGGGATCTGCATTATGCTGTGTATAAAAAACAAACGGAGAGTTTCCCAAGGGGCAAAAAATTTAAGTCCTGTTTTTCTAATGGAATTTAGCTTCTTAAAGAGCTTGATTCTTACCCACTTAGTTCCAAAGTCATTTCAGTACCTCTAAACGTGCCCAAAGGAGTGGTGTGTATGTTATGGCTGCTTCTGTCTCTGCTTTGGGGTAAGTCCACCACCAACACAGGCTGCTGCGGCGTTAATAGCACTGCAGTGGCAAGAACACAATTCTCCATAGTCCAGGTCTGTAGCTCCAACAAAACCAAAGGCTAAATTCTTTGCTATCAAAATAAAATTCTGGTTTTATAGATCCAGCATTTACACCCATGGTAACATTTGGGAGCTATACAGGTAAATCTGTTCACTAATGGAAGAGCTACGTTATGTTTTTGGTGGGACCTTTCGGTCTCATGTCCTGTCTAGCTCCTTAGCAAACGAGTTCAGTCTAACAAGTTAAGAGTTTACATACGTGTATCGCAGTCAAATAGCCAAGATAATTGCTAGTAAATTAAAAAAAGCCAACTTAGCATAATATGCCATACTTGTATTATTTCTGCTAAGGGAAACCCACAAATCCTGGTTTGTTAGGAAATGTAGCCAGCCCCGTGGCACAGGCAGCCGGACCCTGCAGCAAATGCTCTGCTCGCCCCAAAGCTGTGCCTGGCTACTGCTTCCCAGCAGTACGGATTCCTGCGGTGCCAGGTTTGCTTCCCTCCATCGGTAAGAGGATATTTGTATAGGCAAAGTCTGTTGATGAGACAGCTAGAAGTTTAACACAGGTGTGCGTCGGAAGAGGCAGCGATGTGCATTGTGCATGGTTATACATAGAATTTAGTTCGGGTGGAAATTGTTGGTGTGTGGAGTGAAGCTGCATCTGTATGTATAAAACATGCAAACACAGGGTAAGGGGATACTGACTGGGAAGTTCTTTTTTCTTTTTCTTCTTCTTTTTTTTCTTTCCAGTGACTACTAGGCATTATCTGTAAACAACCTCGCTTCTGATTAGACCTAATCAAAGTGAACAGGAAGGGTTTGATTAAAACGAGTCAATCCTTTATTCTTGGCTTGTGTAATGGGAAGTCAGTTAATCCAGCCTTGAGCTTAATTAATGTCTTGCGATCTGAAGCAAATACCCCTCCAACACCCTTTAATATTATGACTAATATGGTGGTGACTTGTCGTTTTTAGACATGTGGATCTGTCTTTATTCTCCTGAAAAATCTCTCTGTGCTCACACAGGTCATGTGCGACTAGAGCAAGGTCTCTGATACCTATGGGATAGATACGTTCTGGAGGCATTTGTTACCTTTGACTCCTCGAGGAAGCTTTGCACAGCTTTGGCAGTGTCTAATATTGTTTTTTTTTTTTTGTAAGGAGAACCCAGCCATCTTGGTCTTTCTGCAAAAGATATTGGCCCAGGTGATCATCTCATAATTTTAGAAGATTTCTCTCCCAGTTTTTCACAGAAGTAAGACCCTTCAGGCACCAGGTAGTCTCCCAGGCCATAAGTCTTTTTCTCATCGCTGTGAAATCACAGCTGCACGTAATCACCTACGGGTGTGTGCAGGAGATAAATGTGTATGGATCTAGAGGTCACATTAGGTACTTCCTGAAGGGCCTGAAATATCACTGGAGATACTGAATATCCCATGCTGTCCTAGTCACATGTTTTACTCAGATCTGCTTTATGATTTGCAATATATGTCAAGGTGTTGGGGAAAAGAATTGAAGCCTTGTGTTTTCTTTATTAAAAAAAAAACCCCAAAACCAAAAAACCAACACCACAGAAGACAAAAACGTTTTCTGAGCTAGTTATATCTGATGAGTGGAGAGTTGATCTGAATCTTGAATTGCTGGAGATGAAGATTTCAGTCATAGCCTATGTTTGGTCCCCCATCCTCTTTGAGCTGCTGTACTCCAAAGTAATGCCACCTCTTATTTTATATTCTTGCTATCAGCCAAATTAATAAATCCAGACGTGGATGCGAATCTACTTTTAGAGAGCTATCAGAGCATTATGCTGGCAATTATTCACTCCTAATTAGACAGTTTAGCCTCAGGTGGTCCCTAAGGGAAGGGGAGATGGTTTGAGTGGCAGACAGGGCAGAAGCTTAACTGTGGTGAACTGAATCATGACCTGGAGGGCCAAGCTGGCCTTGCAGACCACAGGAGGAGCCTGCTGGGATTGCTGCCTGGACAAAACACCTTAGTTTGGACAGCTTGAATACCCCTTGCTGTGTAATGTTGGGGTGTTTGGCATAAGAGAAGCTGCTGCCTTGGAACTCGGTTCGTAAAGAAGCTTCCTATGTTGTGGCTAACGGCTTTCCTTGCGCTCCACACCTGACCCAGATGATCCTGTCCCATGTGGTGGTTGTGATGTGGTGGGTGTCCTGGATGAGGCAAAGCTGGCTTGGCTTGCAGCCGTTTCCCTACGGGTTCCTGTCTTCTGCGCTCCAGCCCTGGGTTACCTCCTTGTACAGCATGTTAATGCCCTCTGACTTTTGCCAGTAAGAAAAAAAAAATAACCACAAGGAAGAAGCAGATGCAATAAGAAGTTTGAATCCTGTTTTTCTTGGGAAGATGTATGATCTCTTCTCATCAGATTCTGTATATAGAATCACCCCAGACAGGGCCCTTTGCCAGCCTGAGGTCCCTGTGGGACACCGTCGCCTGTCAGTGCCGTTTAAGCTGAGCTTTTTTTTTTTGTCAGAAGAGGCTGTCGTTGGTGATGATAGCTGCTGGCATTTCTGCAGTGTTTTGTATTTGAAGAACTACCCTGGAAGTAATTAATATTTTTTTTCCTCTTCAAAACACCGATGGAAAGATCCAAAATAGAGAAAGCTGGTTAATTTGGGAAAGGATCCCCAAATATTCATTTTCCTTTGCATATGCTCAATGATTTATTTCTAGGAGACAAAGGCAGGAGGTACACTCCCATTTCTGCATTCCAGCAGGCTCCCTTTGCATGTGTTGTCTTCTCAGCAGATCCTTGTTTTTGTGATCACAGATTGGAAGCGAAGCACGTTCCTGTTTTCTTGCTTTGGGCTAGAGTCTTCCTCAGAAAGATCTTGCTTTGCAAATACCTAATTGCAGCATAACGTGGTTTTTCAGGCTCAGGGAATATGCTTCAATCTGTCTCCTTTTTTTTTTTTTTTGTAATCAGATTCTTACCCTATAGAAAACAGCTGTTGATACCTGTGTATGCTTTGCTCTATGAATAATTCAAATCAAGATTTGATTTAAAGCTTGCAGCACTTAACACTAGTCGACAGAATAATTATGTGATTGGTGCTAGCAGTGAGATGAGCAAGTTAATTAGTCCTGCCTCAGCCACAAATGACCTTCTGTGACCTTTTGGTAAAGCTTTTGACCGTCACATTGACGTGTAGGTGTTGAAAGGGTGGTATTGTTTCAAAGAAAATAAGCTATCGTTTCAAAAATCCCCAAAGCCTTGTAAGGCTTATCTTACTGAAGTTTGTGGTGCTTCCAGCTCTGTCAAATATTAGGTGATATTTATAATGCTAATTGTAAAGTGTTATATTTTAAGAATTTAGAATGCTGACTTTTTTGAGGAAATCACTAGAAACAGCAGTAGGAGAGAGAAATCTCAAAGTTTCTTCACTTTCTGGAAGTACCGGGGTTGATGAGTTTTTGAACACACCAAAGTTTAATGAAAAAATGCAATTCTTTCTGAGCTCTGCTATTGGTCTCTGAGGCTGTTGCCGTTTGTAATGGATTATGAGAACAATGTAATTGAACTGAATTCCTCTTTAATATGCCACAATTGAAGGGATGATAAGAACACTTTCACATTCCGGAAAGCTTTTTGATTGTAATAACTTTAATAACTTTAAATTAAGTTATGGATTTATATTTAAAATGTATAAAATGATGAGGTCCCCACATCACGAAGTGGTGCAAAAATCATTAGAATGACTTTGCTGTGCTGATGGATTGAGCACGAGATGAACACTGGCCTATTGCTAAAAAGGTGAACCCTATTAAAATGATTTTTAATAAGCTTTTTAAATGGTTACCATTTCGTTATTCACATAATTAAAAGGGAGGGAAAGCTACTCAGTCTGGTAAGTAGAGAAAAACCTTTGGGCCTCACACCGCTTTCTCCAGTCTTGTTTCATTTGCAAACACTTGGAATGCAAAGTTAAAACTTGCAGATATGGCTGTCACAAATTTTAAGTTAAAGGCCATGAAGATTGTAATGCGTGCCTAGAGGGCAAAACTACTGCTTTTCCTATTTTGAATATATATATATATTTTTTTTTTAACCTGGCTTTCTATCTTTAAGTGTTTTGTACATGTAAAGAGTATTTCCATTCTCTAAACTGGTGTTCCTGAACGTGTGTTTAGACTGAGCAGCCACTATGACTGATGTGTAAGTTACCCATTTGACATCCCTGTTACAGTGCCAGGGTCCTGTGCCCTCACATTGAGACGTTTACATATTTATAATTAGGACATTTTCCAGCAAACCAGCATTGTAGCAGGTTGAATGCTATTAATGAAATGAAACTCCTAAATGCATTTGGAAGAGCCCTGATTACCAGACTAAATAATCCAGAAAAAATGGCTAGAGTTTTGAAAGGCTAACAAACAAAAATGAGTAATAAAACCAAGCCTTTTGGAATATTTGTAGCAGTTATCTATTTTTTTCTTTCCAAGGTAACCATGCAAACCTAGCAAAAGTAGGATTGCTGTAACGTAGGGCTTTGCATACTAGGGACAATAACTTAGATGCTCTCAGTGAAGTGCTGGTAGGAAGTCACAGCACCCATTTGTGTAACGTCTGGACATGTTCCTATGAAGGCATCCTGAGCTTGCCAGTCTCTGCTAAGAATTTTTTTTAAAGGAACACATAAAAAGATACCAGAGTGTTTCCCACCTAGTTTTAACTCAGCACAAATAATGCTATTCTGTAAATAGAGAAAAATCCTGTCTGCTGCTGGAAATGGATTTAATATAAAAGCTTGGAAAACAACTCTCCCCCTGCCCACCAAGTCCTGAGAGAGGAGATCCTTTAATTTAGCCTTGCTCCCACTCCAGCAGCTTGCAGTGGTCACCTGAGTTGCAATAAAGTCATGTTGAGTCTCTTCTGGATCTCTAAGAAAGTTTTCTTGCTGTCATCTTTGACACTTGGTGTTGATGTGCTCCTGCCCCTCTCCCAGCTTACTGTGACCCTCATCCTCTTCCTATCCCATCTGAATTTGGGAAGCATCTTTCCACGCACCAGTAAGGAGCACTCTTCCTTTTCTCCTACCGCTTTCTTCCACTTCATTGTCCACATTGCAGCCAACAGGACAGAGCAACCTTCCCCCTTACTGCCCAGCCACAGCTGTCTAATCGAGGCATATGCTTCTGGTGTGAGCAAACACTTCTGCCATCAATCGCTAGTTCCCTCACTATGGAATTCACTGTTAGCCAGCAGATTTGGCCAGAGCAGCCTTTTTTCTCTGAAGCAACAGCTTTTTTGTGTCGAGGGCATATCAGCTCTGTGTTATGCTAACACATCAGCATTGCAATCAAGGGCAAATGCAGATACGGGTTTTATAAGAGGGCTAATTTGCTCAGAGGTGGTTGTTGAAGAGCACGTAATACCAAGCCATATGGCTGGAAACCTTCATACAGAATTAATTCCATCATAATCTGGTAGGGTCTGCTTGTTGCCATTTTCCCAAGGATCTTTTTCACATTCAAAGAATCTGTGATACTCGCTGAGCAACTCTGGTGCGCAGAACTGGGAAAATAAGTATACCTGCTGTTCCTAGTGTTTCCCTGTCAGATAAGTATATGCTTATAGCAGAGGGTTTTTTTTTTTTTACTCTGCTTTTAGAGCTATCATGCTGAAACAATGAGTAATGGCTCTACAAGGAAAGCCATGACAGTCAATTATCTGGCCATACATACCAAGGTGAATGCAATAGGTCTTGTAATGTCTCTGGCGAGATATTTTGGTACCTTTGAGCCTTCGGTAGCCATAAACCGGAATTACTGCAGTAACTTGTCAGCAGAGTGTTAAAACTCTTAACAGGATGCCATGTTTTACATTTGATTTTCCACCATATTCATCCTTCGGGCATTACTGGATTGGGACCTTTTTTAAAGGGCCCTACTTTGTGAACTAATTATGACAAATGTTGATATGACATCTGTTGCTCACTTTAAATTATCTCTTAGTCTGTTGGAATTCATCTTGAAGGCATTTTTATAATGAAATTTTTTTCATGAACATTAATACAACCTGTGGGAGACCTAAATAAAACAGAAAATTCACCAGTCCTGCCAAGAGAACAGCTTGTGCCAGCTGCCTTTTTTGTTTGTTTTTTGTTATCCTGCTTTCTCTGATATTAATACAGCTGGTTTCCAAGGCACTTAAATAGATAACAGGTTATAGTATGGAGGACTTTTCCTTGAGAAGAGAGTGAATAATTAGGACTGCTTCCTGAATGAACCACTTCTATGCCCCAAAAGCTTCTGCATTCAAATAACTAACCCTTGTGTTCTGTAGAGGAGATTGTGCTGTTCTGTCTTGCAGATAGGTTTCCCACTGAACCCAAGATCAGTGAATAATTTCTCAAGTTATCTTTTTCCGTGGTCAGTCTGTAGCAGAGCAAACGAATTTTATCTCTGTGCTCCAGATGAGATTTCCCTCACAGCTATGTGGGTGACACTGGGTACTTTTTTAGCACCTGTTTGATCAACATTTTATCTACTGCGTTTCATTTGAAAGTTATAAATATGACTTACTAAATCATGCTAAATGACAGTAATAATTCAACCCATATGTGAAGGAAACTTCATCAGGTTTGTGAAAACTAACTTTGTTTTAGTGTACATCTGTCATAATGTCCCTAGGTACAAGTGGATGTGAGTTGCACAGTGGTTGGTGAACATTAACTTTTGGGAGGGGGCATGCTTCTTATGTGTAAGACTTAGAAAAAAAAAAAAAAGGAAAAAAGAAAGTTAGAGGGTAGCTCAGTGAAAAGATGCCGGTAGGTTCTGAGCTAGTATGGAAGTCATGCAATCTTTGTGCAGATGGCCTTGATCAGAACAAATCCTTTTTGATGCAAGGATTGTGGAGACTTGATGAAGGAAAGATCTCTGAAGTCCTTTTGTGTCCATATGTAGTGAGATTCCTGCAGAACGGATTTGAGGTTTGCACCTGCCATAGTGTTTGGTAATGCTAGACGGCAGTATTAGCAGGTCATCATTAGCAGAAAGCATTACATGACTACAGAATAAACCAGAAAGCATCACACAAGCACGGAATAAAACACTTACTAAGCTTGGCAGAGGAAGAAATGGAAAATAGTTCTTTTCTGCTTTTCCTAAGCTTAATACAGACATTTCAGTAGAATTGTTTTACGGGTGGATTTAAATGCTGATGGTTGTTAAAAGGAGTTTTCATAGTCCATGGAATCTTGTGTCTCTTTTTTTTTTTTTTTTCATACTGCTGTTCATTTAATTCTTCAAAGTGCTCGTAATCCATTTGATCAAGTAAATCTTATGAGATCTTGCATTTTGTTCCACAGAAATACCTCAGGAGCTTTTTCTCTGCAATGCTGAAGTCTCCATCGTCTCCATTGCACATTGATAAAGTGGGGCTAACTCTGTCAAAATACACCATCTGTGAATTCTCACCCTTCTTCAGGAAAGGTGTTTTTGACTATAGCAGCCACGGGACCAGCTAACTTTTGGCCCAGGACCTTTATGCCAGAGGAGCATGGTCAGAGTGGTGCCTTCGCTTTTGTGGTGTGAGAGAAATGAGGGGAAGAAAAAGAAGTATCTTCCTCCATACCTGGAACGCTGCATCAAAACAACTCCATTTAAGACAGCTACACCTCAGCGCTAGCCTGTGTCCGTTATCAGCTCTCATATTAGTGCCTGCATTTTCCTGGCATGGGGTATACAGACATTTTTGTGTAAGTTGCTTTGTTAATACTGTAAAAAGATTCTGACTCTCGTGCTGAGTTTGGATCCGCTCCTTAGCAGGAGTGCTTCCTTCCCATTTGCTCAGACAATTTGTTCTGGTGGGGCGAGAGCATCTCGTGTTTACGGTGTCGGTGTGTCATGCTGACAGAGGGTTTCTGAGCAGCCTTTTGGTTTCTGTCCAAGCTGTTCCATAAAGAACACTTTCTCTGTTGTTTCCTTATAGCATACTGTCGTGTTTAAAGTAATGCTCATATTCCACTGTTGTTTCCTTCCCCCCACCCCTTGCCAGACACACATTTTAACTATTTGATTGTATAATTGTATAGTTTTCCTCAGAAGAATTAAAGGGCCTGGGTAACTTGAATGTTTACAAAAATATATGCAGCAGAAAGAATATAATTTAAACCCTGTAAAAGTCTTCCACACCTGGTTGTTTTGAGGCAGAATGAATCACTCGGCATTAATTAAGAAGCAGAGGAAGCAATAGTTACTGAAGAATGCAGTCAGCATCTTTTCAGATTTTCTAATTACACAGACTGTAAGTGAATACTGTGCACTGTACAGAGCTCATGGCTATGCATAAAGCTAATGCAAAGTGCTATACTTCTTTTTTTGAAAAATACCTTCTTCACAATAGCATAACACTGTAAAATCTGAGTTTTATTTGCATCGGTTAAAATTTACAGGATTTGACTAATAGTACTTTAAAATTACTCAGGACTCATTCAGACTTGCACATGTATATACAGGTAAAACTCATTTTATATTGCTGCAGATCCAAAAAAATATATATACACTGTGACTGGAGTTGAGTATGTGTACATGTTAATGTATTATTGGTTGTATAAAAATCAGAATTGAACAACTTCCAGTTATTAAAATGCATAATGAAAGGTAAGTTTTGTGTGCCATTTGTTAGGAGCGTGAAGCATTATTTGTGAGTTGCCATCATTGACCACTGGCAGGTCTTGGTAATCAAATTATTTCATGTTGTAGAAAACGATTATTAAAAACTGAAGTAACAACACTGGTTGTTTACAACATTTTTTATTTCATGACCTAAATTATATAAACAGTAATGTTTTACATTTAATGTGATGTATAAAGATAACTGGGTTCCTTTAGTAAGCCTAGCCTGCCACAATAAGCAGTGTTAATTTAAAAAAATAATATTAGAATGGATCATTTAAACTTTGAGAGTATTTTTATTACTGTGATTCATTTCAGTGAAAACAAAAATTAGGCTAAAATTTCTAAACCATGGGAGCCCTATTATCATCAGGGTAGACTTTTGTGTCTTTGGATACGTCTGACTGTATCTGACTCTTGTCTGGCTTAAGCATCTTAATACCTTCAGTTGTGAGCCTGGTTTTTAAGCTAAGCATTCCAATCAAACCTCTTGATTCCGACACTGGTTTTTCACCATGTCTCAGCTGTTCCCAGTCTCCCTCGTGCACATTTGCACTGGAGCACTAACTTCACACGCGCTTCATCATCATGAGGAACCCGACCTCGTGATCCTTACCGTGCCCTGTGCCTGCCCCGCACCGCTCCGCTCTCTGCCAGGGCCTTCCTGTGCACATGTATCGCCCTGCCCGGGGGGCTGTGCCCTCCCTTCCTGCTTCACCCCGTTGTTTGGCTTTGCTGGTGCCTCCCGAATCGGAAGGCGGAGGCTGGGTGCTTGGTGGGTCCCTGCAGCGAGCTGGCTGACCGGGTCTGACGTTGCTGCGCACGTTAATGGAGGGTTGGTCGCTTCGCTTGGCTGTGCCACCCTGAGGCCTGTGTGGGGCAGAAAATGGGCACGGTGTTGCTGGTTTTCATAGTTGACCCTAAATCTCACTTCAAAACCTGAGAGTCTCTTCTGTTTCTCCCTCTCCTACCTCCTTGCAATGCTGCGTGACAAAGAATTAACTCTTCAGAGTTTTAAAAAATGAATTTTGCATAAGTGTAGAGTGTTATTTCCCATGTACCACTTCTGTGAAGGGACCGGGTGGGCCAAGAAAGAGCCAGCTGCTTTACCTGCTGCACAAACCCGGTTTCTGCAGGTGTCCTACCTGCAAAGCCGCCAGCGGTGCCCAGCGCTGCTCCGCGGCCGGCAGCGCCGAGCCTGGCAGGCAGAAGTGCCCTGCCGCATGGCGAACGCCGCTCTGCGGGAAGGGGCGAGCGCGCAGGGCTCCCGGGGGCGAGTCCCATGCTTTGTGTCACTTTGGATTTGGAGAACCTGTTTAAGAAAAACACAACTAGACAGAGAGGTAAGTCGAGTGAAAAAATATGAACATTTGTATTTTTCACATGAATTTAAGTCTTGTACTCGGTTACCGTCAACAGTACAAATTAATTCAGGGAGGTCCAGATGCTCTAGCGGTATAAACCTGCCAATAAGGTGGCTAATTTATGTTGGCTAGTTTATCTGGCCTGTGGCGTTAAATGTGTACGTTGCAAATAACAAAGTAAAGATGGATTAATCGCTCCATTTAAATTGTCATCAAGTTAAAAGCCACAGAAATGCAAGTGTGAGCATGTAGTTAGGGCCACAACCGCAGGCTACCACCTTTTCCCACCTTCTTATCTATCCTTCAATGGTATCCAGGGTTTGATTAATGACTGCAAGCTCAAGCTAGGCTAAGAGGCATCTTTTAATAATTTCATCAATAAAAAATATGATGGTTCTTTATAACCTACGGTCTTTAAACCCAGATTTCATGAGAAGTTTTCAGGAGAAGCTGAGATGCATGTCAAAATTATTAGCCGTTTTCAAGATGTTCCAACTGCATTTCTGTGAAGATACCCTCAGGCTCTAAAATTCTCCATGAATTTTATATTCAAAATATTGTCACTTTCAAAAACATTGTAAAAACTATCTTCAGGGCTGGTACAGGTTTTTGGATTTGGGTTTTTTTTTTGGTTGTTGGCTTTTTTTCCAAAATGTCTCTGTAATGGGGCTTGTGAGCTTTGCATCAGTCCTTAAGTGAAACTTTAACTTCTGTATCAGGACTATTTATATTTCAAGCAAAGGGTGCATTTAAGTGCTTTACTGTACTGGGGCCATTGTTCTTACCTATGTAACTGAAGTTGTGCCTCCATTTAAGTCACCAAACCACTTGGCTCCTATCCTTGCTGACCCTACAGGATATTTTTTTTTATCAATAGGGATGCACAAAAAAGTCCAAAAGGCACACTGGAGGTGGTGCTGGGCTGTTTTTCTGCATGACAACTTGATCAAAATACAAAAAACCTTTCGGGCAAAGCCTTCTTGTTGGTCTTGATCCTCCACTCCTTTCTCTGGAAGTGCTGTTCCCCTGAAGATGCTCCTTGTAGGAAAGAAGCAGAGCAGCCCCCGTGGCCATGCCGCTGAACGGCTCCTGGCAGTCCCCTGGCTCCCCAAGCTGCCCTGCCCTGAGAGCCCCCAGGGTCAGTCTTAAACTGCTGCTCAGCTGCCACTGTTGGAGGTGATGTTAGAGATGAGGGTCTTCAGAACTGCCCTAAAAATGAGGGGGAAAAAAACCCACCTGTGTAGAGCTTGGCTGGTTACTTTGAGTTTTTGCAGTTGTTGCAGATAAAATGAGGAACTGAAATACATAAACTAAAAAAGAAAGAAGGAAAAAAACCCAGCGTGGGGCACTGAATGTGTTGCTGTAGACAATCAGACCCAGTCTTTCCAGTTTAATCGGTGGGCCTTTAAAAGCTGTTTCAGAATTTCCTATTTACTGTCCCTGCAACCTATCCCCTGTACATAAGAATAAGAAATACGTTTGTACTAGACTGTGATAAAGCTTGAAATTTTATATGCTGCTGGCTTACTGAAGCCACAAAATTGGAAGAAATGAATTATTTTTAACTTAGCAAGATTGTTATGTCCACCCTTGGGTTTATTTTCTCTGTGTTTCATTAGGTCTTGCGGGAAGAAAAAAAAAGTTTGATAAGCTCAAGAGCAAAAATTCTGTTGGCTTCCAACCTCCTCATGGGAAATAGAAGATGTTCCTTTGCAGGGAAGACTTCACAAGCAATTAAGATCAATGAAGTTGTATAGGCTCTGAGATGCAGTTAAAGGGTTGAAGTCAGGATATATTTTCTTGGCAGACCTATGAAGTGAATTTTTAATATACTGGATCCTGCCACTTTTTTTTTTTTTTTTAATTGTTGATTTTTTATTTTAAGAGAATGGTTTTTTTCATAATTGGTTGCAGACCAGGATGCTGTTTTAGATGCACTTTTTTTTAGTACAATGACAACAAAGTTGGTAAGAAAAAGAGAAGAAACAAGTAGAGAAAGTGAGCTGCAACCTGAAAATGCTTTTTGTGGGAAATCAGTAAACTTCTATGGAGCCATACTGTCTGCTGCGGTGAAATCAGTAAAAGAGCTCGTCCAACTGGACAAAAATACCAGATCACAAAATATATTGGTCTTTTGTCTTCTTTAGATTGAATTTTAAAACAGATTTTAAAAGGGGAGGGAGCATGTGCGTGCATGCAAGCCTTATTAAGGGATCACAGTAATGTTTGATAAAATGGAGGCAAGATTTCGGACTAGAGGCTTTAAGCGCATGTCTCCAGTGTGTAACAAGACTTAGCAGCAAAAAATGCTAGTGGCAGCCTGGGAAGTGCTGTTTCTGTTTTCTTCTTTATTTTCTTTATAAACACTGACACTTTTTTCCAGTGCCATGCTGACAGCTGAAGTGTCAGCTCCCCGTAGCACAGCTTGTGCACTCACACAGGGTTTCAGCAGCATTTTTGCTGTTGTTTTTAAGAAATCATTCTTTGAAAAAGAAATAGGTCTAAGAAAAAAGTCTACAGACTTTTTCAAAGTCCTTCTTGGTTTCCTTTGCTAGCTTCCTCTATCTTCTCATACCAGTTTTGTGCGAATGGTGTGTTCTCATTCTCCCTGTTTTCAATTATTTCCCTTCTGTTTTCTTGTTTTGCAGATGGTTTAGAAGAATGTGTTGGGAAGAGTTGAAGAAAAAGAAAATCCTTTATTATCTGAAAAGAGGTAGTTATCTCATCATCTTCTGATCTAGCAAAGTGGAACACGGGTTTTTGATCTTTTTACATATTTTGAACTTCTGAGCCTTCAAAGGTCTCATGCTACAGCTTTTCTTGGGCATTATTGTACTTTTTCATGATCATTTCTGTGTTCTTTTCCATTGTAATTAACATTTGACATGAGCCTTTCTTCAAACAACGTGTTTGAGGAGAGGGAGCCTTCTACTTAATGATACCTCCTGTGTAGGTCAGGAGGTCTTTGTAGGACTCTGCTTTTTGTCACCATCCTTGCCCAACAGCGTATTTTCTCCATGTTAACCCGTTTTAATGTTACCTTGAGACAGGGGGTTGCCTCTAGTAATCTGTTTTCCTGTTTCCTTAAGATACAGATTGGAAATCGCCAGTTGAAACAAGGTTTTAGTCACATTGTGCAAGAATTGGTGTTCTTGGTTTTGGTATTGTGAATTAAATCAGAAATCAGAATCTTAAAAATGAGGAGGGGGGGGGGAAAGAGATGATGTTGTTGTTGTTGTCGTCATTATTATTATTATAATACCTGGGAAATCTCAGTGTGTTTTCAGGACTTCTGCGTCACAGTTGTGTTTTATTCCCAGATGTGGACAGCTAGGAGATGCATGGATTGGAAATTACTCCTTTCCATGGCGCAAATGAGTGCACTAATAAGGAGAGCTTCAACAATTGTTCTGGGGAAACTGAAACCATCTGTGTATCAAATCACCTGTTGTTCCCATTGAGTTCCAGAGGAGACAAGGTAATGCACTGCTACTGAAAAAACAAGCCATGGCACATTTCCATCCATAACCACCTCTAATTCTCATTTTAGTAGCTGAGCAGCAGGGGAAGAGTGCTGCACCAATGTAGGGGCAATACAGCCCTCTGAAAGGTTAGCATAAGACTGCGTGAGCATTTACATATATAACTCAGTTTGTCCTATATTCAAATCTGTCCAGTTTTGTGCTCAGGAGTGTTCATTAGTGCAGTGTGGATAAAAGAAACTGCCAATTCTGGGAAGCAAGTCCTTCCAGGAGGTCCGGCGGACACCTCTGTACTCCAACACGAAAAGGTTGATCAGCAGAATGTGAAATCAGTCTTGGACAAGCTTCCAAGCCGCCCAAGCATATTGACTCTGGCTTTCATATGCAGGTGCTCAGGTTTATGTGTCGAGATGAAGTTACCTCTTAACATCTTAATTATGTTCCGGACTTTGGCTTTAGCTGTTGTGTGAGTAGCGCTGGGTGTTGTTAGGAAAGGCAATGGAGAATGGAAGTATGCCAAAAAAATTTGCCAGAAAATTTAAAAACAAACAAAACAGAAGCAAGTGCTTGTTCTAAAAATATATATCACAAATTTCTTAATCTGTGGTAACAATAACATTTGCATAGCATTATCTGCTGGATGGAACCAGAGTTGCTCAAATGTGGCAAGTCCACCAGCACATGAAAGCATCCTTCAGCACAGCCCATCTCAACTCATCTCACATGCAAGAGGATTTCACTTCCCCCATTCTTGTAGTGGTGGAGCAAGGTTTTAGTGTGTCAGTGAGAAATGCTGAGACCTTCCCAGTCTTAACTGGGACTCTGCCAGGGTGTACGGACAACATGTATTTCACTCTGCGTTAATTGAATCAAGGGTGGCATTTAAAAGTCGTGCTGAGTAGTCTGGCCTTTAAATTTAGGATGAGATTTTGCAGGGCAAGTTTTGGCTGCTTTATTAACACCCATCTGGCATCCTGCACATTGCAGGACAAAAGGTGTGTAGTGATTTTCGCTATACCGTTATGAAGGCTGTTGTAATACCTTTCCAGCAAGAACTTGACGAGGCTGGTAAATGAGACTGCCTCAATGATGTTCTGGAGGATCAGCGAGGACAGGACTTTCTTGGGTTGAGTGATTTATTATCCAGGTAGGAGGGATTGGGCTGTGGTTACTGAGGCTGCACAGAGCGCTCTGCTGGAAATTTCATGGTCAATATCTCTCTCCTTGGAGATACTTTCATGGTTTAACCCAGCAGGCAGCTAACACCACACAGCCGCTCGTTCACACACACCCCCACCCCAGCCAGTGGGATGGGGGAGAGAACTTGGGGGGGGGGCGGGGGGAAGTAAAATTCATGGGTTGAGATAAAGACAGTTTAATAGGACAGAAACAGAAGGGAAAATAATAATAATGATAATAGAATATACAAAACAAGTGATGCACAATGCAGTTGCTTACAACCCGCCAGCCGATGCCCAGCCAGCTCCTGAGCAGCAGCCCCCAGCCAGCTTTCCCCACAGTGTATATACTGAGCATGATGTCATTATGGTATGGAATATCCCTCTGGCCAGGTTGGGTCAGCTGTCCTGGCTGTGTCTCCTCCCAGCTTCTTGTGCCCCCCAGCCTGCTCGCTGGTGGGGTGAGAAGCTGAAAAGTCCTTGACTAAGTGGAAACACTGCTTAGCCACAACTAAAACATCAGTGTGTTATCAACATTATTCTCGCCCTAAATCCAAAACACAGCACTGCACTGGCTACTACTAGGAAGAAAATTAACTCTATCCCAGCCAAAATGAGGACAGATATGCTGAACTTACAATAATTAATTAATGTGATTTGGCTGCACTTTGGCCAATATTCACTGTTCAGATGGAAACTTTTCTTCCTGTGGTAGGTGCCAGTTCAAAACGCAGGAATCCAGTGGTGCCAGGAGGGTAGAGGCAGAAGGGGACAAGAAAGCTGCTGGTGCCACCTGGGCACCTCGAGAGTCAATTCTAACACCCCTTCCCCAGGTTAACCTGACCGATGAAGCTCGGGACCCCCTGATTACTCCCTGTGACCTCCCACAGGTGGTGGCGAAGGAGCAGCTCTGTGGTTTGGCTGTGCCTTGCCAATGGTGGTCACTGCCTCTGCTCCCTTTGCCCAAGCCCTTTTTAAAGTAAATGACATTTCAGTTGCAGTTGTTTTGGAGATTAAATGCACGTGTTGTGTTCATTCCTTTTCACTGCCTTGGTGTAATTTGTTTACTGTCCCCTTACATATTGCCAGAGATGTGGGGGAAAAAAAAAATAGGCAAGCTGAAGTACCCATTTGTTTTTGTATTTCCTCTCTGTTCCTCCAGCTTTACGATGTTCAAAACTCCCTGGTTTCACCTTCACATAGAAATGCACCTTCAAGGACAATTTTACACTCTGGTTGGTCTCCAGATAACCTAAATTTTTCATTCCTGTATTATTAAACCTAAGCTTGTAACTGAAACTGAACTCTCATCCCTTTTCCCATTAACCCCTTTGGTGCAAAATTTCAAGGATTTTCTAGCTCGTATCAAATCGAAGTTACTGAAGCTGGGAACCTCTTGAGACCAGGGGGTTAAATCTACAGAATCACAGCTAGTGCTGTGACTTACTGACCCCACCACAAAAATGTCCATGAACTGGTGTTACTGGGTCTTTTATTTGGGGATAGACTTGGGAGAAAACCCACACAACTTCACAACTGTAAAGGAAAACGAGTAAGGGCCAGGAGTGGAAACCAGCAGTACTTAGGGCGAGGTGCATCCCATGCCAACAAACCTTGGGGCAAACACAACTGTTAATTATAAAAACTTTCCTCCGGCTTTCTGATTTCAATGCAGCTGCGGTGGGATGGTGCATGTGGCACCACTGCGGCTGGAGCAGACTGGGCAGACTGGTCTGGAGTGGCTGCCTGCAGGAGGGCTCTTGAGTTTGGCTGAGCTGTCCCACAAATCTCCCAGCTCCCAGCATGTTTCCACCAAACAGCCAGTCCAGCTGCGTGGGACCACCGAGAGGAGTGCAGGGGCTGTGCTGGGTAAGGGCACATGGATGCTGCAGAGGGCCACGCCGGGACACGAGAGCAGAGGAGGGCTCCGAGGCATCCCCCTGCGCCTGCTCCCAGCGCTGGAGCTGTCGACAGATGGTTGGCATGTTTGAGGAATCAAAGCCAGGATTTCTGCAGATGGGCAGGGTACCCTGGAGAGCCCCTCCTCACCGGCTACTAGCTCAGGTAATGCAAATAGGCCAGGGAGCAAAAAAACCAAGTTTTCCATCCGCCTCCATCACCCAGTGCTCCTTCCCTGCAGTGCGTGGGGTGGGAGGGAGAGCTGCGGCCAGACGGCGAGGAGGACCCCAAGGGTGCCGGCAGCCCTGGGATGAGTGCTGGCCGCCCCCGCGCCCAGCTCCGCGCAGCGATCTGGCTCCTTCCCTGCGCCGCTCGGGTGCGGGCTGGGAACACAGCATCGTTTTCTGGCCGCAGAAATCGCTCATTAGCTTAAAAAGCAAAATGTGAATGCGATGTAATGCAGGGAGATCAGGGAGAGGAGGGAATGAGGTGGTGAGTTTGGGTTTGCAGAGGATGGTAAATCTTCAGGCATTCGGGTTTTTGGAGGGGATGGCTCAAAGAAGATTTACATACATTGTTTCTTCCGTGGTGAAGCACTGATTCTAAGGTCCATAAGGCTGGAGACGGGCAGTCTTGCCTTATGTTGTTCAAAATATGCTGGTTTCTTCTTACTGTCGCCTGGGTTTTTTTCTACAGAAGTGCCTTGACAAGATAGTGCAGCAATTTTCCCAGGAGATCTGGTAGCCCATCTCTACTGCAGAGGCTTTAGAAGGTATTTGCTCAAGCAGAGTGTGTTCCCAGTACCACCAGTTCTGTGAAAATACTAAATTAGGATATTAGTTATTAAATTCGACTTCACAAATTACCATTTATATCATTATAAATCTGTCTCTACTGAGCAACCATTTTTATGGTGATGATTCTAGTATTTACATAAAAATTGCAGTACACAAGGTAAATTACGTGTTCCAACCTGCAATTTTTGCTGAGGATTTACACACACAGAATAAATTATTTTCTCCTTCTTAAGCAACAGTAATCATAAGTAATGTGCAGAAACATTCATAACCACGGTCTAACATGAAAGCTACATTTTTTCTTTCCGTAACCTGCTGTAATTACAGTGTACATCAATTCCAGCATAGGTAGATACACCAGGTTTTGTTTTCTCCTTTTCCTCATACAATTTTAATGACTATTCCTGCTTAGAATACAACATTTTAAATTAAAAAATTAAAAATTTAGAAGTAGATTGTTTCCCTGACAACAGCGACAGCAACATTTAATTCCCCCCTGTGTCATTTGTAAATAAATACGTACAGTTGCTGATACTAGTGAGATAATGTGCCTGAGGCTAATTGTGCCATTACAAATATTTTGAGCCTGAGCTTGATAATGCAGGTCGTGGTACTTAAATATGTATGAACTGAACTAATTTAACCTTCTTGCTGCTTACCAGCGTATTGACAAAAACCTTTTGTAACAGGGCTACATGGACATCGTGAAGCAGCTGAGTTACGCTGCGTTGGCCGTTGTGGGGTTTGGGTTTTTTTGGACTTCTGGCGGCAGCCCAAGGGAAGAGACTTGCATGGAATGATGGAGGGTGCAGAGCAGATCCTCCTGGCTTCCTTCAGCCCCACAGATGTCCTCTGCAGGCTTGGGGTGGGTTGTACTTGTGAGACACCCCAGACTTTTCAGCATGTACAGTATGTAAGAGAGCTTTGCCTAAGTAAGCCCTGCAAAAAGATGACAGGCTTGGCTCTTTGATTTATTAACTAGTCCCAGGAGGAGCTGTGTGCAGGTGGGTTTTGCTCAGCACCGCACGTGTGAGTGCCACATGGTTGTGTTTGCAGCCCGGGGCTCTGCAGAGCAGCCGCGAGGTCGTGTCACGCTCAGCTTCTGATGGCGGGGCTGGCCTGGATGCGGCCGGAGGCAGGGTCCCCGCAGGGTGGCTGGCAAGGACCAGCCGTCCTTTTGGCACTGCAAGTTAACGACTCATTAAGATAGAAAAAGATGAGGAGAGAAAATGCCAAGCTGTTTAGTCTAATCCCCATGTCTTACCCTGTGGCGACATGAGAAATCATTTCACTTTACAAGCTCCCTGTTCGCAAGGTGTTCTGCCTGCTGTGAACTCAGCTCTCGGGTTTGTCCTACCAGGCATCGCGCCCAGCTGCAGTGGAAAAAGGCCCTTTAAACCCCTCCGTGAGCGCTGTTCTTAGGCTCAGGACTGCTGGGTTAGTCTGTAAAGAGCTTTGGCCAGGCTGAGTGGTGCTGTGCCTCCCAAAGCAGAGTGAAGCTGGAGGCGAGGAAAGCGGGTTCCTCGTCTCTGCTCCTCTGATCGCCAGGTGAGCCTGGTCGGGACGGGGGGTAGCTCCTGCAGGGCTTTGGCTCGGCACGCTGCCTCGGGCTGGTGGCAAATGAACTCTCGCAACATCACTGCAGCGTCGGGTTTGGCTACGGACAGAGTGAAATGCTTAAGGTACAAGTTCTCTTAGATTTCTCATCTCCACTTGTCGTGTTCTTTTATAGCTAATTAAGCAGGTGCTGAACCAAGTAAAAGTCTGCCGATGGTGCAGCTAGAGCTAACCCAACTCCAGCATTAGGAAACCTCAGAGACCAAAATGTGGTCACCTTCCTCTTGGCGTGGCGCCGGCTTATCCTCCCTAAGGCTTATGTGTGTTAGCTGAAGGCTACAAGCAGCGCAGCATACATGAATTTGCTCGGACACCTTGGTAGCTGGACAGGTTTGTTGTCCTCATGGCATCAGCAAAATCTTCCACAGGACTGTTGAGGCTGGCTCGGATCTTCAACCCACGCCTGCTGCTGGGGCTCAGTCAAAGTCAGTGGTGCTACAATGTTTTATAGAGTCTGAGGCACTTGCTGTGTGCTGTGGGGAAATAAAATCCTGAAAGTGGCATATTTTAGGGGATGCAATTTCAGCGGAGCAGAGCGTTGCTCCTGCCGGGCTCTTAGCTGGGAAATGGGCTGCCACAAGTCACCTAATACAGCTTGGGGCAACGTGCCGTGATGTACCATGACAGAGAGGAGGAAAAGCAGACATAAAGGGAGAAATAATGAGAGAGAAAAGGCTTGGAAACGTGACCATCATGGTTCAAGTCACACTAAAAGGATTATTTGGTTGTGAATAACAGGGTCAGCAATTCTGTATCTAACTGGAAGAACCATATGCTGTCCTATTACAGGCAAGCTCTACTTAAAGCTTGTTGGATTTAATGTGTTAAAATAATGTTACACATAGTCAGCCTTGGTCTATGCAAGTAATTAATGAGTGAAATTAGTCTGAGTGAAGATGACACCTTTTGTCAGCAACAGGTAAGGCTGAGCAAGCAGTTGAAAAGGGAATCATTAGCAACATTCCTCTACTATTGTGAAGTTTGTCTTCACACCTTGTTACTTCCCTAGATGGATGAGCTAAATGCAGAGAATGACAAAACAAGAAAAAGCCCTTCATGAGCCTCTGAAGACGTTCTTGCTGGCTGAAAGGAAAGCTTTTCTTTGTATATGTTGCTATTTCTTAAATGAGATGCTTTGATGGTCCCTGAGGGATTTAGCTCATCTCACAATAAATGTGGAAATTAAAGGAACTACACAATTTGTAAGATAATCATATTGTTTGAAGAGAGATTGGCTACAAGTGCCTTTGCTCAGATTTAGCACATTTAGGCATGTTTATATCCGTTACTTCTTTGCCAGAGTCTCGGTCAGAAATATGGCCCCCATTTGGGTGCCGCACAGGCTGCGGCGTTGGGCTGCTTTCCACGGCCCCGCCAGCCAGCGCTGCTTGCCACTGTCTGGGGACCTCTGCAGAAATGTCAATTAGCAATAAAAGTTCTGCAAACAAGCATTATGCCATCTCCTTATACCTCCCCTGCTGCTGCTCGCAGTCACACAGTAATGTCCAGAGCTAAAAAATGGATGTCGTTGGCTTCTGCGGCTCTGCGGAGTTCGGTGTGGTAGTTATCTGGACATGCTTTCACATGGAAGTTGGGGTGTCACCTTGAAAATAGAGGATTTAGCCATTGGTATCCTTTCTCAAGGGATGCTTTTCAGATTGGAGCGCCTGTAGCTGGCATCTAATTCCTCTTGGGCTAAACAGCTTGCTTTTAGTTCCTGTCTGTGCTGTTCTCTCAGGTGGCATTTCTGCAGGTGACTTGGGAACCTCTTTGTTCCTGGGTGTCATCCACACATCTCAGAGGGGCTTAGCAGGCATTATTGACCACTTCTGCCCTCTGTTGGTTTTTTTTGCTTCCCCCTCCCCTCTTTTTTTTTTTTTTTTTTTTTTTTTGGTACTGTAATCACCTTGATTTTCTAAAGGAAAAGCCTATATATCTGAGCAGAGTCTGTCTTTTCTCCAAGGTAATTAATTATCTATTCAGGGTGCCACAGAGATTGCCCCATCAGGGGCTGCATAACTCAGGCAGGTTTTCCCAAGTGGAAATCCTTTCCCTGATTGCCTGGAGGGGAATGAGCTATGGATTTGCCCTACCTGTGTGGGATAGGAAGAGGAGCCCAGAAGCCTTCCCAGCACTGCCGTCATGCAGACACAGAGCTGCGTGTGCGATGCACCACCTGGGAAAAGGATGCAACAGCAATTACCACTTGGTGACAGCCTTGCAAGGGAGATGAGAATTAACAGAGTGGTTAAATCAAGGACTGGAGAACATACCTGTTTGCTGCTCTGCAGCACTGCCTGGAAAAGCATGTCTTGGTGTTGAGGGATAAGACAAGGGCTTGGGCTAAACCTTTCTTCTGTTAGGCAAGTGCTTAGGTACCAGATGTTGTGGTACTTCCCACGTAGCGCCCATGCGGCTGAGATAAGTCTATAAGTGCCTTTTTCCTACCACAACATGATGCATTTCCTAACCTAGAGCTCATATCTGATGCATGCCATCCATCTGACACTGAGTTTGTCAGGCAGCGCAGCGTTTTGGTTGCAAGCTGACATGGGCTTCTCTGAGCACTGGCAGCAGTCAGGTGCTGTGCAGATCTGGTATATAGCGCTCTTTTGCGCGGAGATGCTTCCTTTTGAAATACTCTTATGAAGCCAGTGTGCTCCAGAGATGAAGGGTGCTGTGGGCACACCTGTGCATTTTACTTGGATTAAGTCATTTGTTCTTCTAATCGTTCGTTATCCAGTTGGGAGCAACTTCAAAGTGCTGTTTCTCAGCCAGACTCACCCCTATCACTCAGATATGCCCAAAGCCAGTTTCCTGCAGGACTTTTTTTTTTTTTTTTTTTAATGTGTAGTACTTCAGAGTTGCTTGATGGTTAGACCAGGATTACTAGCAGTCAAATCTGTCACGATCAAAAGGTGTTTGAGGGTGCATTTTTCCTAAGCCTGGGTGCAAGCATAAGGGGCTCAGCTGTAGAAGGCCTCCAGGTGCTCCACTGCTCCACATAAAAGAATAATAGTGGATGTTTGTATTAATAAAAGTGCAGACCATAGTTTATGCATTCCTAATCCTGGAATAATTAAATGGCTGGAGAGAAGGATGATTCATACCAACACTCACTATGCTCAAAGAGTTCTGTTTCTGTATGTTTGAGTGTGTCTCTAAGAATGAATTTGCTGTGTTATATCTTGTAAATAATTTATTATTCTCTTGTTTAAAAGCTGCTTTCTGGGGAGAGAAAAAAAAAACCCAACACATTGTATTTGGTTTTCATGGTCTACCATGCAAACCTAAGGCTGATTAGTGAGCAGTCAAGGGAATGGCGTGAGGTCTTGCAGGAGAGCGTTTCTGGAAGAAGGAGTCCAAGGCGAGAGGGCTCTGCCGGTGAGTGGAGGCACAGCCCTGCAGTGATTTTGGTGTTGTGAGCTCCTACTGTGTGTCTTTTGGTGTCGGGGGTTACAAAACACCCCAGTGCTGGGAATTCTTCGGTTCTCTGCAAGTATCAGCTTTCATCAAAAAAACATTTTATTTTTTTCTGTGGTCCTCATGACTTAAGAAAAATGGTCACGAATGTGACCCTGCAGGCTCAAAACCCAACACAAAGAACTCGGGCTGACTTAAGATTTAGCTCATGATTAATATTGGGGCTGACTTGCCAATTTATACTACTTGAAAGGCTGACTTAAATAACCTGTAGCATTTATATACTACCCTTCAGATGTGGATTGAAAAGCCCTTTCAGATGTGAAACTTTGTCCCTTGTGATATACTTGTGATAGATTGTTACTGTGAATTTCAGCTGATTTGGTCTCATTTTTCTATGGTGATTTTTCTTAATTCCGTCTCACTTTTCCATGAGTAATGGGCTGTACATGCGTGTTGCTCTTGCTGGGATCTACAGAACCCTGAAACATCCCGTGATTTCACCACAAAATTATCTGGCTGGGGACTTCACCTGTCCAAAAGTTAATCTGGAGAAGGGCATGTGTACAGAAAAGAACTGACAACTGAGAGGTGATATTAGGAAAACCTGGAAAGGACATCCCCCAGGAAGCGGAGCTGCTCCACATATTCCCCAGCTGAATTAGCTCACAGGTCTTTGAGAACATACCCAGCTTGGGAGCAAAACAGAGGGCCTTTCCTCTGTTAACTTTTAAAAATAATCTTCGTTTGAGTAATGCAAGCTGCTTTGAGGTAAACGTATATAGGAATAAAATGTTATTTGCAAGACAAATCTGGTGAAATACCGGCAGTGGATGGCAAAGGGTGATGCAGGGTTGTCCTTGTCTTTGCTGTGAGCTTTCTCACAAGAGGCAAGGAGTGTGCTCCGCGGTCAGAGGACACTCAAAGGACCAGTGACTGCACAACCAGTCAGTGCTGATGGAAGCCTCTGCCTTTCTTCAGCTGATGTGTTAGTATGGATTGGCAGCGTCTTCCCTGCACCTCCGAGCCTTTCAGCTGGAAGCACCCAGAAATCACCTCTTGTCTTGATTGGGCTGGATTACATCAAACCACACACCCCCTATCCCCTTTTCCCCCTGTCTTTTTCTATGTAAACTCTAAAGAAAGCTTCCATGTTCACATTAGTGTATGAATAAGCACCTTTTAGGGGAGGCTGGGGTGGTCCCCGTGAGTTAGCTGGCCTGGGAAGGCTTGGAAGTGATCAAACCCCACCTCACAGCTAATCCCCCAGCCAGACTCTCATAGCGTCTCATCACATAGCTCTCCTTTCCCCGCTTGCCCAGAAATAACAGGCATAATTTTCCACTGAGGGGTCTTTTATAGGGCAGACAAGCTCACAGCAGCAGTAAGAGTTAAGCAATACACTCCAGAAATCTCACTGCTATATGGTAAATGTAGCACCAATTGCTTGTACACTGACACTGGCATCTCTGGCTCCACTGTAAATATTTTCTCCTGCTACCATTTAAGAGGACATTTCCTTCCTGCATAGCTCTGAGCTGATGGTGGTTCAGCAGAGGTCCCTTGCCAAAATCTTGTCTTCTTTTGCTTTGCGTTACCCCCCACCCCACCCCACCCCGAACACACAGTTGCCTTGTGCACCCCCAGCAGAGTAAACGATGCGGTAATCCCCAAGTGCGTGACACTCTTTTTGCGTTATTGAGCTTCTTTCCAATTCAGTTTTTCCCAGCTCCTCAAGGTTTGCTGGTTCTTCCCGTTTAATGCCATGATCTGCATCTATATTGATAAAGCCTCTGATCTGCAGTTGGTCACTAACTTCCCTATGGATATTACGTCTGTTGAGCAAACCCTGTTGCCTCCACCTGTCCCTCAAGTGTCCCAGATACAAGCACTGGGGAGGGGATAAGGGAAATATGTGCTGGGAAGCCGCTGGGGGATTTATGCAGGGATGCTTGGAGCATGTGTTTGAGAAGCATGAAGTATGTTTGTCAGGTTTTAAGATTATGCTTAGAATCCACCCACCTCAGAGCATATGAAAAAACCCACCAGCTGATTTATGAGAACATGCATTTAAAAACACAGCTCAACATGCATGTATGTGCGAATACGTGACTTATGCTCCCAGGGCTTGGTTCACATGTGTGCCTGTCTGTGTGCTCTGCCATGGAAATGCAAGCCCATTAATAACTGCATGCAAAGGTTTGCAGGAGCAGGAGGCGTTTCTCTTTGTGACCCGATGTGAGTCACGGCTGTAATCAGCTGTGCTCGCTCCCCAGCCCACCTGGCAACCCCAGCCCAGGATGTGCTTGGGGTAGGGGTGGTATTTAAATCACATGTGAGCATAATTAAAGCAGATTCCATCTGCAAAATCAACTCATGAGAGTGCTCCAATTACCTCCTCTTTGAACCTCCTCCTGGATCAAAGCACAGGGCAGAGGTGGTGGGAGCTGGGCAAGCATCCCTTTATCTGCTGAGATGAAGCTGTGATGTGCCCACGCATCCCAGGTGAACAATATCACTAACCAAACAGATCAGAGAAAACAGCAAAGAGCGCAGCACAGCTGTGGGAAAGATGGGAGCAGGAGAGTTTTGAAGGCTGGAGTTCTAGAGAATGAATGGGATGAGATGAAAGGATGAGATCAGTGAGTGGATGAAGCGCAGAAGTTGATAAAATCCTCAGACTTTGGAAGATTTACCTGAGCCTATTAAAATACAGCAGGTTTCTCTCGCTGGGACCACATGAATGAAAGCAAGATTGACAGCGCAGCCAAGCCTTCCACCTAAAAGGAAAATTAGGAGGGCATGAAAAATAAGCAATGCTGGTGCTTGAAAAGCCCATGCAAATTACTCTGAGCCTAGAAAAGGAGCAGAGGTGTGTCTGTGCAGGCAGTGTGAACGCTGAGCCCGTGCTATTAACTGTGAGGGTGGTAAAAGGCTTTGCTGCCCTGCTAGCAGCAAAGTGCCACGGTCGGCATCCACCTTGTCACACTAGCCTTGGCACTGGCTGGTGTGCGGTGTCCACCCTGTCATGCTAGCCCTGGCGCGGGGCAGTGTCCACCCTGTCACACTGGCCTTGGCGCTGGGCGATGTGCGGAGGAAGGCGAGTGTGTTCCGCATCGTGTTTCCTAATTCTGTCAGAAACCTGACTTAGGTACATTGAGATGCTCTGAATGCCTCTGTGCCCTGCAGGCAGGAGCCAAGATTTTTCACAGCTGTGCAGTCGGCGTTTCTCACCTCCGGGGATGTAACCGTGTCCTTGCGCTGTGCAGCAGGGCTGTAAATCACTACGGCAGCATTCGCGCTGCCAGGGCTGCAAACCATTACAGACATTTGTATTTTCTTCTGTCCTGTTGTATCAGCTAGGGTTTCCTTAGGTTGCTTTGGGTTTTTTTTTTTTTTGATTTCTTAGGTCGTCTCATTATTGCAGCATGTATGTTTAACTCAAAAATAATGCTTTGAAATTAGTGTCAAGAGAATTAACCACACTTTGGCAAGAAGGCCATTAACATGCACAGTGAGGAATCCAGCTTGGGGACTGATAAAAATCAGCAGTCAGAGAGCTCAGGAGGGGAGGCTTAATTAGCCTGTGAGTTTTTTCTTTAAAATTCTTAAAAAATTAGAGATCTTGTCCAGAAGTTTATTATGGGGTTCTGAATTACTTTCAGTTAGGAGCTTAAGGGTTTGACCCAAATCTTGTCCTTGTTACACCTTGGAGCGCAGGCAGTGTTAAGTACAGGTACGCCTGGAAGCTGGAGATGAATCTTCCAAGAAGCTGACCCAGCTCCAAAGCCAGCATGGTCAGAATCTCCTCCCTTGCAGAAATGGAGAGGCGTTGAAGCCAAGTTCTTCATTTAGAACAGGTACTTCTGAAAGAGGGCTTTGCTCTGCTGCGTAGCCAAGCCTGCTGTGGAAAACCAAGGAAGGTAAGACTGGAGGCTGCTTTCCCAAGTTTACACATTGAAGGCGATTTAACGAGGCTGCAGATGAAAGGCTGATTTTGTTTAGTCACTATCTCCTGGGAAATCACTAGAGGCTTTGAGGAACACTGCAAACCTCTAGGCAGGTACGTGCTGCCCCTCTGGACACTTGGCAAATCGGTTATTTAAAGTTTTAGATTGTTCCTAAGAATATTAAATAGGAGCAAGTCATAATTGTGAGAATGCAACCCTTCCACAGAGCACGGGGGTGGCCGAACTCGTGGCTGAAGCATTGGACACCAACCGGCAGAGTGGAGAACGGACAAATACCTTGAGCCTCCTGAAACCCAGGATATCAGTAGTGGTTTTTTTCTTATTTTATGTGCATATGAAGAAATTAATTACTTAACCAAAATGTACTGCAGTTTGATTCAGGCAGATAATGGCCCTGAAATTCAAAGAGGGGGCTTGAATTTTTGCTTGCCGTGAGTCTTCAAGTCCTGTTTCTTTACTATGGGTTTCCTAGTGTGACACGGACCAGCCAGAGGTACTGCTTGACTTTTGGCCCTTGCCGGGGCTGACAGAGCAAAGGCTGTCTTAAATGTACAACTGGAAGTTGCTGGAGGCTGAGCGAGATGAGAAGAAAAGCCCATTTGTGCTGGAAGTGGTGTGGGAAGGTGCTTTCAGACCTTTGCCTACTGACCTGTCTCATCCCAAAGTGATGTTAGTCTGTCATCTCTAGTCTTCACTCTAGTTTGGGCTCTGACCACGCAGAGCGTCAGAGAGCCTTTCATTACTTGCTCAGTTTCAAAACCAGGTGCAAATTTTCCTACTTCAGGGCTCTGGTGGTGCGGTGTCCTGGGCAGACACCACCCAAGCACCTTCCCCCTTTCCCCTGCCAGTCCTCCGACCTTCCAACCGGCGGCACAGAGCCAGCGGCGCTGGCCCAGCAATGACCCGTGGCGGTCGGTGGCCCCTCTCTCACAGCAAGAGGCTTTGTCGGTTACCGCCACGTGTGGGCTGCTCTGTTCTGTTTGCCAGCCGAAGTGGCTTGTTCAGAGTTTGGTTCATGAAGGGTCTGGGTGCAATGAGCTCCTCAGTGAACTGGCTGCATGCTGAGGGATGTTTGCCGCCGGGTAGCATATGCTCAAATTTCCCAAGTAAGCTTTTGCAGCAGAGGCTGTACGTACCCTTCCTGGTTTTGTGATTCTCCCAGCATCTTTCTCAAAATGACATTTTTAGCTAAGGGAGGCTACTTTCCTAAGCACTCCTGGTACCTTGGGTATGTTAACACTTGTCCCCTACTTTAACAAGTGTTTTCTCATTTTGTCTATTCCTCCCGTTATTCTCTTTTTCCTGAATCTCTTTGGATAACATCCCTCTTTCCCCTCCCCTCCCCAAATTTCTTCTTCTCTCCTTCACTCATAAGCCGACAGTAGCTAACCTGGCTGCGTTGATGTCTCTGCTTGAGTTCATCTGCTCTGAGCAGGTTAGGTTTCTTTTGATTCCAGCTGTAAAAACACAACAAGCAGGGACTGGAGTGAAGTCAGCCTTGAATTTACACGAGGAGGGAAAACCCCAGCCAAGGTGGCAATTAGAGATCAGGGAGCTGATTGATTAATGCCCAATGCAAGAGCTGCATGGAAATGTTTGCACTAAGCGCTTACAGTTAATTATTCATCCTGCCAGGCAGACCTTGTCTTTGGCTCGACATCCCAAGGTACAGAGAAGCTGTGGAGTCCCCTGTGGGTGGAGGAGGTCGGGAGAGCTGAAGAACAAGGTAGCACCTCATGTTTTACTGTCTCCTACTGCCACAGAGGAACTTAGCAGGGTCAAATTTCTGGTTTGCTTCTGCACTTTGGAGGCATTTTGTTGCAGGGAAAGATTTATTAGCCGGGCAAACATTTCACACGGGCCTCCTCTGACAGCAGTAACCACAAGTGGGCTTTGCTGGGATGCTTTTTTTCTCCCCACTGTTAAGACCCTGGTCCCTGTAAGGATACAGGTATATACTGGACTTCTCACTGGGAGTGGGCACAAACTGAAACAGAAGTTCCTTCTGAATATGAGGAAGAACTTCTCTACCTTGAGGGTGACAGAGCCCTGGCACAGGCTGCCCAGAGAGGCTGTGGGGTCTCCTTCTCTGGAGACATTCCAAACCCACCTGAATGCGACTCTGTGCAACCTGCTGTAGGTGACCCTGCCTGAGCAGGGGGTTGGACTAGATGATCTCTGGAGGGCCCTTCCAACCCTGGCCATGCTGTGATGCTGTGAAAGGCAGTGTTGGAGAGGCCAGCAGGAGGAAGCAGGAGTGGTGGATGGGGACCTAAATACAAACAAAATATATGTTATTTGTATTCTACTGCTCTAACCCTGAAGAGAGGGATGTTAATGGTGTCTGTTGTTGTTTTGCCTCATGCATTTTGTATCATAGAATCATGGAATCACTTAGGTTGGAAAAGACCTTTAAGATCATCAAGTGCATCCATTAGCCCAGGACTGCTAAGCCCACCACTAAATCATGCCTCTAAGCACCACATCTACACATTTTTTAAACACCTCCAGGGATGGTGATTCCACCACCTCCCTGGGCAGCCTGTCCTAATGCTTGAGCACCCTTTCTGTGAAGAAATTTTTCCTCTTTTGCTGTCGCTTGTTATCTGGGAGAAGAGACTGACCCCCACCTGCCTACAACCTCCTGCCAGGTAGCTGTAGAGAGCAATAAGGTCCCCCTGAGCTGCCTCCTCTCCAGGCTAAACAACCCCATTTCCCCCAGCCGCTCCCCATAGGATTTGTTCTCTAGACCCTTCACCTTGTCCTTTCTCTTCTTCAGAGTTGGCCACTGTCCATGTGCCGACCAGAAGTGCTTTAGTATCTAAAAGCCTGCAGCTGACAGCGGTATCTCTGCATCACGTATCCATACAAGGCATGCAGTCACTGCTTCACCTTGGCTTCAGGTACTTTCTTACACAACTCTGGCCTGTTCCCCTCATGTCGGCTGTGCACATCTGCTTCCAGGTCCTGTGGTTACGTGAGGCAGGGCTGCACCAGGCTGATGAAGGCTACAAAGCATGAAGTGGCATCCAGTAGAGAGTCAGCAAAAGGGGAGCAGATCCTGGGGGTGGTGAAGGAGCCCACCTCCAGCTCCCTTGCACCGACAGCGCCTCTCAGCTCTTCAGAGGTCTTTGTTGGTCTCTGGTACAGATTCCTTTTGGATATGCCCACAGGCTGATGGTACCTCACAATTTTTTTAGGTGTTACATTGTTTTAACCATCTTTATTAATATCTTTGACCTTATCTCCTGGCCTGCCCTGTAAGAGTTTTAAAAAAAGAAGTTTAAAATAGTCTAACCCATCTAATGGATGAGATGGAAACTTCATCGACTGACTTACCCAGGAGAGAGATGTGAAGCTCATCACACCTAAATTAAATTATATCTTGAGCACCTTTCCTTTGAGCACTGTCATTTTCCTCCAAGAGGCTCTATAAATTGCTTTCTCATTTTATTTGATGTGGCAAAAAGCCAGGACTGGAATCTATCATTCTCCAAATCCTGAGCAGTGGTGATGGGTCAAAGCAATCTAACATGAAGGTTATTATTACCAAGCGTGTGGGTTAGCACGGTTGAAGAAAATAATGTGTTTGCCTGAATTAACACCTAGGTGCATTCTGACACAGAAACTCTGTTCTCTCAAGACTTTTTTTTTGATTCAGGAATTCCTGTGGACTTCATTGATTATCTCAGTCCTTGATTTCCCTTGAGTGGCACAGAAGGCAAATTAAGTTTATGGCAGAAAGTCTTCTAAAGATTGTGTAAATCTTTATACTAATTCTGTTAATAAAATAGGTGGGATAAGCTGAAGTGGTGCGTACTGGGTGAAAGTGGACTGTATAGTCAAACCATACAGGGGATGAATGTTGACTCACTTAAGAAAAAATGAATACCATCATCAGAATTTGGGTTTTTTTCCAGCCCAAGTATGTAGAAAAAAGATGCTGGTCCATCATTTCTGTGGTGACCAGAGCTCTTGCACTGCAGGCTACGCGAGTCAGTAGTGCCATGCTCCAGATCTGCTGCCCCACCAGCCTGGAGATCTCCTACTGCCAGAGGTTTGCAGAGCATCTTACTGGGGGCGATGGGTGCATTTATGCTTACCTTAGCGACCCTTAAGTTTTATCTGTCTGAGATGTACATCAGCTAACACATACAGCATATGTCCCCTTGCAGAGCCTCTCTGTGCAAGTGCATGCTGAAGTGACCCCGTGATGGGTGGTTACCCTACCTGTGTTCCCACTGCCCCCCAGACTGCTCTTCGACGTCTTCCCAAGCCAGGTATGGGACAGAGCACAGAGCTGTGAGGCTGCGTGGAGGTGCCAACACTGTGAAAGAGGAAAAAGGAGATGAAACCATCATTTAGTTCTGCTCCCACCTGGATGCCTTCCTGCCCCCAGGCACACACACATGCACCTGAATTTGTGTGTTGTGGGTATCCCAGGAGAGGCAGTAAGATACACTCCATATGCTATCAGGGCCCGCTCAGTGAGTGGGTGGTCAGTAACTGCATTTGCACTACTGCAAATTGAGGATGAAATCAAGCTGTTGTCTTTTGTATTAAAAGAGCTTTGACTGGCTGGTTAGGATTTTAGTTTATTTTGTAATATGTGTATTTTTATACATATGTACTCACATACGTATATATATATATGTATGTATGACTCCTGTATGAATTTGACATACTAAGGAGGTTGGGACCTTAATGTTTGAGGGGAAAGAAGTTAGAGTTATACAAATGCAAATTATTTCTAGTGTCTGAGTATTTTTACTAATAGTACTTCGTGGTTAAAACAGGGTTTATGTCTTTTAATGCACTGAAAATACTACTAGTGTCCACGAGAGGTGTGAAGTGAGTGAGCATTATTGCCCTATTGTTGTTTAAAACTAACGGATTTCTCTTGCCTTTTTTATAGCTTTCTACATTGGCAAGAAATGAACAAGATATGTTATACAGGGATCAGATCCAAAGGCCATTAGAAACAGTGAAAAGATGACAACTGACTGCTGAGCCTTGGATCAGACCCTAATATTTTCTTGGAGACAATTTGTGTGGCAGTTCAATCCCATTTATGTTACGTACCTTCCTGGTTTATGGTTCTTCCTGGGTTTGATTCAGTAAAGGACCCGATACGGATCAGAGCTGAGCTAAGGCTGCTCATCCCTCTCTGTGTCCCACCTCCTGGCCAAGGGTTTGCTTCTCGCGGGACGAGGGTTTTGTTGAAGCGGGGAAGCTACGCTGGCTGTGTGCCACTTGTCCCTTATGGATCCTTCCTACCCGCGGCGCAGGTCCCACCCTGCTCCAGCTCTTGGCTCATCAAAGGTATTATCTATCCTCGCTGCTTTGCAACATCTTACGAACATTAGCAGAGCATAAATCTATGCAAGTTGTCTCCTACGGTGTTAACAGCACGGATGTGCTATTCATTTCCAGGCCATCACTGGCCACCTGCCACTGGGTGTTATGATTTGCATGAAGTTGATGGACAACCTGTGAGTTCTCTGGCCAGTTTTGAAGCATCACTTTGAATTTCGGGGCTTGCTTTCCTTTCAGATTTCTCCTGTCTCTCCCTTGGCAAGCTTTTTGAAAGCTGGCTGCGGAGTGGAAGGAGTGGGGGGAGATTCTCTTCTGGGTCTCTCTTAATTTTTAATGAACCAGTGAGGTTCCTTTCTGGCTTGGGTTCTTTCTAGCTTCAGTGCCACCATCTCATTAATTGCAGCCAGTTAGCAGAGTGGAGATGCAGCCAAGTGTCAGCTGGTGTGTGCTTTTCGTCTCTTTTGTCAGTGTAATTAGTATTCATCAACTATCCGTGTTGCTTGAACGTGCTCCTTCGCGGTGTTTCTTCTGTTGCGTAGCTGTACCTTAGGGCCCGCTGGCTGAACTTTGGCTTGTGCAGTGGGGAAAGGCGGCTGGGAGGGGGTTTTGTTCTCGGTGCTAAAGAAAAACATGGCTTGGGGTAGAAAAGCGTGGCAGGGAAGGATTTGCAGGCTGATGACAGCACGTTTCCTTGGCAATCCAAGACCCACGTCCTCTACACAGCACTCAGCTTCATGATGTCAAGGAAAGCACGGTGCCCGCGGCGGTGAGCAGGGCTGGGGCATTTGGGGTGTTATTAGTGCCCTGGGTGGCCTCCTCTGGCCGCTGCGAAGGACATTAGGGACCACTTGAGGGTTAGGAGATATAAGAAATGCCTCTGTGGGGCTGGGTGCTTGCCTTGCCGGAGAAACCCCAAGCCCTGGTTGTGACTGGGCAGCAGCTTTTCCCTTCACCTTCGGTGAGCAGTGGCCTGGGAATGGCTGGCCCCGGGGGGATTGGCCAGGAGCCTTTGCACAAAAGCTTCAGGCTTCCAGTTCTGGTGAATATTTTTCATGATGTTTCCTGAAGTCTCAAAACCAAACAGCTTGTTTCTGGTTGTATGAAACGTCTCACTCAAATCAATTATGCAGTAAACTGAAGCGAGGGTGGGGATTCTCATGTAGCCTGTGACCTACAAAACCGTGGATACCTCATGCGTGGATTCAGCCTCATTTATTGTCCCAATCTGGTACATAAGGCAAGAGCAACCCCTGCCTACTGTAAACCAAAACTGAGGCAAGGGGAAACTCAAACCTCCCGAGCTCTTCCATCCTCCAGCACCAAAGCGCTGAACGCCTGGGCTGGCCTGCATCCCTCTGCCCTCCTGGGGCATCTGCTTGCCAGAGAGTACTTCTGGTGTGCGGTCCTTTTTTTCTTTTTTTCTCCTTCTTTCCCCTATTTTGGAAGCGGAGCCTCATGTAAGGATGTAAGTTACAGTTCACCTCCACTACACATTTCTCTCTCTGTCTTCTCTCTGTGATCAAAGGGAGCAGATGGAAAACTTTGCAAAGAGAACAGACGTCTCTGCTCACTGCTGCAAGTCAGGAGGGGGCTCAGGTGGTATCTCTCATACTTCGTGCTGCAGTTAACTGAATTTGTCCAGGGGATTTAGAAAGAAAAGATGCTAATGCCAGGCATCTGCGTACGGGTAATTTGTCTTGATATGTTTTTGGTGTTACTGATGAGAGTGGGAGACGAATGCTTAATTAGGGAATTAGCCATCTTTTAAAAGATTAAGTTTCCTTTGAACTCATTTATCAAAAAAAGGGGGGGGAAAAAAGTGCTGCAGACTGTTTCACAGAAATCTCTTTTCTCAATATGAATGAAAGGCATAACAGTTAGAATAAAAGGTGAGTATAATGACTAGATAAACCTAGGACTAGGCTTACCCTATAGAAGTACTGCTTTCCCTTACTGTGTCAGTCTCATGTGCTGGTCCTATTTTCTCATCTCCGCAGAGCTACTCCCCACCAGCCCCCCAGGAAGGGTGGGCACGTGCAGGTAGCTCTGATTCTGCCCCCATCATGTTACATCACACAGCACTTGGCTTTGCTCCCAAAGTCCTTCCCTATTATCCGATACCTGTTAGCTGGAGTGATGCAGATTATAATTTTATGGCACCTGAGCACTTTTGGGCAAAAATGGGAGCTCGAGCGTACGCAGCAGTGAAAGGCAGTTGCAGGTATCTCAGGGTGACATGGAAACCGTTTGCCTGATGCAGTGCTGCTTCTCACAGCTATAACCTATGCTATGCCTCAAATCTTTAAATCAATCAGAAGTTAATTCATCCCTCTTCCATTAATGAGGATGAATGCAGTTTGGTATGTGAGCGGGGAATAACCTTTTGTCCCTGGGATAAGCACCAGGACCAGATAGGTGTGCACACACCCGATACTCCTACGTGCATTCCCCTGGCTGAGACAGTATTTACGAGCAGAAAGTAGCATTGTACAAATTGTGACAATAATTTTTCCCCTTCATGAGCTAAAACTGGCTATCGGTGTTTTTTCCTCCTAGATTCCTGCCTGTCATTTCATGGAGATTCTCTAATTCAAATTGACGGGTGCTTGTACAGCAGGCTGAAATGCCAAATAACAAGCTACATTTTAGATCTTTATGCATGTACGAGTGGAATATGAATTATTTCAAATTTATTGTGGGAATGGCAGGGAGGTAGACAATGTGGACTACCTTTTTGTTTTCATTTTTGATGCACTTCATCTGCCCTTTGTGAGCCTCAAAGAGTGCACAGCTATTAGTGGTTTCTGTTTGCAGCAAAGCAACATCTCTGATGCTTCTCTAATACTTACCAACGTTTGGCTGGAGAGGGGGGATGATTTTTGACTCTGAAATGCCACACTCAATCTCTGCCCCAGGCCTTGCTTCGAGGCTGCATGTAGGAGAGGGACGGCACACAGCTGCACATCCGCGGAGGTTCACTGGCCCTGGGGCCATCCTGCAGTCTCATCTCCTGCGCATCTCAAACGATAATTTCATTTTGCTCTTGGCAGTAAAGGCTGTTATTCGTTTCTTCAGCAATAGCAGCTTCTGCAAACCTGTCCCATGTGGGTGCTCGTGTGCAGGTGGGTCCATCACAAGTGGCTCGTGGCAGGGCTCAGCATGACATGAGGTCCTTCGGGGGCTGCAGCCGAGACCCTGGGTACTGTGCAGCTTTTTGGGTGCATGGGGAGGACAGGCAGCGCCCTGGGCATGGGGGCTTCCAAAGCAAACGTGTTTGGAGGGGTGAGAGTCCAAGCAGATGCCCACCAGCACGGGAGTAACCCCACCGTCAGGTGCTCCTTTGGGAAAGCCCCTGAAGTCCCCACCGCCAGGGGCTCCGGGTGTTCCCATCACGGGACACCCCAGTGGAGCCCAGAAGAGAGGACCCGTGTGCATGTCTACACCTGAGCTCCCTTCTCTCCTGCAAGCCTTTTTCAGGCAAAGAACCATTCCCTGCACTGGACATGGAGACCGGGATATATTTTCAGGACAAACCCCAAATGTTTGCAAGCGTGCCCGGAGTTGTCTTTTGAGATGTTGTCACTTGTGTGCTGAAAAAAAACAAAGTAAAAAGAAAAATCAGCATAGCTCCACTGAAACCCAACAAAGCGGCTATGTTTGGCTGGAAAATTGGAGCAATAATTGGCATCTCATTTGCTGTATATAGCTACAAGAATAGCTTTTTAGCCTGATTCAGTGCTCATTAACACCTTTGTAAAATGAGAGTTATGGCCATGAATTTACCTAGATGTGGCACTGGAACGAATCCCTTTGTGTCTATTCCTTAAGCTGAGAGAGCATCCTTGGTAATGCTTGGGTACGCTAAGAGGGCTGAGAGAAGGCTTGTCCCCCAAAACCAGGGGGGATGCTCGTGTGTGGCAGCTGGGCCTCATCTCTCAGGCAGCATTCTTGAAGGCCGTATTCTTCATGGCAGATAATTATTTTATGATCATTGCAGCCGTATGTGTTATTTACCCTGAGTAAACAAAACCTTTTCGATCTGTATCCATCGGCGTGGGATCACGGAAGGGAGCCAACGCTGGATTTTATTCTTTAATGAAGGCTGCTAAGAAGGTGTCCCCATTGTGTGAGGGCTGCTCTGCTGTTGGAAATCCCTCAGCTCAGTGGGAATGATGCTTTCATCTCTCATTCCCCTCAAAGGTATGACCATGATTGCATTTCCCATGGAATAATTATGTGGAATCATTTAAACAAGCCATAAAATGAAATGTCTGAGGGGGAGGTACAACAGGCAAGCTCCTGTGTTGGTAGGGTTGCCTTACTGCTGGAAAATTGCTGGCCCTGGTTGTAAAGCAGGGCTTAGTCCAGTCAGGCCCTTCGTCCCCACCTGTAGACCGGAGCAGGCTGAAGCCAGAGGTGTTGGAATGATATCCAGGAATGATATTCCTTTGGAGGGGAACCTCTGCGGTGGCTGCAAGCTTGTCCTCGCCCCAGCCCCTGCATGCTCCCAAGTCTTTTGCTCACTAAGGAAAACCGAAATCAATGGGGCAAATTTATCAGACAGCTAATCCATAGCGGTGGTACCCCCTCCAAGCCTGGTATTCTCTGTGGGCGATGCAATGATGATTAATTAAAACGCTCTGAGCCCTTCCAGTTACAGTTTCCAAAGTGCTTGCTAAGCATTAAGTGCTTTAATGCTATACAAGACAGACAACATTATCAGCCCCAATTTGCAGACAAGAAACCCCCGGTTTAGTAAAAGAGCCTGATTTAAAAACCAGAGCTAAAATCTTTGTCCTGTGCAAATCAATGTTCAAAGTCCCTTGAAGTTCAGTAGGACCGAGTTTGTACTTCAGGGAACTCCTGTCCCCGGTAACCCTCGCAAACAAATGTCTAGTTCAGAAGTAGAAGTAGAAGAAAATTTGTGATGTTGTCCTCAGACTTGCTTCATCATTTTGAATAATTTTCCAATAACTTGTGATGAGGCACCTGTAATTACTGTGTGAGTTTAATTTAGAGGAGGTATTTACCAATCAAATTATATCTGACACAATTCTTGAAGGGATGGAAGCTATCTTAAAAAAAATCACTATGTGCATCAGTAATATTCCAAAAATCAATGTTGTTTAGCAAGCCATATTGACCTTCTTAGAAGTTGAGATTTTTTTAATTACATCTCTGAAATAAGATTAAAACCTTTCATTATACCTTTAGAATTGCCTTAAAATAAATAAATAAAGAGCACCAAAGCATTTCTTATTGATTTAAAAGTATCTTGAGTCTCATAATAACAGTCTTTAAATCCAAACAAATCAAAATTTTTTTTTTTTTTTTTTTTCAAAAAACCACCCACCCAACAACCCTCCTCTCTTTTTTTCTGCATCAGGGGAAAGTTAAGCTTTGACATATATTTTGTAAATGTTTTATTAATGATGCTGTCACTGGTTTGGGTTTTTGTTGTTTTTTTTTTTTTTATTTATTATTATTTCTTCTTTTGGTGTGCCAGCACTAAAACCTACCTTTAAGCTCCTGAAGGCCTCCGTAGAGCTGGCTAATAAATGTTGTTATTTTGGCACCTGAAACTATGCAGCCAGTAATGCCACTCTGTTAGCACCAGCACCGACATCTGTTGCTCATGAATCATCGCTCGTCGTTAGAATGCATAACTGAAGATTTGTTTAAATAAAAAAAGCTATTAACAGTGGGAGAAATGAGTACAGAAAGGAGGTTTCAGCTCCATGAGGAAGAAGGAGCATCCATGCGCTGAAACATGCCCCGAGCTCCTACGAAAGTCCGCCCCGGGGCCCGAGGCATGTGCAGATATGTTGGGAGGAGGCGGGCAAAGAGAAAATAAATGTATCCACAGGGATTTAGCTGGTTTGCAGGTTTTATTTGGGTGCTTTAGCTGCTCCATATCAATGTTGGCCTTTTAGGTTCTGTCTGTAGGTTGGGCTAGAATGTCCCCAGGTGTTCCTGGGGCAGACCACGCTGCGGTGTAACGCTGGTCCTGTGTGCCAGGCACGTTGGTAATACTGCAAACGTGTAAGAGATGATGTTAAAATAAATCATACAAGTAGATAGATTTGTGGCTTTTTTTTCCCCAGGGGTATTTTTTGGGGAGAAGCAGGAATATTTTCAGTGTTCAGGAATGCAGTTTACAATTGGCAGGTAGTGGGGGATGAAGAAAATTGGATTTTTTCACTTAAAACTTTTTTGTTTTTTTTCAAAATGGATTTTTCTACCTAAAATATTTATTTTAAGTCAGTTCTCTGATACTAGCTCTAAAACAGCGTGAACAGGTTAAATGGAGGGAAAATCATGGGGGGAAAGCAAGACAGGAGAAAAAATGAGCAAGTGAGAGATGGGCAAGGTGAAGCTGCCATTCCAGGGGTGCGGGTTAAGTGGAGAGTGAGGAGGTATCATTAGATGGGCTTTACCAAGGTGTAGGTTTTGATGTTTCTCCTTTTCTCTTGCAGCCCCAAATGTTTCCCACTTCTTCAGTGCCTTGGTTGGGAATTCATGTGCCAGTGCTTGTCCAGGGTATGGTGAAGAGCAAGGGACAGGCAAAATGGCATCCCAGTGCTCCTCCTTACAAGCCAAGGTAAGATAAATACACTTCAGGACAGCAATCCCAAGCTGCTGTGTCAGTTTTATTTAAATGCCTCTGTGGCTGGAGGACTTTGGGTCCAGACGTGTCCTTTGGTGGCTCCAGTGCATCCCCACACGTGCAGCCAGCCCCGGCAGGACCAGCGCAGAGTGAACTGCCTCTTGCCCTACAGCCAGACCGTCACTGTCCTGGGCTGCGTCTGGGTTTCTTGCTTTTTCCTCAGTACGCTTGAGCTCCAAGATGGGATGGAGACATCCAATCTCCTCAGCCCCAGACTGTTGCTGCCTGCTGGTGGCTGAGCCCCAGGGCTGCTGGGGCGCTTGGCTGTGCTGATCTGCTGGTGTGGCACCATGCCTGCTTGCAGAGCACAGCACTGGCTTAATTAGGGACCTCAGTGCCATCCCAGGCTTAGGAGGCAGCAAGAATATGGTCTGTCATCGGGCACCTCCTTTGTGACCCCGCGGAGCTACAGGCAGCGCTCCAGCTGCTTGCAGGCAGGAACACTGGGGCCGTGCAGCCCGCTTGGCGCCGGGACAACCTACCTGCAATCCCAGGGACACTTTCTTATGTTGCCTCCCATATCAAGGTATAACATGCCTGATGTGGTGGCTTGATTGAGTTCATAAGGTCAACTTCTTAAAAATTTGGCATGAGCCACTGGCCTCGTTTGTCCTGGCAACCCCCTGGTTTTTGTTTTAGAGGCTGATTTACACAGCTGCAGGGCCAGGTCCCTACCTAAGTTAAAAAGCAAAAATACTTTGTGCCCTTCAAGCCAGGCCTTACTCCTCCATGGAACATGGTTACTGCTTGCATTAAAACAGCTCATGGTGTTCCAGCCTTAGGGGCAGTGCAGTGGGGATGTATGTGGGGACACAGCAGGAGGAAAAATCCTGTGATAGTCACAGGCTTGCGGAAGGGATGACGTCGGAAGAGACTTGCATTGTGTTTTGAATTATGTTTACACAGATTGTTGCATGAATACTTTATAGTGAGACCAAGCTGTGTTAGATCTGGGTGTTTGGACAGTGATGAGTATCTCTGCTCCCCGCTCCCCCAGCCTGTGCAGGCTCAGCCCAGCGGTGACTCAGGTGAGTCACAGCTGCTCCAGCTTTGCTCTGGTCTTCTGTCAGCATCGTCCCTCTCCTTTCACTCAAAATGGTGTCACCAAAAAGTTAGTGCGTGTGCCAGTGTATTGTCCACTGTTGGTGTTGAAGATGGTGGAGACACCCTCCTCATCTAAGCCAGCAGGGTGAATGCTTGTCATTCCTTTAAGATGAAATCCCATCCTTTCAGGGATAAATCCCGTCCTTTCAGGGATCACAGGAGAGGAGGAGGAAGCGTTTTGCTCTCTACCACAATCACACAATTGCAAAAACAGATTAAAGAAGCTGAAGAGTTACTTTGAGGATCCTTTGTCCTTGGTTCTTAGCTGTTTTCAAGAGTGATGTCAGTTCTTTTCTTCACTCTCTAAGCTTTGCATGCTACTTCTGTGTCTCGAGGTAGTGGAAAACATCTTTAAAATGCTTTTTCACACGCATGCACATGTGTGCTTTTGAAGTAAATGGTGTGGGTGTAAAAATGAGCTTGGAGTCTTGAACCAGGATTATTCCCACGAACACTGGTGGCACCAAGGTCAGTGTGGTGGGACTGGTCTCAGCCAGGGACCCCTCTTCCTGAAGGGTGGCAGAAGAGTAATGCCAACATTGTGCAGTGGCAACTTAGAAGCACGAGCAGTGGCAAAGAAAATCTTCTGTTAATAAAAATGCTTACCTCATGAGAAGGAGGCTTTGAGTCCCTTAACCAGAAAGCTGTGTAGAAATTACTTCTTATGTTGTGAACTCACCTGGATCCTCAGGACCACATCCCCTGGTTGATGTCTCCAGAAGGAAATAAGAAAGTATGATGCTTTCTTCTTCGTACTGTTCACCGCAGCCTGTCAGCCAGGGAGAGCTGGTGCCAGCACTGTGACCTTGCTCCTCTCCTTGTTTGGCATTTTTACCTGCTGTTTCTGGACACACTGTGGCCACCCCGCCACGTAGCTCCTCACTGGTTTGCTCCCTCGCCTTGCGGTACAGCCCGGTGCCAGGTGGCATTCCTGCAAGCATCAACGGGGGAAGTCAGGCAACCTCATTTCCCCTCCTTAGAAGAACACGCACAGCTGCTGCCTGTATTTAAGCACTCCTCAGTGAACCCAATGCAATATTCATACCCCAGCCGGTGCACGCATGAGGATGAGCAGATGCTGTCCTTGTCGAGAGGGTGGTCAGCAGCCTGCGGCCACACCAGGGCTCAGCACGGTGGCTGAGACACACAGCTTCACTGCTCAGCACAGCATGGGCAGAGCTCATCTGCGAAGGAGGCAACACCGCTTGCAGTGCTGGCCTGGGGAGTGGGGTGAGCTTACACCGGCGCATCAGCCCCCCGGACATCCCACCCTCTACTCTGTGGACGCAAGGCAGGTCTTTGGCTTGCTTCTGTCATAAGCACAGAGCCACACGTGCATGGAAACAAACACAAACCTGCCAAAATGAATCCCAGGAGGAGCAGGCAAGTGCCAAATGTTACTGTCAAATGCGGATGTTACCATGACCTTAATGGAGCCACATTATGTACGTTAACAACCAGTTCTTGTCACATGGTTTTGTTTTGCCAATATTCAAATTTGTGTAGCAGCTTTTAATCACACAGTTTAATAATTTTGGGTTTTCAGGCAGATTGTAAAGTTCAGCAGGTGCAGCAGGGGTGCACTTGTAGCCCTTTCTTGCTATGAGGGATGCCTTTGTCTTTAGACATTCAGCAGTGGTCCTGGCAATCATCTCTACATTTCCATCCTTGCAAATATGTGCCTTCTCATCGTTTCTCTCCTTTGCCTAATTGGTCAAAAATACCTCTGCCCCCAGCCCTGTACCTCTCTCACTTCTCTGCAGCTGCTGTAGCAGCTTGTTTTGTTCCTCCTTTTGCTCCCACCAATGGAACTCCATTAATTGCTGGAGACACTATTAACGTCCTCTGCTGTATAGCACCGTAAAATAAGATTAAGGATGTGAAGTGTGCTAACCACAGCTTTTAAAAAACTGATATGTTGTCTGGTCTTATATCTTACCTGTGCCCCTCAAGTCTACCTTGGTGCTTGATGGTTCCAGATGGACCAATTCAGCACCAGAAACCCCTTTTGTTTTACTGGAGAACCCCAATGGTTCAGAAAAGTCAACATTTGTCTGAAAAAGATGTACTGCATCTTAAAGAAATTACATATTCGATGGAGACATAAAAAAGCATGTGTAATTTGCAAACAGCTGTAGCAATTTTAGGAACCTCACAATATGTTGTTTTTCTTTCAAAGAGGAGCCCTTGCGCGTGAAAGGGGAGCCCATAATTTTATTATCTCCTAGTAATTTTCCTGTCTTCCATTTCATACCTTAAAAGATGTAGGGGGATGTGAGCTAATATGTTCATTTGCAGTTATGTTTTGTTTTGGTTGTTTAATTTAAGCAGTACTGAAACTCAAATTGAAATTAGTGCGAAAATGCAGTAGCATTGTAGAGACAGTCCTGAAGGGGGGAAAAAATCCTTTCCATGTTGCTAACTTCACTAGGGAATTTCCTTTTGTGTTCTGAGCTAATCTTCTTTATGTTATGCCTTCATTGTTAAACATTTAAGGACCCAGGCTGCAAAGAATTGATTAAAAATCTTGGCAATTGCTGTGTGCCATTAAACTTCATTTTTGCTGTAACATACTTTGCTAATTTGCTATGATGTGTTTGATTTAGTAGTTCATTTAGCCATTGCCAGAAGCGTTAGAGGAAAAGGTAAATTTTCAGCTTGTTGACTTGTTTAATAATTTGATTTAGTCTTTCCTCTTTGACAAGTTTACACTGATGGCAGCAAGAGCTAAAACCATTACTCAGTCAATACTTGAGTTTCCTGCACTCAAAAATACTTCGGGCTGTAATGGGGTCAGGCTTGTTTGTGACTGAAGCTTTCTAAGCAAACAAATGTTGCAGCAGTATAACCAGTTCCTCTCTTTAATTTTTTGAAATGAATTCAGTACTTGTAAGCTACTTTGCAGAAATAATCGCACACATTAGGTCTGTATTAATTACTTTATTTTCCTGATTGTACGCATGCACAGCCTTTGAGTGAATTGCGGAGGCGAGGGTTTGGAAGACAGTGTTCCTTGGGAGGGACCCCTAGGTGGGCACGCTTGCTGTGAACAAGGCTTGGGGGAGAAGGACCTTACCTTAGAGAGGTTAAGTTAGGTGGATGCAGCTGGAAATTGTCTCTTTGCCTAAAAGTAAAAATGAATTTGTTTCCAGTCTTTTGCAGTTCACTTACCATGAATATTAGAGCAACTGAGTTTGGGAAAGAGAAAATTTCAACACTCAAATATTTATGAATTTTAAATATGCAGCTAGAAGTGCTCCTAGTAGATGTGGTGGGTTTTTCTCCAATGAAGTGGTCACAAATTACTGGATGAGTGCATTTTTAAGCACTTTACAGAAGGCTAATGGTTTGTAGGTATTTTATGCCACAATTAATCAGCTGTTACAAGCAAACTAGCCGAACGATAACCCAATGTGGGGCAAAAAGCATCAAACCGCTCTGGATTGAAGGGCAGTTCAATGAATCACTGTAGGATTCAGTATGTCTTGCATAACCACAAAGAAACCACTGTGTCGTTTTGGTTTGTGCCCAGGATGTTGTTAGTGCCCATATAATACTGTAATTCTGTAATATAATACTTACATTTTATTATATTTTATCTAATACTTATATTTTATATAGATATATATGTGTAGCCTATCACATATCTGCGTATTTCATTATTTAGCAGTAATTATATCATGAGCAGTGGAGAAGTGGAGACTGATAGATGTGCTGGAGTTGAGGAGGGGGAATGCTGTGAAGTGGATCTGGTGCAGGCACCTAACTGGCGATTTGAAGTGCCTGTTGGAGAGACACCTTGGCGTTTTGAAGGTGTGCAGAGGGAGAGCCTAATTTAGACATTTAACCTAAAGATGACAGGCTGGTCTGTTGAGGTCCATATTTCTCTCCACTGACTACCTAAGGCCTTGCTTCTCTACACCAAAGGAGACTTTTCTCCTCTGACATGGCGCTTCTCATCACTGGCCCTTCCGCTTGCCGGCACAGCTTGATGGGAGATACATAAACCATTTTCATTTCAAAAAATGAAGAGATCAGGCTCTGGCGAAAACCCCTGCTGGCCAGGTTGTCCCAGCTCAGGTTGGGGGCAGATGCTCGCAGACATACCAGGGTGTCTCAGGTACCTCTGCAAGCAGCCCTTTTAATTATAGCAGGTTCATTAAGTTTATTTGCTTAAAGCAAAGCGTTGGGCATCCAAATATAGAATTGGAAAACCTGTGCAGAAGAAAACCAGGAAAACAACCCAAGCTTGCACCAATACTTGAGATTTCCCCTGTGGCACTGAGGGGTCCCACAATACCAATTGCACCCCGTGTCCCCACAGCGTGCTGCAGAGAGGAACCCCGTTTGCGGGCTCCTCACTTCCATTTAGATTCTGGAATTCAGTTGCTTCGTCAGAGTTGTTGCCATGTTTCAAACACACCTTTATTTATCTCCTGATTCCGGTGCCCTTTTCCTGGTGAAGCTTCTCTTTTGCATATTGGCATCCGCAAGATGTTGAAGACGTTTCTGGGTGTACGTGAGTACTCCTTCCATTAGCAAAGGGGGATCCTCAGGGCCACAGAGCTGTGGGCATAAACTGGAAAGTTTTAGGCTGGACATTAAAAGCATTTCTTTACCGAGAGGGTGGTCAGACACTGGAACAGGCCTCCTGGAGAGATGATTGATGCCCCAAACCTGTCAATGTTTAAGAGGCATTTGGACAATGCCCTTAATAACGTGCTTTAACTTGTAGTCAGCCCTGAAGTGGTCAGGCAGTTGGACTAGATGATCGCTGTAGGTCACTTATAACTGAAAATATTCTATTCTATTCTATTCTACTCTATTCTATTCTGTTCTGCTCTGCACTACACATTATGGCACATTGCAAAAACTAGATGCCCCATGAACATCATGTAGTGGTTTCATCCTCCCTGAAAAACATGGCTTGCAACAGGCTTGTTATTGCGAGTGCAGCCTGCCATGGATGGCGTATGGAAAAGCATTATTTACGCAACCTTTCCCCAGTCTCCCAGTTCAAGCTCCACTGTGGTTTTTCCAAGTAGCATGCATATAATATTAATATCAGGTACTGACTTGGCGCTCAAGGAACTTGGGTTTCCCACTTGTAGGATTTAGGGTATTCTGCCACTGCCCATTGAAAAGCTTTGGGATGCAGTCCTTTTCAAAGCCATTCTCTCAGGCTTTCCGAGAGAATTACAAAATTATTATTGCATTGATGACTCCTGGGCCACATTTTCAATTTTTGTTGCTTTCGTGCAGTAAAGCCTGGAAAACCATTTTTGTTAACACTTCATTGAGTCTCCCTGACATTTTCTTTAGTGCAATGTAATTATTACAGCTGCATGTGTTCGTCTGATATTCATCCTTTCCCTGAGCTGTTGTAGACCTTGATGTTCATCTGCATGCAGTCACTGTCATCTTATGATGACTGGGCATGTCGCTGACAACAACAGCTTTGTGCATCCAGTTGTTCACAGGCTTTTTCAAAAGACAAAGCCTGAAAGCACATTCAGATACACTTGGAAAGCTGAGCGGGGTCCAATGTTTCCAGCCTCTGAAGGGAGGCAGGGCGGTCTTTAAATCTTTATGAGTAAGCTGGGAGCAAACAAGCAATTAGCAAGACACCAACTTGCAAAAGAGCACGGCGCTGAGCGGGCTGTGCCGGAGCAGGGCGCAGCACCAGGGCTGATGGCGAGGAAGGCTCTGGAGGAATGAGACCCTCAGAGGTGCAGGCTGCTGCCAAAAGCTTTTGCTAGACCTGGCGCTGGGGCAAAACTGCTCAGAGCAGTCGTACCGCAAGAGCCAACAGAAACTTTTGCAAAGTGCATCTTCTACCTGCCACCAAATGGAAACCTAAAGGAGCCGAACCGGGTGAAATGGGAGCTGAGGGTATTCTGCCTCCACTGAATCTGGCCCATACATGAATACTGAGTGATGGAGACCAAGGATACACATCAACCAGCCTAAGTGTTGTGCTTGATAGGATGCTTCCCACAGACTGCTTTCTGCAGGCGTGCAGATAGTCCCTTGGCTGAGCTGAAACTGAGAAAAGCTTTAGAAAAATAAATGGCTCCTCTTCACAGCAGCCGAGCTGGCCTGTCTCCAGCGAGCTTTTAAAGGGCAGCCTCAGTGCTGCTGGTGGCCTTGCTGCAGGCACAGGGCATGGATTTGATGTTGCCATCACTAAGCATTTCGCTTATGTGAAAAAAGAGTCTGGAAGACAACCCAGGTTTTGCATCTCTTCTCCTAGCAGAGGTGACAGAGTAGGAAGGGTGGCAGAGAGATGTCTTCAAATCCCTAGAAAACAGTGGCTAGCTCGCCCCACAAAAGCTTATCATTGATGTTTGGCCACCAAAAAATAAGTATCCATGTCTCCTGCACCTTCCAGGTTTGTACCCTTCATGTTTGCAGAGAAAAGCTTGGAAACACCACTGAAATAAAGCCTAAAAGTCAGAAACCATGTGGCAACATTAGTCCCTGCTCCTTTTCTTAAAAGTTTTTTTGAACTCTTTTTTTCCTTAGCTAATCTTATGATGGTTTAAACATCTGACTCGTGGGGTTTTGTGTGTGTTTGGGATTGACAATACCCTGTTGGACAGAGTGTAAAAGCAACCCACACAGAACTGGTCAGACTTTTCTTCTGCAGAAAATATTTCTGAAAAAACATACCGTAAAAACACGTGGTAATTTGTTTTCAATTAAAATTTCAGTGGGGAATACTGACTTTTTTATCCAAACTCAAGGCATGATTTTCCCTCACCTACAAAGTTTTCTCATAAACTGAGAACATCCTTCTGAAAACTAGATAAGCCCATACCATGTTCCAGCGTATTTTGGTTTAAAAGAAAGAAAACAGCTTGTCTCACACTGACCTTGAAGAAATACGGCAAATTCTCTGGGGAATCTGGAAACTTAAAATGGAGTATGTGTTATTGAAGGTTCTCGCTTAAATTTGCGGTTATCTTCACCTTTTTTGCAGCTCAGTGCTGGAGAAGCTTTGCAGGGGCATAGAAGAAGAGGCAGTGACAGTGACAGATCTCTCTGAAGAAAAGGGGAGCAAGGTAAGAAGTCTCAGGAGAACAGGGAGCAGCACCCACTTCCCCAAACACTGGTGTAATGAGCTTGCTGACACCTTTTTTCTTGGGCTGCCAAGCATGCACAGCCTTTCACGGAGCACCTTTGGAGCCTGGCTGGACCATGGCCCCGGTCCCACCTGCGCAGGGCACCGCTGCAGCCACCTGCCACGTTCAGGGTTACCTTTCACTTGTAGCTTCCTCAGTGAGCTGCTGCTGTTGTTATGACAATTAATCTGTAGCTTATTAATAAGGGAAGAGTAACAGTTAATTCAGGGAAAATGAAAACATGAAATATTTACAGCTGACTTATTTTTTGTTTTTGCTAGTTTTCTTTATTATTTTTTTTTCCCTTTGAAGCAGCAAAAAGAATGCTCAGTTTGTGAAACGACAGACTGGATTTCTGTTTCAGGACTGCTTTACGTAATTAATTCATAGTCATAAAACAAAGCAAAGAATATAAATCCAACCCCCCAAAAAAGAACAGCGCAGAGGATCAGCTGAAGCCAAATTTATATGATGTTTTTCATTATGTAACCGTAAAATGCCCCTGCTGAAAGAGTTTATTGATCACCCAATAATGAAGGAACAAGGCTAAGCTTCCAAAAACGCAGCACCCAATCTATATGGACTGATAGACATAATTGATTCCTTTCAGTGTGGAGGTGTTAACGCAGGAAAAGATTAGGTTATCTGAGAGGAGCAGCCTGAATGTTTAGATTGCTATTCAATAAAGGCTTTGTACGGTACCAGCACTTCGAGGGGCCTGTTTCATATATTCAGTCTTATCTGTCAACAGCTGTGCATAATCCGCCACGGATGGATCAATATGAGCCAAAGGTATTGCATTACAGGGTGGTAATTCCTCAGGAAAGAGAGCGTGCATTTAGGCGGCTTTGATAGTATCGATGTCAGTGGGCAAGCTAAAAGCTGGTAATTATCCCTCCCTCAAACACTGATTATTTAAAAGTTCCCATGGATTGGCAACATGCGGAGCACAGACCGCGTGGAGGTGGGCGGCAGAGAAGCAGGCACCTGGCATGGTCCCCTTGCATCTGACGTGTCCCGTCAGGGCCAAAGCGACCCCCGATGCACATCACATCACAGGTCCATGTGCTGGTGGAAGAAACCTCACCTTGCACATCACAACACCCAGCACCAAGGGATTACAGCAGCGCGATCTGCGTCCTCTGGGCTCTCTGCCTTCAGACCCGGTGTGGCAGTGTCTAGAGGAGATGTTTTTGATGCTTGGTGTCTCTTGCACGAGTGCTTTTGTGGGCCAGGAAACACTGCTGCCAGAGTTTCGCCATCGGCCCGCTGGTGCAATGGAGTGATTCAACCCTGAAAAGGGTGAAGTGTCAAAACTGCTGCCTGCCGTGGGGCAGAGGAGGGGAAAGCAGCACTATTTGCATGCCGCCTCTGAACCAGCTGTGTCTGAACTCATCCCCCTGTGAACATCAAGACCAGTGAAAACAAACCATAAATGAATTTTGAACCCTCCTCTCTGCACATCCTCACTCCAGCTACCTCTGCCGGTATCCTGGATCCCCCTCCCCAGCAGTCAGGGCACCATGAGTCAGGGTGGATGATGTTTTATGGCTCTGGCAGAGGTAAAATATTCACTTGCATTGATCTACCCATTGATTTTTTAGGCTTCTTTCAAACATTCATGTGTCCAGTCTCACCCATGAGGAATCATGTAATCCACAGGCTCACTCGGGAGCTGCAGTGTGCTGTAGTGTAAAGCACTGAGTTCACTGCTAAATTATAGATACCATGTACTAAAGAGGAATCATATGTGAGTGGATGCGAGTTTATTTTACACCGTGAGGTCTTATTTGTGAGAATTGTGGGGTTTTCCCCCCCTCTTTATGTAAGCAAAGGAGGCAGCTTCCAAATGAAGATGCCCTTTTCAGCAGTGACCACAAAACATAATGAAATAACAGCAAAGCCAGTGCCTAAATTTTTCAAACTGGGGTTCCAAACTGGATCAAAGCAAGAACATCCGTCTTCAGAGAGCCGGCAAAGAAAGGGCAGCAAAAAGGCTGATGCCAAGCAAATGCCACAATGCTGCCCAGAAAAGCCCGGGGACAAAATTATACAATCTGGAAAGAGCTGAGCTGCACTGTCTGAAAGGAGACAGTCTAAAAAAAATCCATTTCTGCAAGCTCCAAAGTCCAAGACGGAGCGATTCTGGCTCCTTGCTCCCAGCCAGGGGCAAGACAGTGCTGCCATGAGCCAGCTCTGGAGTAATGAGAGGAAAGCCGTCTGCCTGGCGTGCCACGCTCCCTCTCCCAGCCCCGAGCAGGGATCCTGCCTGGCAGCCCGCTTTCTCATCCCATCAGCTGGCGTGGGATCTTTTGCATCCTAACTCAGCTGTTTGGGCGGATTAGGAGCTGGGCCTTCTGCAATGGCAGGGAAAGGAGGGTGTCCCCGATGAGATGCCAGGTGTGGGGGTTATGGTAATAACTCGTTGGCACCGTGTATATTTTATCCAGTTTTTTGCAACGTTACTCTGCGAGCTGCTTAGTTTAATTAATGCTCCCCAGCATGGGCTTCTCCCTGCATGTACTAAGTGCTGCCTTTAGGTCTTTCAGCAAGCTAACTATTAATTTCTGTAAGTTAATCTGCCTGCTCTTTTGCCTCAGGGGACGGGAGGTTTCTGTGCTCCCCACTGTCCCGTCAGCCACTCGCCATCCCTCTGCGGATGGACACGGCATTGCCAAACCTTCATCTGTTACTCCGTGCCCAGAGGCTGCGCCCAGCTTTGCCCAGAGGTGCCAGTGGAGAAGCTACAACCAAGTTTTCCTGCAGAGACAAGAGATTTTAATGTGCAAATCTCTTTCTAAGGAGTCATGAGGTGGCCAAACACCCAAACGATAATTTGATTTGTCTGCCCGTTGTTTTAAAAAGCAAACACATGACAGAAAAGCCTTGCCCTGGTTATGAACATCTATTTAAAGATTTAATACACCCAGAAAAGTGAGCGAATGCCCGCCCTGAGGTCAGAGCCAGCTTGTTCGCTTCTCCCTGCCTCTTGTTTCTGAAGTTTTCCTCATATCCATATTTATAAGTCCCACTGAAGAAGAACAGAGCTGTCTCCTTCTGTCATCAAAATGCCAGAAAGAGCCTTTAGCTCCTCAAAAACTAATAACCAAATGCTGGGATTGTTTTGCTCCCCATCCTTCCTCAACAGCACATTAAACAGATGTCACAGTGTGCACCAGTGAGACGCATGTGGATAAGCAACTGTCTGGAGTTTAACAAAACCGAGAGAGAAGAAAAAAGAAATTTATGGAGGAGCTAGTCAAAACCTGATTACCAGGATCCGGTAGGGACACCTGCCCTCTCAACAGCAAAATAAACCGAATCCTCAGAGGCACTGGGTTCATTTCTGCTTGCTGAGAGTTATGTGCCCGCAGGAGCAGCTGCACCTCCAGTGCATGGTAGTGTCTGCGTGTCTCTTGGGGAAACATGTGGCGCGGACACGTCTCCAGGCTCTCCATTACTACATTTCCCTTATAGCGGCGTTTTCCTGAGACTTCTGCCCAAAGACCACTGCGGCTTTGTTTCATGCCGTCTGTGAGCAGCTGAAGGAGCAGAGATAGTCTGAAAGTACATCAGGTGAGTGCCCTGTGCTCCGCGCTGCTCCTGCTGCAGTGCAGCATCTTGAATTTAATCTTTGAAGCAAGCTGGACCATGGCTTCCCTGATGCCAGAGTAATTCACCCTCTCTAGACCCAAATCCAGCGTGGGAGTGATGGCACCAGCTTGCTGAATTGCGCAAAGGTAGCAGTACTCCAGTAGCAGTGCTGCTGGCTGAGTGCCTCTTCTGGGAAATCGGTACGTATGGATCATGTTCAAAACTCAACACAGACCTCATCTCCCCCTGGCCTTCACCCAGAGGATCTCAAAGCAACAAGTCTAACAAAAGGAGATGACTGATGAATGAATGGGTGTATAATCAGGTTGCACCCTTGGTTAGAAAGTACATAGAGCTGTTGATTAGGGGCTCATAGTTTGAGTCAAGATGCCGTGATTGTGATCTGATTGAGAATTTGGGGATAAGACATATTTTTGGCCAAGAGAAGAAGTCTTTTTCTTAAATGGCATTCATTCTGCTCGTGCCCATGTGAGACTATGGGTTTGATGTAATGAAGCTATAATATAGTAGGTCTAATCTGCTCCGTAGGTGCATTGCATTAACACTTACTATTTTTGGGACATCTGTTCATGAACTCAAGCTCATCCCAAGAAAACCGAGACAGAGATGAGAGCAGCTGCAGCACTGAGCTAATAGCGACAAGGCTGTTGACCTGATGAGATAGCAAATCAAACTCTTTCAAGCTGCTTCAGGTGACCAGGCCACAGTGACATCCCAGAAGGCAAAAATGATTTACTGCTGGGGTCACATACTTGGCAAGGGAAGGCTGCCCTGCCAATGGTGAGCTCCCGGTGCCCAGCTGGAAACAAGCATCACGGTGCTTGGTGGATTCTGTTTCTTTCTAAGGACTTCAGCATTCATGTAGGATTTCACCAGAGGGTTTCACCAGGAAAGCAAGGGTTTGCTAGAAGCTGTCTCCTCCTTCAGCTATAGCGTTCTGCTCTTGTGTCCACATAATGCAGATTTCTGAATGGTCCCCTGTGTGCCTTTTCCTGAAGCTGTGATATGTAGGATTGTTGCTGACAGGCCATTACTGTTTCCTGTAAGACCTTTACTGGTTCTCCTGCCATATGAAGAAAGGCTTATGGTTATGCCTATGAGCCTCAAGGATGCTTTGCCCGGCCCACGGGCACCTGCTAGCTGGGGTGATCTGTCTACGTGCTTTGCTTACTCTTAAATTTCTTTTTGGGCCTAATTCAGACTAATGGCCCAAGTAATTATCTTTCTCAGAAAGCCTTAAAAGCTCTGGAAGAAATGTCAGCATCAGGGAGAGAGACCAAAAGAATGGTGGATACTACAGGCAATCTGAGAGCAAGAAGTGACACAGCTTTGCCTCTTTATAACATTTTCTTATGTTAATTAAAATCCTTGTAAGCCTAGAAAGAGTGGTTTAAAAGATTAGTATCTATTTGGTCATATAACGAGGACAGGAAGCAATATTTTGGAAAGGCTGAAGAGGTGTTTTGGCATCTGCTTGCTCTCTTTGTGATGGTCTCTTTTTGACAACAGAAGGCAGATTCCTCTCATTCCCCCTTAAATGAGAGAGCTTTCTGGGGTTTTTTTATTTGTTGCTGCTGCTGCTGGGCTGCCATTACTTTAACGTATCCTGAGGTGAGGGACAGAACAGCTCAGGTTTGTCACGGCGGCGATGGCAATGCCTAACGTGGCAGTGCTGCAGCCTGTTTGCGCTCTGTAATGCTTTGGAGGCTTGCACACTGAGTGAATCACGCCAGAATAATAATGCCGCATCTTGCAATTCATTCTCATCAGTTTTAATGAAGATAAAGGGGCTCACTTTATGAATCCACTTGGGCTTAACAAATGAAACACGCTGCTGAAAGGGTACATGTGAACAGAGTATTTGTCCTTATAATGTTCATTTAGGCGGATGAAGTTAACTAATCTTATTCCATACATTTTTGTTTTCTTCTTGCTGCCTAAAGAAGGCCTCACAGCTACACAGTTGGCTCTGATCTTGTTCCCTGCTCATTAAACACATTGTTTACTTAGCATTTTACCACAATTCCAGATGATGTAGCATCGTTTTGCTTTGAAAAAGTATTTTGGGTGTCCGGCAGTCAGAGGGAGAGAGCGACAGAGGGCAGGGCAGAGGGGCAGCAGCACGAGAAAATCTCCCTTGATTTCTGCAGCAGCAAATTCAACGACCAGCCAACCAGTCCCACCTGCAGGCAGTTCTCCAGCTCCTCTGCAAAGCTTCATTTCATGGCCCCGTGTCTATTGATCGCTGCCAGGCTGCAGCAGCCACCTGGAAAGGAGAGAGCAACCCTCCCGCCTTGCTGGGGAGGTTGGCTTCAGTCTGCAAGTTGCTCAGATTCGTTACGAGCAGATGCTACGGGGAAAGCTTAAGGATAATACCAGCTCTGCCTCCAGAAACTCAAAAGCAAAGCAAGCGGTATCTATTAAATTGAACACCTCTTTTCTGTAGACCGTGGGGAAGAATAAGATAATAAACACTAGAAAGGAGGTCAATTAACACCCTGACAAGATTTATTTCCAGCAATAAACAATCTCCTGCAAATAGCCGGGGAAGGGTTGCAAATACTCGCTCGCCTGGAGCTGTGACCTTGGATAAGACGCCGAGCAGGAGTGGACAAGCCGATGGGAAAGGACTCCGGGCTGTGCGGGGATCGGCGTGTGTTACTGCAGCCCGGTGGCCAGGCAGGCTGCGTGCCGGCGGCACCGGGGGCCACGTCGGGACGGGTCCCTGGCGAAGCCATGCCACGGAGCAGGTAAAGCCGCTCCCTGCCTGCAGTGGCTCAAAACCGTAGTGATGCTGTTCACCACTTGCATTTTCTGCCTTGTTAATGGTAGGGAATAAATAGCTACAGGGAGTCACAGGTGATAACCTGGCCTTGACGCTAAGCAACACCATGTAGCTAAACAAGATCCGTGATTGTTCTTGACCTTTCATAGGCACTCACCGGCATTAAAAATGTGATTTTACCTTTCTTTTTCTTTTAATAAAAGGAGATGCCCTTGGTTCAGCAGTCTGTTGGGATGAAGAGAGGGTCCAAATGCCTCCTGGAGGACAGGAGACCCAAGAGGGAAGTTTACCTGAGCTCTTGCAGTTGCTTCTCTTACAAAGAGCGGATCCTATTTTCTTGAAGAGAAAAGAGTATGTGCAAATGCTGAAAAGGAGAGATGAGAACACTGACTGCTGGAAATGCAGCTTTCCTCTCTGCTGTTGTCTTTTCCTTGCAGCTTCATTGCTGAAGGAAGATAAGCACGGTATGTTGTACTATCAGTCACTCGAAACCTCGGTCAGCATGTACCAGCATCTGTCCAAAGTATTTCAAGCTTTGTTTTTGATCATGGACTCACAGCAGTTAGAAAAAGCCCTGGCTTGGCTGGCAGCGTTGGGGTGTTACTGGCAGGAGGCAGCGAGGGAGGAAGGAGAGAAGAAAGAAAAGGACACGCAGGGCAGCAGCAGGACCACAAGCGTCCCACAAATCGACTTCAAAGATCAAAACAGATTCAGTGGCGCTGACTTACACCAACTTACACTTATTTATAGTGTGAAACACTAAAAAACTTATTCATTTATAGTGTGAAACACCGTCCGTCACCAGCACAGGCAGTATCCACAGTTAGGATGCAGAAGCGGGCACCCCAGCCCCACAGGGTGAATTACCTTAAGATTTTCCAAAATAAAATCATCCCCCTACAGAGCACAGACAGATTTGTGTGGCCACAGCACTCAAGGCAACGCTATTAAAGCCAGTAGCTCATAAAAGAGCAACTAGACCAAAAGTTAAAGTACTTGTTAGCCTAGCAGTTCAGCTTGGTGTTTTGCTTCTAGAAAGGAGCAAAGATTTTGAGGCTATTATTTAAGAAAACCTGTCTGTGGCTTTTAAGAAGCAACATGTGAGAAGAGACGGTGATTATTTCTGAAGTATCTGTAATAATGATTTCCCATCAGCTGTCCACTCATAAAGAAGCAGAAAATTTTTATCTTTTATTGTGGCCAGTCTCGTCTTTTCAGTGATAAAATACTCTTCTCCCCCTGCCTCCTCCACCTGCTCCCGGTGAAAAGCCTTTGTCAGCAAGAATTCCTCATTAACCTGATAAGACAGCTGTCCCTTTCCTGAACCTTTTCAAATGTCCCCCCCCAGGTTCTGAGGTGGCTTCAATCTCTAGGTCACACCACAGCATTTAATCTTGTAGGCAAGACCATCCAATTCAGGAATAATAAAATAAAAAATAATGAAGAATAATAATACAAAAAAATCTGAAGCCAGAAAAAAGCCCCAAGAATCTGTGCCTGGTGGGGTTAATCACAGTGCAGGCCAACATGACCAGCGTTGCGCCTTCCTTTTAATTTCCCTTTCCCCAGCAACATCTCTGAAACTACAGCAGAAAAATATGGCAGGGTTGTTTGCTTGCCATGTGCTCCAGCTATCTTTGATTTGCTTAACCATCTTCGACCTTTCGATCCCTCGTGGCCATGTGTAGATAGATTTTGCCCAGTCAACCACTGTGGAAAGGAATTGGCTTGCACAGCCCCCTCCAACATTTCTGAGCCAGGATGGAGGCACTCTTATTGCCCTCCATGGGGTGATAACACATTAAAAACCCTCTTTCACCATCTCATTTATTACCTGAAATTGCATTGCACCGAAACATTAGAAAATCCAGCATCCACCGAGATAGGCTAATTTTAATGATTAACTGAGGAACTGTTAAATTTTACTTCAGTGCTCCACTGTCATTATGGAATTAGTATTAACGGCCATGTATTGCTAGAGCTGTAATGAGACTGGCTGGAAATGACAGTGCCAGGGAGCTGGAGCTCTGTAATTATAAACTTAGCACATATCATTAAAAAAGAAAAAAAAATTAGGAAAAAAACCTCTCAAGAGCCTCACTTGGTTGCCAAATTGTGCTTGGGTCCCTGGAACGTGAAGTCCAATAACTTTATTCTTCCCCCCTCTCCTCCTCCCTCTGTCTCTTTCGCTCTCTCTAGTTGCTTTTAATTAAGCCTAGATAAAATTAGTGGACAGAAAATCAACACTTGTAAAAATGTCTCATTACAGGATGATGGTGGGACACCTTCCTGAAAATTCCAGCAGTTTTTCACTGTACCAGCCGTAATGCCTGCAGTGGTGCCAGGCCTGATGGTACGCCTGCCGCAGCCGCCTGGGAACGCAGGTTCACAGCAGAGGCAAGTAAATTCAAGACTTCTGGTGTCGCCCTTTGCCCCGTCCTGGCTGTATGTTGATCCATTACAATTTGCCACTGGTCAGACGGTCTGTTTTATTGCTGCCTCGAAGCCCGCGCTCCCTCCAGTCTCTGCTTGTATGTGCCTTTTGTTAACGATCAGCACGAGTTTGCTCCTGGCAGGAATGCCGGTTGTCCCTTGGATGCTGACAAGCCAAGGCTGCACCCCTTGCTTTGGTGGCGCTTCCTGCTCCTGCACGGGAACAGGGGCTCCCTTTGGGCTCCTGTACTTTGTGTGTTTTGTCTCTGACCATTGACTTCATCTCTGTCGCTTGCCTGCCCACTCCCCACCCCCTTTTAAATACCTTCCTGACTGTATCCTTTGATTCAAAGCATCTCAGTCCTCCAGTGAATAGCCTGGCACTCTTTGAAGATCTAAGCTTCCCCTTCATCACTTCTTTTGGCTGTTTGCACTTTTTTGTCGTGAGCATCTGATCCACCCTATTCTCTGACAGTCATTTATGCCTCATTAGCTCCTTGATGGTTGCATTTTTCACTCTGTCTTCTCTACTTGATCTTCCCAATCTTTTTCAAACATTTATTTTCAAAGTTATTTCAACTTTCTTCATTTGTTTTCATGTGCTAATGTCTTATGTCCTTACACCATCTTCAGGGCAATGCTCACCTTGACAGTCCTCCCTTTGTTTGTGGATAATCTACCTCTCGTCTCAAGCCCTGAAGAACCTCCCATCAGTGTCTCATACATCTGCTAGACAAGGAAGTGACCCTCTGGACAGATTAATCAGGTAGCAATGATGTTTCCGTGGTGAGTTCTGGTCCTCTTCTGCCAAGAGGAAGAACAGCATCTTGACGGCAGGTGATATAAAATGGAGGCTCTTCCAGTACAAAAAGACATCTCGGGGCTTTTTGCTTTTTTCTTTAACTCCTTTCCCCAGGAACGCAGTCCTTATAGTTGCCATTGGTTCGTAATACCCATAGGGGCTTGCTGTGCAAGGCTGCCCACTTTCTGTGCAGAATTTCATTTTATCTCTAGTCCTGCGTGGTTGTTTTGTTATCTTAAACAGAGCAGTTATTTACCACTGATCTTGAACAGCAGCTTTTGCACCATAAAAATTCTGCTGTTGCCTTCTGCAACATTACTTAAATTTCATTTTTTTTTCTTCGACACTGTTATAGTGCAAACACCTGCTCTTTATACCACAAAGAAAAAAATTTTTAAAGACTCTTCCTTCTGCAAGGTGCAGCCCATGCACTGCTTAGTTACCTGCAGTGGATGCCTTTGCAATGACATCCCTTTCCTAACTGCCCTCTCTAACGTTTGTGACAATCACATCTGATACTGTTTTAAGCGATTCTTTTTCAGCTGAAAACATGGGACTGTACTTAGCTCCAAAAGTTTTATCAGGTTCTCTTCTGTGTCTCATCTTTATGGACAGAAGAGATCTCTTCTGAGTGGGTAGTGTCTATAGCGCATCCTAGAAAAGACATCTTGAGATGTCCCAGAGCTTGCAGTCGATGACACTGTGCATGCTTTAAAACTGCTCTGGAGATGTCCTTCAGTGCCCGCAAAAGCTGTTGAAGGGAGGGCTGGGGAGCTGGCAGCAAACCACTGCTCCAAACAATGTACCCAAAACACGTTAAATGTCAGAGGCCTCTGGTGCATGAGCCACAAGAAAGGAGTTAACCGGAGGGGTTTCCATTGCCAGGAAGTAGTGTGCCAGCAAATCAATGGAGAAAAAGTGGTTTGTGCCAAAACCCATCTCTAAAAAAGAAAACAATGCAAGCCCAGTGAACCCAGTGGCTTCCAGTCTGACCTTAAACCTTCAGACTACATCACGTCCCATGTTACAAAAAAGTCAGGTATTTTTGTTGCACAGCTGGAAGCCGTGATACCCTCTTTCCTTAACAGTATGCCAAAATGCAGTGGTTTATTACGCCAGGGATTTGTTTAGACCCAACCAAGTTGCTGGCAGTGGATGGTACCTGGTCAGCACAAGATTTTGTACTTTCTTTGTGTTGGTACTTGCATGGGGAGGTGGCTCAGAGGCAAGGTCCCCCTTTGTTCAGAGTGTTACGGACAGATGCTTGGAGGTGGCACTGCCATCCTGAAGAGCCTGCAGTGTAAATAAAGAGGAGGGCTTGCCAGGAGAAGAAAGGCAGAGTTGCAATCGCTGCTTTGGTGACAGGGGAAAATCAACCTCATGGCGTTCACAAGGCAACACTTGACCCTCCAGGGTGGGCAGTGACAAACCTCCTACTACCCTCAGCAGCAGCAGGATTTTTTCCAAAGTGGTCTGCCCAGCTGCACTTACTCTGTTCGTGATGAGCCAAAACATATTTATTTATTTATTTATTTATTTTTAAATTGTCAGTGTTTCTGTAACTCTTACAGAGCCTCTGCATCAAAACAGAGGGAGAACTGCACTTGGCAATGTGGTTAAATAGCTGTGTACTTTTATCTCTGGAGTAAGGAGGGATTAATAGACTTTTCTTAGATGAATCTGATCTGTGCTGCCTCAGAGACAAAATTATGACAATTTTTTGAAGCCAAGTAGCTTTGGGACTTAAAATAGTTAATTGCCAGTGGTATTGTAATAACAGCATAAAGCACCACGAGGGCAGAAAAGCCTATTATGCTTTGTGAATTTGTGCCCCCACTTCCTTTTTAGCTAAAAACTACTTCCTTACATAGAAAAATTAAGAAAAAAATTATACCTCTTTACCCATTTCGTAGAGGTTCATTTCCTATGAAACACACCTTAGATTTGCCCTGTTCCTGTGGTCCCTTGTAGAACCAGGATTTCACCATATTAATGCTTTAAACACTGCTATTCAACAGAAGCTGAGGATTCAAATGCCTTAAAAAAAACCCTTTAAACTAATTTGAAAACCCAGCTTTAGGTCACCGTCATTTATAGATTTTTTTCCTATATACTCTCCCTCTTGTGTTCCTTCTGTTAGAAGTTTTTTTCTGAAACAGTAATATCTTGCCACCATAATTAAGCAGGCCTTTAAATTTCTGCAGATACTGCAAAGATTCAAATCAACCTCATGATAATAATTTATCTTAATAACCTGCTAACTTTCCAGGGTATTGATCTGGTGTTGCATCCTTACGGGGCCTCTTGCATCCGTATGTTTCTGTGGCACTTCGGTTGTCTCTTTGACTTGGGTTGGCATGCTTGCCTAAATGTGGCACTGTTAAAACTGACTTTATAAAAGCGACATGAATGTTGAAACCAAGAAAAAGAGAAGAAAAATACAATCCTACATGTCCAAGCCTTGAGCTTCCTGTTGGGAATGTGAAGCAACTCAATTTGCCCAATGTTTACCTTTAGAAATTTCCCTTTGGCTGTGGCCCTTACCTCCCAACCTGCACAGCCAGGGGTTCAGCTACTTAGACCATGGGGCTCACATTGAGAAACCTCTTCTACTGGGGGCTGGTGGAGTCTTCTATAGGTACATCAGTGATAAAAGGAAAATTAGGGAAAATGTGGGCCCTCTCCGGAATGAAACAGGAGACTTGGTTACTTGAGACATGGAGAAGGCTGAGGTACTCAATGAATTTTTCGCCTTGGTCTGCATTGGCAGATGCTGCAGCCACACCACCCAAGATGGAGAAGGCAAAGGCAGGGACTGGGAGAATGGAGAACCACCCGCTGAAGGAGATCAGGCTCAAGACCCTCTAAGGAACCTGAAGGTGCACAAGTCCATGGGACCTGATGCAATGCATCCGTGGGTCCTGAGGAAACTGGCGGATGAAGTGGCTAAGCCACTGTCCATCATATTTGAGAAGTTGTGGCAGTCTGGTAAAGTTCCCATGGACTGGGAAAGGGGAAACGTAATCCCTGTTTTTAAAAATGGGAAATAAGGAAGACCTGAGGAACCACATACTGGTCGGTCTCACCTCAGTGCCCAGCAAGATCATGGAGCAGGTCATCCTGGAAACTGTGTTAAGGCACACGGAAAATAAGGTGGTGACTGGTGACAGCCAGCATGGCTTCAAGAAGGGCAAATCATACGTGACAGATTTGGTGGCCTTCTATGACAGGGCTACAGCATTGTCAGATCAGGGAAAAGCGACTGATGTCATCTACCCGGACTTGTGCAGGACAGTGCCAAATGCTTTGCACGACATCCTTGTCTCTAAACTGGAGGGTTGTGGATTTGAGGAATGGACCTCTGGGTGGATAAGGAGTTGGCTGGATGGTCGCACTCAAAGAGTTGTGGTCAATGGCTCGATGTCCAAGTGGAGACCAGTGACGAGTGTCATTCCTCAGAGGTCGGTATTGGGACCAGCGCTGTTCAATGTCTTTGTCAGTGACATGGGCAGTGGGATCGAGGGCACCCTCAGCAAGTTTGCTGATGACACCAAGCTGTGCGGTGCGGTCAATACGCTGGAGGGAAGGGATGCCATCCAGAGGGACCTTCACAGCCTTGAGAGGTGGGCCCGTGTGAACATCATGAAGTTCAGCAAGGCCAAGCACAAGGTCCTGCACATGGGTTGGGGCAATCCCAAGCACAAATACAGGCTGGGTGAAGAATGGATTGAAAGCAGCCCTGAGGAGAGGGACTTGGAGTTGCTGGTGGATGAAAAGCTCAATATGAGCTGGCAATGTGTGCTTGCAGTCCAGAAAGCGAACCAAATCCTGGGCTGCATCAAAAGGAGCGTGGCCGGCACATCATGGGAAGTGATTCTGCCCATCTACTCCACTCTGGTGAGACCCCACCTGGAGTACAGTGCTCAGCTCTGGAGCCCCCAGCGTGAGAAGGACATGGACCTGTTGAAGCAAGTCCAGAAGAGGGCCATGAGGATGATCAGAGGGCTGGAGCACCTCTCCTCTGAAGAGAGGCTGAGAGAGTTGGGGTGTTTCAGCCTGGAGAAGAGAAGGCTCTGTGGAGACCTTAGAGCAGCTTCCAGTATCTAAAGGGGCTTACAAGTAAGCTGGGGAGGGACTTCTTACAAGGGCCTGTAGCAATAGGACAAGGGGGAATGGCTTTAAGCTGAAAGAGGGTAGGTTTAGGTTAAATGTTAGGAAGAATTTCTTCACTGTGAGGGTGGCGAGGCACTGGAGCAGGTTGCCCAGAGCAGCTGTGGCTGCCCCATCACTGGCAGCGTTCAAGGCCAGGCTGGATGGGGCTTGGAGCAACCTGTCCTGGTGGAAGGTGTCCCTGCCCATGGCAGGGGGTTGGAACCAGGTGATCTTTAAGGTCCCTTCCAACCCAAACCATTCTGTGATTCCATGAATAATCACAATAGTTGATAAAACTGGGAGATTTGCTTTTTGTGTCATCTTTTGTTCATTACATCTGCAGGAAAGCAGGCTCGTTGCAGTCCATGGGAACTTCCTTCCCCCACCTCTCTGGAGTGAGTTGGTTTCCCGGCGCTGCCTGCAGAGGTACTGCGTTGTGTCCCACTGAAGTTTCTCCTGTGCAATTTTTCATACAAAAGGTGGGCAAGCACTTTCCAAGACAAAATAAACTACCTGTGTTATTTCGTGGGAAAACCTGTGTTTTCCAAAAATCAAAATTCTCTTTATAAGCCCATTGGAAATGGGCATATTTTAGTAAAATATGATTATTAAAATCTCTTCTCTTCAGAAAACTGTCATGCTAGTGGATATACTGCCACATTTTCCTTCTGAAGGTAGTGGCCATTACATACCATCAAGCAGTATTCTGGCACTTCAGAGTAAATTAGCCAGTTGAAAGGATATGGGAAAACTGTGGGGGAAAAAAGAGCTAGGGCCTGATCTGAGATTTTACCAAGTCACTGGAAAATTTTTATCTGTATGCAGCCATGACATAGTTTATGACAACACGCTTCAAGGATTTAGCTTTTTTATTTTACTGGCAAGGTGGCACCTCACCTGGAGGTAGGTCTGTGAGAATTGGCTTTGTGTTGACGAGCAGCGACAGTCTGAGCAAGTGGCAATGTTTGGGACATAAAATTACCATTTCATGGATTATCTTGTTTGCTCATTGAGCTCTCCAAAATCAATTCAAATGGTATCCAACCCTCCCAAATGCTTCCTGTGTGATTTACCAAGTCGGCTATGCAGTGATCAATAATATCAGCTAGAGTGAAGAAAAGTCCAGACCGTTATGATCTACAGCTCAATATCCACAGGAGAGAAAAGAAAGAGAGACAGATGTCTAGCAGAGATGCTCTGAGCGGCAAAAGAAAGTGTGGAGGAAAGGAAGGGTGTCTTAGGAGTGATGTCTGCATCCTTAAGTGTTGCACCGTAGACAGATTGTGTGGGTCAGAAAGGAGCACAGTGGGAATAAAAAGATATATCTGTGTGAATGAAATAAGACGTTGACTATTTTTCAGCAGCAATTAAGAAAAAAAGAAAGAAGTGGACCATATATATAAAACATCATAGCAGAGTGGAAATGATGAAATGGTCTGCAGCGGGGAAAAAAAGAAGCATAAATGTTTGATAAGGATTACCGAAGTAGCGGGGGGAACAAAGACAGAGGGATAAATAAAGGTAAAAGAAGATTTGAGCTCCTAAAGCACGCAAGAGGCAGGAACCCAGGCAGTGTGTCACTGGGGCGGTTGGGGAGCTGAGCAGAGGAAGTTAGTGACAAACGGGCCCCGGGCAAATCAGCAGCTGTCAAATACAAGAGGGTCCTGGGAAAAGGCTAATAGAGTGGTTGTACATCCCATAAGACTCCAAAAATCCAGGGATCTCCTACAGGACATCTGGTCTCACTGATGTCAGGGGTTGCTTTACCTTCAGCATCAACAGAGGCAGGATTCCTCGTCTGGACTTTGGGAGGTGTGTGCCTGAAGCAAGTACTTTCTCGACCAAATTGTTTATCTTCAGGCATCTTGACTCAATAACCAAATCTGGAGGAAAACATCATGATGCTGTCATTGGCTGGTGTATACTGCCCTGTATGCTTGTGTCCAAAGGACCTGTATCAACTCAGGCCATCCAAAGGGTCTACACTGTTGGATCTGATGTACTTTTCACAGAAGACAACAGTAGAGATAAGATTCAATTACTCTAATTGATCCAGACTGGATCACCAGATAGCTATTGTAATGCTCTGACAGCTTTCTGTAGAACCAGAGGAGACAGCTTCGAGTCAGAGTATTGACATCTTTGTAATAAGGTATGGGGTGATGTCTTTGGGGTTCAGAGGAACCTGCCTACTCAAAAGTCACGTTACGGAAGGCTCCACAAGACTTTTGCCAACATTAACAATTAAGTGTGTTTTCTTGTGTGGAAAGTTACTATAGCTTGTCCAAAATCAGGCAGTTAATAGACGGATCAGAAATGAAATGGGAATCTCTCTGTAAAGGCCATGAAAAACAGAGCCTATTTCACAATTTTTTAAACATGAACCTTACTTTTTCTTACTGTTTCATATTTTTATTTGAAGATTGACTTTTCCAGCAGGAAAATCAGTAAATCATTTCAGCACACCAATAGCTTCTCCATTTTTCAAATGAAACATTTAGAAGGGCTTTCTAAGAACTCAGAAGTTTTCTGGAACTAAGTGACATTTTCGAGAAGTTGTCTCAGGGACTTTATTCAGAACGGGTGAAGCCAGGTAAGTCTATCAGTTGCTCTTCAGATGCTCTGAATTAGGTCTGTCTTGCAGGATACCTTCCAGTGCATCTCAAGCTTGGTGAAAATTTCTGGTCTGCGTAGACAATGCATACAAGAACTTGCTTCCAAACTAAGCAAATTTATCCAATTTCTGTTTCCTGTAGGTTTCTTGAATGCACATCACTTGGGTCTCGTGCTTGGTTAGCATCGAAGGCCTCTGGTCTCTTCGCTCCCCGCTTCTCCAGCCATCGGCTTTGCCCCCTGCAGGCGCTCGCTGATGCGAGCAGAAGGGCTCTTTAGAGAGGAGCCTCTCTGGGGAGCTGCCATTTCACCATGTGGCCTTCTCGCCTCCCCGTTCTGCTACAGGCTTGCACGCCAAGTATTTGAGGACCAGCTTTGGCTGAAAACACAATGCTTAAAAGTTAAAGAAGGCTGAGAACGCGTCCAATTTGTACCAGAGGGAGTCTTTGTAATTCGTTTTGTTGGAAGATGGCACCCAATCAGCAGTACACATATGGCATAAGTGTTTGAAAAGTTCGTAGCCTGGCAGGCAGAGTGGTGCTGCTCTCGTCCAAGCTAGCGGCAAAGAGACGGGTCCATCTGTAAGCAAAGTCCTTGGGCTGGGGGCTGTCCTCCCCTTCCGTTTTTCCTTTGCTGGGTTTTTTTTCCCCCTCCTTCATTGTCATTTTTTAAAGGAAGTAGCAGTGTTTCAGGAAGATGGTGCAGACAGCACAATCAGATTTCTAGCATTTCCACTATCTGCCTCTCATTAATATTGATTTTTTAATATTTCATCTCTGACAGCAAACATGACACATAAAAAAAGAAAATACTTTCTTTAGTTCCCAGCTTTTCATGAATGGGAGATAACGTGCCTTACTCACTCTGAGCAAAACATTTACTGCTTCTCTACATGGTTAATTACTTTTTTTTTTTTGCTTTAGTGTCTGGCACTCCGAAACAATTGCCGCAAGTTTCTCCACAAAGTCTGCAACTGAAAAAATAGTTTCTTAACAAAGAACTGTATTCACTAAGTTAAGCCATAACATGCCGCTCATTTTTGTAGACTTCAGGTCTTGTGTAACGCTGGGGCATGATACTGCACACTTGTGATTAATAAGAGTGAGGATTTCTGGGAAATGAGCTAGAGAAAAGTTCCAAATGGTACATTATTTCTTGATGCCAGAAGGTGATTTTTTTTGTTGTTACCATTGCCACATTTTCAGACTAAGGAGTTAATTCCCCTCCCCACCAAATTAAGGCAACTGGCCTAAAATGGTAAAGACACATATGAGAGCATTTGACTTTTTATTTTTTTCCCCATCTGATATCTGCAGAGCTGGAACAGTTTGAAACATAAAGGAACCACTTTTTCCTCCACCAGCATGGGTGACAAAAGCTCTTCTGAAAGCTAAAAGCTGTGGTTCCTGCCTAGCAGACCGCAGACTTGGGAGGTGTGAGGACCACGCCTGTGTGTGGCCACTTTGGACCCCACACCAGGTAAACTGGGTTTGCTCATCACACGCAGTATGACCTCCTATGTCCAAGAAATGCTGTGATCTGCCTTATTTAAACTTGAGCTGGAAGGGAAGGGGTATGTTTCTTATTTCAGAAAGGGTTATCATCAAGTGCGCCTTCTCTTAATCCCTAGAATATTTTTCCTAAAGAATGGAGATTTGGGGAGGAAGGGGAAAATCTGTGAGATGGGCTCATCAGCCTGTTTCTCCCCATGCCAGGGCAGATGCATGTGTGTCTGGCGAGGTACGATGAGTCTGAGATCACAGCTCTCCAGAAAATAAGGCCCAACAGATTGAAATGGAAACTCACTTTTTTTTGACTAAAAGACTCTTCTTTGTTTTCCTGAAGGCAACTTGCTTGCCACAGGCAAAACAAAATAAGGACTGGGCCACCCTCAGCAGGCGAGATGGTGCCCTTCTCACTCTAGGAAAAGCCCCGACCTGCCCAAACTAGCAAAATTTGGAAAGGTCAACCCTTCTTCAGAGTCCATCCTATGCCCATAAGGGAAGTGTCCTCCAGGGAAGCTCTGTGACTGCTCTGCTTGAGGGCTGGGGGTGAGGAGGTGCACACTGCAGAAAGCAGTTTAAAAGAACAAATAAATCCCCTTTAGAGAGCTGATCCGCTACTTACAGCTGTAGCTTTTCTTCCAATATTGAAAAATGCATTTAAGTGCTATTCAAGCATCTACACACAGCCCAGCAGTCATACTTCAGTTTTCTCACCGCATTTCAGGCTGATTTAGCATTGGGTGCACTGCAAATCTCCCAAAATAAGGGGAGCGAGGAGGGCGGGAAGAGAGATGGGGAAACTGGAAGGAGCACGTGGTGATGGAGGACTGGAATGATGGGATCAACACCTTTTTGGTCACTGGGTGTTTGAAAGGGGTTTGAAACAGGGCGTGAAGTTATCAATAGCTGTCAGGGAGTGTTGCCCATCTCTGCTTCTTCACTCACGGCTCGGTTCTTAAAATGGAAAGATTGATTGGTTTCAGAGCGTGCCATAATCGATACAGCATGTTTGGATGAATATTGCAGCTTTCCACTTAATTAGGGGTGACTTGGTTGTTTAGTATTTCAAATCAGTAAAATGATTGTGTCAACGCTATAATTTCCTAAGAAGGAAGTATCGCCTTATTTTCTGGTCTTTGCTTTGTTTTATGCATATGCATCCGTATTTCTGCATTTGCTTATGCTGTTTGCTCCAGTGAACATGCTTTAGTGTTTTTGCAGGCGAAGACTGAGCAGAATTTGTCTTTGAGCAGAGCTTGACATAGAAGCTTAATCTGCAGCTGAAACACTTATTTTTCTCACAGGGACATAAAAGGAGAACAGAGTAATTACATGGAGCGTGGTCATCATACTCCAGCACTCCAGTGGTCAGCGAGAGGTGCTGCGAGCTGGCTTTTGGCAGCATCCTTGCAAGGCGCTGAAGGACCTTGGGCACTTGCACCGGCTGTCAGCATTCACAGCGCTACAGAGGCAACATCTCAAAACCAGGCTAACCCCTTGCTCAGGGCTTCACTCATACCACGATGATTTAATGCCACTATGAAATGCCAAGTGATGCCCTACAGCAACGTGATTGATGAGCACATGCCTTGTGTCCTGAGTGGCCCTGGCACCATGAAGTGAGCAAAAGATGACTCATGGCCTCTCCCATTAGCCGGCTCTCCAGCGCACACCGTGGGGGCCGGAGGGATTTGTGCCTGCCAAGGCCATGGGCTGTCCCTGCAGCGAGATGTGCTAATGAATTAATTGCGTGGGACTGAAGTACATGGGCACGAAGGAGGAGCAAAGGACCCTGCTGCCACAGGTACTTTCAGGGTTAGGGCCAGACTTAGGTGCCCCAAACCAGAACTCCAACAAATTTCAGGTGTCTAAACCCCATAAATCCAGAATCAGGACGATGCGGTGTCTCTGACCATCCCGACTGCACACTGACACTATTGGTCCTTCCTAAGCATCATCTGCTTTTAGAGATGCATCTGTCAGAGAAAGGGGCAGACCTGCCTCTCTCATAGATGTAGAAACCGAGAGGCCAGAGTTCACATGGCGGGAGAGTGAGATCCGGCTTGTAGGCTTCACTGAGGCCACATTTACACTTTCTGGATGCCATCCCACCTAACCAGGTTATCATCTACCCCATGGGAGCAAGGGGACAGGCAGAATGGTCCCTGTCTTGCGGAGCTGAAAGCAGGGGGCTGGGCAGCACGGAGAGGGTGTAGATGCCTGAGCGGAGCTTTCCTGACACACTGAGATGTAGGTGCCTAAAAATTCATGGTGGAGGCACCCTCATCAACATGTGGATGAGCCCGTAGGTCCTGTCCTTTCACAGTTACTGGCAACCAGTGGGTCCCAGCATGGCCGATGGTCGTCTCACTCAGGTGCCAGGATGGATATAGCTTTGCCTTGCTTGGGTGCAGGGAGCATTTGCAGAGATGCTGTTTGCAAGAGCGCAACTGATGAATGGACCCAGGGAGGCATGCAAAGATAAATGAGCTCCATAACCCTTGGCTTTGTCCACTCCTATAGTCTTTAATAACACCCCAGACGAGCTTAATCTGCATCAAGTGCCTTCAGCAGCAACCCAAGCATGCTGAGACAGCCTATCGCATGGGCTTTTAGCACACCTCCTTGCAGTTGTTTTTTTCTGTTACAAGGCTGTTTAATCTTGATACCTGGCAATTAGCTGCCAGTCTGTTGCCTGGAGAAGCAGTTCAAAACAGGGCATTTGGATGGTGGTCGAAGGAACCTTTTTTATATATAGGTGTGTCTATACAGATATATATATATAAACACTAAATACAGCCTTACCCCCTCCCAGCAGATGGGTCTGTCCAGCCATCCCTGGCTGTGAGCGCTCGCAGGGTCTCCCCCGGTGTCACCAATCCCCCACAAAGACATATTTCCTCCAAAAAAAATCGGAAAGGGGCAATAATCCATGGCTAAGCTGTAACAGGAGCCTGCCTGGGAGCACTCGGCAGCAGCCAGCACAAACACCTAAGCAAGCATCCCCAGCTGCCTGCTGACGTCTTCTGCCTTTGGTCTCACAGCTGAAGCTCCCAGTCCTCCCCAGATTGTACCTGGGCCTGCGAGGAGACATGGAAAGGGAAAAGGGAAAGCAGGAAAGAAAAGGACGAAAAGCTTTTGCCCATTTTGGTCTGGTTTTAATTGCTGACGTGTCAAAATTTGAAACAGTCCAATTACCTCTCAGCAGTGCACTGGAGATTTCGAGTGGCTCCTGTAGGTATTTAAATGTGCGTCTGGGTTGCAGGGGATCTAATTAGGGGCTGTCTAATTGTGGCAATGTCGTCCTGAGAAACAGTGGTGTCTCGGAGACCAGAACAAACTTTGAGGTAAGCAAAGAGAGAGGCTTGCCATCAGAAAGGGGCTGCCATCCTTCCCCGAGAAGAAAGAGATGCAATTAGACCATTCTTCATTTCAAAATGGGATTCCTTCACCCACAGGTTACCAGACTGAGCCTGAAAGTGGTGAGCAGTGGAGATGGGTGATGATGAGACGGTGGCGACTTCCAAATGTTTCTTTCAATGTAATGGCTTGAAAATCCTGTGAAGATGTGAAAGCTCTTTTTCTGACTGATTTGTACTTCAAACCAGCCTTTTCTAAGAGTTTTTTTATACAATTGTCCTTTCCCATCCCTTTTTCTCCTCTCTCTCCTCCCCTCTATGACCCCTCTCCTCTGCCCGTATTACCCACCATCCCGCTCGATTTCTCCCACCACGTGCTGCCCGCCAGGCAATGGGGAGGAGAGAGCACGGGTCTTTTCGAGGGCAGGGGCTGCCAGGCATTGCCCACTGGCAGGACCAGACCCTTCCAGCTGTCGCTCCAGAGATCATCGCAAGCAGGTTCCGCAGCTCCCAGGGCACAGCTCCTGCCAAGGCTGGAGGAAATCATACAAAGTCAAATGAAATTCAATTCTGCATCCCACCCACCCCTGTAGGTCTGCTTGCCTTCCCCAAACTGCCATCAACAAGGTGAAAAACCACCACGAAACGCCCCTCCGGAGTGTGGCAGGTGGGCCGGTGCTTGGCTTTCCTCTTGAGATCTTTCTGATCCCGGTGGTTTTGGTAAGAATTAAATCATCTGAATTCCCTAGCGGTTTTATTTGCATGTATCGATTCCTGGCGAGGCAGAAAGTTTAAATTGGAGTGATTGATCGGCACAGCGTTAGCTCTGATCAATGTGGCACCTTTAAATGAATACAGTCATCTTGCACTTAATTAGAGATGACTTGGTTATTTCACTGAGCATTTCATGTCAGGATGGGTACCGGCGCAGCTGTTCAGCTTGCTGCAAGGCGGAACTTGGCCAGAGGGTGGTTCTGGTTTGCCCATAGTTGTAGAAAAGCAGATGGAGAGAAAGCAACAGAAATTTGGAAGTGAGGATGTAGCTGAGACCCTTAGGCAGGAGAGGAGGGTGGGACTGAGAAGGGCACCGGGCCACCGCCTTTGTGCTGTGGTCAGTTAGCAAGGTAGTCACCAAGCAGACCTCCGCTTAATTTGTCATGGTGAATGGCTGCAAAAGAAGATGTTGTGTTTCTCAGTGAAACAAAAATGTATTTGACCCATAGTGAAATCACTTTCTAAAGTGGAAAAAAACCTAAAAAAAAAAGAAAGAAAAAAGTAAAGATAACATGCCCATTTGTTTGTTTATTTCACTTGGTCTATTTGACATTTATGAATGTTCCATTTCCTCATCCCTGTGCTCTGAGGGTTATGTATATTGGGGTAATAGGTCCATGAGCTGCAACCCGGCACACAGCTGGGCACCATGAGAGATACCCCCAGCGCCCTGAAGCACAGTGGTCCCTGGGGCGGGGGGGTGAGAGGGGACCTCAGGGATGCCATCCCCTCTCCAAGCGAGGGACCGGGTTCCCTGTCCATCCCTGCCCCAGCACAGGTGCCCACTGGTCTCTGCCTCCAGAGGAGCTTCCCGGGAGCTGGCATCCCCTGTCTTGGGAGTTTGCCCATGGTGACAGGAGGAAAAGGCTGGGTCTGAGCCCAGTGCCCAGGTGCAAGCCTAGGCGGGGTCCGAGCCGGCACTCAGTCCTGATGGAGTTGGTCTAATTCCTGTGCTGCTTAGCACTGGCTTAGTCACAGACTCCCCAGTTGCATGTGGGCAAAGCACACCTGAGCACTCATCAGGCATTGTTATTAAAACTGTATTATGTAAATTAATTGCATACATAAGCACTGACATAGCACACTGAAGGGCAGGCTTTGCAGACTCAGAAAATGTCTGCAACTTCTTTGGATTTCCCCAGTTTGAAAATGTTTCCTTTCCTTTCCAGAAACACCAAAGTGCACAAATGGGTTTTTCTTACCCTGGGGCAAGGAGATAGATCAGCAGAACAGCAAAAGAGCATCCAACATAAGGCAGGAAGGATGCAGTACGGGGGCTGCCATGCACAGAGCTCCTTGCTGCAGCAGCGTTAAGTACCACCATGCCATCGCATCGCTAGTGTGCTTTCTGAGGCATATTCCCTGACTTTGGTGCAAATAACTAAAGGTTTCCCCAGATCCACATTTGTAGAGGAACTGTAGAGGGTTAATTAACATTGAAAATATACAGTTGTAGGTTGGCTGATGTGGATCATGTACCGCTGTGGCTTGTTCCTGCTAAGTAGCTAAGTAGCACTGAGGAGCCTGGAAGAGAAGGAGCACTGGTGGAAGAGGAGGACTGGGTGAAAAGAGAGGAGACTGGATGAAAAGAGGACCCTGGATGTAGGGGAGACAAGGAGAGGCCCCAGGAGAAGCTCATAGAAGAAGGGGGCCCGGACGAGGAGAGGCTGGCTGGAGGAGAAGCCAGGAACCTGGACCCAGCAGAGGCAAGAAGCAGGGTGGACTGGCCTGAAGAGGTTGAAGAAACACCACAGACAGTAGATGAACTTTTGGAACCTTGTGTGGGAACGCCTTGTTGCAGCATGATAGTTCTGTAGTGCTGCAACACACATTCATTGTTTTCAAATGAATGTTCTCTGCAGCTTGATTGTATTTAATAATGCTAAAATGTTTATCCCCCCATCCCCTCCCTTGGCTTGTGCCATGGGTCTCCAGCTGTCCTCACCCCTGCGGTGACCTGGGAGGCTTTTCCCTGCTGGCACCGGACAGGCAGCTGTTATCTTGGACTATGTGTAGCAGGAAAAGGCTCAATCTCCACATCTATTAGACTGAAAGCTTCTCAGAAATAAGCTCCAGAGTATTTATTTTTTTTATCTTCTGCAGATGCAATCCCACGCTGGGTGGAAATGGAGTCTGACTGTGCCGCAGCATCTCCCGTATAATGTCTCCTTGGTGGTGTGCCACAGCACCTCCTGTATAATGTTTCTTTGGTGTTGATGTAACTCCCCAGGAGCTTTCACAAACATGGAGGGCACGCGATGACACAGACCTTCCAAAGGAGGAACTGTCTGTATCTTCCTCGTGCTTCATATCAACAAAAATAATTGCGGCTGGAACATTCCTCACCAGTTCGTGGAATTAATGAAGATTGCATCTGCTAAAGTAAATAAAATAAAATAGTGGGTGCAGAAGGTGAGCCTGCGTACCAGGGGATGGGAGATGAGCTGAAGAGATGTGGGCTCACGGGTGGGGAACAAGCCCCCAGGTGGATGCCACCGCAACAGGCTGGAGGTAGGAAATAAAGGAGTGATGCGTTCCGAGGAACCAGTTGTTTGATAAATTACCAGGGAAAATAGACAATTAAGCTATACTTCCTATCAGTGGCTTTCAGTAATGAAGTTTGATGCTAACGAAACTAGCCACCCAATCTTTCCCTGCCCTGTCCTGGAGGAAAAGCTGTGGGAAGGCACGAGGAGCAAACCAGAGTAAAAGCTGACTCCATGCATGGCTTCATCCCACGGCACCGGGCTGCCCTCTCAGTGCCACCCCCCATGGGGTGGGATTCTTTAAACTTTTTTTTCAGAGAGACATGCTTTGTCACAGTGCCACCCACCTCGCGCTTGCACAACTCAGATGCAGCAAAAAAAGATGCCTGGGGCAGGGGGGACCTGTCTGTTGGTAATTTGGCATGAAGAAATTTGGGATTTGGGAAACCTGGGATAAATGTAGGCATGTGGCTGGTGCAATGGGGTCGGGGTGTGTCTTGCAAAGCCATGTAGCTCCGTACTGGTAATTTTGTAGTGCCGTAGAGGATGTCAGATGGCAAACTGGCCCAAAACATGTTTCTTCTGCAGTGCAGCCCTTCTTAATCCCATCCAGGTCCCTCTGTGCTCCTGGAAAAAATGAAAAGGTTAACTGAAAATCATGGCATTAAAAAAATTGAATAAATTCAAAGCGTGTCAAGAGCCAGGCAATAAATAAGCTGTCAACTCTTGCATTGCTCCTGAGAGCTGGCACATGTATGCAGAGACATGAAAAATCTGCCGGTGCTGCTCCTTGCACACCCTCACCCTTCAAGGTCAGGTGTTCCCCACTGGATGGATGAAATCCTCAGACACACACACACACGAGAAGTGTACAGAGGCTTTCATATGGGATACAATGTTTGCCCTAACGGGAGAAGTAAGAGGGACTTCAATACCGTGATCCTCACGAATAGGAGCTGCTTGCTGCCCAGGTCAGTGATTTTGGGTTCACTTCCTGAAGCACCCAAGTCCTCCATGTGCTCTTCTGTCCCATCAACTGAAGTCCTCCCCCCTCAGCAGCAAAATCTGATTGAAAGGATGGGTTTGATGGACACCTGTCTTCTCTGATGTGCTGGGCTGCCGCAGCCCATCTCCTGAAGGGGGACCAGAGGAGGTTTATCTGCAGGTGGAAGCCATTGTGAATGGAGGGGATCCAAAGCAAAGCCAGGTAGATGCTCCTGGGCTGGGGGTGATGCACAGGACATTGGCCCTGCCATGTGACCCCAGGTCACGTGAGGCTGCCTGTGGACAGAGGTCTGATGGAGCCAGTGGTCTGAGTGAAGTTAAAGCACAAACTGAGCAAACTTTAAAAGAAACCAACCACCTGGAAGGAGGTCCTTCCAGTGTGCATGAAATGAAGCATCTGGGATTTCTTTGCAGAAGGTAACAGAAGAGTTTCTTACTGAAACTGTTCCTTTTTGGATAAATAGTGTTTTTAACTCTAAAGACATATGTGAATCTGCTCAGTGTGAGACTGGGAAACCACGGGGGAGAGGGAGGCAGGAGGGCAGGAGCAGGAGGGGCAGCCAGGAATGCTCTGGGGACACCAGGGCTGTCTTTGGGAGGAGAAAGCTGTCCCATCACCCTGGTCGAGTAATCCCCTACAGTGGCACCGCCACCACGGCTCCCCCCCACATGCTGGGGTGGGTTAAGTAGGTGGCAGATGGACTGTAACAGAGGTTGGAGTCAAGAGGATTGTTTCAATATGCCTTTTTTAAAATCTCCTCTTAATCAGAGCCACTCAAAGACAGCTGTAATTATTTTAGTATCTTTTTCCCCTTCCTACTCTGCAAATGCACTTGGCTTTGCAAGTCCTCAGAGGCAATTTTATGGAAGAAAGCATGTGCTTTTTTAATATTTATTTTAGATATATTCTTAACAACGTACTTGTCAGGGAACAGGGGGTTTTTTGGGGTTTTATTATTTTTTAGACAAAAAAGCCACCACAGGCCATTATGGATCAGTGAGATCTTGCATGTAATTATGAACCGAACTCTCAGCTCTGCACGCCTGTGTGCCTTGGCCCCACGTAGCAGCTGCCTAGAACAAAATCCACATCTGCCAGCCCTGCCTCCCTCCTCCCTCACACCCTGGATCATGGCAGCTCTGTCACCTCCCTGTAACTACAGACCCAGCCATGCTGCCAGGCAGCAGGGACAAGGCACAGGGTGCCCTTGGGGCAGCAAGGCAGGACTTTGGGGTTTGCACCAAAGCCATGCCAGCGTACACATCCCTTACGTATGTTTGGTTTTTTTTTTTTCAGTTGTCCCTGGTGCAGTTACAGGCCAAACCTTCCAGCTGCACCCTCCTGTGGGTCCCCTTTTATTACAGCCTATTACAGGTGGGGTTCCTCAGGGCTCCTGCAGGGTTCCATGTCCTTTCTGGAGCAATGTGGCATTTATGGAGGAGCCTGTGAGCTCTCGGCCCCCAGGATGCACTTGCAACCTTCACTGTTGGAGGTGTTTGCAGCATTTTTTCTGCCTACTGTTGAGTAATGCTGTAAAGGGAAGAGCTGCCTCCCGAAGTAAGAAAATCAACCATCAAACCAACCGCCGTGGTGTTTTTGCTGGGAGAGCTGTTGCCCCGCAGGTGCAAGCAGTTCCCCCAAACAAGGCAGCACCTGGCAAGGCAGGGTGAGGCCAAGTGGCCGCAGCTGAGGGAGATTCAGCACCAGCGTGCATTGCACCGCCGGCAGCCTGAAGAGGTCCGTGGGGTCAGATCAGAGCATGCTCCGCTGCAGTGGGAGCACGGCAAGGGTTGTGTGTCCTCTCCTAGGGAGGATCTGCCTTGTTAGACTTGGAGCTGGTGTGGGAACTGCATTTAGGATGGGAACTGTGATCATACATCATGTCCAGGCAGGTAAGTGGTGACTGGCTGCTTCCTAGAACGTTATGGGTGTTAAAACTGTTTTGATTAAGCCTTTTCAAAGTACCTGTGTGTGCAGAGAGTCTCTGCAGCTTTGCATATCTGTAGATGCATGTTAGATTTTTAGTGAGATACCTAAAGGGTCCTAAGCCCATGCCTTAGGAAACTTGGTTTCTCTAAGAATGTCTTTTGAACTTCTCTCTGAAAGATGGGGAAAGAGAGGGAAGAGAACAGGAGTTGACCTGTATGTGACTTGAAGGTGAGAAGGCTGTGGTCCTGGACACCTAAGCTGTGTATTTGTTGCTCTGCCTGGGCGTTGGATGCAAAGGTTCACTGCTTCCTAGCAAAGCTGTTGGCTGGGGGTTGCTGGCACAAGGAGGAGCAGAAGTAGGGAAGAGAAGGGGCCCTGTGGAGCAGCTGTGAGAGGCACCCGGCTGTTTATATGTGAGCTCGCACAGGCTGATGTGGGGAGAGGTGCTTGCAGGAGCCCCGTGTGACTGGTGGGTATACCAGTGATAACCTCTGCAGCCAGCTCCCCTCCCAGCATGGATAAGCATGGTCCAGAGTAACCTGGCTCTTCCAGAGGTCCAAAACTGGGCTTGGTGCAGCTGGAGGCCACCTGCCCTGCCTCTCATTCATAAGCAAGTTTCACACTGCATTGATGGTGTTCTTGTAAAAGTGCCTGCCAAATATTTAGTGCAGTTAACTAAAGAGAAGCTGGTTTTAATGGTGTGACCTTCAGCTGTAGGGAGTATGTTTGAGCCAAGACACAAGCGCTTCCCGCTCCCCAGTGCTTTGCTGCTTGCCCTGATAAGGAGCAGCAGCAGTGACCGGCTGTGCTGCTGCAGCCCTGATGGCACTGCAAACCTGGCCAGAAATTGTTGCTGTGTTTCAAAGAAACTCTGCCCTCAGTGCATGACCTCACCAAAGGGTGGTTTGTCACAGCTGTAAAGCTGATGCTGTAATTAAAACAGAAGCTGTTCCAGCTGAAGAAGCCCAACCCCAAGGCTGCCATGGGGCAGGCAGACCCTGCAAAGACAGGATCAAATGCTTGGTTACATCTTCAGACCCAGGGAGGAGAGTACTTTGTGTACCAGGGGAAAGAAAACATGACCACTAGCCAAGCCCTTCTCCAGTTTCACCTCTCTTGCTGACTAATTACATAGTTTCTTTTTTTTTTTTTTTTTTTTTGCATCTATTCCTGTCATTTTATGCTTTTTATATCAAAGGGCACATGACAGACTTGCTTGACAGACCACAGCTGTCTTGTGCACAGTGCAGTTGATCTGTGCTGGGTCCAAAGGTTGACATCTAGGCTGTAATTTCCAGCCACTGGGTTTGTTTCTGTGATTTATGTTATGGTTTTCCTTCTTTTTGTGTCTCCTATGATGCTTGCAGCCCATAAGATGGGCTCTAAGGAAGAAACAAGACATTTTCAAGTCATTGTCCCCCACCAACAATTATGAATTTGGCCCAAGGTGTAGACATCCAACCAAATGGGGAAGCTGGCAAACACAATCCAAATAAATAAATAAAACAACAATAAAAAATCAACCGTCTTCTGGCAAGGCATGCTAAGCCCGTGGCACTGACCACTTCATGGAAGCAGTGCAGACAAGCTTAGCAGGATTTAAGGTAAACGCCTTCAAATAATTTTATTTATATGGAGATACGGAATGTAAAGGGATACAGGAAGAGAGGATCACGGGAGCCCAGCATAACTGAGGCAGCCCAGCACTTGCAGGTGGTTTTGGGACATCATCTCACCCGAACAGGTCTTTGGGGATGCAGGGCTTGAGTGAGAGGTCTGCTCTGTAGCAACTCCAGACCAAAACTGGCATTTGCTGCCTTCAACCCCTTCCAGACTCTCCTTGGGAGATGCTGAGAACTTTTGCTTTCCTGTGACACCACTGTCTCTGTTTCTCTGTGTGGTCTTTTTTGTTGTTGTTGCTGGGTTTTTGGGTTTTTATTTTGGTTTGGTTTGGGTTTTTTTGGACACTTCTATAAGTCTGTGGGGCCAGAACTTAAGCAGCTGGTTGGTCTGCTAAGCATGTTTGGGTAGCAATGGTATAGCCAAATACAAGCTGGTGAAAGACATGTAGCTCTCCCAAAACTTTGGCTGTAGTTTCAGGGCTAGTAGTGGTGAAATAGCAGCAGAGCTCTACAGCAGCTGTGTGGGAAGGGCACAGGAGGCTTCCCTCTTCTGGGCAGGCTGGAGTCAAGTGCTTGACTCCCTTTGCCAGGGTGTCAGCAATGCAAGTCAGAACTTTAGCAAAAAATGATATCAGTTATGGCATTGCCCTTGCTTGACACAAGAGGTCAGCTGTTGCGGGGAGGGTCTAGCAGGTTGTCTCCACCAGCAGGAGAAATTGCTGGCAAGCTGGGTACTTTCCTGGTAGGAAAGGAAGCAACGATTCATCTCAGTCCTGTTTTCTCCAACCACAATGAAGCTAAAACAGCACGAGCGCTTTCATTGCTCACAGCTCCAAATCTCTTTTCAGCTAGCAGCTAATGAAAAGCGCTCTGCTTTTTCTTGGGGTCACGCTGCTGGGGCTGCCATGCGGTCTCCACGGCTGGATTGACATCTCTGTCTGCTGCTGTCATGTTTCTACCGTTCCCGCTCCTTCCCAGGCACACAGCCATCCTCATCTGCCTCCCACTCCAATTCCTCAGCCTCCTGGTGGGCCCTTGGCCTGAATGTCGGGCAAGGGCTGCTGTTCCAGAGCCCTTGGCTCTGTGGTGGGATTAGTGGCTGGCTGGCTGGAGCTCAAAAGACTGCTGTGGCATCCACCAGCCAAAATATTTCTTTTGCTCTCCCCAAGTCTAACTGTGTGTTAGACAATGCAGGGTGGGGGGTGGAGGGGAAGCACTCCAGGGCCCCCTTTTGCAACAGGAGAAGAAACAAGCGTGCAGCTCTGCCAGACAGTTTTCTCTGTATTGCAGGTTTTGACATGCTTGCCCTGTGTGACAGGGTAAAAACAGAGGGGGCTGCAGCCTTTTTTTATTATTTTGTTGTAAAATTAAACTCTAATTTTATCTTTAACGTCTGTCAGCAGGCTTGACTGGACACAAAAAAACCCCCACAACCCTTAATGTTTCTTGTCATCAGGGTTTTAAAAACTTTGCTTTCTGTCTCCAGATCATGGTACAAATCAACTTAACCACACAGCAGCAGACACTGATCCCTTCTTCCAGAGATGTAAAGCAACAAACCCAGTATGCCTTATAGCTTTATTCAGCTTAGACAGACGCTATCCAAGTCTTGGTGCAAAGACCATCAGCTGGGAACTGGAGTTCAGCTGCTGCCCAGCTTAAGCCAGGGCGATGTGCTTGCAGGGGTGGCCAGGGCTCCGCAAGGACTGCGGTGAGACGCACAGCAGCAGCGCTCAGAGATAAAACGGTGGGTTTGCAGCTTGAGGCAGGGGAGGAGAGATTTGCCACTGCAACTCAGCATGGCTGGGAGTGACTGGTAAAGCACCAGGATCCATAGGGATGGCTTTTCTCTGGGCTGATGTGAGGCTGAGGAGTAAGTTTCTTCCAGGTAGGCAGCAGCAGCCGTGCCTGCAGCTTGCCGGGTGGGAGGGTTGCTGCACTGTGCAGCTGGTTTCTGCATCTGGCAGTGGAGCAGTTGGGCTGCGTCGTGCTCAGCCAAGCCTTGGTGTCTAGACAGCAAGGACAAGCGCTCTGAATGGCTCGTCAAGAGCGGTCCCTCAGGTGCACTTGTGTACGTGAACGCTCACTCTGGTGTGTGCTGGATACGAATTGCAAGGGCTTTAGCATGGTGGGCAGCCAGAGGTGTTTGTCATGGCTGTGTTTGAAAGGGCGGCGGTGGTGTGGGGCTGCGCGATGCCGTGTGGCCTCCGGTCGGCACCTCCCTCTGAGCGTGGGGAATGTGCCAACTGAGCTGCTCTGGCCAAAGTCCTCTGCCTCCCCACCCTCAGCCAAGAGGCCTCCTGTGCTGCTGCCAAAAGCCTTGTGGCCTCGCTGCCCCTGCGCAGCGTGCGGGATGGGGATGCCTCGTACCTGGCTCTTGTCGCACAGCCCAGCCCCTGGCGCAGGGTGCCTCGCACAGGGCACCTGCCTGCCGGCACGGGCTGTGCTGCTGCTGCTACTTTTTACAGCAGGTGCTTCAGTGCAGGAATGAACCAGAGCAGCTCTTGGCCGCAGCAAGAGATTGCTCTCCTTGTTCCAGTGGGGCCTGTGGAGGGGACAAGCATCAGTTCAGGAGTAGATTTTGTTGTTGTTGCTGCTGACTTCTGCAAGCGCTTTGTGAAGACGATGTTGAAACCCAGCAGCAGAGCCTTCCTTCCACTCCGTTTAGCGCAAAGAACTAACTGTCCTGTTTGTAAGGTGGTTTGTTTCTTCCCCCCCCCCCGCCTTAGACCATTGACTTGCTGTACAGCCCAGAGTTCTCCTCTGCACTGCTGTTACGTGAATCTTGGACTATTTGTAGGATCCTTTATTTGTAACTGCTCTGTAAAGACCTGTCTCAGCTCACTGTGTCATGTCTATGGGTGGATGGAAAGGGATGTCATAGATTCATCAGAAGCATCAGTGCATCCAGCAAACAGGGCTCACAACCCATATGCGAGAAGGAAAACGCTACTGTGTCAAATGGTTGGACTTTTTTTTGCTTTTGTTTTTGGAGTGGGGTTTTTCTGTGTGTGTTTAAATAGGAATTATTTGTGGGCAATGCAAGATGCATTTTGTTGAAATTATGCTCCAGTCATAATGAAAAAATGAGTTGGAAGCCATCGTGCAGCAGGAAATCCATGACATAGTTGTGATCACAGAAACATGGTGGGGTAACTTGCAGGACTGGCGTGCTGCAATGGGTGGCTGTAAACTCTGCAGAAGGGACAGGCAAGGAGGGAGAGGCGGTGGGGTAGCACTGTATGTCAGGGAGTGTTTTGATTGTCTAGAACTTAAATGTTCGGTCTTGTTGTTACCATCATTATGGGTAAGGGGGAAGACCAACAAGGTGGATATTCTGGTGGGAGTCTGTTATAGACCACCCAGCCAGGATGAAGAGGCAGGTGAAATATTCTACAAACAGCTGGGGGAAGTCTTACAGTCACTGGCCCTTGTTCTCCTGGGGGACTTCAACTTAGCAGATGTCCACTGGAAATACATCACAGTGGAGAGGAAACAGTCTAGGAGGTACCTGGAGTGTGTGGAAGATCGTGCCTGACACAGCTGCTCAGTGAGCCAGCCAGGGGAGGTGCCCTGCCTGACCTGCCCTTTATGAATGGGGAAGGACTGGCGGGTGATGTGGTGGCTGGAGGATGTCCTGGGCATAGCGATCACGAGAAGACAGAGTTTTCAATTTTCAGAGCAGTAAGGAGAGGGGTCAGCAGAACCGCTACCTTGGACCATGCAGAGGGCAGACTTTGGCCTGTTTAGGAGACTGGTTGACAGAGTCCCTTGGGAGGCAGTCCTGCCAAGGGGTCCAGGAAGGCTGGATGTTCTTCAACAAGTCTTAAAGGTGCAGGAGCAGGCAGTCCCCATGTGCCAAAAGGTGAGCTGGTGGGGAAGATGACTGGCCTGGCTGAACAGAGAGCTTTGGCTTGAACTCAGTGGAGGGGAAAAAGGAGAGTTTATGACCTTTGGAAGAAGGGGCAGGCAACTCAGGAGGACTATAACAGTGTCAGGAGGTTATGCAGGGAGAAGAATGGAAAGGCAAAAGCCCAGCTTGAACTCAAGCTGGCCACTGCCATAAAAGATAACAAAAAAATGTTTTTACAAATACATTAGAAACAAGAAGAGGGCCAAGGATAACCTGCATCCTTTATTGGATGCAGGGAAGAATATTGCCACAAAGGATGAAGAAAAGGCTGAGGTACTTAATGCCTTCTTTGCCTCAGGCTTTAATAGCAAGACCAGTTGCTCATGGGGTACTCAGCCTCCTGAGATGGAAGGCAGGGATGAGGAGCAGAATGAATTCTCCATAGTCCAGGAGGAAATGGTCAGTGACCTGCTGCTCTGCTTGGACATGACAAGTCTCTGGGGCTGGATGGGGTCCATCTGAGGGTACTGAGGGAGCTGGCAGAGCAGCTTGCCAAGCCACTTTCCATCGTTTGTTGACAGTCTTGGCTAACCAGGGAGGTCCCACAAGAGTGGAGGGTAGCCAATATGGTGCTCATCTACAGGAAGGAAGATCTTCTCCCAGATAACTAGCAACAGGACAAGAGGAAATGGCTTCAAGTTTCACTAGGGGAGGTTTAGATTGGGTATTATGAAAAATTTCTTCACTGAAAGGGTGGTCAAGCATTGTAACAGGCTGCCCAGAGAGGTGGTGAAATTGCCATCCCTGGAGGCGTTTAAAAAAAAAAAAAAAATGCATAGACGCAGTGCTTAGGGACATGGTTTAGTGGTGGGCTTGGCAGTCTGGGTTAATGGTCAGACACTAATATTAAGAGTCTTTTCCAACCTAAATGATTCTACAAGAAGTTAATTGTTGGGTAGCTCATGTGTTATCTGACTTTTTGAAAAATTTCCTTACATGCATCTCAAGCTTTCTAGAGGGACCAGGCAGAAAGAAGAGGCACTACATGCAAACCCTGGGATTTCGAATCTGGGCTGCTCCTGGCACAGGAGTGATCTGATGGGGTCCAGGGCTCTCACCTCCTGACAGAGGAGCATGAATGAGTTGCTCGAGCCTCCATGGCAGCCTAGGAGCAGGGATTTTTCTCATTGTTGGTTCTGTAAAAGGCGGTTATGCAGGATGTGATGTTTCTGAGAGTTTTCCCATTTATTGGAAACTGCTAACAAATATCATGAGAATACGCCCTTTCCGGAAGGAAGCATCCTCATTGTGGTTTTCAGCAGTACAGGAGAACTGAGCAATCCTGGACTGGAGACGTGTATCAGTAGCTGAATGTGCTCAGCAGGGGCATCTGTTGCATTGGTCATGCTGCAAAGGGGTAGAATTAGTTGCTTCAGAATGTTAGTGTTTTGTTTTGTGCTATTAAGTATTTCTTGAGTGGTACTGATGAAGTAATCATAACAACATGAAAATCCTTATTGCTAAAGTACTGGTTCAGTGTTCAAGTGGCTAATCTCCCAGAGAGCAGTCAAGGTCAGAAAATAAACAGCACGTCCAAACAAAATGCATTTCCAGGCCACCATGTGGAGTGTCTGCATCATCAGAAGAGACTGATGCAACAGTGTGGTATGATCGCTGGGGCTGGAGTACTGTGCACAGAAGAGAAATGCTGAGACCCAGCATTGTGGTTATGACTCCTAGTACATGACCCTCCTGCTATGGGTGTAATTCAGTCCTAAGTTGCTGTTCATGATACCAGTAAGAGCCATAATGAACTGTATGACCATACAATGAAATCTGGGTCTAGTGTTTAGATAGGTGTTGAGGACTGTAAAAATAAGGTCCTAATGGAGGGTGAACAAAAGATGAAGGTGGATACATAGCCTTCCTGCTACCCATAAGGAAGAGTGCTGTTCCCTACCAAAAAACCCCCAAAAGTCAGTTTGCTCCCACCCCTCATGTGCGAGCCAGATATGGGGGATAACAGGAGGGATGTTCTTAGAGGGCAAGATTAGGGAAATATCTTTCCCTGCCCTTTCAAAGTGGGGGGTTTAGCTCAGCTATATCCCCTTACTCCCAGCATGGGGGGTATACTTTAGAGGGAGGGGAATCTATCCCTGCCCACTAAGTGTGCATGGTGGTGTGCACAGACAGCTACTCCCCTAGAAAGTGTACACGTCTTTATACATGTAAACATATACACACAGTGCATATCTATACAGTATATGCATATATATACACACAAAGAAACTGTATACATATAGCATATGTATACAGAATATGTGTATATATATTATACCTATCATATCTTCTGTATGCTCTCTCATTTTTTCCATAGATATGCATAGTATATGTATATGACATGTTTATGCATCCAGTATATGCTGTATTTAGTACAGACTACATATATATGTATTCTATATGTATAGCACTGTTATCACTTATGCTGCATGTATATAGTGTATAAACCACAAACTACATCATTAAAATGCTATGAGCAGAGTATATCCTCTCATGTATGCTATGTTATATAGTACATGTAAGCTGTACTATGTATCAGGTAGCAAGTACTGTTCTTAGATAAATTTCCCCAATACCACCTGGCATACATTGCATATTCTATATTATACATGTGGATTGCATATATATGGAAGCATTCTTCAAGAGATGATAGATACTACATAAGATATGTCTTTTTTTATTTTATTAAATGGATATACTACATATACACATACACACTATAAATAGGCATGTATATTATGTGGTTTTGGATGTTTTTATTGTACACAATATAGACTTGCATATAAGACAACTATGTAATTACTGAATAATATATCAACATGTGTTTATAACTACATAGTATGCATACTATAAGCTTTGATAGTTTACAAATAATTTATTATACCTTATATTACATAGTACTTATTAAATTATGCAGTGTATTGTATCTATCTTGCTAATGACATCTGTTAGACAAACAGACAATGCAGTAGGATGGTATAATTACTACATAGTATGATACTAGTATAATTTATATGTAGGAATAGTAGATATATCAGAATATTATAGGCTAAAGATTATATACTATATAATACAGACTATTCTGTACAGATGTAGCACCTAAGTTACATATATACTACATAAAGTGCCACTATTATGTTATAGAATATATGTTGTTACAAATCAACATTGACTGTTCAACAGTATATAGGATGTATGTTATCTGTAATATGTGGTCTATAACACAGTATTTGTAGTAAATTGCTGGTATATATTATCTCCATACTAGATGGTACATATAGGGTATAGGTTACATAGTATTTATATATATTTACTTGATATTACAGCTTTTACTTGTACTGTTTATGGACTGTATAAAAATGAGTTTGAACTAGAACACATTTTCTTTGGAGTATGCAGGTCTATCTAATTGAATTAGGTATAGTATATAATAATATACACTATAACATCTAACATATATTTACACATCATCTGATATATAGTAAATAAAGAATATCATATCATGTATTATGTAGTGTATATCATACATACAACATATACTACACCTAACATTCTGTACTAGAGTATATACTACCTAAATCATGTATATCAGATGAATTGTGTCTTTTTTTATACATATATGTATATGCATAAAGAAGAAAGCAGGAGGAGTTTCCTTGTCTCCTTTCCCTTCCCTGTGCAAAAATAAACAACCCCCACCGTGGTGCCGAGGTGAGGCCTCTTCCAGGGCAGAGAAGGGAGTTTTAGTTTCAGGATGTCCCTGGGATTGCTTTTTGGTTCGTGGGTCTTTGATGCTCATTTCAGCTGTCTTGTGATTTGACTTTCTGTGCTCCATCGTTCCATCTCCACTTGTATTTCAAAACTAATTTCCTGGTCTGCTGGGGAGTGGGGGTGGGCTGGGGACAGATATAAAAAAAAAAAAAAAAAAAGAAAAATTCAAGTTTAGACTTACATTTCCCATCCAGAAGGATGCTTCTAGCAAGCAGGTGCTCAGAAGCTGGTGTGAAATGAGTAGGAGTTGGAAGTACACGGCACAGGCCCAACCAGCTCCTTGGACTCTGCAAAACCCAGCAGCAGTGGTGGCACTGCTTCGCAAGCTTCTGCTGAAAAATATTAATAAAAGCTTGCTCCGTTCTTGCCTGCATGTGCTACTTTGTGACAGCAAGGTTGTTCTCGCTCAGCTTGTCTTCCTTGCCTTTTTCTGTAGGAGCTCACATTGACGAAACACCATTTCTAAGGCACAGGGGGAGCTTTTCTCAACTCTCCTCTGCTGAACACCATTTCTTTCTGCTGAAAACCAAACTTCATTGTGATCTTGTTTTCTTTGTGCTTTCATTTCTAGGTGAGATGTGTCCAGACACATCGTGATGGACTATACAACGTATACCACAAGAGCATTTCGGTTGTTTGGGCGCTGTTTCCCCTGCAATCTCACAACGGTCCCACAATCTTCTTGAGCACACTTAGCTGGCATCCCGAGAGTCCTGCAAAGCGCTCTCTAGCACCGCGCTCTCCAAAAATTTGTTGGACTGGTTGAGACAAGTCTTATTTCAGCTCGGAGCACGAACGCAGCCCCTGGGGGGTGCGGACCTCCCGCACACCCGATGACCTGGATTCAGAACCTTCAGACACGGCCGAGTGGCTTCGCATCGAGGTGGGAATGCGAAGACGCTGGGCGGCAAAGGCGCCCGCTAACCCCGCTTGCCGACACCAGCCCGGCGCACACGCGTGTGCTGCGCCGCAGCGAGGGGATCGCGGCGGGGCGGACCCGCAGGGAACCCTCACCCGGCTCACGCAGCCAAAGCGCCCCAAGAGCGGGGCGCCGAGCTGCCACCAGGTGGAGCAGCCTCCCCGAGTTCCTCCGCCACCCACCGTCTGCGCACCAGGGCTCCCGTCTTTTTTTTTTTTTTCCTCCCCGTTTCTTTTTTTCTACAGGAATTCATTACGATAAATGTTTTATCAGTGAATTCCGAAAGAATTAACAGTGATTTGCCACTTACTTTAAGGGGTTGCCGATAATTCTAATGGAACGAGAAATTAGGGTATTTAAATATCTCCTGACACTTTTATTTCAAGGGGAAAAAAAAAAGAGGAAAAAAAAAAAAAAGCCCAACACCAAACTCCAAGACTAATTACAATCCCAAAGCACAGTTTTCACCTTATGAGATAGATCAAGGTCATAAAGACCCCTTTGGAAGCTTCTGTGCAAGAGGAGAGGGGGGTGGGGTGGGGCGGTGAGGAATCAAAACCAATTTAAAGCATGTACATAGCCTGCTGAGGAGCGGCAGTTCGCATGGAAATCCTGAAAGGCAGCCTGACTCCTCCAGGAGAATCTCTCCAAGAAGGCTGAGCAGAAAATGTGGTGACTGGGCCTCTGTTTCTACAGTGACCCTTGATGTTACCAGCTCAGCAAAAGACTTCCCCAGGCACAAATCTCACACTTTTCCAAACGAGATCGGGAAGGGGAGGTGTCAATCTGGCCAGCAGCAACAGGAGTGTAATTAAGGACAGTTTATCACTCATCTCATCCCAGCAGACTCACCTGCTCTTTGCCTAATCCACATCATCTGGACAAACACCTATCCCTGCGAGCATCTGAGCAGCCTCATACACACGCCCTTCTTCATCCTTGAAAACCATGGAGGTTTTCCTCCTGACCTTGTGCTATTCAAAAAGGGTGGGACAGACAGTACCTGCTCCTAGATGAGAGATGTATTTTCTTCTCCTTTTAAATGTATACACCTGCCAAAGACAAAAATGTTCCCTTGCAGCAGAAACAGGCTCTAGCATGGGCAAAGCGGGCACCTCCTTCTAGGCTGTCCAGTTCTTGAGATACAGTGAAAACAGAGTTCTTGATGAACTGAACCCAAGAAGAAGCTGTGTTACAGCTATTGGTGGCATTTCTTTCTCTCAGGTTAGCTCGCTGCTACTGGGTCCATACATGACAGCTGGGTCCTGCATCCAGCAAAACGGGAGGCATTCCCCACTGCCACACGTCTCCTGTGCCTTGCCCTTTTCCATTCAGCGAAGGGCTGCAGGCAAGGAAAGGTCACATTTCAGAGAGCAAACCCATTTGCTGGAGTGCTTTGAACACACACACACAGAGCCCCCTAACTCAGGTTATCAGTGACTATATCCTTGGACAAGAAGAGTAAGGCAGGGTTGGTACATGTGTTTTCATCTACACCGGTGCCATGGGAAGGAAAAAGCCCTCTTCCTGACCTTTGCAATATCTTCTACCCACTCAATCTTGAAATAAGTGACAGCAGAAAGGGCAGATAACATCTAGCATACACTGCATACCTGTGGATTGCGTATATATGGGAGTATTCTTTGATAGATGCCAGGGATTTAGTACTGGTACAACTGCTGGGATGGGTTTCATAACACCTCCTCTGGTGCAGTGATGGGACAACCGAGTGACCTTTTTGCCTCGGAGCTGCAAAGACATTGTTCTTACCCTTCGGTGATGCCATCCAAAAATCTCTCTGAGGTATCCATGTCTCACAAGACGCTGCCATCAAGCGAACAATAACTGTGAGGAGCTGCCTGCACACGCTGGTGACAACGCCTGTCCAAACTGAAGCGTTGAAACGTCATTGACAACCGAAATGGCCGCTGCACGGTCAGCACGGTTAGGAGGGAATAAACACGAGTGGCATCGTCTCATCTTCGGGACAAGCTTTATTAACATTTCGCTTTAACAAACATCGTAGTATGAAGGCATCGGTTCTTTAAGTTTTCCAACGCATGGCACAGAGAAAAGGAAAAATGACAGACTCTTGAGACAAATTCAGCATGTAAATGACAGAGTAACAGAAGAGGCGTGTATTAACCAGTATAGCTGCTAGACCATCTATTAGAAGACAATTTGCAAGCAACAGTCTACATTTCTTTGCATTGAAGTAAAAACATATTTTTGGATTGAGAAAATTACCTTTTTTAGATTTTTTTTTTTTAATTTTTTTTTTTAAACATTCCTTTATATCACAAATGTCAGGGTAAGGCAAATCCTGGATGAATCATATGATAAAAACCCCTATTCCCCAAGAAAATAGATCCACATACTCTGTTAAGTTTGTAATTTTAAAAGCAAAGCCAGCATGCACTGCATATAGTGAAAAGTCCATTTTTTTTTTTTTTTTAAATATTTTTATTCAAGTGCCTAAAGCAGAACAGTGTTAATTCACAGAGAGGCTTCCTCAGTGCTTTATAGAAAGATTGACAATTAGCTGCAGTGAACGTGTGACCCATTATTACAGACTATGTTTCAAACATCCCCTTTGGATGTCTGTATGGAGGGAAACCCATTCATCATGAGAGCAGCACCAGCCTGAGGAATATCATGCTTAATGGTAGGGATGAGCTCTTTCAGGCATAGGAGGAACAATGATCAAGCAGAGCCTGATACCTTGTATGCGAACCTCAGCACCAAAGGGCTGCTATTCCCTTTACGCCACCTACCACAAACACATTTCAGGGTTAAACCAAAATCCTTGACATAAATCCCTGTGGAGTGATTCTTGCTCTGATGCTTGGTCTTCTACAAAACCAGCTCCCTTCATTTCTGCAGCTCCAGCAAGAGTGGTGGAGACTGCATCGAGGGGCATGGGTCCAGCCTCAACTACTAACTCAGCTGAAGAACTCACGCTGCCAAACTATACTCACTTTATGACAAACCCCAACAAACCAAAACTCACCTGAAGAACTCATGCTGCCAAACTACACTCACTTTATGACAAACCCCAACAAACCAAAACTCACCTGAAGAAAGATAGATACAGATGCGGCTGCAAATTGTCCTTTAAGGACTTAACTCCTGCATTTTCTTCCTTTACGCTTCCCACCTGGGCTTCATGCTTTGCTGCTGCATCCTTAGGCAAATGGTTCATGGATTCAAAGACTCACTGCTGTTCAAGGACCAAGATTAAATGAAAAGTGCAATGAACTTACTGTCAGGGGTTAGACAGTGTCTAACATGATGCATCTTTGCAGTTAATTCTTTTTAAGCTATCAGTCAGCCTTCACAAGGAGTTTAAGGAGTCTTTGTCTCCTTGCTGAACCAGCACACCTCAGCAGGCAGCCTCCTGTGGGGCTCTCCCTTTGGCTCCCTCACTAAAACCAAGGCTGGCAATGGCAAGAGGGACATCTGACAACATGGCTAATGGCAGCGTACAGCTCTGTTAATTTTGCCCATACACGACAGAAACAAGAGCAGAGCTAGATTCAGGGGACTGGATACTCGTTGACTGAAGTTATCGGAGCTCTGCAGAGCTCAGTTCACCCCGGATGGGGACCTGGCCACCTTGGATCTTCTCAACGTTTTGCACAGCTCAAAGTCAAGCTCACCAAGTTCATTCCCAGCCCTCTGGGGCCGGTTCCCTCACTTACCTAGATGGAGCGAGCCCATCAGTCCTGGTCTTTTCATAGTGACCATACAAAAAGGCAATTGAGAGGAGAGACACCCAATGCATTTACTTCCCTTCCTTTCGAGGTATTTATCCACTCCTGCCCCACCTATTATGAACAAGCTGTTTCAATCAAAATCACCTGGTATGGAGAACATTCAGAACCATATGGGATGTGCACCATGTCAAGGTACTACCTGCAAGGCCTCCCACTGCAAAACCACAATCGGCTGGAAACAAGGTGAAGGAACGGGGGAGGGGGGCGGAATCCATGTCCCAAAAGACATGTTCTGTCAAGCATGACCACAGAGATGGGAAAGAAAAGCAGCACAGACACCTCTAAGAGAACAAGGAGTCCCTTCGAGGGTGCTCTGAGGAGAACAAGAGCCAAAGGAGTGGTATCTAGCAAATGTGGGTAAAATTAGCCATATTAGAAACCCAATTCACAGGCTTACATCAGGTCACTTACTCCTTCCACAGCTGATCCAATTCAGAGTTATGCAACCACCAATCTCCAAGACAAACAGGTACAAAGAAGCTCCTTGAGATCTTCTCTAGTGCTGGTGTCACCCGGGTTAAAACACCACGGGAGCTGGCACATGGAAATACTCTCCTGATCCCACCACAAGCAAACATGCTGGAGCCACACATAGGGAGATAGGGGGCTGCCTTTCTAGGGGCCGTACTCTCCGGCTGAAATCTGGGGCTTTTCTTGTTTTCCTCTCTAATCCTTGGCTGTCCTGACATCCTTTCAAATTAACCTGCAGCTGACAGCAGACATCAACTGCCGTAGCCTGTGTGCAGGGCCACCTGTGACTTGCTGTTACACCAGCAGACAATTTATAACCAAACCTACACTAGCTGGGATAAACCCAAATCACAGGAGGATAGAGATATGTCTAACCTTGGGTTTTACTTTTTTTTTTTTTTTAAATATATATATATTATTATTTTTCTTTTGGCCAGCAAGTGAATACCTATTTTGGATTCATGCGTATTTGTGGGGGGAGAACAGAATCAATTATGTTACTTAAAATGATAAAATTATAATCAGCAGCATTTTAAAACACAGTTTGTAGCACATCACACCCAGGACACGGGTTGCGTGTTCTTCCATTAAGTGTATTGTCTATCAGTTTCAGTTACAGCACGGTTGGGAAATGTATGTGAAACCCTTTTGTTCCTTTTCTAAAAATTTCAGTGCAGCATTTGCTGGCAGAACAATTGACATATGGTGAGACATTCTTATCCAAATAACTGTTAATTGCTTTTTTTAAAAAAAAATTAAAAAAAAGAAATCATGCATATGCAGTAGAAAATATAATGAGGGCTCACACAAGGTACGGCGTGAAGTTGTTAAAGCCGGGAGCTGTATTTAAAGATGTCTTGATCGCAGAATGCCTGTTATCCTTTGTCACTTGCAGGATCGAGGAATTAGCTCTTGCCTACTCACACCCTAAGGTCATACGTACAGCACCGATCCTGAGGTGCGTGGAGCTAACCCGAAAAGAGCAGGACTGATTTGGGCTGCCAGCAGTTGGAGGCCACACGTGTTATTTGCGTGTCGGACCCACAGAGGGACATAGCACAGCATAGGCTGGTCATGGTTTAGCTTTCCCATGCCAGAGAGAAAGACGAAGGGCAGGGCCGTGGGTGATCCAGAGGCACTGGGATGATGGAATTAATGTGCAAACTCTGCTTCCAGCATGGACTCAAGGGAATCTGGCCAGCGACTCTTGTAGCAGCCAGGGTTTGGACATGGCAACCTGCTGGCAGGTGCGGGCAGGAGCTGCTGATCGACAAGCCTGGCGGCGGGCAACATGCAGGGCTGTCTCTATCAATATTTCTGAGATTTTGGAGCGTCTAGTCTTTCAAATCCCTAGCACAAGGAGGGCAGTTGTTTATCAGTGTGTGCAGATTATAATCCTTTGCGGCAGTTCACGTTCTTGAAGAAAATCTCTGGTTATATCCTAGGGAAGTTTTAAATAATAAAAAACAAAAATGGAGCGGGGGAGGGGAGGAGAATAAACTGGCTCCCACAGGTTGCCTGCAGACAGTACCGTAACTGGAAAAGATGGTAAAGATGGTAGAAAAGGGGTGGGCCTGGAAACAGGCTACTGATGTTACAGTGCAGGAGGAAGAGAGACCCAATATAAGACAGGGACTCACAGTTCAGAAGAAACTGTTGTAATTGCAGGGATAATTGCAAAACATTGTTAGAATTGGGAAGTTATGTGTCTTTCCAACAGGCTTACAGAACGAAATGCAATGAAGAACAAAGAGAAATTAAAGCAAAGAGTCATTTCCCCAAAGCTCCCCTCCCTCCCAACCCACAGAGCATCTCTGCATGCTCTTTTCTGCCAAGAATGATGCCGTAGGATGTCAGCGCCTGCCCGTTGGGTTTCCTCGGGTCTCTCCTCTCCTGCATCCTTCCTTCACCGCAGCAGGGGAGAGAAAAGAAAAGAAAAAAAAAAAGAAAAAAAAAGGCAAAATTTCAAATATCTGTACAGAAACCAGATCTCATCTTTCTAGCACAGATGCCTACAGTTTCTCTTTCTGTCACACGAGCAGCACGTGTATGTGTCACACGGTTTATATATAACAGCCACTATTATCTCTACGGCAAATTGACTGTGCTCATTAGGATTTCTTGGCTTTCCGTAGCACCGTGCTACCTAGTGTGGTATCAGAGACCTCCAGCTCCAGTGGGTGCTTTGGTGCTAGACCACAGGACATATGTTAAAAACAACACATTAAAATACTAAACACAGTAAGCAAAGGGATCTCCTTGGCTCTTAAAGACCCTAGTGAGACCCTCTGAAGTTTAACAGGCTGATCAGTCCTCCCCAGGGACCTGCTCCTTGCCATTAAAACAGCAGGAAAGAGTCAGGATGGCTTTGATAGAGACTTGCAAAGGATTCAATGCCTGCTTCTAATCCTGTACATGCCATTAAAATGCTGGGCAAGACTTGGTGCACCCCAGCTCGGGCCCCTTTTCTTCAAAAAGGTGCTGGCAGAGCCAGATCTTGCAGTGGAACTGAAAAATATTTATTAATTTATTGCTAATTGTGGTATTATTCTTGCTATCTCTGCCTTCGTAAAGCAAAAATGACTCCAGCCCAAAATTTTTACAGTTACTAATTTCCATGGGAAAATGCAGTGTGAAACACAGACTTCCTACAGGCTGCATGAAAGCAGTAATAACCACCAGATAATTTTTGTTTAAACTGAGGAAGGGTGTACGGGTGGACCCGATGACCTTAAAGGTCTTTTCCAACCTAAATGATTCTATACATTCTATGTATTTTTAACAGTGAGGATTTCATTAGTTCCTCTTCCTTTTTTGGTTGAACAGAACATACATCCCGAAGCAAAGGGAGGGGGAAGGAAGAGCTGTGGAAGCCGTATTTTAATGGCAAGGGAGCCTTCTGGTTTTGCTTCAGTACTTTTTCCCAGGGACCCCATCAGGCCTGTTTCTCACTCCAGCAGTATGGCAGCACATCGTCTATACGCTGACAAGGACAAAAGGCTACGCTCAGTAATAAGACCTTGTATTTTAAATCTCTGCGATACAGCTGCCGCCATTGTGAGGCTGCTGTGTTTTGTTTTGAGCTACATTAAATTGCATTACAAGCACAAATAACGCATCTCGCTGTGTATGATGTTGGCACCTCATGATAAGCCTATGCCAAAGGAAGTGTGTGCATTAATGTTTGAAATCTGCTTTTGAGACAGAAATGGCAACTGCCTCTTGTAATTGGGGAAAGAGCCTTGGACTTCTATCTTCCTACCAAACTATTGATTTTTATCTGAGGCTGTTTATGCCTATGACAAACTCTGCTGCCACAACCACCATTGCATGCTCCTGTCATGGCACTGTCATTTAGCATATAAAGCCATAAAAAGCTCCAAAAGGCAGCAGATCTCCAGAAGGCAGCTCGCTGGCTTTGCCCTGTTTTTCAGTGGTTTTGCTATAAGAGACATTAGGCATCAGAGAGCCAAGGGCAATAAACCCCTCGTGACGTGAACCTGTTGTTCCCAGAATACAGATCATGCAGAACCGTGCTCGGTTCCAGCCAGTATAAATTGCCTGTCATTTTCCTAAGCAATGCCAAAAATTGTTCACTCAGTTACTCTTCTGTTCCTTATCTCAGTGCTGTCTTGCCTTCTGATGATCTAAGACTGTGCACTGTCTAAATCCATTACAGTTGCAGACTGCTACTATAATATTTACTTGACAAATCAAATCTACCAGATATTTTCATTTTTTGCCGTAATACCAGCCATATTAGCAAATTTCTTTTCCTTTGTATTCTGTTTTCCTTTTTTTTTCCTCGTGTGTGTGTGTGTTTGAATTCTACGTTTAATTAAGGTCATTTTTAAAACAAGTTTTCAAACAAACTGAATGGAAAATGAGGGGAAAAAATAGCCATAAAGGTCTTACCTGTTACTTAAGCTTCCCGCTTTGTTTCCGTAGGATCATTTATACTTTCAACTTGACTATTCATTTCAGCTGAAAACAAAATGAGACAGTCATCAAATTCTATTCATGATAAGTCGAGTAATAACCGCTTCTAACCCAAAGGGGACATTTATTGCATTAATAATACTATGCCCTAAACCTGCAAAAAAGTCTCTTAGGCCAGCCATCCTAACCTGTGGTTCCACAGAAACCATGAGGAACACACAGCCAGGGTAAGGCTGCAGCATCACTAGGAATGCAAGCTTCTGGATCTAGATTTTCCCTTTGGTTCACATCCATCCAGTTTGACCTTGGCACCCAACTGAGGTGCCCAGCTCAAGAGCTCAATGACCCTCCTCTGTCTCTGTAGGCCACAAGCAGAGGTATCGGTATCTCCAAAGGGTGATTGAGAGTTTTGCTGGGCTAAGTGGTCTCAACCCTCTGATTTGAACGTCCGCAGGCTTCTGACAAAGTCCCCGGCAGGACTCGGGGCTGAGCTGCAGGCTGAATGTGGGTCCATCTCCAGTTACAGAGATGATGAAGCTGCCTCTGGGTGTCCTCGAACTGCAAACTGCTGGAGGGGATTCAGAGGCAACATTACTATACTCCTACACATACTAGTTCACTCATGTACTATCCATTTACAAAATCAATCTTATTTGTTTTAATTGAAAATTATTTAAAAATAATTAAAATAGAAGGCTTAAACTCATTTCAGTGTCAGCTTTGTCAGAAACACCATCTAAACTATGGCAGGTATGATTGGTCCTACCTAGGCTAAATATAAAAGGGTTACTTCAGCATGTGCATTTTTAAGATTAGTATTTAGTATTTGTTCTGCAATGAATTTGAATGAAGGCATTTATATTAAGACCTTTTTTCTTTCTTTAACCTCACTTTATGTTGTGGTATCAACTGCAGATTACAAGTCATTTGATGTGGGTGACAGGGAAAACCTCAAACCTGAATGGGAGATTTGGAAACTAAGGGAAGAGAAGAGAGGGGAGGGGGAAAAAAGCCAAAAATCAATCACTGTGCTACTTCCAGCCAGACCGTGTGATCCCCTTTCTGAGTCAATATCATGTCAATACACCTGTTAGGGTTTTGATGAATTATTTGTAAATTATTCATCATCCATATGCAGAACAGATACTGTAATGGCTTCCTGGATGTATGCAATGAATAATAAGAAAAGTATCCGCTCCTGATTACAGTGCTCTGATGCACATCGCATGTAGCTATGTTGTGTTCTTTACCGACATTTGCATAGCAAAGACAGGATGCTTAATAAAAAAATCATTAAGGGAAGGCTGCTGCACACTGACAAGAGCAGCCTTTCTCAGCCTCATTATGCCGGCCAATTTCACTGGCTGGGTTTTCTGAAAATACCATAAGGCTTCACTCACGTTTTACAGAGATCTCTTGCAAAATCAAGCTTGATTTGAAACTTGTTGTCAGGCTCTGTCAGCATCCCGGATGAGTATGCCTCCTTCCCCTTCTTTTTTTTATGGCTACGAGCAGTCAACCCCTGTCACACAGATAGCGTGCCCCATAGCGGGGGGCAAAGCTCAAACTGCCCGGGAACGCTTTAAGGGCAATGCGAAAGCACAGGGAAGGCGCAGCAGAGGCCTGGGACCCGGAGCCCCTGCCAGTGGGGAAGCCAGAGGAATCACCGAGTCCCACAGTTTTGCAGTGGAAATGGCAGGCAGGCACCCTGCATCACTGGCACTAACAGCATCCGCCGAGTGTGCCGCAGCAGGGAGGTGGCTCGCAAGCGCTAAGGCACTGGTGGGTTTCATCGGTAGGTTTTTCCTATGTGTTTGTGAGCAAGTGCAGCTCTTTGCATTAACGCTGGTAGGGGCAGGAAGATCTAACTGAAGGTAAGCCTCTGCAGACCGCTGGGTGATCCCCACCGACAGATACCACTATGAGGCCACCTACACAATCCTCTATATTTAGCTGGCAAATAACACTGCAGGAAGCACCCACCACAAGAGCAGATGGAAGAGCTGCCACCGGGCACGGCAGGGATGTGACTCACAGCCCTCGTTGCCTCCCAGCACGAGTCAGCATCAGAACGATGTGGTTAGCCCTGGGCACACTACATCCAATCGCAGCACTAGCCAAAACTGGCCTTCTCCCCACTAAACAATGCTTTTAGAAATGTTAAACTGCTAACTTAGGTTAATGGTCTCTTTGCATCTACCATAATATGCTACAACCGCCAGCAGCTCAGCAAAGCATCTGAAGTTCAAGGAGGCTGCATATCTCCTAAATTCAGTTTTACCTGCTCCCCCTTCTGCAGCTTCATGTGGGGCTTTTTATGCCAGAAAGGGACATTCCTCTGCACTCCTTGCCTGTTTTCCCTCAAATTTTGGCCCGCTGGGGAGTATCCATCTGCACCTTCTCTCTCAGTGAGCTGCTTAGCAGCTCTCAAATTATGACCAGGGAAGGATTCCCCCCAAAGACCAAACAAGTTCCCCACAAGAGGAGAAGAAATAACCCAGCAAGTAGTTCACATCCATCAAAGCACTGCAGCTGCTGCTGCCCCGGTGGATGTGCACTGGCAGCAAGGCGTCCCGCCTCTCCCATGCAAGAAAGCTACGTGCTTAAAGGTCAGCTAGCCAGGAGTCACAGTGTAGCATCTAAGTAGAGAAGACAGGTAAACAGGAGACTGGAAAACTAAGTTTAGAGTTGTCTGTGTGAGAGCATTTCCCCACCCCAGGATATTATGCTGTAGACCTGGATGGCAAATGACACAAAAATATTACCGTCTTAATTTAAACAGGAGCTCGGTCAGACTCTTACAAACATAACCTGTATCTTCAGCCACTTCCTAAACAATGTTTCCCCATTGCATCTGCGTAACTTAGCTATAGCACATTCAGTTGTAACTCCAGACTGCCTAGAACAAAAACCATCTATCTTGAATTCAACCTGCTGTGCGGTGATGAAACATGTGCACCTGTTTACTTGGTAGTTACTTGTTTCTTGGATATTACATTAACCGCCTAAAAAGCATGAGGGTGTTAGCTGTTGAGATCTTGCTTTTATTTTACTTTGGTGAATCCTGTGAAGGTCAGGTTACTGATGGTGCACTCATCAGCCTGCACAAGCTTATAAAAAAAATGGGAGACTTCAGGTTGGAGACTGCCTTTATCTTTTTCTTTTCTCTTATTGTGTCAGCAAGTCAGGATGCAGCTTTCCACAGGCTTGAAATAAAAAAAACAAATGAGTAACCCCATTATGAAAGGAGTAAAGAGTTTGATCCGCTTAATAACAGCTGGAAACTAACACCTACCTTAGCAATATTTAAAGCTTTGGTGGCATTAAAAAAAAAAAAAAAAAGAAAAAAAAAGAAAAAAAAAAGAAAGAAAAAAGAAAAGAATAAAAAAGGCTGCCAGTAAGGAAACACCATCTAGGAAACCAATCACCAAAGTTGGGGTTTGTCATCATTAAAAACTACTAATCAGCAAATCTCTCCTGGGTACAAGAAATTTAATATCCAGGGGTCTTTGCTGTGGTGGCTGATGGAGATTGCCAGTAGCAACCTGTATCTCTGTATACACATCCCTACTCAGGCTCCTGTGTGCACCCCCTGACAGCTTTCCTGACAAAGAATCATACCCAGCTTTCACATAATAGTAGTTTCTGAAATATATCACTGTTACAGCCCTGCCCACTAGATGAAACAATATCGAGATTCACCTAAGCTGTCAAAACTCTCTGCATTCCTAAAGCACTTTTCGCTGTGACATGGTATATGAAATTAAAACACAAGAGCTGGGCTGCCAAGGGGTACCTGGTGATATATGCTTGTGCTTTCAGCTGTGAAGTGATGAGCTCTCCTGGGGCGGAAGGAAGGGGACCAGAGAAAAAAATAGCCGTTTTAGATAAAAATTACTGTCAAAGGGAACCTTTTTCTTTTTCTTTTCTTTTTTTTTTTTTTTTTTTTTAATCTCAACTAGCACTCAGTATATTTAAAAATTTTAGGGCTTTTTTTCAGCAAAACATAACCCTTCAGATAGAACATAGGAAGTTTGATCCTTCCTCTGTTCTGACTTTTTTAAACATGTAATATATGTCCACAAGAAAAAAACACCCTGTAATATAATCCCAATAGCAATTTAAGATGTAGAGAAATGAAGACTTCCCTGAACAGCAGAGTATTTTTCTGCAACCTTAGCAAACACCCTTTTCCTGTCTTTCATATAACTTAGAAAGTTCACAGGAAAGGAAGTTACAAGCTGAGTTATATGTAGCAGACCTTACACGGTAAGCAAGATTTGAAACAAAGACACCTCCTCATAGATGTCCCTGCCCATGGCAGGGGGTTGGAACTAGATGATCTTTAAGGTCCCTTCCAACCCAAACCATTCTATGATTCTGTGAAATCTATCACGACCATCATTTCAGAAGCTGTCAGCTGATCCAGCTGTGCTGCACTATGCACACATTACAAGAGCTATACAACTGCTTTTCTTTCCAGCGGAAAATCCTTTAGGATACTCTTTTAGTAAATTTTCACTAAGTAGCCCAGACCATTCCAGGGATTCAAAATTCAAATATTTTAATGTGACTACGACCTTTTGGTTTCTTTGTTCAGAGGATGAGGAGGGAAGGCTGGTTTGGCTTGATTCCGCACAATTACTAGTAACAGCATAATCTCTAGTATTTTTTAAAAAAAGAAAATCCATTATGCACACTATCCTGTGCTTGCAAAAACTTCCCTACAGGCCAGTATCTAAATCAGCCACTGATTCAAATACTGCAGCACGATATGACATCAGAGAAAGGAAATCAGCATTAGATTCTTTGTGCAATTAATATCAAAAAGAATATAATTGTTTTTCTTTGAGATGTAAAGAACTATGCCTTGAATTTATATTATGTCAATGCTGAAGAGGGTAAAGGAGGAGTTAAAAATCAGCCTGTGCTACAAAGAGGAGTCCACGATCATAAAACGAGGACTAGAACCCCAATTCCAAACCTCCTGCCATTTGAAGCAGTAAAGACAACCCTTTGTGTATAAACCAAGAAAAACCTGTAAGTAGCTCTGTTCTGTTAAGCTGTAAGAGTCAGTCTAGAGGGGTGATGAAAGGTTTGCCTCACCAAAACCTAAGCACCAGGATGCTGATTCCATCCACTATTTCTTTACACACAGGGAAAGCCTAGAAGGACAATTTTTGTGTGTGTTATGCTCTGCAGAGCTTGAGCAGTGTCCTAGTACTAAGCCCTTGCCAAGACTTTGCCAGACAGCTAGGTCATCTGCTCACCGAGGTCAATGTCAAAAAAATTTCATTTCCAAGTCAGGAGATTCGGGCTGATAACATCCACAAACCGGGCTGGAAATGCTGTTGGGCCAACTACATAGCAGTAGCTTTATGAGTAGTAAGTGTGCTAGGGGTAGAACTTCTGTCTGCTACCGGACTGAGCTACACATGGACTCTGAAGGAGGAGGAGGAAGGGAAATCAGCTCCGAGCTAGGAGGCGGCCAACATCCGAGTTCAGAGTGCTTATACAGCCAACACTTGACCCACAATGGAGTCAGGCACTAGCACAGATATTTTCAGAAATATCTTCTGACTCCTGTGTAGGACCGCACACCTCTTGGCCAATCCAATATCCAGACAAACATTACAGTGAGCCTAAACTATTGTTTAGTTAAAAGGCAGGTGGATTGAACCTACCAACTGAACAGATAAACCCAATGAACTAGGAAAGCAGGGCTACGGCACTGGAAGGTATTTCCACCAGACTTCCAAGACAGCAGACTGTGTAAACTCTCAAGAAGACTCAGTTGAAGACTTCATAAATATAACTCCTATTTTTGAGGGGAAGTGTACGAACAACCCCCAGAAAGGCATGCTACATATCCCCTTCAGGACAATTAAAATATCAGAACAACATACCATCCTTATTTGAAACATCTGCTGCTTCAGACACGAGGTCAACTTTCATGGGCTCTGCAGAAGTTTCCTCTTTCCCTTGCATGCCTGTAAGACAAGCCAAAGAAGGAGAAAAATCAATACTTACAGTACCCAATTAATGTATAATTCTCAGACTTCATCTGCCTAGTTTTTTTCTTTTTTTTTTTTTTTCTTTCTTTTTTTCTGGCATGCTCTTACCTTTATAGACTGCGACTGCTGCTGTATGGTGGCAGCCATTAGAGAGAAGGGCAGAGGATATAAGGGGAGGAACACGGTTTGAAAATAATTGCTTGAATATTTGTAGCTATCTGCACTCTTTTCTAACTGGGATTGTTAAAACCACATCATGGTGTGTGCTTCTGCCTCCCTGCCATTCTTTTCTCATCATTTTTGAAGAATCCCTTCTACTCACAAAATGCAATATATGATGGGGCCCTAATCACACTTACAAAGTTTCTCTAGCTAGCAGAATAAAAATAGATATATAGAGAGTTCAAATATACCGGGTAGTCAGACACAAACTAGAATTTGAATTTAGGAAAATGCATTTTATGGCTGTAACTCAACGTTTTTATCTCTTCTGCCTCAGGCTTGTCTGGAAGCTTAGATTCAATCTCCTAACAATATTTGAAATGGAAAAAAAAATAAAAATGGTTTTGCTGTTTTGTACACAGTTCTCCTAATATTCTGCCATTTACAGTGCTGAGAAGCTCATTTTTAGTTCATTTCCATCATGCTACTTCTCTGCTTTTGTGGCCGCTATAAAGCCTGTTGCACCTGTCCTGCGGCTGAACTCCTGGATGTCAGGTTAGCGGTTGCTAAGTGATCCAGACCTTTGGGTGGATATTATGAGACAGCAAAGTGTACTAAGAATTGAGACATTTCAAAAACAGTTTACTCTTAAACTGAAATAATTTACCTCTTCAGCTACAGAGATGAAATGCTCCCTGTGCCACAAACACCTCCTTCCCCTTTCTGTGGAAGTCTAGAGTGGTTTTTTTAAGTGCACTACATTTATTATGTCCATAAACATGTATCTACCACTGAAGTTTTCAGCCAGTTTTCCTTCTAATCGTATCTGCAAGCCAATGCACTGTCATGGAGACAGCATTAGTTTCCTCTCTGCTTGCTATGTTGGCAATGCTGCTCTCACAGGCAACTTACAGCACACTGCCTAGCGTCCTACCAAGCACTGAAATGCTAAAACAAGGACCCAGCACATACAGAGACCAATAAAAAACAGCCACCAAAAAGCTCAGTTAGCCATTGCAGCAAGCGTGGGGGAAAGTGCACTGGATGACTTTACAGTGATGGAGATGTCACCCATCATTTTAATAGATGTTACTTCTACTGCAGAAATCCTTCAGTGGATTGTCGTATCACCACCTCCACCTCTTCCTCACAAGTTTAAAATTATCTCGGCATACAAACAACAAAAAAATGCCTATAAACATCTGTGACTGCGAACTCCACATGTCAGTGAATGCCCGAGATGGTCCCTTTGCGGGTGCATCAAATCCATGATGCTTCTCCAGGGAATTCAGGAGAGCGAGCGTGGTTTTCTCCTGAGATTTCTAATGTACCAGCAGATCTAAGCTTTCCCAGCACTTGCCCACAGCTTTTTCTGGCTCACACAAAGGATAAACCCAGGTGACCCCACTGCGGAAGCATGCACACAAGGCAGGAACTTGTCAAGTACAAGGCTGAGAAGGTACGTTCAAAATCCCTGCCTGACTTCTCCTAGAAAAATCAATATGAAATCTGGGTAACTATGAAAGCACTGATTTATCAGGGAAGAGACACTGAAATTCAGGTTGTGCTACATTTTGATTTGTTGGGGGAAGCAGCTCTATGAAAAGCAAAATTTTGGAAAATCAACTGTCCCACGACAAGCGTAGGCTGCAGTGGGCACAGCCCTTCCCACCAAGACACTCAGATGTCTGATGTAGGGATTTGGGATCCCTGCTAAATACCAACACACTCCGGCTAGCAGCTGATGCCTCTGAATCCGACTTTGCCTCCTCTAAAACACCAACTATTAACCAAATAAAGCAGATACAATATGACAAGTTACGTCTTGGCTCCCAGTTTCTCTAACAGCTAGAGATACCTGATTGCTCTCCTGTTGTCAGCTCCTAAAGATGCTTGTGTGAAGTTCCCAGGCCCTATCCCGAGATCTCCCATTAACTAGCCGGCACGCCTGGCTTCACCATGCTGCCGAAAGGTTTCTGGCTTTCAGTTTCACAAATCTCTCATGCAGCTGACAGGTGCAAAGGATTATTGGCACAGCACTAGGTGAAGACAGAGCCTAATTAAAGAGAAGACATTTTGTGCATACGCATGTGTGTGTGCACACATGTGCGCATATGCTAATTCGGGCTGCTGTTGCAAGGACAAAAGCAGAAAGTGTTGAGGGCCCTCAATTCCAAAAGCTATAGGGTTGCCTCTCAGGGTGGGCAGAGAGAGGCTAGTGAGAGTAACATCATCAGCAGCAAATTTGCAAAATTATTTTTCGAGAGGTGTAGGACCATAAACATCATCAGAAGGACACTAATGTGTGTTCTGCTTTTTCACCTTCTTTCCAAGTCTGAATACCTGATTCCCCATCTCTTCTAGGAGGGGATTATGGCCATATCGGGTTTTTTTTATAGCGTATGTTGATTGTTGGATATTTTCAGCAATAAAATAATAGTGGGAAACAACATTCAGGGACAAACAAGGCAAAAGATGTTTTAAACCTTAACAAAGCTGAGCACCACCACAAATCTTGGGAGGAGGTTTGCACATTATATCATCCAATTTTTGCGAAGACTGTCAACCTCGGTTAATATAAGTCTTCATTTCTTCGCTCACTATTATTGTAAGTGGGGGACAGGAGCACGCACTATACTGCCATGCATGTGGAAAGGGTATTACCCAAAAAACTTCTTCCTCACTGTGCAGTAAAACCAAGTGCCACGCAGAAATGAGCCCATTTCACATAAACAGCAGAACTCGATCAATACTAAAACCACCTTGACAACCAATTTATTCTAGAGGCCTCCCCTCACCCCCTTGTTTTGATTGCTTCAGGTTAGAGCATAAACAAGTGAAGTACTTCGGGTCTCTGAGCAGGAGCTGAGAGTTACAAGGGGAGGGAGCCTGGGAGATACCACTTTCAATTTCAATTACCATTTCCAATTGCGCTCCTGACAGAGCTCGTTACCTGAACCCTTTGCAGGCTGGTTCCACAACCAGCCTAGCACTGAGAGACGACAGGCTTCCAGCATGGGCAAGGATGGCTCCCAGCCTTTTGAAATGCATAAGACAAGCATATACTAGGACGATAGAAATCTCTGTACTGTTCTTTCCTCTTTTTTCCTCCTTTACACTCACAATCTGTCAATAGTTCCACGAGGTTACAGCTAATACCCTGTTCTTTCTCTAGAGAATTGTCGTTCCAGATTCACATACAATTCCCAAGATTAACACGAAGATGTGGTGGTGGTTGGTACGTTAGCATCAATTTTAAAAGTGCCTGAGTACAGAGGTCAGACATCTATTCTCCTTACCCCTGATAAATCCTAATAAGTAAAAAGTGTAACGCTCCTCCTCCACCTCCTCCCTTTGCACAAGGTTTACATCCGTTTCAAGTGTTAAAGCAGGTAATTGTGCAGGCTCAGAAGCCGTAATGCAGAGCAATCTATAAAACTCATTTTTACCTGATCATCAGCAAGGTTTTGCTGTGTACTGAAGAGCGCCTTTGTAATCAGGAAAGAGAGGCAGGCTCCTCTCCCTGGTAATTCAAAGCAAAATCCCAGTGTAATGTCCCTGGAATTGACGAATCATTCCTGGAAGGCTCCTGAACTGGGTTTCTCCTCTGAACTGCCCACCTTAAGGGAGCTTATTTCTGTTTGTTGACTATCAAGGGAGCCTGGGAGTTCAGGGTGCCTCAGCAGAGCCCAGCCTTAGAGCCCAGCCTTGGCAGAGTCCTCACACCAGGTGTGGTAAGGGATTGTCAAGTGGGCTCTGAATCAGGAATCTGGATTTCTGCTATTAGTTCCTAGCTTGTTAGAAGGTTGTAGATTAGCTTTAAGAGAAACAGAAAAACAGATTTCATGTATACATGAGTTCTGTCAGTGCAGTCAGGCAATACCAAGGTAACTTAAATCTTAAAAACTCCCCAATTTTAGAAGCGTTGCAACTAACTGGGAAATCCTGGCCCTAAGATCATTCTGAATATTTGAGGAAGAAAAGGGTTATCAATAATACAACAGTCCAGATGAATACCTCTATTTTTACAGGCTAAATGGCAAGGTCATTATTCCTGTAACATGTCTGCCCAGCAGTTTTGGGTATTGCCACAGCATTCTAATAAAATACTATCCTGCCCATGGACAATTTGCAACCGGGGAAACTCATTAGTCATAAATTATTTGAAGAGCAGTTGCTTCTACTCACGTTTTACACTCTGAAAAAAATCACCTCTGTCATTATGCAATATGAAAATCACATCGCAGCTATTCTGAACGATCCAGATTGCCCTGATTCATACCCACCGAATAAAATTTATTATTTTGAGTTTAGCTGTAAATATGCTTCCCCTCATTGGGAGACTCTGAGAGATGGAGACTCATTAAAATCCAAATTTCTCTGGTTAAAATTTGAAGGCAACATTTTTCATCTGCAGCAACAAAAGAGACAGACAAAGCTTTTCTGACCCACAGCTGCATTGTCTTATCTGTCAAAACCAGTTCCATTTTTCTTGCTCTGCAAATAGCCAGGTCTGTTTTTTCCTTCTTCCCCGTCATTTCACTGTAGCTCTTAGCTAATGTGACTGTCAAGCCTTCATGTACTTTGTTTACCGCTGTATTTTAGCAGCATTATAAATGCTGCTTCACTTAGAAACTGAAGCTGTCTGTGATACGAGGGCTCAGCTTGACTCCTGTTCGACACCTCCATCTGGGATGACTGACCCTTTTAAGCAGACCAGATTCTACCACATAAAAGATTTATACTGTCTTCTTGTACGGCTCTACATGCAAAACCACCCAACTTGCTGCTCTCAGGCCTCTAAAACAAACACAGCAATTGTGGTCTGTCTGTACTTTGTTATGTTCAAGTCAGCGGGCAGTTTTCCCTCTCGTTATCCTTTTGCCACACACAGGTCGAGCATGACAGTGCCGAGTCTGCAGAATGGCAATGCCGCAAAGGCGCCTCTCGCTATTCGGTGTGGCTTCATTGTCAACAAACGTCTCCATCTGTTAAATCAGGAACATTCTACCTTGATAAAAAAAAACCACCAAAACCAAACAACCCAGCAATTAGGCATCACAGAGATGAAAAGAAAACTCAAGGATGCAGATTTCAGAGGAGGGTGTGCTGGCTGGGATGCTAGCTTTGCTGGGCTTTTGAAGGCACTGAGCATCATTTCTTAATGCCGTGTGTGGGCTGTCAGGATTCATGTTGCAGCCCCTTCATCGTTAAATGGAGTGTTTACCCTCCCTTTTAGCATTTTGGCTTTGTCTCCCAGAGTAACCCAGTGCAATGAAGCTCCCCATCCCTCCACTGTAGCGTGCATCATCTCAGCTCTCAGTGTTTGTGCACGCAACTGTACCTAAAGGCATCGCACTGCTTCCAGCCACTGTTATTTCCAGATCAAGCTGAACCGCAATTTTTTTTAACGCGATTTAAAAGTGTCTAAGATCCGCTTATCCCTATCCCCTTCCAGCCCTTTATTAAACATACTGTTAGTAAATCTCATTATGCCTCCTTTTCCCTAAAGGTAGGAATGGGAGGCTAGTGAGGATTGTCTCTCAGTGACATGGTCCGTAAGACCCATACAAATTGGGCGTCTCTAAAATAGCTAATGCCCATCAGGAAGTCTTTGTATCTTTTGTCTCTCTGTAACAACAGGATAAACCTGCACACAGCAGGCTCTTGACGAATATGAGGGCATATCGTTTTAATGAAAGCCCTTTTCTGTTGGTTTTTTTTTTATTATTCTGAAAAAGCCTTAGCTGTGTAAGGGGCCACGCTGCTGTCTTCCAGACACTCTTTCTGTGAAACCTCTCATCAGAGAAGAAGCCTGCAGCACAAGATATCTGAAATGGAGCACCCAGAAGCTTTCATCACATTCCTCAATTGCTGGCTGTTAACACAACTAAAATGTTGCTTGGTTGCATCCAAACCAGTAGACCACCTGTCCCGAACGGCTTCCAAAGCCCTTGTGCTCCATTCCTCTGCTTACAAATAAGGCAGGCAGTGTCCTCAGTGGTAGTATGAAAAGGGAAGGGTTTCTGAATGAATAGAAATGGCATGATTATTTACCTTTCCCATTCTGTCATTTTTCCTGCCACCTTCAACCATTTATGAAACTCATAAGTGATTTGGTTCAGTTCCTGATCACTAGCTTCCTGATCCTCAAAAGCTGCGTAGGTGTGAGGAATTACAGCACTGAAGACCCTTTTGTGTAAGCCGCAGGAACCCTCCATCTCTCCTAAGGCTCAGCTTTCACCAAGGGGAATGATGTATGGCATTCAGAAATGCTTTTCTAACTCCGCAGCCATGGGAGCAAGCCCGCTGAACGACCGCCAGCTGCCAGAACGATACCTGCACCTCCACTCCCATTGCCGCATTATTTGCTCCATGCACTCACCGTGCTCATTGCCACGTACCTAGCTCCTCTCCAGCTGTCCTCGTACAGCAACTTCAATTCCTCTTTGCACCACTAATCTGGGGTGAGGACTTGGTCCTTAATTTTGAAGAACTGATCCAGGACCCCAACAGCTTTAACAGGGCTTGCTTTCCCCTCCAACACAAACAACTTAATAGCTCGTGCTGCCGCTGGATTTTCCATCAGCACATACTGTGCCCCTATTCCATTTCAATCTTGCCTTCACTGTATTTTCTGAGCTTTTCAAATGATCTTGTGGCAACCACAGCAAAGCAACAGACTGTGACAGAAAAGAGGTCCTGGATCTCCTAAGTAGGCCAGATTTGTCAGAATGCCATGCTTTATCTCAGAAAAGGGAAACAAACTTTCCATTGCCTCCAAAGGAGCCACTCCAAACAGAAGAGACCACGCCGGTCCTTAGCCCTGAGCAGCTGCATGGGAACTAGGTGGGTCCTGGGAGTGAACAGAAACCATATTTATAAATGAAATTATAAGGAAAGAGTGGGTTGGGAGAGTGTAAGAACCTGAGAGGACACAAATAGCGAATTGCCCAAGAACTGGAAGTTAGAAAAGTTCCTTTCAGACAAGCAGTCTCATCTGTCATGAAGACCCCTCTTCCTGGCTACAGCAGAGAGGACGATGGGGTGAAAAAGCACACCATCCACACAGGGCAAGAGGAGGCTTTGCCTGTGTTTCTGATAATGTGCAGGCGGGGCTGCTCACCCTTATTGCTGCAATCATTTATTTCTGGGGTCACTGCTTCTGAAAGAGATTACTGCTGAGTCAAAGCGTAGCCTTGGAAAATATTCTGTTCAATTCCTTTTCAAGGAGACTATTTGCCAAGTATATGAAGAATGAGTTTCAAAGTAGCAGGGAACAGCAACAGAAGGGTAAATGAGGGTGTATGGATCTACCTGAAAGGCAGTAACTATATACAGTGTGGGAGAAAGACTCTTTCCTGTTATTTATCCAGAGACTCCAACCTAATTTAAAATTAAACAGGATATTCAAAACAAGGAGAGGCACATGAAGTTCAACAAAGTTCTGCTAATAGATGTAACCTTACAGGTATGCTGTAATTCTCAATCATTTTGTGATGTAAAGATACAAAAGCCAGCATGAAAAATAAAAATTAACTAAAAAGCCCAAACCCCCAAACCTCAACAAAAACTTGGATAACCAGAGGCAGAGTATACAACACACCTGGCTGAAACATTTTGCTCTTTGGAAAGAATACTTGCCTTTCTAAAGGCTAGTCACCTCCTGACCAAGCACTCCCTTAATTTTCAGAGACTTGATAGCTTCCTAAAAGCAAGCTGAACGTAATAGGAAACTCATTTGCTTAAAAAGGAGTGGTCATTGTGAGCACTCAATAACAAAGACCATACGTTTGATACTTGTCATATCTTTTTCCCCTACTGAGACGCATGATCAATAATAATCTTTCAAAAACAATTACAGAAATGTACACACACACACACCCTTTTTTCTTTTTTTTTTTTTTTAAACTGAGTTCTGCTCGAACTCCTTCAAAGCCAAAATTTTATAGTCAGTTTTAACTACATGGTGATAAACACAAATCTGCTATAAAGGACTAATTTTGCTACTGAGCTTCTCACCTGTTCCAGTTCTCAGGGCTGTTGTTTCAGACCTGGATGGTGACTCATCAAAATATAACAGATGTTTAAATAAAACCCACACAGAGGTACACTTGTGTGTATACATTTACATTCAAGGGCAGTAAGCAATTTTTCATAAATAAATGGCTGGGAGTTGTTTTCCCTTTGTAAAGGAGGGAAAAGCTGAGTGATAGATGGCAGTGCTTGTTACCCAAGGTGATGCTCCCCATTCTGCTCAGGAAGCACCACGCGCCCCGTGCAGAGATGCCATCGCTGAAATCTGGCTTCTGGAGATTTGCGTGGCTTTCACTGTCAGAGGATGTCATTAATGCTGACTGCTGCCCCGAGAAAGCCTGGCATCCTCCTCTACAGCAGTGAAACAGCCAACACCAGCCAGCCTCAAAGGAATGGGAGAGAAAGCAAACATATTGCAAGTGCTATATTACCTCCTAAGCCTGGATACCATTTTTAATTTCTGCTCGTAACTGGATGAATATGAGAGCAAAATTTTAAAACGATGACATGGAGTAAGATGTTTCCCCAGGAAATACGAGAACTACATCAGAGCAAGGGGTGGTCTAACCTCCCGCTGCCCTATGCCAGCAGCCAATAACCACGTTCTCCTCTGAACACAGAGCATATAGAAATATGCCATGAGGGGGCCAGAACCCCCAAATCTGCCAGAGGGAATTGCACACCACCTACTCCCAAACTGAGACAAGCCTAAAAGCACAGCCTAGCTACTATAGCTGCCATTTCAGCTCCATGGTGGCAATCATGCTCTTTTACCCATTTCAGCAGCATGTCTTAAAAGTCAGCCTTTACCGCTGACATTTTGGGGCGCGAGGGAGATGCAGAGCCAGACAGCAATAGCGTAGCTGGTGTTTAATACTTGAAATGTATTTGAAAAATATTGAAAAAAGTGTCCTCCTGACACTTGCCTCCTCCCATGAGGCCAAGAGTATGTCCAAAACACTGAAAAGCACAATGGATAAGATGACTCTGTGGGTTGCTTTTACAAAAAGGTAACCCACCAACCTGGGTGTTACCATCTGCACTGTAGGAGCATATCGCCACATGATATTGGCTTGGCCAGTATTTCCTGGCAAGGCTAAAGACTGGATTTAGACTACCAAATCAATGATGTTTATTTGCTCTACTTCTTGGAGAAAATTTTAAGACCAAATTCGAAATTCACAGCATGGGGCAGAAAAATTTTGCCCACAACACAGCTTCCAGAAAAGCAATTTTGCGGGCCAGGAAAAAGCAAGTGTCAGTACTGGCAGACATACACTTGCTTCTTTTCCTTGCAGAGAGCCATTATGCAGTGTTTTCTAAAATTGTAAATGTTCTTTCTCACTCACAATGGGAAACAACACTAATATGCATCACAGGGTGTGAGATAAAATGTGCGGCGCTATTGTTGCCTTTGATTTGTCTTCCATTTATATCAGCTCTCAGCAAGAATTACACAAAGACAGAGCTGCAGATTTTTCTTCTCAACTTTTTCATATTTCATCCTTTGTTTGGTTCATAAATTCTAGGGTCTAACTAGGATGTTACATCAGAGGCAGGAATTTACATTTAGATAACAAAATGCAAAGAATACTAACAACCATAATCCTCCCTCCTCCAAACAGCTCCAGAGTACTTCCCAACTGACCTCAGCTTTGTAAAACAGGGATCTGGCTTATTTGCTTTAAGCTGAACATTTCTTTCTCTTTCTGCAGTAACCTAACATCCAGGGGTTTATTTTGGTTGGGTTTGTTTGGTGGTGTGGGTTTTTTTTTT
>JAVJGI010000035.1:8710661-8813850 GCA_035590275.1 Ibycter americanus | reverse complement strand
CAGGTAGCAGAAACCCCCAAGAACAGTGTTCTGATTGCAGGACACTTGAGAGACAGCTTTTCTTCTTCAGGACCCTATACAAGGACTTACTAGTGGTGGGCAAGCAAAAGCCAACTATGTGCTTAGAGCGACAGTAAACCTCTCCAGAGAAATCCGCAGTCAGGTTCATCAGCTCTGACATCTGCTGACATTGGCACCCAGGTCCAGTGATTTACCAGATGTGCAGCCCAGTGCAGATGGCGGGGGCAAGTAGTGGGGACCTTTTCGTCTTCCAAACAGCTTTACTCCTAACACTTCCCCTTATGCGAGCTCATTCCCACTGTTTGAAGAGGTCCATCCTGCTGTTATTGGTCACTCTGACAACTTTAAAAGCGGGAGAACAAGGGATCAGAAATTTACTCTAGGTTTCACATGTATTAGACACTTAGTTGCATCAGAAGAAAGTAAATTCAAGTAGCAAGTTAGACCAAGGCTGGCTTACGACCAGACCATTACTGTTATATTGGGTAAAAATTGGAGCAACGCGTTTGGAAAGCTTAGGCACATTTTTTTCTCAACCATTTTGCCTTCACTCCAAATTACTGAAGATTCCTCAAAGTCCTGTTATATCTTGAGGCACCAAATAGAAACTGGAGGCCAAAGAGACAAACCACATAACACACAGTCTGAACAAAAGCCTTTAGGAAAAAAGGAGGGGAGGGGGGTGACTTTTCAGGTTTGTCTCAATATGTTTCTTATCAGAGAATATGCTTTCCAGAAGACCAGGATTTTTCCCTTTAGCACTGGAGATTGTATCCCCTCTTTCCATCAAACACACTTTTAACACAGAGGTTGTTCTAGATGCCAGCAGACATAGGTCAGTATTTTCAAAAATAGGTGACTAACATTAGGAGCTCTTTAGAACAGAGTTTAGATCCTGATTTTCAAAAGCTCCAAGCACCCAGCAGCTCCAGTTGGCTTCAAAGGGTCTCACTTCATAAGGTGTTTGGGATGTGCTCAGCATTTTTGAAAATCAGGCCACCTATTTGGGATCCTAAACACGGACTTAAAAATTCAATGCCAATTCTCACTGCACTAAGGATGACACCACCCCTCTAACCCCTGCTTAGAAAGCTCACTGACATTATAACTAACAATATGGCTTTTGCCTTCTTTTTCCCACAACAGAATTTATAGAAGTGCTACTAAAACTGTGTCTATCATGAAAACTGGCAGACTCTTGTGTCTAACAAGATAACTATAATTTTCCTTGAAGCTATTGAGCAAGTCTATACATCTCCCAAAATCCTCTTAATAACTGACGGCTAACACAGGTTCCTTACAATAGAGTGTCCTGAAGGTCAGCCCGAATACAGGAGCAGAAATGCCACATGCCACATGAAAGTACTGAAACCCAGTCTGGCACACTGCAGTACTTAGTCCTTCCCATAATGCCATCCCCTTGCTATGGGATGCCAGAAAACTTACAGGCTTATACCTGGGATCTTAGCACCAAAGACAAGACCTCTACCAATTAAGCCAGAAGAGAATAATTGTGCTAATGGTTGATAGCACCAGGCTTTTGTCCTGCTAGAGGATGACATGCACACATTAAAAGCATTTCCTCAAGCTGAACTCCTTCAGATTGCTGGATGTGGACCACATTTTATGATTTATTCATAATGAAGAGCTTCTTAGCTCATGAACTTGCAGATGCCCACAGCCCTTTCATTATACAGCTTTCAACTATTCTGGGCTTAAAAAAATTAAAATTTTATATATATATAAAAACTGATACAAGGATTCCACCCTTGGGTCAAACAGCAGCAACATCTTCCCTCTTCTCCCCTTGAGTACCCACAGCTGGAGGACAACACAGAGCTTTTGCCAGCACATAGAACAAAGGTCAGAATTAGGGGCTACAGATGTGCACTATTTCTTATGGCCCAGGTCTGCAAGAATTTGTACGCTGGTGTAAGGATTGCCACTGCCCACAGCCTCCACAAAGGCTTCGGTGTCTGTTACTTTCATGGGAACTAGCGAAGCTTTCAAAAGAATGCAAAAAGTGCTAATCCCCTGGTGCAAGTGATTTCAGTCTTGACAGACGTTTTCCCATAGTCACAGATAAAACTGAAGGATTCAGCCATAAAGGATTAGGAGTGGTGTCACCTAGAATTAAGTCACTGGCTTTGAACCATGTTTTTGTTCAGCCCTGTCAACAACAAATTTCACAATTTTAAAAACAAGGATTATTGAGTTTCTTTAACTATATATATATATATGTATCTCGATTTCCTGAGTAGGTTTAAAGGTCTAGACAGTTCATGTTATATTGTTTTATAGTTTCCATTTTTTACTATACTTCAGTGCACTAAAACCCATCAATCTGACAGTCTGAGGAGACTCAAACAACTTCTTTTCACAGCTGTACACAGGATGTTTCTTATGTATATAAGGAAAGCAAGGAATTAAAATAAACACCTTGCATGGCTCTCTTCACATAGAATCTATTTTAAATACTACAGACCCTAAAAGGGGAGGGCCTGCTACATAGAAACTTGGTGGTCTTTGCCTAAAGAGTTTATAGTTCACAGCAAAGTAGATAAATATCTTGCCCACTTAGCTCCCCTGCTATTCTGATGTAAGCAGCTAAAGGAGGTCCCTACACGCTATGTGCTTTAAGTTAAAAGTCTGCAGCCTTTCAGTTGTCTGGTGCAGAGGTTACCTGGGGTGGTAGGGGAGAAACAAGCCTTGTGCCTTAACGGGTTGTTTCAGTTCACACTGAATAATGGCGACAATGCTGAGCACTGATGGAAAATCTTACGAGGGTCCTAAGCACAGACTACCAGTGATCCTCGGCCTGGTAAAACCTGCCGTAACTTGGGAGTACTGTGCAAAGCTAACTTTGACTTAGTACCATGCGCTACAAGTTGACAAGGAATTTGCACGGCAGAGGCTAACCTGCATACACATGACAACCGCTGTTTTCAGGTTTGTTCAAGAAATACGGTCTTGCAAAAATGCAACAGCTGAACCTTACTTAAGTCTCAAACGTACCTCAAGCAGGGGGAAGGAGGAGAGAGTCTCCATGCCATGCCACATCACATGGCAGCTCGCAGAAGTTTTGGCTGCTTTGAGTCCCGCCATCAAAGCTTGCAAAAGCACCTGGCTCAGGCTGGAGATGGGCCGAGCAGTCGGCAGCAGCCCCAACACTGTGCCAAAGCCACTGCAGCTACTGCACCCCACAGACAGTGGGTGGTCCTGCTGCACAGGGAGCTGACTGGAACAGCACATGTGGAGTTGATCAAAATATTTCTAACAAAACCTTTTCCTGAATCAAATTACTACCCCCCACTCCCCTTTTTAAAAGAACAGATAGTTTTATGGGAAATGTCATGTTTTCAGGGAGTCACACAAATGTAGCCTGAGAAGCCCAAGATTTCCAGAGAAATATTGTTGGCTCTCATCAAAACTGTGAACTGAAGCTATAGATTTCCATTTAAAAAAAAAAACCCAAAACCAAACAAAAACCCCCACGAACGACAAAAGATGGAAAAATCCTTCCAAATTTAAAAGGAAATGAGTATTTTTTGATTTTGTAAAAAAATTTGATGGAGGGAGGAAGAAGAGGGAAGAGCTTCTGACTAGCTAGCAGGAAGCACCTATTAGTGTATGTACTAGTCGTTCATGCAACAAGTATTTGTGGCAGAGCCAAACAAGCTATTCTTTAACCAGCAGGAGCTGGAGGAAGCCTGCTGGTCACAGATGATACATGTATAAGACAGCAGTACAACTGTGTTGGAAGGCTATGAAATGGATGCTCCAAGTAGGCTGATAAGCATGCAAAGCCATGAAATTTAGGCTGTGTACTCCTTGGGTAGAGACAGCAGTGTATGGCACCCTGCACGATATTACCAGTTCAAGTTTAGGAGCTGTGTTGCATGGCTATATGGCAGTAACGATTAATGAGAACAGTAACAATACTAATGGTTAGAAAGATGCCGCTTATCCTTCTGCGTGTTCCCTGTCAGCAAAATTCTTCACTTCAGTTTCATTTCCTTAATACACAGTAATTCATAACCCATGAGACGACTTAATAGCGTACCAATTACTGCACAATAGAAAGCATAATGAAAACAAACCCAAATTAAAGCTCGCTAAGTTCAGTTTACCAACTCTTCATTCTCACGGCATGTATGCTACAGAAAGCTTAAAAGTTCAGATCCATTTTATTTCTGCCTGTCCTCAGGTTTACTAACTGAATTAATGCAGCTCCTTCCCCAGCCCAAACATGAAAGAACTCTGCAAATAGCTGAAAGAAACGATAAGGACTCCAGGTGACATAGATCACACACCGTACACAGAATTACTTCCCCAGAGTGAGCATTTTGTGACATTCATCATTTAAGTTCAGTCCTTGGAGTGCTGCCATCGTGGTCATGCGCAGCCGGCTCTCTGCTGATAGAGCCGAGCTCATAACCAAAGGCCATCCCTCCCGAGGGCAGCGCAAAAGCGATTTGAATATCAGGCCTCAGGAAAGGGGGTTTGCTATCCTTAGCTGGTTTTATTTCAAACAGTCTTTCAAGGACTGCTAGTGGGCCAATCAGTTTCGGTGCGTGATGTTTTATAGCAACAAAACTGTGAGGTCCCCAGGAACTAGAAACCAGTGAAACGTGGAGAAAAGATTGCCTTCTTGCCAAAACAAAATTCCCGGTAATACACAGTGTTGGATCAAAGACAAAGTACTTTGCAGAAACACAGAACTTCCACAAACCTTGTCACAAAGGCTTTGGGGGCTGCTGGGTGACAGCCTCTCCGGTGTCCTCGGCCACTCCAGCTGAGCACAGCCAAGGCTGGACCGGCCTCCCGCCCCCTCCTCCAGCTTCCCTATGGACATATCCTCCCAAGTCCAACTTATCCCCCACGTGGGGACACGCATCACCAGCGGCAGGGCTGCTCAGCGAGGGACTGGGGAGCCCCTGCTGCTCTAGGCAATGCCTCCTCAGCAACTCCCAGCAGCAAGGCAGTGAGAGGATGAGCGAGGCAGTAATTGTGGAGCGTGCCCAGCAATTTGTACCTGCTGCAGTTGCTCTCCAAGGGTTAGAGCTCATTCGCTTACTTCCAAAGCCTGCAGCAGGCCTGACTACTTCAAGCTATCAGATAGCATAGGGACACCGTAAAGCATGGAGCAGCCTCAAGCGGTGCGTTTCTTTCTGCATGTACACCTTTTGGGTCCTGGGGTCTTTGCCCAAAGACTCCCCCACCCCCCAGTCAATTAAAAGAAGGTGCAAAATACTAGAGAAATGGCATTTCCTAGCAATTCTGACAAAGTACGCAACCAGCTACTTTACAAGCAGACTTTGAAATGCCATTGGCTTGCTTAGTTCTGAGCACATTCCCAGGGAGAATGTCAGGTCGCATAACTCATTTGTTATCTTTACACAGAGGAGCTCCGCTAAGCACCAGCCATCATAAAAATACTAACATTTCTTTCTGTGGAAAACAAATATAAAAGAAAAATGCAGCATCTCTCTTAAAAAAAAGCCAGTTAGCACTTCAAAGATTACCACATGGTCTGTAAATAGCAATGTCAGTACACCGGGGAGCTGCACTCCTCTTTGTTTAATGACAGCCTGAGTTACTCAAATGGAGGTAGCAATGTTACAGGCCTTCCCCGTGACACAAAACTACATCGCACATTCATTTAGACACACTCTTTGCATTTTATTTCCCTCGCTGGCTTAAAAAATACCAAGAATTGGAATAGCGTAAGAACAGCATTTCAATCTAGCCTTCCATAAAGCACTGCTCTCCTTTGGGCAGTATGCACCCAGCAACATCTACTTTATATATACCATGAAGGGGAGTGTCAGGGAGAAAACTGCAGTAATTGAGGTCATGTCCTCCATGTTGTGAAGAAACCTCCTCCCACATTTTTTCGTCACCCATGGACACTTTCATGTATTTACAGCTAGCCGTTTTAATTATATCTAAATATTTATCTCCTGAGTGGCTAAATTAGTAGGTATTTAATTCTAGAGATGCAAACACCTGATGGCTGGGCGCTCTTATTTGCCTGTAAATGTGAAACACAAGCCACTGAATTCAATTATGTGGCAAATGTCCACAGGTACCTCTGAGGTATCCGACATCCCACACAAAATCTGTGCTTCGCATGCTTAAACAGTTATCTCATGCTTTATAGGGAGGGAGGGAAGAAGGGAAAGAGTTGTGGTTTGGCTTTTTTTAAAATCTCATTTGCAGTCGTACAGCTAAAGCTTGAAGATTAATAATAAAAGTGTGTACGTGGCAATGCAGAAACAAATGCTGTTCAATGTCAAATACAAAGCAAGATGCAAATTTATTTTTCTGTTAATTAACCAAGCTTTCATCTCAACTGCTCTGATCTGTAAACAAAGCTCACAAGCTAGTTTCAAACAACTCCTGGAATTAAGCAAACAAACAACAACAAAAACCCCCTAAACCAAAACACCCCAACCCAACAGTCTCCTAGCACTGGTTATCTAATTACATTTGCCATTTTTCATTCAGGGGGACCTAAACAGATTAAAGAAGTTAAAAGCAACAGTACTCGGGTGCTGGCCTAAGGGTGACAGCCCTCCTCTGACCACCACCAGCCATCAGAAACTGCCAAACACTGCCAAGAACCAAGGGGCATCTCTGAGTATTCTGAGAGACAAGAATGGGAAAGGAAAGATGGACAGAAGGATGGATGGGAGGACAGACAGAAGGAAGGAACAGAAGAAAGAACAAATGACTGGTCCCCAGCACTAATAACATTACATTCTCCTGCAGCTATGCCTAGCCTCTAAGGATTTGCTTTCCAAGCTCTTTATTGAAATTGTTCAGGTCCTTAACTGATCTCCTGAGGGGTGAATCGGGGCGGGGTGGTGGTGGTGGGGGGCTGAAAAGCCTTAAGCTAATTAAGCATGGCTGAGACATGCTTCATGAGATGGGAAAAACATGAAGCTTTTGAAAGGGTGAAAAATCTCCAACCATCTGGCAGTGGCGTTGCTGAGAGAAGAAAGAGGAAGGACAAAGGGGCAGCTCTCTGCAGTGAGAAGGTACAGGACTCCTTTAATTACTGGGTCACTGAGACCATTACTGCTCCACATGCCTGTGAAAGCCCCCAAAACAAGCTTAGGAGGCTCGGCAAAACCAACAGCTCTGAGCAAGGAAAGCATTTGCGAGAAAGCAAATTGGAGCAGCTTTCCCCAAGATACGTCTGCTAATTAGAAATGATAAGTAATAGATGGGGGTGGTGAGGCCCCTGGATCAGAACAAGACTTTTTCCGGTGACCTCTCTACCTGTCTCCTCCGATTGCCGTTCTCCGAGGCCCTGCAGATGGTGCTCTCTTTAAATTAATGCCACCCCGCCAGCCAGAAGGAAGCGTCTGTTGTACTTGGCAATACAGGTGAACAGCCTGCATTTAGGTTTCAAAATGAATGCCCCAGGTGTTTCATCAATATGGCAAACAGCTGATGTGCTCCAGCCTCTTCAGGCCTGGTTAAGGCTCATCTGTGTTTTCCCATCTCTAAGACTGGCTAAAGAAAATCACAGCATTCAGAGGGCAAACTTCACACACCGGAGCAAAGTCTGAGCTATCTTTGCTCTAAATGGCTTTGTCAGCCACAAACGGCAGAAGTGCCAGTGTGATCCAAATGAAGAGCCCTCTCCTGCCTTCTCCTCTCAAATGAGCTGGATACGGCTACGGCTGACTACAGGTGCAGGCTAGCAAAGAGCAAGCTGGTTTCGACACCAGAAGCTGTGACCATACCCTTGCCAAAAAGCAGCGCTATGCTAACTCTCGCTTCGGGACTTGAATATGTGCAGCTGATTTCCTTCCCTCCTACATGCAGATTCTTCTTCAATTATTTCGGCTGTGTGCTGTGATCCAGTCAGATTCACCAGCTGAGCTAGAGCAGGCTATATCCATCCTTGGATGGGAGACCTGATTAAAAGAAGGAAGCGGTACCGGCAATCTAACACATTGCATTGCGCTGCTGTCTCCAGGACCAGATGTAAAACCCAGACCTTGACTACCTGTGGTCGTTAAATATCCTGTAGCAGTTGCGAAAAGAACAAAAAACCCTATTCTTCAGCCAAATCTCAACGTGAATTTCTCTCCACTAGGCATCCCTTGAAGGTTCATTTGGAATGAGTTCCTGTGTCTTAAACTATCACACTTTTAATTCAGTACAGTTAAACATTGGCTGCATTTAATGCCAGAGGGAACAGTTTCACAAGCAGATTCTGTGATCTCTGTATATATCAGTTTCTAAGATAACTTGGGTTCCTTTAGATAGGTACCGGGTATATATGTGTTTCTTATCATCTGCTTTTCTTGCTCACACACTTCAAGAGCCAGCTGGATCTGCAAGCAGAACTGCATCCAGAAAATCTATTCCCCTCTACATCCTACGTAATGCTGGAAGCAAGCAATATTAGAAATATTGTTTAAGGACTTCTTTTTTCTTTCTTTTCTTTTTTAAGCAAACTTGCTCAGGTTGCAGGCCCAGGAGATTCAAAACCAAGCTAAAAAAGCATCCAAACTTTTGGAAACTTATCTGAAAAGCGTCTATGTTCCAGCCGGCCCTTGATGCTGTGGACCGTGCAGTTCAAGACTCAGGTTTATAGATACAAGCAGATTCATGGTGAGACAGGCATTAAAAAAATCAACAGTTGTATAAAGTGACCACAATAGCTGTTCTTACTACACACTGGACAGTTACTACTTTGGAAGACAGGCAGATAAGACAAAATCACAGAGGACGCCAGTTTTGCCATTCCAAGACCAGTGAGGGACTTGTCAACTACAGTCATCTAAGAGGAACTGTAAAATATCTGCTGTCCCAAGGAGGAGGTCTCAGAAAATCAGAGCACAGCTCTGGTCTCTTTTAGAGATCCAGCTTTGTAGGCCATCGTGGCCACCAGAAAGGAGCTCCATCTATCCAAAGGAAGGACTGGGTATGCTGGTAGGGCCCACAGCAAAACGCTGTGAACGTGTGAGGTGAGATGCTACGAGGCAAGGCCAGGACTGAACTGAGATGTGATTGTAGCAGCCATGCCAAACTCGGAGCCGTGAGCACCCAAACCCAAGTGAGGGAGAGGGACCACGCCAGTGCTTACCCTGCAGGGTTTCATACCCTACTGATCACAGCATGCTGGAAATAAATCCAAATTCAAGTCCCTCTCTGTGCTGGAAGGGGTTAATCCCCAACCCTCGTGTCCTAGAGATCCCTGCAAGGCAGCCATGAGGGAAAGCCCTTTCCATGCATATTGGGACACCATCCATGAAAATGCATAACATGCTGAGCCCCTTCAACACTTACAGCAAAACAAAAGGCAGTGTAGCTGCTGTACACTTGAAACAGCAAGTCCAGCTCAGTTTTCTGTCCTTTCCAGACCAGCTGGGTCCCGGGCCGATGGAGATGCCGTGCTCAGGTACCAGCACCCCAGAGAGGGGGAGATGCTAAGACACAGCCTTGCTGACTACCTCCCTGTTCAGTCTGTGAGTTTTTCTGCTAATCTTCCCTGTTGCCTGGACATCTGGAAGAATCAGGCAATTTAATTTCCTTGAACTGAGCTGCTGGAGTTAGGTACTGATATTACAGCACAGCGACATCTTATTTTGAAGCACCTGAAGTACCTCTATTTGCGCTCATTTGACTCTTTTGTGCTATGTTTCAGGCTGACAGATGATACAAACACATCCAGTGAATGCATTTTAACTGATGAAACACCTTGTAACTGCGATAGCATTTGGCTACAAATTGGGAATCCCAATTTTTCCCAGGCACCGAGACAGTGACCTTGCCACCCTGACCCCCTAAGTATATAAGCCTGTTGTTAGCTGTAACCAGGGGGCAATGGAAAAAAGATTATTAATTTTTTCTTCTCAGAATCCAGAATACAGTTTAACTGGTTCTTTATCCAGGTAAGAATGGTATATCCTGTAAGCGAATGCTTATTTCCTCCACAGAGAAAATGCCGAACATGTAAACATGCCATCTTTTCAAGGGCTGTCAAGTAATGGAAGTATTGAGTGTTTTTTGACAGGATGTTGTAAATGGAATAAAGGTGTTTTTGGCCTCTGCGGTAGCTATGATTACTGGCAGAGCTGTGCCCTTCACACTAGTGATTGGAGAACAAACAAACAAACAGACTGCACATCTGCAAAGGGGAATAATGAGACAAAAGTCTTATGTGTCCCAACGTTTCAGGGTAAAGACCCTGCACCAGTGAAACAATAACAAAAGGTGTTTTGTGGTTGAAATCTGCCAGCTGCAGAAACCTACGGATTTTAAAATTCAGGATGGATGTCACAAGTAAATTCTGAACCTAGGAGAAAAATCCTTAATAACTGTTTGAGCAAAGAACAGTGTTAATCATGTATGAAACTGTAAAACACATAAACAGTATGGAACACTAATGAGCATCCCAGCACGTATATGGGTAAGTAAAAGACAACGCCATTCCACACTTCATATTTCTCTTGGATCTCTCAAAAAAACCCCAAGTGTTTTTGCAGTTGCCTATAGACTGTCTATAGCTGCAACGGAAAGGGCATCATCCAGAGCACCTGCTTTGCTGGACTAGTTTAATTGCAGCTACAAACACATTCACAGCACAAGGACAGCTCCAGAGCTATGCAAAACCCCAAAAAGGAGATGCTGAACTTTTTGTTAAATTACAGGAAGTCACAAAGAGCTGCACTCCCACACCAATACGGTGAGATACCACTACTGCGTGATTAAGATACAGATGCAGCCACAGAGATGTAGGAGGTGAGATTAAATGCTAGGTGCCTCCCTGGCAGATGATTCATGGTGACTAGAGACAGGGTCAGCTTGGGCTGCTGGGCTTACACTATGGGCCAGGTATACTGGTAGGTGACCTCGCACCTCAACTGGAGGCGAAACATGACAAAAGCCAACCAAGAGGAGAAAAACCGCTCCAGATGGAAAGATCTGCTCAAGAGAACACTCACCTGTCAACTGCATGAGGAAAAGGTGAGGGGACAGAAAACCTGCTGCCAAAAATTATGGGTGACAGGCAGAAAGAAGGAGGAGAAAATCCAGAGGTATGAGGAAAGCATAAAGCTTCAAAGATCTGAATGAGACCAGGTGAGATTTTTCCTGCTCTGGGTCTGCAGTAGTGACAAGCAGATCTAATCTCAGTTGGGGTCATGCCCTATCAAAGTAATCTCCACTTTACAAGTTGTAGACACATCTTCCCCCTCACTGTGTAATAGTCTCTCCTTGTACAGCACTGGCCTTCCTCTCCAAGCACCAGGAGCAAGGGCACCTATGAAGCAGTGGTGTACCTTCCCGGCAAAGCCAACACCGTGGGTATGCACAGAAGAGAAAACAGAACAGAGCTGAATCAAAAAATGTACCTCCTGACCCACCTGCCAGTATGCAGAGTGAGTAAATGCCACCCTTCTCATATGAAAACAGGGTTAACTACGCACCCACACCACTGGGCACAACTACAGCAACAAAGCTATTGACAGCAAAGCAACAATGCTGTCCTCCCACTCCCCCAAAAGAGCAAGCAAAGGAATCTTTTGATGCTAGGACATATGCTTCTTTCTTTGAATTCTTTCCTGTTCTGTACTTGAAATAAAAAACAGTTCTCCCAAATCATCCCCTCTCCACTCCCATCGCATGTTTTTCCCCACACTTAGTTACAACCACACTCCACTCATGCTATTTCATGAAAATCACTAAGTGCAGTTCCCTTCTCTGCTGCCCTAAGTGTGTGGCCATTTGCCTTTATGAAATAGCTATAAAATACTGCAACAAGCTGGGTAGTGCAGTACATCCATACACGATGGAAGCAAGGGGGAGCATGGAATTTCCAGTTCCCAGAGCCAGCTCTGTTGGATCTGTGCGTATTCCATCATAAATAAACTTTATTAAAAGAGGTAGGATTCCAAAATTAATCAGTGCATAACAAAATGAACCCTCCTTTTGTAGCAGACAGGGCACAAGAACATAAAATTTGTCCATAAGGGATCAAATTCTTTCCTTGTGTGGCTTTCCACGCTCCTTTGGTCTGCTGGACCTATTTTAATACTGAAGTTTTTACTGTCGCAAACAGGAGTTAAGCTCACTGTTCAAAGAGACACCTCTGTAGCTGTATAGTAGTATTTAAAAATGCTGCCATTTCTCTGGAGGTACTAAAGCTAATTTCCAGATACAGGGGTAACTATGATGACATCTGTAACAGTGCAGTCCTTGGCCAGGGAGCCCTACTTTTTCAATATGTTACAGGAAAAAGTTTCTAAGATATCAGTGTCCCTCCCATATTCCTTTCACTTGTTCCTTGGGTGCTATTTGAGATGATTTGAAAGAGCTGTGCATTTCATTTGTGTAAGGCACCTGGAGACTTGAGCTACAACCAAAGCCCAGTAGGCTTGGACACCACCACATGAAATATGGATTCCATTATATTTCCAGTTTTCATATACTAAAAGGGCATTATCACTATCTTAAAGCTCTTTAAGCCTTGTAGCTCACAAGTACAGAACATGTAACATCATGTAATACTATTATAAACATATGAGGACTTAGAATGACCTCATAGCATCTGCTTTTCAGTGGGATTTCATGTCTTTATATTTTTTGGCATTGCTACCATGGAAAATAAAAATGAAAATGGCATTTCAAAATATTCCATTAAAAATATCCAGTTTCTACTTCAGCTTCTCAGAGGATTTAATTTTTTTAATTTCTTTTTATTTTCTGGATAGGGCAAAGAGTTCTAAAAATTATTTTACTTGATATAATGCTAAGTGTGTTTCAATTCAGTACCGCAACATGACTTAATTAAACTAAACAAAGACCGCATTGTCAACACTTTCAGCAAGAACAAAGAGATGATATTTTTAAATGCAATAAAAATCACCAATTCATAATATTATTTCTATTCTGCTTACTGAAAATGAAATGAAGAAAGCAATCAAACACACACAATAAAGCTTAAACACTATCATTGTTAAAGTATTCCCTGTTCTTGTTTCTTTTTTTCTTTCCTTGCGGCTTTTTGTCTTGTACCCTTACCATCAAGCCTGATAACATAAAGTGACTGTGACAGCAGGCAAAATGTTTAAGCTGAAAAATTTCTTGTTTTGTACTTTGTATTAGAAAAGCACACAGAAAAAATACATCGTTTGTCATTGAAAGAGATGAAAAATAATTAAAACTTAAAATTGATCTTGCAGCACCTATTCTTTACATACATTCAGGCTAGATTCTGATATACAGAGAGTAATGAAAAGACAGAGATTCCTCCTGTGGCCAGAAAAAAATATGATGTTTTTCCCCCCAGGAGACTGAAATCAATATCTGGAGCAGACTAATGACAGTATAATAATAACCACCCTGTCCTGCCAGTGCACAGTACTGCACAGCACGGTCCGGGCAGCGCTCTTAGGGAAGGCCTGCAGGGGGTCTGCATCCCATGTGCCGCCTCCCGCAGAGCAGGGGAGGAACATCATTTTGGGCAGTGTGTGCTGCCTGATGTGCGATGACTTCTGCACCAGCCCGTGCTTAGAAAATGAACGAACCCCATCACCTCCATGGTCCTGCTGGTGCATACCGCTGGTCGTGACAGCTTGCAAGGGGGCATGGATCAGCAAAGCTGGTCCACAGAAGCAACGCTCCTTCCTAGTCATCTTGCTGATCCTTTGCCATCAGTGAAGCAATTGCTGATAGCACCTACCCTTTGCTGATAGAAAAGCCTGGGGAGCTTCCAGTTCAGAACCCACAGAGCCACCACAAATAAAACCATGGACACTGGGACCGAAAAACCCACTCCTCTTCCACAAACTGCAACATCCAAGTGGAGCACAGAACATGCTTGCACAGAACCACTTACAGACAGGTCAGCCTCACCTGGCTTCAGCTGTTCACAGAGCCATACCTGTGCAGGACTTTAAGTGCGTTCATGAAATTCAACATACTGTTTGCAAACTTGGGAAAAAATACTGCCACCCCCTAGCAAAAGTAATCTTTTGCTGGGCTAAAAAAGTTTCCTTTCCCTGCCTACAGTTATGGCCTTTGCTGCTTCCACAAGACATAGACATTATCGGGGTATACTTTCCTGCCACAGACAGCTCTGATGCCTTCAGAAGACCAAAGCACTTTGCACTGGGAGATACAGACCAAACAGCCCCTGGGTCACCACAGACTGGCCGCAGCAGGCTGGCAAACAGAACCTGGATGGAAAAGCTCCTCATCTGGCTGATACTGCAACTGCAATGTTCACTTGAGTTTTGTGAAGTTCTCAAGAAAATATAGGTATGCAAAGTGATGCTTCTTAAAACCTAAAGGTATACCGTGGGCAAAGGCACTTCTTTGGCTTTCCAGTGATAGTCTTGTTGCTACGTACCTCCAACTACTTCCAGCTACTTGCTTTGCAATAGTCCACACCCCTCTGTGTAGCTTAGAGCTTTAGACGTGATTTTAAATACCCATGTGCCATTTCCTGGTTCCACAGCATTTCCAGCATTTCTGCAAAAGGTCCAAAGGTGCCCTTTTTCCCCTTTGTCAAAAATCAATACCTGTCAGAAGCAGATTTTAAAGATATATTTCATATTTAGGGTCAGACTACTCTGTAACAGCCCCAAAAATGTCATCTGAACCATTTAATATGGTTTGTCATCAAAGACCAAACACAGTGCATCTGATTTGGGATATTTACTCCCTTCTTCTTTGGGCAACTGAATAAAAGAAGTTGGAGCCTTTATACTAGATCTTCAGAAGCCACAACACTCCAAAATATTTTTGTATTCTTTTCTTTCCAAATAAAAAGGAAATATCTTTTTAAAGACCTATAAGGAAGATTTTTTAAATCTCTTTTTTTTTCCCAAAATGTCTCATCCATCTCCACTTGAAATTGAACATAAGTTTGGTTAAGAAATAAAAGGTAGTTACAATTGCCATGACTCAATAATAAAGATTTCAGATTTGTCTGAAAAGATCTTGCTGAAGAGATATTTTGTTTCTCTATAGCCACAATGTCATATCAAACTCATTATTTTGACATTATTTACAACTGTACCAATGCATGTAAAATCCTACGACTGTCTGAGACTGACACTATAAAAAATTGAGAGCTCTTTTCCCCCAGGTTTTGGAATATTTAATTCTCTCCAAGATTATGCCACAAAATTATCTCTTTTGCCAAAGGTACAGTGGATAAATGGCCTGAAAATCCAGCTGTTTAAGCGAAGAATGGACCAAATGACGGCTACAGAGTTACACAGCTATTCATGCAACAAAGTCTGTTGAGTAAGGCTGGGTTTAGCTAGAACAGAAATTAGGCAGAATTCAAATTCTGACCAGAAGATTGGCAAAGGAGATCGCTTATATTGCAAATGATTTAAGCCACAAAACCTCCCCCAGCTTGTTCCCAAGACTGCCTTAACATTGCATGGTTCATACAGACAAAAAGATGGTTCATACAATTCCCTAAACACGGCATTCAAACAGGCTAAGATGCAACTGCACAGAAATACTAATTGTAAGGGCTGTGCCCTGCTCTTAAGCTAAATCCCTGGACACTTTAGTATCCTTTTTATAGGCATTAATTATAGCATTTTGCTCCTTGATTGTCCTTCAGCGACAGCCTGCTTCTGTGTTTCTGGACTTTCCCAATAGAAAGTAAGTGTGTCCTTTGCCCAGGAAGGATGCTACCCAACCACTCTAAATTTGCTTCTTGGGTGGAGAAACATCCCAGGTCAAGCTTGAGTCATGTTCCAAACAGCACAGTAAGACAAAATATTTTAGCCCGAATACAGAAGAGAGACAACAGAGAAATGACAGCTACTTCTGCTCATATTCCAGTGCTCTAACAGAAATTCTATCCTACAAAGAGTTAAGCAACTTCCAGAGACAATCAGTGGGGGAAATCATCATATGTAATGTCTCAACAAAGGGAGATAGAAAGAGGTGGGAAATAAGAAGACAGAGAGGAGAGCAGGCTCAGAGGAGGAAACGGCTACATATTCACACAAATAAACATGAGTTTTATTTCCATGTGCTGCAAATTGTGTTGTAGAAAAACTGTTGATTAAAACTACAACTAAATGCTGAATGCATGGTCATTACAACATGACAGCGCTATTTCCAAGTGAACATATAAAGGGACTGCCAAATGGTCTATTAAAAGCATGTACACTTACCTAGTCAGCAAATAGGTCAGCGATCACCACTTACTCTGCTTTTTAATAAAGGGATTTGAGAATATTCCCTGATCTTATACAAAACACAGATTTTCATTATTCTTTTGTGAACTAGAATGAGTGCACTATAGTAGCTGGAAAAAAATTTAAAAGGCATCTTAGTTTGTCTTTTTTCTTTAGTTGCTCCCTAGTAATATATAACTTCAAGTTACAGTAGGAAGAAAGGGAATAAATTGGCACATGCTATATTTTATTACTGATTTTGGAAAAAGTAACAGCAGGTTTTTATGAAACACACACAGTGCCTTACATTGTTGAATTCTTCAGGGTAATCTGGCTTGTTTCTTACTGCTGGCAATGGGAAACAGTAGTGAGACTGCCAAGACTTTGATTCTTTGTTTCTCTGGGCTCTCAGCACCCCAGAACCTCGAAAGCACCAGGATCCGTGACTCCTTGGTAATATACACTACGGCATGACCCTGGAGCTGTGAAGCCAAATGAGCAATACAGAAAGGACCCTACACTCCCTAAAATCCCCCAAAACACATAGATGAGCTGGTAGTAAAACTTGCACAATTAGATCAGAAGCTAACCTGTGGTTTGTCAGAAGTTTGCAAAAACTGAGACACATATCAAACCCAGCAAGAAACAGTCGTTTTCCAAGGAAAACCAGATCACTGAAAAAATTTCCAGCACGCTTCAAAGCCACAGTCAGGAACTAAGCAGAAATCTAGCTTTAGGTTGGAAAGGGGACTTTGATCTTTGTTGGTCACTTAGTGGCTTCCACAGCTCCAGTGCTGGGGACAGTACAGGTCACAGATGATTCCCATTAATCTAATGGCTCCTGGTGAGAGAGAGAGGAGAGAGGCAGCTGTGTGCTACCCTTTGCTCCAGGATGAGCTTGGTAACACAAAAAAAAGTATCAGACGTAGACCAGAAAGACCAGGTAGTTTGCAGTTTAGTAGTTGCTATGTTTGTCTATGCATATAGATTAGTACAGGACAAAACCACTTAACATCAGTGTATTTCTATTTAATGGGACTAGCAGTCTCACATTTGCTTTTTTCCCACCTGTTCTTAGACAAAAATATGCCATTTCATTATATGTCAAATGTACTGTGGATGCTGCTGGAAAAATATTTAACTAAATTAGTTTATGGGGTAGCACTTGAGTTACATAAAATAACCTTACATATTGAATCTCTGTTTTATTCCAGGTAATCTCTTTCCATTAAGAGGAGTCTCTCTTTGGGGAATATATCTTATTTTATCAGCCTGAACTTCAGATGATTTTCTTCTTTTACCTCTCTTTGTCCAGATCCACCTTGCTTTGTGGCAAACTTTCACAACTCACATGGCAGAGTACATGCCCACCAGAACTGGAAGCATCTAGCAAGACGAGTGCTGAGGGTGCTCTACGTGTTCTTATACCCGTAAGAATGAAACAAAGCAACAGAAAGCCTGAATTTTCTTCTCTTCTCAAAACCCTGAAAAAGCACCCATTTATTTTCCCTGACCCAAACAAAGTATGCTAGGAAGAAGCTAAACAGAATATCCATGCAGTTACCTAAGCGCTGCTACCCTGTGTGTAGACTCAACACAAGATTTCCTCTTATCATGGAACTGACCGAAAGCTCACTTAAATCAGTGAGAGTCCTTCCATGAACAACAAGCTTTGCATCAGATGAATCCTGCACAGGAGCAATACCTGAGCCCCCAGGTAGGAACATGCCCCAAAATATTTGGAAAGAACCTTTTACTTACTCAGTACTTGAACGTTTTAAATCAGGGGCAGGAAAAGCAACAGTGCCAAAACCAACCCTTTTCTGACATTACCTTCTTTTCCTTAATGTTGTGTATTTTAATGGTAAGTAGAACAGATGGTGAAATATAACATCTCCACTGAGAACTAAATGACAGTCACTAGCTGTAGGGGACACGAAAGTATTAAAGAGAAGGAAAAGTACAAATAATGAAAGTACATTTCGTCCAACTTGCTTTTGATGAGGCATAAAATAAAACATAAATAATTTCTATTAGGAGGAAATTAACATAACAACATTGGTATCTGCAGTCAGAGTGAGTTTGTATTATATAATCTGGATTTGCAACTGAGGTAGCGCAATACCATTTACCTGGATTTGAAGTAAAGATTATATCAATTCTATTTTCACCATCAGTAATAAAGCACAAACCCAATACCATTAACGTGACTGATAATAAAGAGATGTCATCAGTCTCAACTTGGATAAGCAATAAAAAAAAATAGACAAGAGAGGAAATGCTGTTTAGCTGTATGTGAACAAAGAGGTTCTATTAAGCTGGGTTTGCAGTGAAGAAAAGTGTCAATATTGCTAACACAGGTTTGCAATTAAGTTGGTTTCAATGTGGCTGGGAAAGGGAGTTCATAATTAGGATAACACTGTTAGTATTGACCTGAATTTGGAACTGTAAAATTCATCCCTGTGCTCTACAAATGACCACATAATTATTAACTTGCAGTTACTTTACAATTAGAGAATTACTTACATAATATGCTATTTTTTATATAACCACGTGCCTGTTGCAAATGGTGAGCTGAATGCAGGGTTACCAAAAGTGTCCAACACTTGAACTTCTACATCTCTTTGCAAAAGCATTCCTAAGGATTTAAATACTTTACTTCCAGAAAAAAATAATGCTTTAGTAAGACTCTGTGTTTCTGCTCCAAATATTGGTTTCTTTATTAGAATTACTAGTTTTAGTTAATTGCTAGTTAAATCTCTATTAATGACCTCACAAATAATTATCATATCCATTTATTGTAAATACTCTCGATGCTTCTAGGGAACATGATCAAGAGGGTAATTAAATGGACATAAATTGGTTGTTTAATCAGCCTTATTCACTTTAATGCAGGAAACAACAAGAAGAGTATTTATTTTAAAGTAACTTTAGAACTTGAGTGTGCACTTTTTTGCACTTATTTTCCCATGTAAATCCAAGTCAAATATATCAAAACAACACTCAAGGATAGGCATAAAAGAATTTTTCATAGGGAAAAAAAAATTTAATACTTTTATGTGCTCTTTCCATGTTTCTTCATAATAGAAAAGGAAAAAGAGCCCCGCAGCATTCTCTGTCTGAATCTATTTTATAAATAGCCTCACCTCCTTCTTCTTCTTTTCCTCCTCCTTCTTTTTCCTCTGCACCATGAATCAAAGGTATCTCAACTTCTGTTGTGTCTTCTTGGTTCAACAAGGGCTCTGAATAAATTTGATAAAAAGAAGATGAACAGTAAGGCTTTTCATGATGGACATGAAAGGATAACATACACAAGAGAGCTTACCATTAAAAACACCAGCACAGGAAAAGGATGCTGTTCCCCAAGAGTACAGATACAAAAGTGGTCTCAGGGAAATCCAAGGGGCTGTAGTTGAGAGCCTTGATCCTCCAAGATGCTGAGCTTTCTGGGATTTAGCACAACCCCCGCGCTACTTAGCTCCAGGCGTGAGCCTTCTCTGGGACTCCTCGCAAGCCCAGAGACACAGGTACTCAAGTGTTTTGCTGAACTGGGGACAGAGCATTCAGCGCTCCAAACGTACGAGGCTGACATGCTTGTCATCAGGAATAAGAAATGCAATGTTCTCTTCTAATAGTCGCAGTCATTAAAAAGTCAGCTTTTGTCACTGAGATTCCACAAATACTCCCCTGCTCAGGGTTGAATTTAGAGTGACCATAAGAAGATCCAGCTGCACAGATTTAGCTTAGTAGGCATGGAGAAAGAAAGGGAACTTAAAACACTACCGATAATATCTGAGCAATAACTAGTGGTTTTGCCTGTTAATCTTGCTCTTTGGTTTCAAGGCACATGCAATACCTTCTATTTCCATGCAGGAGCTTTGGGAATCTGCCCCACTTTTCATCTCCTCCTCTGCAGAAACATCCTGTTGTCCTGTTAACGTGACAAATTGAAAATGACATCAGCATGATGGCTGCGTGCAGGCAATGGTAAGTTCATCAAAACAGGGCATGGACCTAACATATAGCATGGTACTTTTCAGCCAAGTACCACTTTTCTTCTATTAAATGAACGATGTTGGACTTATTTTATATTTGAAAATATCACTTAAACTCTAAGCATTAAGTATGTTAAATGGCTGGTCAAAACTGACCCTGCATCACTTTTTTTTTTTTTTCTTTCCCTTCTTCTTTTGTATCTCAGCCTTTGACAAGCTGTTTCTCATAAGAGCTGTTGCAAAGCACTTGCACTTGACAGTTTAGCAGAAGGAACAGAATCACCCCACAGGCTTTTAGAACAACAAAAACAACAACAAAAAGAAGGACAATAATAGCAATGCTACGCACCCAGGATCAATATGGTTAAACCCACACATTTGGAGATGCATGCCTTTTCCAGCAACACCAGAGATTACCCCACGACAACTGCTTGGCACATAACCTCTACTAGCCAACAGCATCTTCTTAAGATGGCAGAGGTCAGGCTGAAACCCACTGGATGCTGAAACTGGAACAACTAAGGTTCCCAACTGATTCATTATCTCTGTCTTCAAGAATTTTGATACAAAACTTTACCTTCGGCTTGATCTTGTTCACACCCCATAGGATGTACTGGGTCACTCTCCTGTGCACCTTTGGAGTCTTTCAGGGAGTCTAAGGAAACAGCAAACAAACAAACAAACAAACCAACCAACCCTGCAGCAGTTTTCATGCTGGAAAAGTCTGGTAGTTACTACAGACACAGGTAGCCCTTAGGTGCTAGCTTCATATTTGGCATTCTGATATGCTGACAGACTTTCTATCTGTTTAACCACAGTCTTATATACTACAGAAGTATACTCGTGGGTTTCAATTATTCAAATTGATTTCAGAAGCTGTACACATACTGAGCAGATTTTTGCCTGCAGTACAAACCTTAAACAAGGAGTTAGCAAGAAAGGATGCATAAGAATAATCAGCAGTGCTACCAAGAATTTTATTTCTAATGAATGAAGTGGCACAAAGCTATGAGAAATAGCACAAGCCACCAACTTTATCAAATGATTTCTTACTTATTTAGACCAACACTTTTTATAGTTGGATTTCCACAAGCTTGACAAACATTAAATCCTATAAATCCCCCAGTGCAAATCCTAGCCTCATTTCACTTGATGACAGAACTCCCAAGGTCATTATTGTGGCCAAGACTGCTTTTCCTTTTGAGACAGACCACCAAAATGAACTGCCCAAAGCCATACTCCAAAGCAGTGGCAGAGAGAGGTTTACATCAGCCAACAGTCACTATGCTATCTGCAGTCTTCACAAACACAGGGCATTATTGTGTGGTATAGAGCGACATTTTCTGACAACAGCCACTCCTTAGTTTTTGTGTGTCGATGGAGAAATGCATCATTCCCCCACAGTCAGGAAATCACAGCAACAGCCACCCGTTTTAGCTCTGCTCATCTGCATAACACACAGCTTTCACTGGATAAAAAGCTCTGTTTGAGCCTCGTTAAAATACGCTGCCGATCTAACTGCACATTTCTGCAAACTACAGGGGTAAGTAGACTTGAGGTCATAACAACGGTAACAGATAATCGGTATTTGTGTTCCAGAGTGGAACACTTTCTAAAATGCTGCTAGATGGAAAAACTTCAGTAACAGTGCCAAAAGATCTATGGTGCATGGCAATAAATTATGCTATGACAGTCTTGTTACGACTCTACTTCTGGAAGTTCCCTTTGTACAGTATAGCAGAGCAAATCTTACAATATACCAAAGGATGCCCCTGTAAAACTTTGTTCCTGAAACTTGCCAGGAATAATTTCTGATGGATAAGTGAGAAAGCTGGGTTGTTAACATCTGATCCAAATTTAATAATCTGTAGAAAAGGTATGCACTGAAAGTGTGTGGCTTTAATTAACTGCAAATAATCCCCCAAGGCAAATATTTAATTACCTGCACAGCTTCCTACTTCTTTCGTGGCATGACAATAAGTTTATAAATCCAAGTTTGAAAGAAGAATATCTCACTGATGTACAATTTGCTAAAATTTGCCCTTGCTGCACATTTTTTCACCCTACTGTGGACTTAAACTGCTGCTCAATGCTATCAGCTGGACCACTGCACTGGCCTTTCATACTAGGATGCCACATCGTGCTATGAGTTACAAGGGATTACCCTATCAGCTCGAATCAGAGCAAAAATAAATCAGAATTTCATCATATTCCAATTTTAATCAAAAAGAGAGTTGAAGGACCTCTTGGTATAAATGGGAATGGCACTAAAAAAAAATCTGTAGGGAATTTTTCAAGCAAACTTTAAACCCACTGTGTAAAATTCTGGCTTTGCTTAAGTTTTTGACAAAGCTTTCAGGATATCAAACAAGCCAAGATTTGTGCTACCTGTAGCTCCATACCCTAAATTAATATAATCTTTTTCTGTATGTTTTAGTTGTATGTTTGTAAAAGGAACTCTAGCAGTCCTATGCCTTAAGTACTGTGCAGCTAGGGCTCAAACACAGTCCTTCAAACAGCCAGAAGTGATGATAAAGTGTGATATTACCTACTACGGGTGGGAGAGATGTACATGGCTCTGTCCCATCAGATCCTTTAGAGCTATCTTATCCTACACCTATTGCACAGTCCTTCATACTCCCAGACCCGTGCCTTTAATCTCAGGTGCCACCTTTTCTCCCAGAATGAGGAATGACTCCAATTTCATGCAAAAATCAATCCTCAGCATCAGAGGAACAATTACGTGCTTTGGTCAATAATAGCAAATGGAGTTTAAGGAGCCTCATGCTTGGCTGATATATGTGCCCCATCATGCTGCTGTTTGTCGTGGAGCATTGCAAAGCTTATCCTGCAGTGTGGGGAGTTGTCGCTACTCCCAGCCTTTGGCACAGCTGGCAGTCTGGCTCCGCAGCTGCGCTGAGTGTCAGCAGTAGGCACCACAACTAGAGACCACCTATGCTATTTGGCACATCTTCACACATTGCCATAGCTGGCTCTGCAATTTCTTCTCACAAGACTGTAATTTTTTGTTCAGCTTTCATTTTTATCATAAACAGTTTTCTAATTGTTCCAGGGTTCAGGAAAGCAATTTAATTGCACAAAATTTCAAATTATCCCAGGCAATATACAATGATAATTTTGCACAAGTTATTTTTTGCAAAGCATGTTTCTGAAAAGAGCGGAACATGGACAGGAGTTATTGCCTAGCTGCAAGAGTCTGCCACTCTTATTTCAGCAGTAGAAATCAGTCTTTGCATTAGTATGCAGATTCTGAGTTTCAAAACCTTTAAGGTCAGGACCACGTCAAAGATTTCTTCCTTTCAGATGCAAATATTCGATCACATGTTCAAGCCAAAAACTCCAAAGACAGATTTACTTTTAGGATTAACAAGAATAAAATAAAGCAAAGGAATAAAATTTATGAAGAAAATCTGAGACAAGCAAGAGTAAAAGTGTAAGACCAAACGTACCAGTCAATAAAAGCTGTTCCCCAATTGGATGCGAGGCAAGAGTGCCACCCCCATTTCAGCTGGCAAGCAGTGGTGGGAATCCCACAAATGCTGATGATATACTACTTTCTGCATGCGAGTTTTTAGTAGGGTAGTGGTATTCCTCGGGCTCAGCTGGTCCTCTGTGCTCAGCAAGCACTTTAGAGCCTTATGCAACTGGACATAAGCCAGTATCATAGTCCTAAACAATTCCAGGGTCTACAGAAGCTCTGGCCATCCCTAAAGCCTTTGTTCATGTCTGATTGACCATGGAACAAACTCTGATTTTTTTAAATGGCATAAAGCAGTGTTAGTCTTCTAACACAGCTACTTATCCATTAAGTCATACCAGAGACTCCAAGTCAGGATACTGTTTTGCAGCACAGTATGCTTAGTTTTTGATAACACAAGCTGGGCACTATCTACCTTGGGTAACCATGACTTGGGACTGTAAGGGTTAACATTCCTCCAGGTAGGACTGAAAATAATCAGTGTTTCTGATACTACGCTGGAGCACAGTTCCCAATGTCATCATTGATCAATTATGAATGAACCAACCATGACTTCTGATGACAAAAATGAACCAAAGATAGACCACTTAATCCACTTCACATCAAGCACTGAAGTGCTCGTTGAAGTCTGAGCATCGCTTAGTTCCTTCAAACCTGCTTTTGCTTGGTGGCTGCAGTGACAGTGTCCACATCAGGAGTCCCTGGCTTTGCACCTCTCCATTGGATTGAAACAACTGTCTCATGCGGCTGCATGGCTGAGTGCGCTGGGGAATTAGCCCCAACCTTTAATAACCCATGATGAAAAATTTGTACTTTAATAAGCCGGATCAGAACACTCCCCATGTATATTCACTGTTCCACTATATCAACTATATGTTGAATTCAGCTCCAAGAAAACCATGTAGCTTGCAATAAACTATCAATCCTACTCTTCCTGCCAATAATCAGACACTATTTTGTCTAAACGCTGCATACACCCCCATGCCATTCATATTTTTTTGACTGTATAAAGCAACGCTGCTCAAATAAAATTTTGCAAATGCTAAGGAAGAGGAAAAATGGAAATATCTGAATGTTAAGTGGTTTTAATGATCTCCTAAAATTCACTTCCCCAGTTACTCTCTGTATGGCTTATTTACTGAGTCGTTTCTAATATGGAACACACCTGGGTCCTGCACACAGCATAGATAAATCACCATGTTTTAGGGAGCTGTAAGAAGATTAAAGAGGGAAAAAGCTGGTCATTACGAAAGAAACAGGTTCAGTGCATTTTATTTTTTAAGCATGATACTGTGAGAAATGACTGGAATATTTCCAGAGTGGAAGAAATCAAGCAGGCATCTAAAAATACAGGTAATGGTGTGCACGGAGGCTGCCACATGATTAGGGTATTCTTTTGCCTCATAAACCGAGAAAAATGTGTTAAAATGAAGTACTATAAAATGGTGATTTATGAGAAGTTAGGGAGATATTCTTGAGCTTTGACTTTAAAATGTTGTTTTTATATCCACCAAGATTTCATTTTAATCTATCTTTATGACAGATTAGATTTATTGGAACCTAAGTTTATACGACTTGGTAAAGCAGACCTTTTTAGGTGCAACAACCTGTAGAGGTATTTCTGCAAGTGTTCGAGTAATAGACCAGGCAGTTCATTTCTGCAGGTGGGGTTCACTGAGTAATGCTCCCACCCGCTCACGCTTCGAGCTGACAGAAGGGCATCTCCTCTAACCTCATCTCGTGTCCACACGAGAAATTTCAGGCGCAGCTGGTATGATAACCATGGGCATGCTGCTGCTGCTGCCATAAGGGGCAGGGCACATTGTACAGGGCTGTGGGAAAGGAAAAAGCTGAGAAAAACCTGACTGCCTCAGTTAGACCCTTCCTGGGAGAAGATGCCACACAGCTGAAGGTAAGCATTGAGGGGGGGTGACAGAAGCAGTAGGCACTTGCATCAGACTGACAGGAGTGCAGCTGGATGGCTCCAGGTCAGCTAATATTTAAAAATAAGTGGGATCTACATAAACCAGCTAAGTAGATTAGCGTTAGCTGTTGCAGCTGCCTGTACTGGTGAAGGGTAGAGCAGAAATTCCTCGAGTAGTTTATGGGCTGGACCCCATCTGGATGCACAACGCTACAGACAGTTCAGATTAAAAGGAAAAGTGAATAACCTGCGTTATGTACAGCTCAAAGCGACCATTACGGAGGGTGTAAGGAGAACAGGCGCTTGGCTGGATAGTGATGGTTGTGTATGTGGTTTAAAGAAAACTCAAACCACACCATGTAGCTAGTGTTAGCCAATTTGCTTTCATAGAAATCCTCCTAGCCAAGGGAGAGAAAAATGTTATCACTGTAGCTGGCATGCAGAGCCACAGCTACGGTTGGGGGTGTTGAAACTCTTCCATTAAAAAGGTTCTTTTTCAGTTACCTATAATTGAAATTTTTCAGGCTGAAAATTTCCAGGTCTAATCATAGCCCAAGGGTGAAGTAAAAACATTTCATTGGTAGCTGCTGAGCGCTCAGCACTTCTGAAAATCAGGTTATTCATTTAGATGTCTTCATATATACTTAAGAGCTGATTTTAAACACCTCTTTCTGAACATATTGGCCTTTCAGTCAATCTTTTTCACCCACTTATCAGTGTCTAATTTGTGTCGATTTGCACAGCTCCCCTGCATTTGAAATGCTCTGTCTTTCAGTTTATCCCTTTCTCAATCATTGATGTCTTTAGGACATCAAGATTTTTCCATGGTGAGAACTACAGCTGGCCAAACAGGAATTTTATATCCATTATGTTTTACAGGCAGGATACTTACAGGCAGTTCTGGGTTGCATAAAGCAAGCTTTTAGGGCTAACCCCAAGCCCTCCAGCTGACTGAATCTGACTCCATTTCAAAGAATGTAGAAAAATAGTGACTTGCTTTAAATGGCACTCCCACAGGAGCACAGACTTTGGTGAACACCTGGAAATAATTAATCGTTACTTTATTTTTACAATTAATTAGCATATGATTTAATTTAGTTGACCTTCAAATGAAAATTCAGTTCTTATTAAGTGCTAATGAATTAAAATCAGCGTATTGTGCACAGCAACTTTGCCATGATTGCATAGTGGGGAGTTCATTCTTCACCTGTACTAAATCCAGTTCCTTTTTTAATTTTCCTACTAGAAAGCCCTATCATTAAATCAGGTTAAATAGTAATTGGTAGGACAAGTAACTGAGATGAAGGTGCAGAACACTCTGTCTCTCACACACACACACGAGCATGCATGCACACATACTCTTTTTTTCAAAAAAACCTTCACAGGTTCAAATCCATCCACAGCTTTATACAATATGGTCCATCTAAAAGGAGTTTGTAGTCCCAGCACCATCTTGTATGGACAGACAGGCACACTAGACTGAGTGCAGCCTGTCTGATACGTGTTTTATCTGCTGCATAAACATTAATGACTTTAATCGCTTTGTTCTGCCCTTACACTTCATAAAGAGAAGCATCTCTAACTTGAAATATGCTGTGTATAAAGGATCTACTTCTATATGCACAGTAATGAAGCACTATGAAGGTGCTGCCTAGAGATGTCAGTTCTCTCCCCAACAGCTAATAGTTATGCGTGTAAGTTTTCAAGGGTAAAATTGCAACATTTCTTTGCAGTATTTCCAGACAGTGGAAATAGAAACTTGGCACAGACTGGAATAAGAGGATACCTCCACAGCGTAACATAAAACATCTTGATATTCTTGGAATATGACTTGTCTGCTTCTTCTGCTTCTTTTTTTCTTTTTTTTTTTTCTTTCTTTTTCCCCCCCTGAGGACAGACAGAGCACTTAAAAAATTCAGTCTGCTCAAAGGACATACGCAGACTGGGCTCACAGCTCACATGGACCTTTTTTTTCTGGACAGTGTTTCTTCTGTTGTGAATAATAGAAGAGATATACTTTCACATTAATATGAGATTTGAAATCTCATAGTAGGTTTTCATTTTCATTGAAGTGCCTAAAAACATGATTCCTGCACTGTTTCATGCACTTATCATGAAACATCCCCTTTCTCATTCCCATGCTTCCCCCCTTTTCCTTTAAAAAAACCTGATAAATACGACTCAGGTAAGACAAAAATACTAGAACTTCATGGTAGCAGAGACACGTGTGCTCTGTTTTGAATATCACCACATTTCAGAGCAATAAATAACTATTTCAATGTGTTTGCTATATTCTAATCCAGAAACATGAGAAAAAATAAGCAGAAAAACTACTAGCCAACTCTAATTGGAGTCAAAATACTTGTTTTGGTGCACTGACCAGAACTGACATGTGAAAGACTGCTATACTTTCATAGTAGGCTTAGAAACCTCCTATTCCGAGTGGTTTAAACTACGCATTTTGGGAATATGTAGCCTAGACTTATTTGCCACAAATCTCCTTTCACAGTAGTTAGGTAGAAGGACTGGAAAAACATAATTTCTTTAAATGCTTTACATCCAGTTCATTTAGTTGAAGATAAACTACTGAAATGAGTATGTTCCAGAACCTGGCAGGTTTTAGCTGTGTTAACTCAGTGGGCAAACAATTTGAAGGCTGAAATTTATTTCAGGAGCAGCAGGTGTTTTCAGAAATGCCAGGATTTTGTAAAAGTGCCATTTCCCAAGAAGTAGCAAGCTTTTGTAACACCAGTATTCATTTTAAAACAACTCAAAAGCTAAAATCTGGGAAGTTGAAAATATACTAATGGAAATAAGGATTAAAACCATGGCCTGGTGGATGCAGCGGCATCATCATTCAAAATTCTTGGTTACATTTAAAAAACAAGCAAGCAAATCCCAAAACACGTTACTTTCCCCACCATTCCTTTTTTTCTGCTTAGACAACTTTACAAACAAAATATATGGACTACAGTCTGTCTCGCTCCTTCTTCCCTACCAGATGCTTTTCATCTTGCTTTTAAGGAGAGGTGGGACATCAAAGAGAAACTGCCCTTTGGAGTTCTCAGGGCACTAGTTCTCCCGTCAACCCCTCAAGAGAAGAGGGGAAAACACTATACTCTTAGCATATTATAGAAAAAGTGAGACCCATAGCACCATGATGGCTACTTTCCTGAGAAAAGACAACTACTCCATTCAGTCAAAAAACTGGAGTGGTTACACACTGAGATGGTCACTGAAAAGCATAGCAGAAACCACTGGCTTCATAGTCAGGAGCAAGCACTCAAAGCAATACCAAAATGTTGGGATCTTCAGTCAGACTGCAGACAGAAAAAAAAAAAAAAAAAGAAAAAAAAAATCCCAAAGCCTCACCATGACCCTCACATTACAAGACATAAAAAACATATCTGATGGGGATCTTACAGATACAAGATACATAAACAGGCCAAATGTCAGCAAAAAAAGAGAAATGAATGACCAGCAATCACCAGCTATGCTGGGGCTGAATCTACCGCTATTTCTGTCTTCCACTAGCCTTGCCATGACTTCAATCTGTGAAGATATCAAAAGCAAAAGCCAGCAAGGGTTTGTGATTTTTTTTCTCCCTACAGGATCAATCATTCAGTTAAGAGAGCACTTAAATCAACCTGCACAAGGCTTTGAACTCCTAATCAGGTAAGTATGTGGGCTCTCTAGCATGTGTCTTTGGAACAAAAGGGCAAGATCTCACACCCCGTCACACTTATCTAGAAAAATGAGAGAAGAGTCAAGCAGCGATGCTGAATTAAACATTAAATCTTTTAAAATAAATAAGTTAATGGATGTTAATAATTATGTTATCTCAGTAAAATGCATTAGAATTTTCTATTAGTCTTTCTTGAAGGCTGTACTGACAGACTGTATTTATTATAGATAGCATAACTCCTGTTTTGAATTACCAGTAGCACATATTTTATAAATCACCCAGCGTTCTGCCTGATGTACTCCCACAAAAATGCCGAAAACTGTAGACCAGCACAAGCAATTAATAGTGTGATATCATAAGAGTATCAAAAACAGTACGTCTGTGCGCTGGTTCCTATCTGTAAACCAACAACTCCACAGGAAAAATCTCAGCTTGAAACATTTAAATTAGATCATCTCTCTTTCTTGTTTCCTAAACTCCCTGTCATTTGGCCCCGCGACACTTTTAAATATTTATCACAAACTAAATGATCTGAGTGCCCAGCACAGTCTGCACAAGATAAACATTACTTCCTCCTTCTCAATTATGACTTCATCTCCTCCTGTCTCCTCTCGATGTGTTTACAGCTATTGTGTTTTTCTTTTCCCCCATCAGGAGAGCACCAAACAGGGAGCTAATATTGCCGAGATAGATGTGCACGCTTAACTCTATGTCTGTGAGTCGCCCCAGCGAGCTCAAGCTTTGGGCTTAATTCTGATATGTCATGTATGATATTTTAGTATTACCTCTATAGCAAGGGGATTTAGGAATTCAGGGCATCTCTCCTACCAGCATAACAGCTGGTGCCAAGTACTTCATTACAAAGACTTCCGTAAATGAAAATCCAAGCATTTACCTATTTCTGTATTGTTTAACTGTGATTTTGGCAATTTCCAGACAAAGGAAACTAAGGCTTTATGAAACGTCCTCTTGGGACCGGATATTTTGAAACACAATTTGCAATCTGTACCTTTATCCTCGCTCAGTTCTGTTTCTTCTGATGATGACAGGGTGGCTACAGCTGAAGGTTTCATCTCATCTATAAGAACCACGGAAACGAAAGAGAAGTTATTCATTAGATAGCAAACTCATGAACCACTTTACTGAAAAAAGTGTTATGCCTTATTGAGGCAAGATACTAGACCTGAATTTGATTTACATGGCTTCCACCTATTCACACTGCATTCACCAGCCATTACTGGTCTGATTGTCTTCCCTAAGCCAGGGCTAAACTTACATTACAATACCACCAGATCAAGTCTATATTTCAATTTCTCATAATACAGAGAGAGGAACAGCTATTGGTTTCATGGGTAGGCTGGTGTTGCTATTTGCTTTGAGATTCCTTTTTTCATTTAATCCAGATATTTTGAGAAAAAACAATTAAGCCATTCTTCACTTTAATCATGTCCATGAATCCCATTGGAATCAAAATGATTACATGCAAATGCTTTCCTGAAAATAGAAGCTTTCATAAATCAGGCCTGAAATTTAGCAAGTCCCTGAAAATTCATAGCTTGGAGTTTTTTAACGGTAGAGCGTGCGTATAGAACTACTGCAGTTAATAGATAAAACTAGTGCCTGAATTTAAATTTTTTAACTTTCACTGTGGCTTTATCTTGGAATTTTTATAGTTCTAAAACCTTCATAAGCCTTTGTGTTCATTTCTAGCCTTTCATTTATTGTAAAAGACTTGTCTCTGATGATTCTGACAAAATTTTTTCCTAATGTAGTTCTCGAGTATTTTTAACTAGCTCGAACCAAGAGCTCTGAGGCACCTGCCATTTTGTTTTTCCATGTGTTAACTGTGAAGTTCGCTGATGAGAGACTGGAAACCAGACTTTTAAAAAAACCACACAGTAACAGCTGAAAAATTTCAGGCCAGTCTTTGCACACTATAACTGGCTTTTTCGCTACTGTATAATACGAATATATGAATCTATAAGTAATGGACTGGGTAAGAAAACAGGGTCTATTTTTTCTGCTATGTTTTCCTTCACAATATCAAAGTATATGATTTGTGATTTATCGCACCCAGATGAAGGTTATGCTTTCTGTTTTACAAAACACAAATAAGAATAACATTTGATGGGATTGCTCCTTACACTGATCATTCATAGCAATTAGAAATGTTTTAGGCTTACAACTGTGTATCTTAGAAAATCAGGTCATTTCCTACTGCCAAGAAAGGGCACAGAAGCAGCGATCTAAAAGTTCTTGATGATGTTTTGTCTCCACAGCAAGTACAGTGGAAAGCAGCAGCAACTCATTAGCTGAATGTAACTAACCCGAAGTAATTGTATACCTCTCTGTTCTTGCCACTATGCGAACCAGTAGGGATAAATGTTAAGCCAAATAATTTTTTCCTGTAACACTGTGTGCCTGTGACCAAGGAGGTGATTCATGGACTATGCATAGGCACGATGCTATCTTTAGGCACGCACCTAAAATGCATTCCTAAAATATGACATGCTCTGGATCTGGGACCTAAAATGCCTGGATCTTTTCTTTGACGCTCTTCATGAGCGTAACAAAACATGACTACCAATATGAGATAGCAAAAGAATGTACATCATGGCTCTGATAAACCAGCTCTGACAGCTCATAACATAACAAGTCGTAATGATGGTTTTGGGAAAAACACAATGCATTTAAGACACCTCCAGTAGCAAAGTAATAATTTAGAGAGGTACAGAGTCCTTAATTCTCTTGGGAAAAATGAAATGTGTATCATTCAATCGAACTGTTTTGCGAATGAAAACACTGGGGAAATACGCACCCCATCAGAGTGAATACAGCTGACAAGCACAACGGGCTGCATTTGGCATCTGTGCGCAGTTGTATAACTGTGTTTAACAGAAACCTTTGCAGCTGGAGCTAGGAGCTCCTAGCAGTACTAGCTCTTAGGTGAGTTAGCAGCCAAGCAGTACTTACTACAGTTAAAAGTTCAACACTGCTGGGTCAAAGATATGCCCCTGCCTAGTCAGAGATTCAAAACAGAGTGTAGATTCAGACAGAGCAACTCATTCGTCCCTTCTCCCATGTCCCCTTCACCTGTTTAAAATACGACCAGCATAAAAGTGAAAAACCCAGGAAGGGAAACATGGTTGTTCTCCAGCACTTACAAAATACCACTGCATGCTTATCTTGGGGATGATAAAGGGCCTAGGTCCAAAGTTTGCTGAGGTCCATGGGAATCTTTTTTATTCTGTAACACTGTGCCTATGGCTTCACCTCCCACAGCTTGCCCCATGTGAGGACATAAAGAAGAGGTGATAAAGAGGACATGAAACATAGAAGGACTTCAAGCACTTGCAGACACATCAGCTGTTAACACGTAGTTGCAGAAGACTGACCTGGGGAGTGCAGGGAGAAATGCTGCACTTCCACACACACAGTGCCCCATGCACAGGACAAAAAGAAGGACCCTCATCAAATTAATTCCTCATCTGGAAACAGCCACAATGCAGTAAGCAAACCAGGTAAGTAAAAATTCCAGGCCTTCTAAATTTCTTTTCTACATTTACTGGCTGGTCATCTTCAGCTCAATCTTCCACATATTGAAAACAATCTTCAATTTTGATTTTTAAAAAAACAAAAACTTCTAAAGAAAACCATTTCATACTCTCTGGATTAAGTATGTGTAGGCAATACTGTGCACTGCAATGAGAAAAACCCCAAGCAAACAAGCGTGGTGCTAACACGTAATACTACGCTAAAACAAATCCTTAAGAAATGAGGGGATTTACAGACATTTTGATTGCCAGTTCAGCTGTTTTGATAACTGATTAATTCTAGTTGTCTTTTGCATTGAACAGAGTTGGGTAGGACGAAAACCACAACCATAAACAGAAAAAAATAATAGAAACTATTGTGAACAGAGTGACATAGTATTTTAAAATACTGACCTCACTATCATTTATGAGCAAGCCATCTGCAAAACCCGCTGCTCGTGACCCCTGACATTCATTCACAGCATATGCAATATCCTGCTGTATGGATTTAAATCTTCATAATCCCTGAGACTTGTGTAGACAATTTGTTAAAACTTTAAAATACACTTTAAAATCTTCAGAAGTACAGTTTTCATCAAAAGAAGCTTTCTTCCTCCTTCTCCAAATTTCCTTTTCCACCATTTCTGTTCTATGCAGAGGGCTACTCCCTTGTAGACAGAGGGGAAAATGACTTCTTTCTAGTTACAGGCTTAGCTAGAGGTAGTCCACCTTAAAGGGAGAATGTAGCGCTGGTAAGCTAAAGAGGGAGGTCTGCATTCCTGCATTACAACCCATTCATTCATAATGAAAGGAGTTTCGGTCTGTAATGGAAGAATTGCTCAAGGCCTGAGCTAATCTGGTGAAAATGTACAAACATTCTCCTTCAGTAGCTTTGACTAAGGTTATTGTTCACTAAGGTGGATAAAACCTTAGAAAGTCCTTTAAGGAACTCGGCACAAACCTGCTTCTCGGCTCTGGGCCTCCGTTTCTTCGGTCTTTTGCTTCTCCTCTGTGCCATTACCACCTATCGAGGAAAACACATAAAAATCAATTATGATATATCTTTTTATTGGTAAGAGCAGCAGCAATATTAATTGTAACCAATTCAGCACAAACTGCTAATTTACAGCAAGGCGCTGTGATAAAAGAGGAGAGAGATAAAGGTAAACTGAAAAAACCTGCAAACATAACCAGTTACATTTAAAACAGTCACTTTTTCACATCTCAGGCTGAGGAAGGGAGGTTAGATTAAAGATTTTATCTCAACAGGCACACCAGAAATATCTGTATAGCAAATAAAGGTACGTCTCCCTAAACACTGTCTGCAATAGATGAAATCATTGCTTGATCTTAGTCTATGTATTTTGTAAAGATCTTTTCCTAGAATTATTTTCCTCCAGTAACATTTCCACGAGATCCTTGGAGTGACTGTGTTTCCAACTTGCAGAACCCACTTTAATGCCTATGGAAGGTAAGAACAGGATGGGGAGAATCACCTCAATTTTACTTTAAAGCAAAAGACACACCACCACTTAGCATAAAGTTCAAAAATGCATCACATGTGACCGCAAAGAGGAGAACAAAATAAAGCAAAGCCAGATTACTAGGACTGAATGCATTTCCCCCCTTTTTACATTCACATTCATTCCCAATTTTCTCCACTACTTTGCATTCGCATTCATTATCCATTTTCTTCCCTCCAGCTCCCTTTTGGAAGGCAGGTACCAAACAGCAAATTACCACTGAGAGAAGTAACACCCTGGGGAAGTCTATGGACATGAGATCAAGCTCTCTTAACCTTTGCTTGACCCGATTAGAAATATATCGGGAATTCTGTATTTTCAACGATGGAGAGGGCTCTTTTAGCTTCATAACAATATTAGAGGCTGCAGTGCAGCATGCTGGATCAGATGCAATGGCTGCGCTCCCTCTTTTCCAGCATGGCGAGATAGACAGCAAGAACAACCTAGTACCAGCCTTAATGAGGTATTTGAAAAACTGACTGCTGAGCATGTATACTGGGAGAAAGGAAATTCATTCCCAGGCCTGTAAATGGCTGGATAATGATACACATATTTGTTGCTCTGATCTTTTCTGGTTCCTGGGTTTTTCCGATTACAGCTTCTCTAAAACAACACGGTTAAAGTTCCTTGCGCCTCCACCTTGCCTTTGCTTAACACATGGAGACTGTTGAAGAGAACAGCGGTAGCCCAAATGTAATTAGGTGGATGGAAGAAAACCGGAGAAAGCTTGTGTTTTTCAGAGGAAAATGTACATCTGGTGGCATGCTGCATTCAGCTAACATTTAAAGCCTGAGGTATGACGCTCTCCCTCTTTCCAGCAGGCAATACATCCTGGCATCCAGCAGATGGGACTAGTGGAGAAGTATTTCCAGGCTGACCCTGCACAGAGCTGCTCGCAGGAGAGGAGATGCAGCAGGAGTTTGCCACCCCACCTGAGAGGGGAGAGGTGGGCAGGCAGCAGCTGACGGCCATCAGTGGGGACGCAGGCCTCCTGCGTGCTTGGTAATTCTTTGTACCGCTTTTAACCAGCCTTAATGGATGACTAGCTATAGTGATTTCTTAGCACATTAGGGAGCTTTAACCTGTAAAAAATTGCATTACATGGATGACCAAAATGGCTTGATAAAACCAGCGGGGTTTTTCCTTCCTCCGCTTGAAATCAGAAAGTATTATTTTCAAAATCAGCGTTATGCCCGTCCACACACAATAGGAAGACCACACGCAAAATAGAAAGTTAGGTGTACTAGAAGATACGCTTTTCTCTCCCCCTTCCCTTTTCTTTTAAAACATGGGCTTGGGACTTCGCAAGCTTTGCAGCAAGCAATGAATAAATAAGGTAAAAAAATCCTTTGCATCAGCAGGATGTGTTTCAAAGGGATAAAGTCACCTAGAGCTCAGGACCTGTGAAAAGGGACAGTATGTTCAAGGCAATCCTATGACACAACAGTGCAGTGACACTTGAAAAATCTTTACCGTTAGGTCAGTTCCAAAGAGAATATTGCATCACTGCAAACCAAGTGGTGCCAAAGCATAAAGGATTTAATTATGGCCAAGTGCAACATGTTTCGCTTTGCACAAAAAGACTTTACATTTGGAAAAAGCAAGTCAGGCATAAATGGTAACTACCAATATATCACTGAAAATAATTTCAGCAATTACCTTACTGCATTCACAATGTAAAACTACATTTCCGGACGACGCTTGTTTCTACATCCATTATAACAAGTATGACTATAACCATGAGTTATTTGGCTAAACCCAGGTATTTCAAGAGTTCACTTGTGTTTATTGCCAAGGGACTACATCTCTTGTTAAAGTCACTTACTCAGAGCAAACAAACACAAAAGAAAGTTTAAATGATCATCTGATTCGTCAGATTATCAGATAAAGCACCTACCCATCGGTACATTTTATCAACCCTATGTTTATTATTTCACTGGAGAGTCACTGTTTAAAACTGGTATAATAGAACAATAATTACAGCACTATACATTGGATTCTCAACATGTTTTCCATCTAACACTTCATTCTGTTCCTTTAGAAAGAAAAATGTAAAAGACTTTAAGCAGAAGCTTCACCTCTTGTACTCTGACCCAGTCCAACAGATTGACTGGATCGTGACATGAAAATTAATCTCAATCAGCATATTGAAAGCACGTGTTGTGCCTGCCAAGTGGCTTCGATACAATTGGAGAAAAGGAAAGGCTGAAAAATTAAAAGTGGACAAGTGATCCTCAAGTAAATGACTTGCAGAAGGAAGGGTTAAGCTCTGCTTGGCCTGGAGCATCTCTTCATTTCAGGAGAAAGGGAGGAAGCGGAATATGAATATAGTAATAAGAAAGCAAACTATAGGGTGGAGAAGTGACTAATCCCAAAGCATCTGACAAACAGTTTTTTCCATGTTTTAAAAACCTGTGTAATGAGCCTCTCACTGAGTGTCTTCTACTGATGAAGAGTCTTTTTGTAATTATTGCTCTCCATTGGAGCTGGGGGCAGAGCAAATGGAAAGGCTTTAAGTAGCACATGCTCAAGGCAAAGAGCTGGAAACATATTTTACAAGAGTAGCAAGCCAATTTTTCACCATATCTTTATTCACCTTGGCTCTCCTTTTCTCCAGGCAGAAAAGCCAGCCCCAATGCATTTCCCTTGAGTCTTCCCCATGACATTATTAATAATAAAAATGTCTTTTCCACTGGATGGCTTCTACAGTATGTGCCATCCTTCTCTTTCCACTACTGCAGCCATTGGCGATTGCATTTCCTTTAGGTTAAAGCTGTCCTCACAATATCTGCTTTTCTATTACAGTAGTAATTGAACAGCAATCTGTCACTCACTCCAAAGGAGATAGAAAAAGTGGTGAATGACATGTTGTGTCGTTTTAGGCCAGCAAATGTAAATGATTTTGAGCCACATCAAAAGACAAATGGGAACATCTGTTTCCTTTCCCCAGCATGGCAGTCAGTTGAAAAAACAGGAGTTTGAGAATTACAGTAGCACCGTACAAACAAAATAAGCACATAAGACACTAAAATACCTACTTCTGGTCACATATTTTTCTCTCCCTTGCCAAGCTGACTACTGCCTGATAGGTGTTTGCTCTCTCCTCTTGGCCTTTTACTTTGAGATCAGCAAGAAAATCCCCACCCCCCGCCGCCTCCAAATGATACATACCCTCATTTATATTTGCTAGAAAACAGGCCAAACAGTGATCAATCAGCACACTCAGCAAGTTGGCAGAGCAAGCTGCACTTCCAACTGAACTAGAAAACTGGATACTCTGTGAGTGCCTGCCCACGTTATGTTAAGGAGAGGTATTTAGCATGCACAGTGATATGCCAGCTGCAGTAGCAGCCCCAAAACAAAGCAGACGATATGATAAATATTAAGCCGACAGTCAGATGGTAGAGGGCTGGGACAAGATCCCTATGAAAGTCCAGAGGACAAGCTCTCAGCAGCAGCACCAGAGCAGGTTTTAGTATTCTTCCCATTTTCCCTGTGAGAGCCTGGAGGCACGCGGCTTTTTACATCTCTCACTGTTCTTGCGACAAATATGGCAAGTCAAAAATATTAATAGCCTGCTGGCCTCTTGGCTTTTCCCATTTCAGAGCTGAATAGTGCCAGGTTTGCTCACACACCTACTCCTCTTCAGCAGTACCTTTCTTCACAAGCAGTCTGCGCCACACTTAGAGCTGAGGCTAAAGTCAGTGCCTCAAAACCTGGTGCAAAAAGACTCTTCAAAAACCAGTGCAAAAAAGACATTTTCCAGAAGAAAACAGAATTGCAGATAATGTATTTTTAGTTAAAGGAAGAAATACTGCATAACCAGTACAAATCAGTCTACTTCTACTCCTCCAACATAGATGTTTTTAATAATAAAATTGTTTTCACTCCTGAGAAAGCTGTACTACCATCTGTGGTGTGTCAACAGAGTAAGGTCCCTTCGAACAACCTCCTCCTTCCTGGAGCAGAAGAAAAAGACTCAGGGCCAACGCCTCGGCCTTGCGTCTCATTTGCCACTCTTGCATAGCTGTGCACGTAGCACGTCCCCGAGCACCAGGTTTGGCCCTGTTACATCCCTGCATGCACGGCTCCTGCCATGCACGTCTGGGTGCATCCTCTGGTTCTCCGGGTGGGCAGCAACTGTGCATCCCTCCTGCGGTCTGGCCTGCAAACCCCCCTCCGAGCTGCACCGCGCTTCTACGACAAATGCAAATACAAAGCAAGATCTGGCAGATAAAGGATGCCAGTTTTGAATTATCTTTTTTACAGCACAAAAATATTGCCACAGTAATCATACTAATGACATGAAGGTCCTTCTAGGATAACGGAGAAACTAACTAATGACAAAATTAAAAATATAGGCCTTGATCTGTTACATTCTGTATGAGTAGATTTGCTGACTTCAGTGAAACTCCTGAAATGTGAGAAGAAAGCCCATGTGTAGCCATATATACACTCAAGCTCACACAGCCTGCAACTGTTTTTAGACTATTCCAGTGGCAAAATGATATCAGACATAAAACAAGAAGCAAATACACACAAAGGCCATTATTGCAGAACTACAAACACATTAAAATGAATCATTAGGGTGGCGGCCTGAGGTTAAAGAACATTTTCAGTTTGCATTTTAATTTCTTTTAATTAAATTATGATTTAAGTCAGTTTTAATCACTACTTGTATATAACTCCTTTGGGGTAAATTTTAAGACGGGTTAGTAAAGAGTTATCTGCAGTGATTATTTAATGGAGTTATGAGATGACTCTTCTCTGTGCTGCTTCAACAATTTACCTCACTGCAGACACAGACCTGAACGTGCTGCTGTCAATGCACCCAGCCTAGCGAAGTTGTCAAGCGTAATAAATAACAGGTTTTCATTTTCATGCAGCATTTTGTCAAGAATTGTTGAGGAGTGTGGGAAAAGAATGAAAAAACTATAGCTCCTGGGGATTATCTCAGAGGTTAAAAATAGTAATATTGAATTTCACCTATTTAACATCCTGAGAAATATAGGAGCCTAATAAAGCCCACTGAAGTCACAAGGCGTGTTCCATTTGCCTCACTCTGTGGATCACAAGGCAAGTAACTTGGCTTCACTATACCTTTCCCGGCTAGGGAAGAACCAGGGGACAAGAGCTACAGCATCAGATTAGGTGCTTGGAAGACACAAGCACTCAGATTTGTCCCAGCCCACTTCATACATGACATCGCTGGGCACATTGTGCTAGGCTGGTTATTCACTGGGTGTAATTCTTCTGTCTGACATACAACATGAGTCAGATTTTGCATTACAGGTGTTTGGCAAGAGATATCTATAATTTCATTGCAAAAGATGCTGACCATCTAAATTTCTGACAATCTGCAACTGTGACTGTTCAAAACAAATGAAAGCAGACACCTCCTGGAAGCTTGAGCTGTCCAACGTAACCAGGATACGGACATCATACCCTAGATGTCATACGCAGCCCCTACAGAGGACAAAGATACAGTTATCTTGATGCAAAAAATGCACACACTGCGCTGCACGTGAAGGTGCACAATACGATCACACATTTTATCATCACTATAATTACTTTCTATTCATTCATACTGTCGTGGTGTGCCTAAGAGACTAGATAACTGCACACCATTAAAGACTGCGGCATAGCTTCTTTTCCAAGCCACAGTCAAAATAAAGCATGAGACCTACTTCAATGTTTTTGCATGGAGGTCATGAAATCATGTGGTGTGGCAATGTAACAAAGTGAAGAAACGGACAGAGAACCCACACAGGAGATCACACTTGTTAAAAACAACACGTGAACCAAAACGTGTGCTATTTTGCATAAATATTTCAGAATTAAGGCGCTAGCCCTGTCTTCTGCACTGGACCTGAACAATCATGATGGTTTACTGTTACTCACATCATGGTTAGAAATGAGAAATGAATTCCTTGACAGATGAGTCCCCTGCAGCTACGCTGGTTTGTCACTGTGTATAATTCTTCTCTGACAACATCGCATTAGTCTCTTTAGTAAGTTAGTATTTTGCACCTTAGCTCATCTCTGGAGAAAGCAAATCTACTCTGAAGCATTTAGCATGAAAACAAGAATTACAACGGTTTGCCTGGTGTGGTTTACACACACGTACATTTGGCTGCTAAAAGAAACCCAAATGGGTAAATGGTCAACACAACAGGACTGCACATCACCTGTGGAGGCCAAAAGGAGCTGCATTTCAAAGTTATCTTGTGTTGCCACTATGTGGCAATTTAATGAAACACTAGAAGCCATTTCAGCAATTTAATGAAACACTAGAAGCCATTTCAGCAATTAAAAGAATCTTCTAAGAAGGGTTTGCTCAGTGAGCAAATACAAATAAAAACACAGAAAACATCCTGGTTTTCCCCTAGCTAAGTGGAAGGTGATCACCTGATATTCTGAAAGCTGTAATCAGTCAAGACAGATGGCGGACTTCAAAACAGAAGTGAAAAGAGAAGCTATCAACTGATGTGGATAGGGGTTAATAGCATCACTTTAAATATAACCAATCTGCATTAAGGTGAAACATTTCACAGACATGTTTGATACACATGCTTCCCAGGGAATTTCCTCTGTAGTTCTTTATCTCAATTTAAAGTTTTATTTAAGGATTTGGTTTGGTGGCAAAAAGAATACAGTAACTTCTAAGCTATCTTAATAAGAAGCAGCACTTTTCAGGCTGCATAAGAGAGTGTGTGTTTTTGAAGTATAATTATGTGTCTGGATGTTCATATTTAGTAGATTATGAGTGGAGCAGAAATTTACTGAAGAATATTACTGCCCTGTGGGATGCAAAGAGGAAATGTAGCTACTATTTTTCAAATGATAAAAGAATTGCTTGCTATAAACCGAGGAACACTTTAAAACTAATCGGAAGTTGAATCGAGTTAATATTAATCCATACCTTAAAGAGAGACACGATCAGGCCTGCATACTATTAGAAGGCCCTTAGAAAAGATGCTTTGAACACCACTGTGTAATGGCAACACACAGCAGCTGCTGTACGCACCCCCCTCCACCCCAGGGAGGATTAAGCCCACTTGGAGGAAAGCAGCAGCACAAGCCTGTTGGCTTTTGTGGGCGCATATGCTATATCCTTCTCTATGAAGCTAGGGAGTGAGCAGCAAAGCTGCAAAATTCCTGGTATACAAAGGAGAACCAGGAAGGGGCAGGAAGGGGAAGCCCTATGTTAATCTCACAATTAACAGAGTAAGCCATAAAATGAGGGCTTTTTTCCTAGTCCCAAAACTATGCATTTTTTATCATTGGACAAAATCTTTTTGGGCGAAGGCATGAGCAGCCAGGGTGTCTCCCTCTCGAGCATCCCACTTAATCACCATGACCTGCTGAACCAAAGAGTGGTCAATACAAGATGTGACTCCATTTTGCCTCATTTCTAAGTGTACTCTGATCACTAGACTGACATGTCTCCTCAGCAGAGCATCCACTGAGTGAGGCAGGAGCCTGCTGGTGAGCCTCAGACCCCTGAGACTGCTGAGCAACATTTCAGACATTTGATGTTGCCCTTGAGAGCCAAAGGGTCAATAGCGTGATGTCCCCCATCAGACAAAGGAACCAAGTCTACCAACTATCTTAAAGGTGATTTGTGTTTATTTTGACCTTCCTAGCTTGGCTTATCCATCAAGCTGTTCTCCTTTCCACCAAGTGAACAGAAAACAGACAAAGTTCATCCCAGACAAACAGTTCCAACAGACCAGCTCCTCGCACCATACACTGAGCCTCCGCTAAGGTGATTGCCTGAGCCCGATAACCTATCAATCTATCAGGAAGAATCTGGTCATTCATTTTGGGAGAAGCTTATGAGAAAAGCTGGAGCAAGACAACTTGCAGAGCTTCAGTTCTGTCTTCACATCCCTCAAGGGAGGGCAAGGAGGATCCTGACCTCAGGAGGCACAGAAACGGCTTCTGTTGCATGGATTGATTATCTTTCTCCTGGAGGAGGAGAAAGATCAGGCATTTGTCCTGCTGTTATTAGATGTATTAGTCGTCTTTGATACACTATTGATCAGCTGCAGACCATGGTGGGAACGGATAGGGCAGCTCTTGGGCAGGCTCCGTTTTATGTCTGAGGAATCCCATAAGGAAGGAAATGGCAAACAGTTTTGCTTCTCATGGTATCAGGAAAATCTGTTGCACACACCTCACTGTTCAGCACGTACAGGAGGACATCTAGGGAGATGGCTAAGAGAAATAAGGAACATTTTAAATTTTTGGCTTGTTAGACTTTTGTAAAAATTGTTTCCCTTTGCTGGGTGACAATCAGGAGAATAAGAACAGGTGACCTGACCTGTGGCATCTGTGCTAACTCCTGGCTGCTATGCTGTGACAAGTACTGCCATTTTGTCTATGTACTTACTTTAGGATTGCATTATGAAGCTACTGAAGTAAGACACGCTAAGTTTTGTTTAGTGCCGAACATATTTTTCTCACCTGAGACTTTACAATCACTCAGTCAGCCAGTGCACCTGACCGAGGGGAAAGGCAAAATTATCACTGGCTGATTTTACTCTCCCAGGACTCCAGGCGGGGTGGGGTAATAAGAATAATAAAAAAAAAATTACACTGCATGTTTGAACATGTCAGGCTTGAAATACTGCAGGGAACCTGGGAGCAAAGAATGATTCTCCATGTATCCAGTCTATCCTTTTCCCCAGACAATAACCCCTGCTACAGTGAAAAACTACTGAATACAACCACTGACAGGAGAATCTGCTATGCAGTTCACGCTTGCTTTTCTCTATCAACAGTCTGAAGGCAGAGAACAATACATCTAATAGCATAACAGACACCATTAATACTTTAGAAGTTCAATATAAAATTGCTTTCATTAGCATGTCAAGTGTTTATTTTAGCTTACTGCAAAACAAGCTCCTTACATACAGCCACTTATTCGACTTTCCTTGATTGCAGAGAGGGTAATAATGAAGGAGGCTACTTTCCCTGATCTTCTGTGGAGATTTTTACATGCACTGAAAAGATATTGCTCCATTACCTCTAGCCAATGAACCAGCTTGGTGTGCTGGAGAAAAATATTACAGCAGAAATATTACTGAACTCAGTGGAACAGCTTTTACAGACTGCTACAAGGGCATGCATGAGGCTGTTAAAATAGCAAGTTGTATTCCCATCTTCAGTCTAAAAGGACACTGACAACTAAAGCAGAGGAAAAAATATCTGGTTCTTCCTTTGCTTGAGTGTATATTTATTAAGTATTTTATATCTGGTCATGTTACCAAGGGGAAAGTAAGGAAAGTAATATCTTATGTAAAATGTAAGTATCTTTGGACTTGCTTTTATTGCTAAGAGGTATCGGTTGGTTTCTCTTTTTTGGTGTTTTTTTTTGGTTTGGGTTTTTTTTTTGTTTGTTTGTTTTAAACTTGGGGTACCTAAAGCCTGTAAACTATCCCGAAGTTAAAACACACTGAACACAAAGCACTTCAGTTTTACTGTGAGGAAAATTCAACAGAGTTGACCTCAGGCAGAGTTTGGCTTTATTGTGTTTTATTTGAGACTATTTATATGCATTAGCTACTCAGAAGAATGGTGGTGGTGGGGTGGGTGTGTGTGTGTTAGAAAAAAGAAAAAGGCAGCTCTTTGGAAGTGAAGACAAACTCCTACCTAAATAAAATTACTCAGACATGTAGTTCTGGTTCATGTCACGTATTCAAAGCTTTCATAATCTTCAAGGCTCCCCATTAAAAGTTCTTTTAATTAGTCAAAACTAACAGCTAATAATTGGAACAGTAGAAACTAAATCCTATTCTCAGACAAATGTGTGCAAATCCCATTTACTTAAATGGAAATGGCTCACAGGTGTGTTACTTTAGACTCTAGCCACTCGGCAACTTTACAGGAATTCAGTGTCTGGAGCCTAACTGCTCGACTCCTCTTCAAAACAGAGGCACAGGTAATGCCACAGAAATCTGACCCAGGTTTCTTCCCCAGCCCCCCTCAGCAAATACTTTAATTAACTTTTTTTTTTTCCCCATCACCGCAACCCTCAAGTCTAAATTTAGACTTCCAATCCTAAACATTACAGGCCTGGTTCCTGCCTAAGGAGAAGAGGACTCCGTCAGCAGCTAGATTAAATTCTGCAGCAGTGATTATATGTTACGGGCCTCAATTCTGCATCAGCAAAATCTACTGTACAGCATCAAATTCAAGGAGTTCAGGCATTTTACAGCTCGAGGGTAATGCAGTCATTTTGTTGCCATACTATTTACTTCAGCCCTCCAGTGCATTTGTTTGTGCTCCACAAAGTGAACTGTAGGTCACCAGGAAACATTGACAGGCACAGTAAACTAGGAAACCGTACCTAGTAAGCCACAGAAATAGTTAGTGGAATAACATAAGTTATTTTTCCAATGGAAGGAAAACCTTACAGTTTTTCAATACTTTTCCCCCCGCCTCTTTTTTTTTAAAGATACTGATATAATGAAAGCCTTTAGCTACACTCCGTATAAAAATATATCACAAAAACTACTATTGTTTCGCCTATCTAGGAATATGGAAAATGACACCATGATCTGACATGATGTTTAGCCTGCATATAAATTGACATGTAGTTTGTCATCACTGAATTCTCTAATCCAAACATAAAAGTGGTATTTTAATTTCAGCTGGGTTGATTTCAGCTGGGTTAATTTCAGCAGCATGAAAGGAAAGACAACCAGTCAGGATGAGATTTCGTGGGTCTCCCCACACCTCCCAGGCGATGACAGCTATTGCTTTAAGTACTTGCCATTAACAACCAGTCACAATGTTAGTGACAGGATGTTACTAGCAGTTACTTAAAGTGATAGATGTTAACATTTTTCTGCTCTTTCTGACTCACACTATACCCCAGTCAGAATGTTTTAGGAGCTGAATGCACAGTGCTAGGTCAAAACGATGAAGATGGTGGAGCCACTGGTTGAGGTGCGGAATGAGACCTGTCATTGGAGAAACATTAGGTCAAAGAGAATCCATGATAAGGAACTGTCATGGATTAAAAATTAAGGTTCATCCTTTTAACTGTTCCACATAAAGAGATTTCTTCAGCATTGGGGCATTTTGCTCTTCCACATATTCAAGAGCAACGTGAAACTCTGAAAAATAAGTCTTTGATGTTAACATCTTTTAAGAACTTTCCCAATGAGCTACAGATGAAGAAAATATACTTTGATCCAATTTTAGAACAACATAGACCACATTTACCTCCATACACACGGACAAGCTGCCCTGTGAAGGCTCAAGTGCAGGAAAGCACCCTTACAGGAGCAAAACCATAGGCATAATGTTAAGCACCTGTAACTTCTGACCACGGACAGATGTGATACACTGCATAAGGTCTAGAGCCATAAACACCATAACTGGAATGCAAAAGGATACAGCAAAAGTTTCTTGTAGAAAAGGAAAGCAAGAATTTTATTGCTCTGTGTTTTTGCAGCAAGTAGCTGATTTACCAACCTAGCCAACCAGACTGTGATCCAAGCCCTGCGTTACACTTTGTATTATTAATTACATAAAGTCAGAACAGATTCAAGATAAACCAGCAACAATTTATCATTATGTATCAGCAATAATCTGTAGCCCATCACATAAAAATAGCATTTGTAATCCTGAATCTACCTTGAGATGAAATACACTTCAGAAGAATTACAATCTCATGATCTAGGCCAAAAGGAACTTTCCAAGTGTGTTCAAACAACATTCTAAAACAAAAGCTTTCCAATTCTTTCCCAAGAATTCAGAATAAGCCTTTCCCCCCAAAATATAAAATTGATTGATACCTCTGAAAAGCTGTCAGACCACCTACCTTCAGCATCATCTTGCAGGTCTTCAGGCCGCTCTGCTTTGGTCTTTGTGGGAGATGGAGGCTGGCCTTTTTGTTCCAATCCTTCTTTAAATATACAAAGAAAAAAATATTACACATTTTATTTTGAAATGGTTTTATTGTATCAAACATTACTATCAATGATGCCACAAGTGTGAGTACATTTTATCTCAGCACTCCATTCAGTACCCAGTGCTTATCTTTCTATTGTTAAAATTAATTACTGCGTCATCTGTTATAAAAGTCACTTTCACATGACAGCAGTGAAGAAAGCTCATACCAAAATAACGTACTTCTTCACAAGCTTTTAATCTCTTCAGAAATAAAAAAATTAATGATGTTTTAATTTCTATTTTTTAACATAATATCTATTATACTGCATTATAGAACTGTGGAGAAATAATTTGAATGAAATGACTTTCCCCTCTCAGGCCAATTCTCCATTCAATGTCGTAACACAGTAACAAATGAATATTGACTAAAATTACTAATGAAACGAAAGGTAGGGAAGCAAGTTTGATAGTGAAGTAAAGTTAAGGAATTGAAAGCTTTACAAGATAGAAATGTTCTGATCAAAAAACTTCATTCCAACCTTTTAGCCAGAAAGCAACATGAAGATGGAGGAAAAGGAAAACCTAAGTAAAAACAGTAACTGAAGCCAGTTAAGTTTAAAGATCCCCCCTATTTGCAGGGACTGAAGGTCACAGTATTTAATATCAGTTGGTTAAACGTTAAAAATGATGAACCTTTTCTACAGCATTTTCAAAATATCGTATCAATATAAAGGATGAAATTACTCTTTGTTTGCTATGATAGACTGCAAGGCACAAACTGGTAGCACGGAAAGCCTGTTAGTACAAAAGGGAGGCCAAGCTGGAAATTAATCATAAAGGGTATGTGTAAATTAAGACATTTAATGAAAGCAGGTTCACTAATTAAAACATTCTTCAAACATTGTTGCTTAACCACGAAAGCAGAGAATGGCAGACAATTAAAACTCAATTCATTGCACCTACTGAACGCATTCATCTGTGATGGGAAAATGACTTTCTATCATTTGACTTTCCGTCAAACCTCCCAATTCCCTGTGGCTACCTGAGGGCTTGGCTGAAGAAGCAGCCTAACGAAAACACACTTTTGCACATGCTGGAAAGAAACCTTGACCACTTGTAACCAGGAAATTTAGGAAGACATACGACCTTGCTTGATTTACCCCTATTGCTGTACTGTGAGAAAATAAGAATCATGGTATTACCTCAAAATAATTAGCTAATTAGCAACTAGGAAAAAAGCTCTCTGCACGTGTATTATAAATTGCTTAAGTATTCCGAAAACTCCCGTCTCTTCTGCTGTCATACATACCCCGCACAATCATCTACTCTGTATGTCACTGGATTTCTAAACAGCTCCCAGCAATCAGAAGGCATGTTCTCATAAGGCACTCGGCTCTGCTAAGAGCTGTAGATACTACCCTTTTATTTTCTGTCCTTCCACAACTACATATATCTAGAACCAAAATGTTGAAGGTTTTCAAACAGGAGTTATGAAAGAAGTAAGTGAGGATGAGGAAAGGGAACTTGCAGGGTCAAGGGGAATATTGTGTTCATTCAAGAGACAAAAAGGGAGTGAATTGCTGGCTTTGCATGGAGCCCAGGAAACTCAGAAACATTCTCTGCCTGTCCTCCTGGGAAACCATTATTCTACTGTACTTACATCCAAAAAAAAAGAAGAGACATGGATTGGTAAGCTGGCAGGGATTCACATGAAGCAAAAGCTCAGAATGCCAACAAAAATTCCAGAATGGAGATCTGTGTGTGAGTAATTAAATTCTCTCCCACTAGCTTGATTTTAAGGAATGAGCATTACTTCAAAAAGACAAACTTAATATTGGTCTTAAAAATTTCTTCTGGAATAGATTTTCTGTTTCAGTATAGAATTCCATATAGTTCAGAGAATGAAAGGCCCTTAGAGCTCAGTAAATAAAGCTAGTTAGTGCAAAGCAGAACATACTCTGAGGTCTGGCTTGGTATCAGGACAGCACAACATAGGACGTCACGTGTCATGTCATCACATTTGCTCATATGAATTTGAAATTCAAATCCAATAGTTTGAGGAAAACAACAGTTTTCAGATGTTAAGATGAATATATTTCTGGAGTGGTGAGAATGTAGGGATAACCACAAGAAGTACTGTGGGGAAAAGTAAAGGCTAAAACTGCCAAATACGGACACACTTCGTCCACCTTTTAAAGGGGTTACTCAGGAGCAACTGTGATCGAGTTCAAAAAGAACTTCAGTACAAAGGAGATATCCTGAAAATAACCAGGCTTTTAAAGATTGATTCCTGCCAACACTCTCCTATTCTTTTACAAAATAACTTGAATATTTACAGTGGACCATATCGATGTATGGCTTCTTTGGTTCTAATGCCACTCCAAACTACCTGCTATGTTCCCTTTTTTGGTTGACAATGATTCACATCAGGGGACTGAATCAATAGGACTGTTTCAATCAACACTCACCCTTCTAGTGATGAATTTTATCATCTAACCAATCTGTGAGGCTTCCTTCAGTCCCACAAGTCAAATGTCAATCAAGTTTAAGTGCAAATGTCCAGCCAGGTCTTTCAGGAATATCTGAGTACATTAGATAATATAACCAACATCTTAATTGACAGCACAAAGACAGAGAGGGAGGAAGCTTACATTCAGAGAAATCAGAACTGTTACTATCTCAAAAGAAATGATCTTTCTGCGCTCTATAAAGAACCTTAAAATGCTCACAAAAGGGTGTAGAAGCAGTGTCCCAGGAGAACAAGATTTCAATCACAATTTCACTGCTTTTTAGCAGATTTCCCTCATTCCAGAGACAGAAAAGGATTTGTGCAGGCTTTAAAATAATGTCTTTTTATTATGGTCAAAATACAACTCTTAAGCCTTTCCGTATGTCTGCATGTATGCGTGTCTTTCAGAACAGAACAGTTAGCCAAATATTAAAGAAATTTTGCATGCAAATTTCGGTTTAGAAACAGCACACCTAGACAGGTATCTGAACTGACTGTATTAAAAGCTTTTCTAATTGTGATCATCTGTGCAAAAAGGTTTCTGAGCTCTAACATTGGGAGAAATGATTCTTCTTTATAGGCTAATTCAGAGGGTCAACAAGCCACTTAAATCTCACCACCTGTCTCCAAGTAAGCTATTCGCAAAATCCCTCACAACTTCGAAATCTCCCTGGTTACAAGTGATTGCTATTTTCATCTCAGAAAAAAAGACAAAGTCTCCCTCCAAAAAAAGTACCCAAGTATAAGAGTGCACACAGTGGAACATACAAAGAAATTCTGTATTTATATAGCACTGATTATAATAGGGCTTCCCTTGCTAGCGTGAACAAGATCCTTCACCCTGCCATTCTAGCTAGCTGTGGCTTCTGAAGTAATGAGTAGGTGGTTAATGAGGACACTCAGGACAGAAACAGAATAACCAGCAGGGCATTTATTGCAAACAACTATTAGATAGGAAATGAGAGACAGTAGTGTGGCAACACTCATACAGGTGAGGTCAAGAGGTTCTGGTGCCTGGTAGAGAGTGAAGCTAAACAGGTTGAGGGAGTGAGGGAGAATATAGATTCAAAACTGAAACTGTTTTCTGTGTTTTTCTTTCTTTTTTTTTTCTTTTTATTTAATGGTAAGAGAATTAACTTAGTGCATTATAATGAGATACTGCTGTGTAGGAATCTGGACCGTGCTTCTCATAATAGCACATGCTTCTATAATTTCCACTTGCAATCGCTCCAATTGTGCACACAATTATGGCAGTATTACGGCTTATTTTGCACGCTTCTGTGCATGGATATGTGAATCTATGGGTATAGAAGCAAAGTCCTTCACAAGTTAAAGTTTAGAATAATCTTCCCTTAATGGAGCTTAAAACATTAAGTATCATGACTCTGCAGTGTTAAATCTCTGAAGTTAAAGGTAGACAAGAGTATTAGGTCATCTGATGCTTCCCTTCACTTATGTAGGAAATCATTCATAAAGGAAAGCTGAGATGTAGAACAGCACAGGTCTGTACCCACTATTACTATATCTGCCCTTTTGACTCAAGCCGTTCTAACAGCAAACTGTATGACATATGATAACATCAAAGTGCTTTGAATTAAATGGTGCCGTTAAGTCAGCAGCTGCTACAAGATACAGCATCCAGGATAACAAACTGACGGGTTAAAATCCCATGAGTCAAACGCCATTAAAAGAGTGGTCTTGAGTGTGTATATTTAGTAAGAGTAGGTTATTTTTATTTTAAAATGTTTTTCTTATTCGAATACATACAACATATGCAGTGACGTTACGTGATTAACTTGCTAAAATGATCATTCATGTTTGCTGATTTTATAGTATTAATGTAGATATTAATGGAGATTATCTGGCAGATGTAATTAAGATATTCCCTTATTTATTTTGAAGAGAAATCATAGAAAGGAAGGCCTTTCTGTGTGCAATGAGATATTTGCACTTCAGGGTGGTAGAAACACAAGACAGATGACTTTCGTAATGTATTCATCACTCAGTAATACACACATTTGATCATCTGTTATTTCTTACTTCTGGATAATTCTCTAGCTGTTCCCAAGGCCTAATCTGGTGTGCACTGAAGTCAATGGACGTATTCCCACGGACTTCAGCTGACACCAGACCAGGATCTGGGTTTTTTCCTTTAATTTTTGCTACCAGGTTTAAAATAGGACAAAAAGTCCTACTTACGCGTATAGTCTGCAACACGTGCTCTCCAGGAATCCAACGTCTTTTTTCTTTTTTCTTTTTTTTTTTTTTTTTTTTTTTTCCTTAAATGCAGGAATTGAAGAAATAACCCCAAACCAGACTGGATACGGACAGCTCAAAAAACCAGGGTCATCAATATTGGTGCCAACTGCTGACTCCATCTGCTGGAGTCATGACCCATGAAGTCAAGTGGAATGAAGAATGATTATTCAATTAATATTTTGAAGTGGTGACTAGAAGTTGCTACTCTACTTCTCCCTTAGAACAGTAGAAAGCAGATATCTTTCAAACTGATACTATAAAGATGAAAACTCCCCTCAATGCAGAAGTTATATGTGTATTTATAGTTTCCTGCAAATGCATCCTGCAATCATTAAGAAGACCATACACAAACAGGTCAAAAGGGCATAACTGTCCTATATTTGCCCTACTACTGGAGCAGACGTACAAAATATACTTCTCTTCAGCCATGTAGGTATTGATTGCTGACGCACTGATTCCCAAAATTTCTCCAAGTGATAAAGAAAGAACCAAGTATGTGCTGTTGAAGCTCACAGCATCCTACACGCAAACCTGTGACGGAAGCTATGATCTCATCTATCTCATATGCACATTGAAACAGACAGGTAGGGAAATATCTTCCTTAAATGACTTAATTCAGTGATAAATTCCCAGAGCAGCCATGTAGCTTCACCTAAATTAATGAAGCTATGCAGGATACGGGGCAAGAAAGAAGAGACCAGCTATTAAGTGGAAATATACTTCCTTTTCATTGTAATTTAAAATGCTTTTTAAAAAGTAATTTGCATAATCTGCATAAAAGCAACAAGACAAAAATGCAAAATAATTGGGCTTATAAAAGTATACATGCCATGCTAACTGTAAAAATTGAAATTGGAAATGTCAGATGAATACTGCAAATTCAGCTGTAGGATAATCTTTGGCAAATGTTTGCTGTATAATAACTGTCTTTATTTTTCTACTTTTATGTATGTACAACTGTATCAATCACACTAATTATATTAAAATTCCTAAAAGTTCCTATCCAGTAATTTTGACACCAAAAAGTAATTATAATTATATGTAATAAAATCAACAAGCCAGAACAGCCATAAAAGAATGCGCTAATCCATCAGTGTAACATGTATCTATCTGTTTATATCCATGTTTTCACATCTATGCATATACACCATTCTTCAACTATTTCTAATTTCTAAGCTAATTAACTGGTTGCGTAAATCATCATAAGCCGATTGTCTTTAGGACAATCTTGCCAGTTTAAGCAGCCAACATACTGCTTCAAAAGCATTTACCTCTGTTTTCTGGCTGGTATAGCTCTGCATTTCTCCATGGGGCTCTCCTTTCTGATCCTGCATTTTTTCACGAAGAGATCTGGAGCTTCCTGCACAGTCACTGGGCTATGATGGGATCAGGGTCACAGAGCACATGCCTGGTGCACTGTCACCGATGGGTACTAGCTGGTTAGGAAGGTGAGGCAGAGAAGAAAAGTAGGAGGAGCTAGCTGCATATAAAAGGCGGTCCTTCACTGCACGGAAGTCTCTCGTGGAACAGATGTCCACTGAGAATCTCTAGGTGAAGCCCAGCAGGAAAAGTAACACAGGGTACTGTGGTGGAAGCCTGTTACAAAAAGCCTGATCAAGACGATTAAGTGGATGAAGCGCTCTACAGAAAACTAGCAGGAGTCTTCTGACTGGAAGCTTCTGTCCTCATGGGAGATATCTAGTTCTCTGTTCTCTCCTTTCTTGTTCCTCAGGCCTTTCTTTCCTTTATACCTATCCATCATTTCCTTTTCAAGCCTAGCCACATCCACAAACACTAAACATTGACACTTGTTTTAAACAGCAAACTCGGAGGAACAGGAAAACAGTCCTCTGAAATATTTTCCATTCGAGTTCAATGTATTTAAGGGGTTGCAGGAGAGTTTTGCTATCATTTTCATTGCAAACAAATCATGGCCACTAATCAGAATTGCAAATGACTCAAGAATTGCTGTATTCACACCTTTTTACAGACAAAGAGACTGCAGAATTTTAATTATTTCCCATTCATGTTCAAACTAGTTATTAATAAAAAGCAACCGAGTATCACCCAGAGGCTCATATCAGATGATGACACTAAAAAGGTAGTCTCAGCCATTCTTACTGTGCACTATCTGTGATCAGGGATGGTTTACCCTATGTTATGTTGAAAACCAGAGATGACTATCGTAACATTGGCAATAATTAATTGGCACTGCTTATCACAACCAAGGCGATTACTTTCAAGAATTCTTTCAGTTTGGTTGATGCTTTGGAGAAGTGATATATTTTAGCATAAAATATTGTTTACTCACCTGTCTCTTCACTCAGCTCAGTCCCCTCTTCATTAGCATCATCTGTCAACAAAAATTGAAAGAAAATTATTATTAAGAATACCAAGAAACATCTAAAATTAGATGTTCCACATTTCAAATTGCCTTCTCAAATTTAACATTTTGCAGTGAGCTCTGGAGGTGGATGGGACAAGAATGTTTTGATACTAGATTGTTACTACCAGATACAGGGAATAAAGACAGGCAATAAAATTCTGCATAATTTACAGAATTCTGCAAATTATTACTTTTATAAAATGAAATTGCATTCTCTTTTCTAGCAGAGTTTTTGGTTTACTTGCCAAGTTTCAGTTTACTTTGTGTCTCCCGGGAACAACTGGCTATGTTAAGAAGAGAACTAGTTATCCAGAAACATGCCACATAAAGAAGTTACTATAAATTTGCAGGACAGGACTTTGGTTTAAGCCCAAACTTGGGCTAGCCAAGAATTGAACACTTCTCATTATTAAGATGATATATGAAGAAAGCAGATTCCTTTTGTAAAAAGTTGCAGTTCAGAAACAAAGGAATTTATTACCAGAAGCTGTTTTGATGAGGGAGGAAAAAAAATTAGCCTTAGTGTTGTGGTTTAGCCCCGGCCAGCGATCAAGCCCCACGCGGCCGCTTGCTCACTCCCCCTCACCCAGAGGGATGGGGAGGAGAATCGGAAAGGTATGTAAAACTCAAGGGTTGAGATAAGAACAATTTAATAGGGAAAGCAAAAGCTGCGCAAGCAAGCAAAGCAAAGGAAGGAATTCATTCACCACTTCCCATGGGCAGGCAGGTGTTCGGCCATCCCCAGGAAAGCCGGCCTCCATCACACGTAACGGTTACTCAGGAAGACAAACACCATAATGCCAAATGTCCCTCCCTTCCTTCTTCTTCCCCCAGTTTATATACTCAGCATGATATCAAATGGTATGGAATATCCCTTTGAGTAGTTCGGGTCACCTGTCCTGGTTGTGTCCCCTTCCAATTTCCTGTGCCCCTCCAGCCCTCTCGCTGGCAGAGCCCAAGAAACCAAAAAGTCCTTGATTTAGTATAAATATTACCTAGCAAAAACTCAAAACATCAGTGTGCTGTCAACACTGTTCTCACACCAAATCCAAAACACAGCACTGCACCAGCTACTAAGAAGAAAATTAGCTCTATACCAGCTGAAACCAGGACACTTAGTTAACATGAAGGTAATCCAATATTTCAGAACCTTAATCATCTAATGGAGAGCTCATTGACCACAGAAGTTTACGTCAGCTATGCTCCCAAATCATATTGACTCCATTTACACCCTTTTAAATGGGTTTGGGCACATGCAGATTCTCTAGCAAGCCTACAATTTCTGTCTAAAGCTTAACATATGTGCGTACAAGCTTGCATATGTGCGTACCAGGACCACCATTTGACCCTAAAGGAGTTTTTGTGCTATTATGATCAATGGCAATGGACACTAACAGTAGTATTTAGGCCCTAATTTACAAGGTCAGATCTTTACACTATAAACTCTCCTGAGATCCAGACTCTGTGACACATGCTATGAGGATTAAGATCTGCTTTCATCAAGATTTGGAGCCTGAAACTTCACTTTTTAATAGCATTAGAACAGAACAACTGGTTAATAATAAAGGCCTCCACTGGGAATTATGTTCGCTATAAGCATTAAAATCACAAGTGCGAGAATTTCCATGGATGCTTGTGAATCTACAGCAGATGGATCTGTATTCATCTTTCTCCCCCTTTCATCTGAGTCAAACATGATCTGGAGGGCTGGACTTTCAGAAGCCACTAAATGAGAGCAGGTTACATTTCTCTCGAGTATGCTTTAGCCCTGCCCGAAGGACCAGGACTGAAAAAAGTCACTGCACGTTTTACTTCCTTTCTCCTTATTCTGCAAACAATTGTTTTGGGGATCAACAAGGCACATGGACCCCTACTATACAAATATAAATTTGTACACAAAAACTTTAAGGAGCTTTGACAAGTAATTTCTGAGGTAAGAAAATGAAAAATCCTGTTAAAGCCAAAGGGAATTCTGCCATTGACTTCAACAGAACCAGGATTTTCAGCTGGATACCTGACATTTTTCAACAGACGACTCAGAAAACATTTGGTTAACATAGAGATTATTAATTATTCAGTTTCCAATAACATGTTCTTTCCATGGAAGCGTTTATAATGAAAGCAGCATGATAAAATTTCAAATTAATCTAAGACTTGACACTAAATCAGCAGAATATAATATCTTAACATACATATATCACCTGGTCTTCTGTGGAAGTTCTTAATTATAGTTCTGTAAGTGACTTGGAATATGAAATTCCCAAAGCAACAGAATAGCTTCTAAGCTGGTGATAATGGACACAGACAAGAAATCGGATGTTATTAGAAAGTAGTAAAGTCATTATGCAATATAATTATGAAGAGGCAAAGACTGCTTTTGTGAACTAATTGTGAATTAACGGCTGTTTTTTCTCGTAAAAGGAACCTAAGTCTTGCTGAAAGGCAGTAAAGTTCTTACGTAATTTCTGAAAACGGGAGTTGGGCTCTCAACCACTTGGTGACATGATCTCTTGGTCATTGTAGCGCCTTTGAGAATTCTACCCCAATCTAGATCTGAACCTGAGTTTCGCTTTGGCACACAGCACTCCCTAGTCACTACATGTGTGGCCGGCTGAAGTGATAAACACCATGTTTAGCTGACAGAACTCTATGCCAAACCCAAATATTCAAGATAAAAAATAGTGGTTTAGAAATCTATCCAAAATTCATTCACTTTCCCTCCAAAAGAATGATATTACAGGCAGTTTCTTGGTTACTGGTCCTGAAGAAGTAAAAGCAAGTAAAAATACTTTTAACTGACATTCTACATGCCTAATACAAAGCAAAACCAATACCAAGATTGCTATAAATTAGGTTTGTAATACATAGGTTTTGGTTGGTTTTTTTTTATTAAATGTTCCCTATACATTTTTTTAATCCATCTAGAGGAAGCTTTCTAGAGGTTTGCTTTGGTTTGAAATACGCACCACAGCCAATCCCAAAGCAAAATCGAGTAAAACCACAGAAGAACCAATATTTCTTTCCCAAACTCCCCCATTTGAAAGACCAGAGGTGAGGTCCTTTGTAATTCTCACCCTTACTCAACAGCTGTTGAAAAATAAATGAGTAGGAAAACATGCTCCAGTGTGTGCACACATGTACCCACTCTTGGTTACTCTTTTGGCTGAAGAAGAAGAATAGCAACCTTTCACATGGCCTCCCCACTAAAGCCCTGGATTTTGGGAAGCTCTACCAAGATGACCTTGCTGGAAAAGGAATGACAGGCTTTGCAGTCTGGAGTGAGAGGAAAACTGACAGTGACTCCCTGCAAGGGTCAGCCCACTTCCAGGAAAACTCACATCAGTATTTAGAAGGTTTAGGATACAAGGAAGCCAACTAATCCAAAACATGTCATATGGGTGAGCGCACAAAATTTTCCAGCTTGTAAGTTGGTCTATAGTATATAAAATCAAGGTATTAGATGGGTGATGTATGGGAAAACAGTTTCCAGTCAAGTATAAAATACTTTACAGTTGAAAGTCAACCTATGATTGAAACTTGCCCTCTAACTCTCATGCTATCTAAGGTAACCATATCTCCAAAGATCACAGAGCTTTGCATTTGGGAGTAAGCTGCTCAGAGCATACACATTTGTACAAGTCACAGGCTCCCTGGTGGAGTCATGTACCAAGTGATGCCTGTTGCTCTTTCATTCCCCTCTCCCTTATTACCTGCTGAGCTCTGTGAAACAGAATAATTGCACCATATCTGCTCTTACTGACACTGGAGAAAAGGGTGCCGCCTTCTGTCATTTACCTTTTTTTCTTTTTTTCTTTTTTTTTTCCTTTCCCCCTCTTTTGCCTTGCTGGTCAGGTTCTTTCCCTGTCTCGCTAGTCATTGCATACAAGCAAACACCAGCCAGATGGCTAAAACCATCAATCTGTGTTAAGATTTATGTTAGGAACACAGAGGTGAAAGGCTCTAAATACCGCTGCTAATCCCCAAAGCCATTAAACCGCCTCCTCCTTGTTGCTCACACATCTATTTGCATTCTTCTTCATGTTAGCACGCAGAGAGTCAACGCTGTACAAACACCTTTTATTTTTAACTGTGGGTGCATTGAAGAGCTCTTACACGAGAGCCAGCTCCACACTGCAGGAGGCTGCTGTTTCATCTGCATTCAGGGCCTGCATCCCCGGCTGCCGGCACTCCCCCAACAGCACTGCGTGCTGCCAGCTCCTCCCTGCCGCCTTCTAACCTGTTCAGCTGCCTCGTCTTGCCCTTCAGGACCTGGTCCTTTCCTCAGCGCTTCCTGCTGTTTCCCACTTTCCAGACATTTGGTTACTTCCAGCCAACCCACGTGTCTCAGCCTGCTCCTTCTTGCAAGTGCAGCTCCACGTACAGAACGTAACCCAGGGAGGTGCTGGGAGGGCACCATGGACCGGACCAAAGTCCCCTCTGCAGCCCGTATGCGCAGGCACCGGCAAACAGAGCGACGATATGGGCAGAGCTGTACAGCAAGTTGAAGTGACAAGTTGGTGATCACAATTGTTGATGCCTCAAAAAAAGCCAAAACCAAAAGACAGGAAACCTTTCAGCACTGACGGCTGCAGCTATCCTGTTAAGCTTATTTGCTATACAAAAATAGGTGTCCAGCTGAAAAAGTTCCTGCCGTCAAGCATTTGCCTAGCAGGTATTCTGTGACCTGCCTGTACAGTTTCCACTAGAATAACAGAATAACAGAGAGTGTGTGGCACAGCAGTCTCACAACACTGGGGAAAATGGATCCCATTTTGGGGCAGCCTCTGCTTGCTCAAAGGAAAAGCTTCTTGTGTCCAATTTTGGAGCGGGCAGCAGTGTGGGCCAGGGTACCTGCCTGATGCAAACTGTCTAAACTGTGATAATATCAGGTTTACAGCAGCTGAAAAGACCAAGTGGGTTCTCACTCTCCATATTTCCCTCTACCACGCTTCTTTCCAAAACTGTTCCAGAGCTCCACCCACCTGTCTACATGATCATCTTAATATCCTTTGGGAGCTTTATAATCATGCGTCTCATGTCTATTTTCAATCCTAAGTGATTGAAAAATCACTTCTTTTTGATTGCTTACAACCACTGCTGCTACCTAACAGGAGCTTCACAATAGCGTACAGGCTCTATGTCCACCTCAACTTAAAAGAGTCAACGTTTCTGTAGTACAGTAAACCACATGAGAACACCCTAGGGTTTGGTGATGCCCAAACGTACATATGAAGCTTGCAATACCCTAGGGGTGCACAAGCTTTTTCGGTTGTTTTGATTCCTCCAACTCCATTTTCTACTGGGAGAATGCAACGGACTGACCAAGAGCACAGAAAAAGGGAATGTTTTCTTTGAGAAAAACCAGATTTAGAAATCTCTGCCAGATGAGATCAACTAAAACCCAGGCCTGACTCTTCATACATCTTGTAAAAAATATATTTTCCATAAAGCTTTCCCTCATCCTCAGTGCTCCTAAGAAGAAGAAAAAAAGGAAAAAGGTAAAACCAAAGGATCCTTAACAAAAAAGCATATTCTTCTGCTTCGGAAGAAAAAATAGGACGTTTTTCAGTTCTGAACATTTGTATCCTTTAATCATGCAATCCTGCATACAGAGCAATAGATACTATATAAACCTCCACCTGATACTAAATGAGTGTAATCAAATTTCTTAGTCTGATTATAAAGAAACTTCCACCAATACACTCTGTACATCCTGGCCTTACTGCAGCACCAGTGCAGTTTTTCTTCCCGTGTTGCTTAGTTACACCAGTCCCACAACACCGGAGTCTCACTGAATGTAAAATGTGTTTGTAGCTTTTGAAGCCATATCAAATAGAAATCCTTAGTACCAACCTCTTAAGAAGTTAGGCACTGGTGGTTTTTTTTTTTGTCATCACATAGATGGCTTCTTTTATGTACCGTATCACTTGATCTGCTGTAAAATACATATATACCCATATGAGCCTCAGCTGCATATAAAGGCTACGCAGTAGCTGCTGCTCCCACTGTGAGTGAATTGGACAACATTGTTCCTGTGCAGGAAATGGTGCTCGTAGCCAGGATCAGACCTGGATTTGTATTTCCCTGATGCTTCTAACTTACACAAAAGGAATGAGGCACTCCTTGGGAAAATATACATCAGTTTTTAAAAAAGAACCTATTGCAAAATTTCCTTATTTCCTCCCTGCCTTAAAATACTGAAAACAACTGAGTTTTGTTTACACAAGTGCTAAAGTGGATTTCTCACCCACACGTATGCTAATGTAGTAGTCACACAGAAAATGGTATGTTTTGCATGTGGTGACACATTTCTAAATACAAGCTTCTAACAAAATCTCATCAGTAACCTAAGGCAGAGGCAATCAAATGAGACAAACACAAATTTAACTGCATCCTTTGCAATTAGAAGCACTTGAGCACATGAAGTGACTCAGTGTCAGTGACCAGAAAGGACAGGATATTTTTGAGCATGACATAACATACATTTGGAATGCTTTACATGGGATACCACAATATGCAACACAGCAGGAAGAAAAGATCCCTGATCAAAGATGTATTCCCATAAGGTATTATACAGAAAAAGCTTCTGCTTGTTCACCTTCTGGTGCCAGGCATCCGTGTGTGAAGGACTGAGTACAGAACAAAACAGCAATACATTTCCCTCCCACTACCAGTCTCTCCCAGAGCCTAAGGTTACATATAGACCATCATGATTAATAGCCACTGTTGGACCAGTCCTCTGCTGGTTGAGCTAATCCTCCTTTTAACTGTATTTAAGACCTACAGGGTCTGCAGCACCTCATAGCAAGCATTCTTATACCCTAGCTGAGTGTTGGGTGAAAAACTACTTCCTTTTGCTTGTTTTCATCCTGATTCATCATTTCTGGGGACACCTTGCACTTCTTGCGTTACAAGGGATGGCAAATAATTGCTTCATATTCACCTTTCTAATTATCGTACTCCTCATCTTCCCTGTGCTCTCCCACGCTGCTAACACAGTCAGCAGCCTGGTCCTTGCATCTGCATGACCCCTGTGCCTTCAAGGGCATCCTCACAGCTTGCCACTCACTGTTTCAACACAGCCCTTATCTAGGTCTCTCCCAGGAGCTGGACAGCTCAGGGTTTTGGAGTGCGTGGGCAAATACATAGAAACAGCCATTTCCCCGGACTTCTGGATGGACTGCAGGTTCCATTGTCAGTCTCACAAAAGGAGACAAAGAAAACATCTACAAGATGCTGCTGGAGCAAAGAGGAAGAGGCTCCACTTAGTGAAGCAAAACCTCCTGACAGCAGTGCTTTAATAGGTTATGGTCCCATTGTCTGTCCATACCCTGCTCCAAGCAGTGACTTTGCTGCTATCAGGGATGAGGAGGCAAACAATCTTCCAGACCCCATAGTTGACAGTGTCACAAACCTTTGTCAAACCACATACAACCAAGAGGATCCACGCCCAAATTTTCAGGTGACTATACTTGTAACACACAGTCAAAGTGTAGAGCAATGCTCTGTCAGCAGTCAGCTGGGAAATAATTCAGAAAGGATCATACCAGGAAGTTTTATTATGATTCAAACTGAAGCAGAAAACTGCCCATTAACTTTTTATGAGGTACTGGAAACCCACTGCCATGCCAGAAAGTGCTAGGAACCCTCTCTTGATCTGCATATCTCTTAAGATGGTGAAAACAGTATTTGAGCCATCAATTACATACTCTGCCTCCCAAGCACCACTCCTGAGCTGCTCCTTGTTCATCCTCCTGCACTGCATTGAGACGCTGGCAAAAGGGGCTAAGACAGACAACCCCAATGAGTGGTAGGACTGCCACAGTCATTGCCACGGCAAATGAGAACAAAAAGCCATAGAAAAAGTTTGTTTCACAGTTTTACGAACACCTTTAGCTTTTAGTTATCTTGAGATTTTATGAGTTAAGTTGTTTCAGACACTTTGAAATGCACAGATATTTAAAGCATAATGGCTATATTAAACTTTTGGACGGAGAACAATTTTTACAGCATCCTATTTACATTGGAGCGTACTTTATCAGGATCTGTAAGTGCTGAGAGAGAGAACAGCCAACAAATCCTATTCTGGTTCACAGGCTCCTCCAGCTCCTCCATATGGGTAGTGCTTCCTTTGAAGCCTCCACTGCTGAGGGACAAGGAACCAGCATGGGAAACAGCAGGGCTGTGTTTCTCCCCAACTGTTTTGAAATAAGTCCTTCAGCAAGGGGTCTTGCAGAAGCCATCTGAGAATGACATCCTCCGATATGAAGACAGCTCAAAGGGGTGGAGAGAGCATTTTGTACCCATGTGAAATTGTCAGTGTGCCACCGCTTCTCCAAAACCACTGCTGCCTTCCACCCACGGAAAAATCCTCACTCGTCTCTGCCTGAACACAAGACTCCCCCCCAGACTGGAAATCTGGGGAGAACATTAAATGCTGGCATGGAGTCCAGAGCAGGCCAGATGGCTGCGAACGCATAAATACTGTGTGGTACCCTGATACGCTCTCAATGGCTTGACACATAGCCCTGGAAAGGAAAGGGATGCATGATCATGCCCAATCTCATTGCACATTCACTGTCTGAAAAGCCAAGTGGAATCTCCAGGTGACAAGTCAGTTTCACAAGCCAGAGAAACCAGAGTCCCCTGAGTGTCCCAATACAACAGCGGGGACTGCAGCTCCATCAGAACTATGGGGTCAGGGAAGCAAGACTCGCTTTGCTTCTTCCAGCCAACAGGCCTGGATTGCAGGTGATCCTGTTCACAACCAGGGCAGAGGCCAAAGACTGCGAAACCATGTCCCAACCTGCTAACGCTGTGGCTGGTCGCTCCGGCTCCGTCCCAGCTTCTGCTCAGACCCAGATGTGCTCACGTACCGGGTGTCTGGACACAAATTTCGGCTCTGTGCCACCAGCAAGGACCCAGTCCATCTACAGTGCCTTGAAGGCTTTGCGAGAGAAAGCAGTGAAGAAAGGGACATGGTCTGACTGCCTCTAGTTTAAACCTGTGAAAACACAGGCAGTTATCAGCTGTGAACATGACAACCTGAAAAATCTGAGATGGAAAAAGTAGCTGCAACCAAAACCTTCAGGATGGCCCTCATTGATCGGGAGGAGGAGGCCAAAGGGACTTCAAACTCCCCCAAATCTTACTCCCTAACATCAGTTTCCAGGGGGGCTCCAAGTCCCGGTGGCCTTTGCCCGCCTGCCTGAACCCGTCAGGACAACCAGAGCCTCATGACTTACAAGGCAAATCACTACCCGGGTGAAATCTCAGATAAAGGATTTCGGGTACTTCCAGTAAACTGCTTGGCACCTATCCACATAGTAAAATAAAACCCATGAAAAATATTTTGTGGAATACATTCAGGTGATGAATTAAGGAAACGAATCGGCTCATGAACACTGCAAATGCAAATAGAGAGGCTAAATTTATCAAACAAATTACCCACTTGATACAGGATTACTTACTAAGGGCTAACTTATGGTTCCTTTGCTCACACCGAGGATCACTTCAACCCCAGTGAAGTCTGCCATATTAAGTGGAGAGGGTGATGCTTCTCAATACCAGTACAGAAATTACAATCTCTGCTTAAGAGTTCACTCACGTATTAGTGCAGGGATCTGCCTTTTTAATACAAAGCTTTTCATTCAGCCATTTAGACAGTTTCAAATTTGATTCCAAGCCTGGTAGATCTCTTAACAATGAATTTCCTCTGCAATTGTAATACATTTGCACATTTATGCTCAACTAGGATGCCAGGCATCCTCCTGAAGTAACAGAAGGATTAATATAGGACAGTAGCTCTTATCCATACGCTTTGGGTGGGGGGGCGGGCACAGTGTTTTCATCAACTAGGAAAAAAGCAGAATATGCGTTAGATGTCATAACCTGGAATAGAGGGAAGAGAAAGTTTTTTCAAGACGAAGCAACTTCTCTCTCTTTTTCCTAACACCAACTGATATGACTCAAAAAAAATGAACAAGCTCTTGGTCTCAGCATCCTTTCATTAGCTCTGAAAGGACACAGAGTCTAAAAGCTTGCATCTTCCATCTATCAACTGGTCTAATAAAAGTGCAAACCTGTCCTCTCTCTAACAATTTTAGCAATGCTTTAGTGAAGTAATTTTGCTACTCTATTTAAAGTAGTAAGAATGTAATATAACCTTGAATAGTGCAGCCTCACAGTACATACCTTTTATAACATTATTTTTGTCTAAAGAACATTTTCAGTAAGAAATATTCCCCTCTCCAATCCACTGATAACAGGTGGCAGATTTAGAAATACTTTAAGCATTACAATTTTAGATAAACCTTTCATAATATACAACAGCCACCATGAAAAATAAGCATTTGCTAAAGGTCCTTACAGGATTATCTATCTGATATATTAAGTAGCTAGGTATACACAGTATACAGGAGAAGAAAAAAAAAAAAGGTATTTTTGCCTCCAGCTAGCAACTGTTTACAAATACACTTAATTTTGCTCCTATGAATAGCATCCTAGAAGTACGTATCACTGCAAGGTAAATGTTGGTAAATTTAGCTTTTCAACGGGGCCTGTTTTATTACCATTTCCTGGTCAGTCTTATAAATATATATATTTAGCAATAAAAGTAATGCTTAATATCTAGACTCCATGTAGAATTCTGTTAGAAGAAACAATGAATTCCAAGAGAAAAAACGGTACGAGTATCAGCTCCTTTCCCGGAAAGCTCCCTCATAATACTAGTAGCAATGAATCCAGCGATGTAAGAACTACACATCTGAGACAGAACTGCAGGCAAGGATATTTTATTTGCCTGAAAGATATGTAGCAAGACATCCTCTCAGATTAAGCAGTGAGAATTTCCCAACACAGCTGAAGGGCGAATGGCTGGGCTATCTCATTCCACTAGGAGATAGGACTCAATTGGTAAAAAGAAAAAACCCCTCAGTTTGTTACTATGTTAAAACAATGATCCATCTTAAGCACAGAAGATTGGTTGGTCTACTAAAACAGTCTTCCACCCTCTTTTTCTACCAGGACATACAAAAACCTCTCAGCAAAACTCCAGAGGTTCAACAGAAAATTCTGTGTGGACCAGGACTTTTTACTTTCTAAACCAGTGCTTTTCTGGACAACCACTAGCATGAGATCCCAAGTCTGAGTTAAAGATTAAGTGACGCTCCCCCTCGGAGCATGCTGGCTTTGGCTTGGGTTCTGCACAGGCGACCGATTACTGAGATTAAATCAGAAATGCTGAGACTGTGACAACAGGTCTCTTACTGAACAGCTCTACTACACTCCTAAGATACGAAATTACTTAGAAGTCTGCCTCTTCCCTCTATATGTTTAAAGTTTGCAAATGACAAGGCTCTTGGCAGTTGTCTTAATATCAGTACTATTACTAGACTAATTTCTTTGGCATTCCACTCGCAAAATAGGCCTAATGATATGTTCAACTAATGGAACAATTTCCCTGTATCTATATTCCACTTACTCTAATGCACTGAGGTGTAACTCTAGCTTCATTTCATTATCACTTGACTAGCTCAAGCACTCGGATGTCTTTTTGGATTTATTAATGCACCAGGTTTAAAGTAATAACTATTTATGTATATAACTCCATGAATATATTCTTCTTTCTAAGCATTTTTGCCCACATCTATTAAAGTAGATATATTTCATAATGTTTCTGAATGAGAGAAACACTTTAAAAATGTCTTGATGTTCTTTCTCAAAGCTTAAAGCAGTATCTCAGTGTTATTTCTCCTGTGAGTGTTCAGATAGTGTCCCATTGATACAAATTTAGGGTAAGCCTATCCTTGAAGACTTTCATTTCAGCACGTTAATAGATTCTCTTAAAACCAAAACAAACTCACCAGTTTTGGCAATTCCTTCCACAGCCTAAATATTAGGCATTTATTGCCAAAGGTAGAGACAGTTGCTAATTCCTTGACACAGACACAGAGCCATGTTGACTAAGTCCTCTGTGCAAGAAACCAGTCCTGCAGAGAGATGGAATATCCCTACAGCTGGAGAGTCTGCTGATAACTCATCAAAGCCTACTATAGTAAATGCAGATGGCAATTCACAAGAGACCAGAATAAAGGTAAAACCAGCAGACATGATGGTCATCTGGTGACCACCATCCAGACTGTCAGCTGATGCTCTCACCAGTAGGCTATAGGCAATTTAGGATGGGGCTGACTTCAACTGACATCTGTTGAAGCAGTGGTACCCTGCAGAAAAGTGTCAATTCAAGATGGCAAAGAAAGCCTGAGACTGTACATTAATCATTAGGGCACTCCTCCAGGAGAGAGACCCAATACCGATCATTTCTCCAGGGACACTAATGGAGAGTCATTTGGGTAGCATGTATCTTTCCTGGTTCTCCCTGTTTCCTCACAAGTTGACAATCTGACTCTTATAAGGACATACCAAATGTCCGTGGTGATAGAAGACATTAAAATCAGATCTCCCAAATCACTGACTACTGACCTAACTACAGACAATCCTCCACTGAGTCAAGGATAAAGTTTTAGATGTTAAACTGGTTCCTTTTAAAGCTCCAGCTCACCAGCCCGTAGGTGCTCAGGTCTTTCTGAAAACCAGCATCATTAAGGCATATCAAAACTGGTATTCAGAATCATTAGTTATGACAAATTGCAGCAGGGAGCCTATGAAAATGGCTCCTAAGATCTTTTAGCAATCTATACCAAACTGTGGCTGCAGAGAACTAAAACATCTTTCTCTAGACAGCTGTCTGCAAAAGCACGGGATGAATCTTTTGCATAGTCACATACCAGCAAAACACTGCATTTGCTGCACCTTGGAGTGTGACCACCACAGCCACCTCTCTGTGGTCACATATGAAATTCCCAGATTTAGTTTGAGAAAAAAAACCACTGTAAAAACTTTCCATGCATGAGAATAAACATACTTTTAAAACTATGGTACAACATAATGTGGTGCAATGCAATGATAAGTCTTTATATAACATGACACTCAACCATACAGGTTCTTTGTAGACAAACAGAGTTTTGTTTAACAAACTCAGGTTTTGACACACCCACCCACCCCCCAAAGAAAGAAATATCCCACCTTCCTCTCTTTTCCCCTTTGGGCTTGTTGTGCTTCAGCTCTGAAGCATCTTCTTGTCTCTCAGGCTTTCAGACTCAAGCGGGTTTTACATTTATAACAATACCAGGCTTTAATCCATGATTTCAAAGACCTTAATGATGAAGGTGAGTCTTACTACTCTAATTTGTTGACAAATTGACACTGTAGTCTACTCCCCCTTAATCTGAAGGGCAGGGACAGAGCCAGCAACAGTAGGCAGGGTACTGCCACTTTATTCTGTGTGTTGGGGTACAGTGCCAAAAAAAAAAAAAAAAAAAAAATCACACAATGAATGGTTTAGACATGCAGTCTTTGCAATGCATGTTCTATGTGCTCCAGACAAAAATATTATTAAGCAGTTAGACACCATTCTATGCTACCTGAATAATTCAATAGGTCTTTAAGTTTCAGCTGCCAATCACTGCAAACTGGAGATTACAAAGCCGTCTACAAAAAGCTTTGTTCTAGTGAGATGAGACAGACACATCACACTTTCCATCCTACCAGCCAAAGCAAAAGGAAAAAAACACTTTGGCTACTGTGACAACACGGTCCTGTAGAATTAGCAGATATTCGCAACACACCAGAGCTCTGCTTCTTATTACTCAAAGGCCCTTTCCACCAGACAGACAGCGTGGGGAGTATTTAAGTGACTGCCACTTCTGAAGTGGGTGATAAAACAAAATACTAAAATCTGGATCTTGTCACATATAGTAGGACTGATGCCATAGAAAACAAAATAAAACGGGAGAAGGTTAGGGTTGATAAAAATACTGAACACAGATTTCTAATGATGTACGATAAAAATAAATCACAGGCATATGGGGGAGGGGGATTAACAAATTCACTATCCACCAGGTTTTCTTAAATTCTACAAAGCAACCTCCTGTGTGAAATGTGAGATGAATGGCTAACATTTCCCAAGTGCTCCAGCGAGAGCCATCTTTCTCCCATTCATTCTTGCACAGGGACAGCTCAGGTTTAAAGTTCTCGTTCAGACACAGTTGGGCTCTAACCCCTGCGGTATCTTTTCAGACCCAGAGAAACCCTACCAGCATCATTAACGAAAGAGAAAAGCATGTACAAAGTGCATGGAAAAGCAATATACACTAGAAGCTATATACATTAGTACAAATCATTTTCTTCTGAGTCAGGAGAGCCGACGCCATGCACCAGGTTTCAGGAGGAGATACAGATACAGCAGAGAATGAAGAAAGGAGCTGTACTGAGCATACAAAAGCAGGCCTTGGTTTTCCAAAAGCAGTATCACAAATAGTTTTACCAGTTCACAAATTTTAAATGTCTGCATTTGTCCAGGATCAGAACCTCTGTGTGCAGCTGATCTTTAAAGAAAGTTCACATTTTAATATTTAGCTTCAGCAGGGAAAGAAGAAAGGACACCAACTGTTGTCTTTTTGCTGCATCATTTCTAAAAATCAGATGGCACTTGATTACTATACCTACCTAGAGGGAAAAACTCGCCCATTTTCTTCTTGAAAATTTTGTAGTCGACCTCCAAAAAGACGCAGAAGATGATACGATCCACCTGTAAGAAACAAAATTATTCACAGTGAAATGATCATGATCATAAACATTGGAAATAATAGTTAATAAAACCAAAGAAACTTCTAAGCCAACATGCTTTTATGCTCCAGGCAAGCAAGAAAACATCACCAGGATGCATGTTTTGACTTTATTGTGCATCTGTGTTGTAATTTTAAAAATAACATTTGCAATCACAGCTCACAACTGTATTCTTTGTTAACTGCCTCCTGTTTATGCAAACCACTCTTGAGCACAGTATAAATGACTTTTGGCATTCTAGATGAGTGCTGGGATGCAATGTTTGATGAAAGAGTCACATGGGGAGCTTCTAATAAGCATACAAAAGAGTAAATGGGTAAGCAAAGAGCTTTTTTCCCAATCCTTGTCCGACAAACCTATTTGCAAAACCATTTAGTATTTTAAAATGGCTTTAAAAGGTTTCATGTGGTTTTAATTTACATGAAACCACTTATTCCTGCTATAATGCCAGCAGAATGCAGCAAAAACAAAAGCTGATTAGATGACAGGTAGCACACGGGGTAAATAAAACATTTAATATGCCATCCACTTAGCAAGGCTGAGCATATCAATGAAACCACAGCCCATAATGTATGCGCCACCCACCAACGATTTCAAATAAATTGTTTGGGAGATCATTGAATGTGAAAAGCTTTTCTAAAAGAGGCCAAAATAAAGCCAAACAAAATAAAAAACAAACAGAATTCCAAAGGCTTTAAGACTGAAAAACACCCTTACTGGACTTCACTCCAGCCTTGCTATTTCTTTCTTCTATCTGCTTGAATAGCCCAGCACAAATTGCCCCTGCAACCAAAACCCCGCTCCAGGAGGGAGCTCTGGAAGTCAAAAAGACCCTCCCATGGCTGAGCTGAGGGACCTGCAACCCAGTAATCAAATCTTTCTCTGAAGTGCATGAGAGCTTAACCAGAAAGGGTTGAAGACCAAGCAACAGGAAATCCTGCATCTTGGCTGGCATTATGCTGTCCTCGTGTCTCCATAGGCAATAAGCCGATCTGTCGTAGCAGAGCTCCTCAAGAGTGCCTTTGCACATGCTAGAAAAAGCACCAGCCTGCCCCCGCAGGGAAACCGGCGGGAGGAATGCTCTCAGAAAAATGCCTTCTTTCCCTTATTTTCAGTAGAAAATGCTGTCCTTTTGCTAGAGCTGCTCTTCGAAGCAAAGTACAAGTCTAGGCTTCAAAGATACTATTATGCTGAGCAGCTCAGCTCAGGACATCATTTCAGAGCTCATTTTGAAGCAGCCTGGTAGAATACAGCAGGGAATGAGAGCAGGCAATAATGGGTTACGCTGGAAAATGCTAGCAGCTGCTATCAAGGACATCTCTGAATCAAAGCTGACTACAAAACCTGAAAGAGCAAAATAGGTAGGAAATACGAGACTGAAGGTAGAGGTTATGTGGGCGTTAAGGAAGAAAGAGGCTTGTGAGCAGGAGAGAAACCAGCAGGGCAGAACTTGGGCGGACGCTGCTTCCCATGGAAGCGTATTGGCAGATTTATACGAGCAAGAAAACTGCCTGTTGCTGTCTGCTCATATGACGTTCACAGAAACGAGCTGTTCTGTGTATCCCTCATAAACAAACCAGGCTAAACCTTAAAAATACGCTGGACTGTGTCATCAGCTACTCTTCACAAGGGATATAATAAAGAACCCAATTACTGGTGAAATGCTCAAGCCAAAAAGCCATACTCATCAGTGTACTCACAAATCTACAACATAAAGCACCAGTGGCAAGAGGTGCCACGTTTTACCTATATGAGAATTTCCACCTAAGTAAAGTTGTGTGTTTTCAGGAAGGAAGCTTTAGACAGTGAATGTTTAAATTATATTCAGTGTGAAGATGGGTTTAGGATAGGTGATGCTAGATTGTCATCTTCTATCTCTGCCTCCCGAGCAGAGCAGATATTCCAGTATTACAGTGATAGGCCCAATAAGTGAACCAGGACAGACAAAAGAGCAAGGATGGAAACTTATAAACCAGAGGAGGAATGATATTCCTACGCAGAGAAGTTCTGAGTTGTCTTAGTCTCTATATAGTCTCATATTCTCGGCTGTAAATACTACAGACATTTCCTTCATTTTACATAGTTCAGCTTCTCGAGGTGTTCCCTTTACTTTTATTTATTCTGTGCAGTTGAAAATGATAAAACTTCTGCAATCCTGAGAATTTCTACTACTTCTAATATAATTCCTTAATTTAAAGATAGGGAATCTCTCTAGAAACGGCAGACTATTTCAAAATTTCTAGCCTCCTGACTGTATACATCCTATATATAAACCTGTTCAATTTCTTCTTGGTGTGAGAAAAAGTGCTCTATTTTTAAGTATGCATAAGATATTGTGATGACAGCTGAAATCCTGTGTTTATCTGATTGAATGGCATGTGTTGGCAGATAGTAAATCTGAAATTAAACCATATTCTATCTTCCTGCCAGTCATTGACTATTTTATCTAACATCCCCAGCTAAAATAACTTGAAATTAGGTACAGAAAGTAACCCTTGTCCTCACTGTTCCCATTCCAGCTACAATAAGGAAAGGTTTAATCCAAATGACTACAGACCTGCCTTGCCTGCTGGCTCACAAAAGCTCAGCAGGCCTTTTGGGATGCACACTTATGAAAGCCCTTCCTTATTCAAAGAGGAAATCTCTCCTCTCATGTGGCTAGAAAACACCAACTTGATTAGTCTTTTTATGCTGCCCCTTTACAGAGGGCAGGGAGTGACCCCCAGGGACTCCCCGGAGCACGCCCAGGGAGCCCCCAGCACCTTTTGTAGGTGCCCAGCTCCTCCACAGCTGACCAAGCACCACTCAACTGCAGAAGAAGTTTAAAGGAGCTGCAAGATAAAGCTCATCCTTGATTGACAGATCTTTTTTGGAGGCCGGTATTAAAATCAACATCCCCTGTCAGAGCCTGATTAAATTCTGCTCGCTTCACAGCTATGAATAGGTGGATCAAAGAACCCCCAAATTAAGAGCGCTGCAACACAGGAAGAAGGGAGTTAAATTGCATGAGCTGTTCACTTAGTAAGCAGCTTCACAGCTCAAGGCTGTGAGTACATTTTTTTTTTTTTAAATATATATTTATTATCTTTTTCTCTTGAGTCCTGCTCTCCTTGCCAGGCTCCCTTTAATTTTGAGGAGGACACCTTCCCTGTGGTTTTGTTAGCTGCACCTGATAAGGATCAGTAAACTTCTGGGGCTCTTCATGGCTCACAGGGCTCAAGCTGTTTTGCAGTGGAACAGACCCAGAGTCAGTCATTAATGCCAGGATCTTCCAAGGATACAGCCAAATCTCATGAACTGAAAACCCCTCCGCTGGGTATAAAAGCACTGTTGGTCTTAATGGCAGCAGCACTGATCTTAATACAAAGAAGCTAGCAAAAAAATTCCCTCCTGTTTTTTGTTCAATGGGGTTTTATTTGTTTATTTGGTTTTTTTCCCCAGTGAATGTGAGAGCACTTTGCATCTAGTGAGTTTTAAGTTTATTGGTGGGTTAATGCACCTTGGGTTAGTTCACCCATAGACCACTAATGAGGCAGGCAGGTGCTCAGGGACTGCACCATCACCGCAGCATGGGAACGATGGAAAACTGCCAAGGGTCTCACCAACCACACGGCAGAGCTGGAAGCTGCACCCCTCTGCGGCAGCTGAGTTCCACCGACACGCAGACACCACTGACTAGAGACAGCTCTGCCCACAGAAGGCAAACAGAGCAAGATGGACACACACTGCTTGAAGAGATGACTGCAAGCCTCGCCACATCCAAGGCCACAATAAAACAAGACTCTGCTGATGCTTTCTGGCAACGTTACGCTCTTTTGTTAATGGATTCTTAGAGAAGAAAAGAAGCCCTGCCTTTGCTAGCAAACCAAAAGTACACACCAAGTTCCCCAAAGGACCCTTCCCTCTAGTGCAGCATGGGGGAGGACACTACCTGCGTACATGCACATCGGTGTGTGCAGCCACCGATACAGGAGTTTATACTCTACATCTGTACCTATATGTAGTTTAGGATCCAAAACATCTCTGGTTTTCTCTCAGCTCTTCTACTGTGGCCTCTGGCAGGTTTTCCTGATTCCTCTGACTTAATTCTCCTATCTGTTTAGGGGACACTAATACTTAGTTGTGCACTTATGCATCACTACAAAGAGCTATTGCCAAGCACAATCCCCACGACATGCCAAATGTTGTCATACATATAGCTGTATACATACCCAGGTGCCAAGCTGTATATATCAAGCACAGATTTGGAGCAGAAAAATGATCAAAAGACATTCTAGACTATCTAATGAGAGTTTCCATGTCATTGCCACCTTGCGTCCTAACAAAATAACAGCTCGCAATGAAAATAAACCCAATTGCATTTCAGCACTCCAATGTATTTTATGCATATCCCCATACCAAGACATTTACCCAGCAGGCAGTGACTGCTTTTTATTATATGTGACAGTAAGTTTCATCATAATTTAAATCTTGCCAGAAAATACACAATAGAAAAACAATGTTAACTTGTAAAAAATGTTCCACAATCCCAAATCAAATTAATGGTAACAAACCACAAAAAGAATGAAGCAGCTTTCTGCTTTTTGTGTGCATGTAGCAAATCCCTTTTATGAAACGCCCTTGGCTGATCCCACCAGACCTATTGTCGTAAGGTGACGGTGAACACCAGAAGCTTGCTGTAACATTTTTAGTTTATCATTCTTTGGACCGCATTCAAAACTCAGTGAAGCCAAACAGAGGCTTTTATTGACTTCAGCATGGTCAGATCAGCACCTATACTCCATAGCACCAGAAATAACATTTGCCTCCTTAAGAATTAAAGTTCTGATATTCAAATTTCGTTACCCGAAATCTTCAGACACTTTCTCAAACATATCCTTAACAGTCACTGTTCAGAGCTGCCTGTACCCATTAAGACTCCATGACTACACTGACTGCAAGGAAGAAGCCCTGAACCTTCAACAGTGCTGCAGTCCCACATTTTCCCCATGTTTGGACCACAGCTGCTCAGTCACGCCTGTTGGCTTTCATTCCCTGACAAGACTTCCCTTGTAGAGACCGGTGGGAACAATGCCACCTAAGTCAGGTTTCCAAGGCAGGCTCTCGTGGAATCAAAATCTCAGCTGCGGGAGGCACAGAATAAGGAGGAAGAGATTTTTAATGCACCACAGCATCCAGTTACAAGTGTCCTAGCTGATCCCTGTACACTGTGTAAAATTTCTTCTATTTCTGTGGCAAGGGCTCAGTCTGCTGTTCTGAAGTCCACATCTCTCTCACTTATCTTCAGGGAACCCCTTTTTCCATCTCTCTCTCTACTGTTTTTTGACAGAGTCCCTCCCTGCCCAGGACCAAGCTGACACATTGAATTGACTACGTGCAGAGGTACACTTCAAAGACACCGACATCTGTTTCTGCCCCCTTAAAGTACTGGTAAATGACGCTCTTGATGCTGACAGTCTCCCCTTCAGCCTACCCTCTGCCCGATCTGATCCTCTGATAATCCTATTGCAACCAACTAACAGATGGAAATACCAGCTTTGTAAAATAACACAGGCATCTGCCATATCCCTGGCAGCAGCTGTGATCCACTTTGCCAGAGGCACTGTCTTTCCTGAACACCAAGCACATCTGGCCAGCTGTCCAGATAGCAGTCTGCCCGACCAAAAAGAAAGAGCAGAGAGGACTGCATCCCACTTGGAAAGGAGCAGTGGTCGAAGGTAGAAGTTTTCACACACTCCTTCCAAAGGTGAATGCTTCAGGCCCTATAAAAACTACTCATTTTGTAACACCATAAATTAAAATTCAGTCTCCTGGTATTATTACTAATTTCACAGAACCCATTAAAGCATAGAGCCTAGCTGACTGTCTGATCCTTTCAGCATGACATCATGGTCTATAATTGCAGAATTACTCTCAAAAAGAACTTCAGTCAAGTATTTATGGCAAATACAAAGCTTCGGCGCCGCTTCCATCCTCATAACATGATTTAAGTGGGGCAGAGGTGTCAGACTGGTGATATGGTGAATTTGACAATCAACGAACTGTGTGATGATGTTCACAAAGCAATTCACCTAGCCTTAAGATCTTTACACCTGGCCCAGATTCAAATCCACTGCAGACCTGAGCCAAAACACCCTCAACGTTTACTTGAACTTGTAGCCACCCAAATAAGCCCGGCTTCAGGCAAACAGGCAATCTTCAGATCATCCTTCAGTCAATGCTGGTGGAGAGAGAAAGATCTACTCTCTCAGGACAAAGCTCTTTGATTTTCATGGATTTCAGTTTTGAGATTCGTTGAAGCCAAAGCAAAAACCTAAATAAAAATCCACATTACTGTAAACCTCCTGCCAGTAATGGTATTAATGGAGCGTTATGATATCACATCAAGAGCAAATACCCGTTGGGGACTAGCTGTGAAGAAGCAACTATTACTTAAACCATCCTATTACTTTGGCAGTCATTGAAAGTAAAAATAATACAAACCACATGAATTATAAAATTATTTATGCTTATCACAAGTGGAATGTTTTCTATGGTTGTCTTACTGAAGTTAAAAACAGAAACAAAGTTATTATTAGTGCTTTAATATCCTACTTCATGACAGAAAGCATACTTTTCTTGGAGTGACAGATAATTAAAAGTCCAAAGGCAATTAAAAAAACCCCAACAAAACAACAAAAAACCACCATAAATTTACTACGTTTGAAATATTAATGCAAACAACACCCCAAAAGAATGGTACATAAGGCTTTGCAGCAATCCCTGCCTCTAAAACAAAACAAAAAACCAGCAGCAACACACTTAGCTATGAAACTCTAGATAAATTTAAAATACAGTCAGAATGTCTCTCCCTGTCTATTGTGCCCATTCCTACAGTTCTGCTCATATTCAACAGATGAGGGCAAATTACTCCCGATATCACACGGGTACCAGACACACCACTGCAGTTATCACCATGGCACAAGCCTATCTCCACATTACTGAAAGACATTAAAAACCATAATACTTTCCAGTGGAGAAGCACTTTTACCCACAGATCTCAAACACAAGTAAGCATTACAGTTTTGTGATAGTTCTGATAGATCTCTGCCTTCAGGTGGAGATTTGATGTGCCCAAGGTCACAGAGAACAAGAGTAGCAGAACTAGACCAGGACCCTGGGATTTTTCCTCCTGTTCTTTCTTCAAGCAAAGATGCTACACGCACAAAAAATTCCCATCAATGGTCACAAGTGGAGTTCACAAGCTTCACTGCACACCTCCAGTTTTCCTCTGGCATATCCTTTCAACGTACCCATGTATTGTGAGAATCAATAATGATAACTCCTTTTCCCAAATACATTGGTTGTTTTTTAAAGGTTACATATCTCTGTGAAAGGATTCACTCTGTGCCTTCAATACCTCTTTAATACAGCATATTATTCAAGGACAGGTAGAGCTTTCCCTTTTGAACCTGGTGAATCTTTGTGCTGAGCTGTTATTTTTTTGTATGAACAAAGCACCTCCCAAACAAGCAGAGCGGCTGTCCTAAAGCAGTAATCTGGATCTAAAATAGGAAATTATAATAACATTTTTGGAAGAATTATAAATCATCAGCAACAAAATTGTATGCGTCCCAGTTGCTGTACATTGCATGATTATATGACAAATAAGACATGATAGTCCTGTAGTGACAATACAAACACAGACTATAAAATAACCTGTAGTTATTAGCCCACATGTGGGTTTTTTTGCTCAACAACTAAAAGTTTTTCAGTTTCCTAAAGGTGAAAAAACCTGTAAAATCAGCCTAGGATTTAAGGCAATGTCTCAATATATTTCTTTTGATGGTCACTAAAACTTGTCAGGAAAGGGGCAAGAGAGTAGTTTAAAAATGCATTTGTTTTTACCGAGATATCCATCAATCTGCACAATTCACTTCTATGCCACACAAACATGATGACATAAAGCCCATTAATCTTTTCCAGCTTAATACCTACTGTCCTTTGAAGATACATGTTTGGAATATCTGAGGACGACCTCCATTTTTCACAGTTACCAGTCATAGGGCAGCTGACACAGCCAAGATAATCCTGTATTCAGCGAAACCGGGGGAATGAATGGATTCTGATGAATGTAATTTGCTATCTCAGTGACAAATGGCAAATGTGAAGAGAGGGTATGCATGCAAATATAACTGCGTTAAATAAGGGCTTGTGAAGGATAGTACTCTGAAAATATCTGATAGGCAGTTTTACAACAACCATGCGTTTTTGAGGAGATAAATCATCAGCTTACTTAAAGTTATCATTACATCCTCATTGTGGATGTCCGCTGAATGAGATGGTATTGCGGCATACAATCAAGCAGCGTGTTGTAATCCCATCGGCCAAGTTTTTGCACCACATTTTACCTTACAACATGATTTTTTCAGTATCTTTTTAGTACAATTTGGACTGAAATACCCCAAAGATCCCAATGATTAGGAGCATCCTAAGCCTGTTTGGTTGTCCAACCTGTGGTAGACTAATTCTCAGAACACATTCCATGTTCTACTAACACCAAAAGCTCTTTGCTGGATCCCCTGAGGCTGAGGTGTCACTCTGGAAAATTGTGTTCTTGATGTTCTTACCAGCTCTGTTGTAGTACCACATAATATCTAACAATACAGTTTCCACCCCTTCCCAGGGCCAGCAGGAGAATCAGCACTACTTGCTCAGAGTCCACCACTCAAGAAAAAAGAATATGCTTGAAAACAGAAACGTAATCTCCTCCTTGCTATCAACTTTGTGGCTGCTGCAAGATTCTGAATATAGAACAGCCCTAGGTTTCAAAACCACACGGACAGACCAAGCGACGGTACCTCCTACCCTTCAGAGAGGTATGAGTAAATTAGGTATGGATGCTAGAGCCAGTACCAGGAGAAGGCAGAGCGGCTGGAGGCTAGGAACCAGCAGGAAGATCAGTGGGAGATTCATGTCCTGGAAAGCAAAGCTCCCTACTGCTGTGCTGCTGAGGTAGGGAATAGCAGTGACTTCCAGGCATTATGAGAAGTCACCAGGTCCCTGAGCAGTGAGAACATGTCTGTCAGTCCCCAACAGCTTTGCCTCCCGTGTTCTTCTCTGCGTCAGGGGTGGGACTCCCCTCCTGCCACAGGAATAGCAGCGCCTGGCGTCTCGTGGCTGGGCCAGAAAGGTTTGTTTCTGGCTGTGCTGCTGAGAAGCCATGAGCAGGCTCCTGAGGATGCACAATAAATGTTTGAGCTGCAGAAAAAAAGCAGGAGAAACAGCTCCCAGAAGCAGCAGATGATGGCTTAAATAACTTTTTAAGTGTGCTGTTACAGGCAGGGTAAATTTGCAGTCATGATAAACTCAGCAACAGTTTTCTCACTGAGGTAGAGCAAAGGTTTTACCTCACTTTGGGGGTTGAGGTACTTTACAACTGTTGATTGCTGTCATCTGGGCTTTTCATGTTATTTTCTAAAGTACTGACAGAGTAAAAAAATTCTGGCTTGATCTTACAAAGTTGGTTTAAAATTCAACTTATTTAAGTATTTCCATCAAAAGAGACCAGATGACCCCCACATACAAAATTATACATACACCTAGAACCTGGAAGGTTTCACCATCGAAAGCTGTACAAAATAAATGATTTGCTGTAGAAGTCCCTCAAACCTAACGCAATTGAGAGCAGCCCCTGAAGTAAACCCCCACCAGGTATTTCCCTTGTTTGCTATTGCTTCTTTAATCATTCTCACCTTCATTCTACATTAACATCCACATTAGTTACTCTTTATTCAAAAGCCATTGACTTCAAAGGGGTTTTGGATCAGGGCAGCTAAGCATTTCCCACCCTGGTGGGAAGACAACAGCAGCACAGGGCTTGTCTGACCACAGCTAGATATCCAAAAATTCAGCAAGTGTCATAAAAACTGCACTTTTAGGGATGAACAGTGCTCACTTCACCTGTATTAGCAGCACTACCACTGCAGTTGTCTGCAATGTATTGCAAGCTCTCCTCTCCAGCACCTCCATATATTCTGTATTCTTTATTTGAGGGAGAACATAGGCAGAGACAAGACTGGTGTGGAAAGTCAATAATTACTCCTGTAGTGGAAGCAAAGTGAAGGGATAACATACCTGCTACCTGGGTTATGAAGGAACAACATACACAGAGTTTGCAAAACTCTACTCAAAAAGTTTGTATAGATCAGAAAGAGACCTTAAAAAAAAAAAAAGAAAAAGAAAAGGAACAGAAATTGCTTTCCCAGGAATACAGGCCACATCGCATAACTTGAAACAGCTCTGAAACCATTGCTCTTACTAAAACCTGGACTGATTCTCATTTATGTAAATATTACTTTATCTCTATCCTTGAAGAAAATGTTTTACGATTAAGTTATCTGTCATTTAGAGATCAAATTAAACTCATTAACGCAAGCTATTAAAGACCATTTTTAAAGAACAAAGGCTGATTTTCTCAAACACTGTGTCTCTCTCATTCTAACGCTAGAGATAATCTTTTTGCCACCAGAAAAAGACAGAACCAGGCAGAAAAGGAAGCGATTAAATTTCCAGTACAGCTACAAAAAAAATACTTCCATTCCCAGGATGCTCCACTTTCTCTTCCAAAAAGGAGATCAGATCAGGATCATTTGCTTACTGCACATCAGACAGATGTCAGGTAAAGCAAAGTATATGTAATTTTTTTTTAAAAAAAGTCTATTTATCGCCTTCCTACACAAAAATTCTTTTTTCTTTTTGTAAAAAATCACTTCTTACAGTCACAATTACATCCTATTCATGCCTGAGACACTTAGGTAGGTATGACAAAATAATGTGTGTTTTTGTTAAATAAGAATGACTGTAGAGTGATGAGTTATTTTCACAAGATTTCACAGTGGTTGATTCGCAGCGTCCTGAAAGAAACCACGTCAGGAATCAGTATGATCTAAGTGCAACCTCTGTGTGTTTCTTGCTACTCAGAAGGGAGATCAGGAGGAACAATGAGCAGTGAGACAAGAAAATTTGCTGTAAAATACTTATTCCCCTAGAACTCAAGAACTTGAGCTGGTGGCTGTGTCAACTTGGAGAACGGATGCACTTCAGAGCCTGCTTTTAGGATATTTGCACCTGTGAGAGTCTGGGACCAGTAAGGAAGATCTATGCTTGGGAGCAGAGGTGATTATAGATTTGGCATGTGAGCTAGGTCTGCAATTCAGCCAAAATGTGAAAGGTCGTTAAGCCAACTTGATACAATTGACGAATGTCTTCTACAGAGGATATTGCAACTTTAATATAGGTTGTTTGGAAAAAAAAAATAAAAATCCACTGGGATATAAATGTCAACTGTATGCCAACATTTTTCACAAGGATTGGGAAGGGAAAAAAGAGATTCGTCTCTAAGGGATCACTTTTAAATTAATTTTAATAGATGGTAATAGGCTGATGGTTCTCTGAAAATAGCCAGCAGATGTTCCAGCTCTTTACTAAGTCCCGATGTCTAACCTTGGGTACATCGATTCCACAAAATCCATCTTCTGCAGCTGGAATGCTAATGATGGCTTTTAGTGGTTTCTGACTTTTACCAGTGTGTTTATTTCTGCCACAGATCACAGCACACAAGCCACAGAGGCGAATAAGTGCAGATTTACGTTTTATTAGAAAGGACAAGAAGATACCTCATGTACGGTACATTGCTATCTACAGATAACCTTCACTCTATCTATCTGCTCATCATAAGATAAAAAGGATCTAAATTACTAAGATGTTGCTTAAATACAGTTGAGAACATTAGCACAATTTATATGAGCTGCTCAAATGCACTGATGCGTATAAAGTCTCCAAAACCATTTATTGTCAAAATGTCAATGCTAAATGCACAAAAATGTAACTTACTTTATGCCATTAATTAACTAATGTGTGCACAGCACTTTGAAAATGTAAAAGCACTTTGAACACTGAGAGCTAAGCAGTATTATTTTTACTTGTGTGGACTCACTGTATGAATCATAGATAATAATCACCTCTTGTGGAAAGTATTTTTGGTCCACAGCCAAAACTCAAGATTTGGCACTTCTGTTCAGTAAAGCATCTGTAAACAGTCCTGTTAGGGTTTCAGCTGGAAATTTTCTGCAACATATTAATTACTGAGTTCTTCACAATATATGCCAGGTATAAGGTGCATTCACAGCTTTGTAATTAATGCTGTACAGCGAGACAACAAACATTTTATCGTAAACTCATTTGCCCAAAACATTTGAGAATAGTTGCTCACTAGTGCTAGCTGTGACTTACCTCCTTCTCTTTGATCTGTACAAGATGCAACAGGCTTAATGGATATAACACAGGACTGGGATTCCCTGTCACCTTTGTGAGAGCTGTAGCTCTCAAATTATTGTGTGATCTCCTGGTGAAAAGAATTACGTGAGAACTAGACGGTATCATCATTATTGATCCCCATGCTGTGAATTCCTCCCTTCTGATCACCCTCTGTCTGGATTTTTTTCCCCTTCTTACCCTTTGTGACCAAAGAAATGCCATGACCGTGAGTTTTCCTTCCCAAGTGAGAGCACAGAGAGCTTTCACAAAGTCACATTTTGTACCTACAAGCACATCTGTTGCATCACCCTTGGAAAAAAATACACTTGGCTATCCTATCTTTGCACAAAATTGCTTCGCTGTGATCATGTTCATGGGGGAAATCTAAATCTAAAATAACCAGAAAACAACAAAACTTCACCATTCTCCTGTTGTGATTAGTTAACACAGTGATGACTTACAGCTGGCCTGAGTACCACCTGCAGTCAGGTTGGCCCCATGTTTCCAGAGGTTTTGGCTTCCTGGCTGACCTGGTGGTGATATGCTCCATCATTGTTATAACTCTCAAATCAGGAGATATTTTATGCATGCCTTGTATTTGTTTAAACACACGTCTATCCATGATATAAATTAGTCTGTGTGGGATTAACCTACCCAAGAATTTATCTTCCACAAATCTGCCTAGATGTTCAGATTTAAAGAGTTTTAAAGAACCTTGTCTGTAATACACCACACCCATCTCCTACTAACAACTACCCTAATATATCCTTGACAGCAGATAAGTATATTTATTCAGCATCAATTTTTATTCCTGAACTAATGGAGAAAGAAATACAAGAGTGGGAAATATCTGATGTGGTTAACATCAATCTATAAAGCTTGGACCTATTTTCTCCACTTGAAATAGAGAAACTAATTCAGAGATTTTTAATAAGAAAGAAAAGAAAGAAAGGACATTTGAGCTAACTGACTTGGAACGGATGAAACATTTTACAGTGTTTAAAGTGGAGGTTTACAAACCATTCCCGGGGCAGCTACACTGCATATCTTATCCATAAGGTAAACACAGTGAGATCATATAGTGGCTCCCAGCATGGCACAGCCTTGCAGGACTAGCGCTCACTTTGGCGCAGCTGCCAAGCACCAAGCTGAGCTCCAGAGGGTCCCCCTGCTTAAAAGTGAGGGGTGCACCGAGCCTGTTAAGAAGGAGCTGAACTGCTGGAAACATTGCTCAGCACCCGCTCTTATTCTGCCTGGCTCCGTGGTCAGCTCTCAGTCTTTCCTGCTCACAAAGCAACGTCTTTATCTCATTTTAGCTAGATAGAAAAAGGGAATACGCAGGGAGGGCAGAGGAGAGTCAGCGGCTGTGAATGGAGTGGCTGGCCCTGGTGTAAGTCAGTGTAGCTGCCAGGGGGCTACAGCTATTTACAACAGCAAAGTCTCTCATCTGGCACCTTGCTTTGATGCAGTTGCTCTCCAGGTTCAGTAATTCTTGGTGTTAAAAATCTGTATGGTACAGTTAGGATTCCAGATATATACATTATTCAGTAATAACAAGCTACAGACTTAGATAATACTCTCCACTGCCGTTTAATCTGCTGTAGGTGGGGTGGGAACTAATGAAACAATAAAAGCACATCTCATGCAAATGTTGTAAATAAACCATTTCAACTCAAACCACCAACTTCCAAAACAGACATGAGTCTACCAGGCATCTCTTTTCAATAACTCCTACCGATTCCCAGTTCTCTCCAGCATTGAGTGCCAAGAGGATGGAGAGTCCTCAGTCTCATAGTTGGGGTAATTTGTGGTGCTTTCCACCATTACAGAACCAGGACCTGACTGTAATGGCTACAGAGATGAGTGGCTCCATTCAGATTCGTTACTACTGACGTCGCCTGCAAGTACTCATGGAGCTTATCTGCAAGGATGATCTCAGAGATGACTCCGACCGATTTAGCTTCCGACTGTAACGTTCAATAGCCCAGTGTTAAAATCCACACGGCATGTCCCTGTATTTGCATTGTTCATGATTATCAAAACCAAATTATGATGTGACACCCACCCAAAACTCGACATTCTTGTATCTGGTAACTGACCAAGACATTTTGCTTCTGTAAGTCTAATGTGCTGAGCAATAACTCAAACACATCTAAATCTCTGAAAAGCCAAATCAATTTTCTCACATATTTTCTGTTATAAAAATATATGCTGCAGGGCTGTGAATTTTATGCCAAGCTTCAAAGCACAATGAGTGTATACAGTTAAATTACAACCCTCTAAAATGTGGATTTATAATGCCTGTAATGGAAGTCCTGTAACATTTCAAATGTAACGTTCCTACAAATGCCGGTTTTCAAGGGATGCTATATGATGGTTTGAACTGCCTCGTGATCCATGGCAAGATAATGCTTTCTTGGGGGAGGAAGACTTTCATTATTTCCCGATTATTCTACAGAATGAAGATGGCATCTTCCTCCTTAGAAGGCAACTCCGCCTACCAATAAAAGATTCTGTTGCAGTGATAGATGACCAAGCCACTGTGGGACTAAAACAGCTTTTGGTTCATACATGCCTCACTACGTCTGTGGAACTGAAAACTTACTGTTGCTGTAAACACCGTATTTACATCCTTAACCATACAAAATCATGACAACAGCTTAAAAATCACATCAGCATTTCACAAACTAAGAATTGTGGGTATCTCTTCCTACTTATCGCTTCTGAGCTTTTAGGAACTCATGTCATGTTTTCACCTGTATTTTCCAACTACAAAGACTAAAACATACTAAAAGCACACAAGCAGAATAGCTTAAAAAAAAAAAAATCTGCCTTGTATGCCTTCAAAGCTCAGACTTTGAGAAAAACATCAAATATCACAAGAGTGGGCAACAATGCTACGCTACGCCAGTTCTTCAGAACTACGGGAACATGAGAAAATCACCGAAGCAGAAGCATATGACCTAGCTGAAACTCCCCGATACGATTTGCAAGGATGCCCTGGCTCTGACCTGTTCATACTGAACTCAGTCAGGCACCTGTGATTATGAGGGGACTTGGGTCAGGCTTTCTGTGATGGCCCTTGCACACACCTGCCTCCGTGGAAAAGAACAACGGGTCACATCGCTCCTGCCGTTACCTGTACAGAAGCGTCTCTGCATGGATATTTTCTCTTTACTGTGCTGAAAAGGGAGGTGGCATTTTCTTTGGTGGACTGGGTCATTTTCTCCTGAAACATCCAAGAAGGGGCTGTGAGGATTTGAAGCAGCAGCAGAAGGAGCAGCTCTGGGAATGAGCTGCTTTTCTGCTGCACTTTTTCTTACCACGTGCCCCAGGACATATTGCCACTTGGATCTGTATTTCTGGGCTTCATTTCCCTGCAGAGCTCTTCCACTAGAGCCTGTAACGTGGCACTAGGGAATAACACCAACGATATGGAGGACCTGCTGTAGCAATGCTGCCAGGCACAGAGTGAGTGATGTAGCAGCAGTTGGCTGTGGCTCACACACACAAAAAGCTAGCGCAGTCCTAACCCCTCCTTCGTTAAGAAGAAAGTGGTAAGAAAAGTCAAAAATAGTCTTCAGACAATCCTGCCTTTGGCCTTGAAAGCCTTCAGTGGGACTTTCTGTATGAGGTTTCAACCTGACCTACTAAGTTTACCTGAGAAGTTAATGACTTCAATCATATTGCCTGCTGCAAACTCCTGCGAGTGCGTGTTGCTTGATTTGAGAGTGTGATTCAAGGTGGTGAGTGGGGAAGTGCTGCAGACAGGATTCCTTTGGTGAATATCAATACAACTCGAAAAGAAAATGCTCGCTCTTCAGTAAACGGTATAGCCACGGACAGGTTTTAAAGCCTGTTACTAAACATGTTCTGGCAACATGAAGTAGCTATTAAAAATATTTCCAATCAGAGGAACTGAAACATGCTTTCTATTGAAGTGAGACAAGTATACAAATCACTGTTTTTAGGAGGCTTTATGGGTTTTTTTAGCCCACCATAACATTCAGAACCATCTACCTCCCTTTTATTCATGTTGTGTTTATTTAAAAGTTTCAATCTGCCTTAATTCAGAGCAGTTTTGATTGCACAATTTTTTTTATCATTCTTTTATGTGCTATTCTTTTTCGGTTTTTTGTTTTTTTGGGGTTTTTTTGGTTTTTTTTTTAGTTGTTCTTCCTGTGAAGCCAGGCTACAGCAGCTCATCAAAAGGAAGCAAGGCGGCCTGAATTTTATCTTGCTGTTATTCTGATATAGCTGCAGTGGGCAATCTGATCTCATCAAGTAACAATTGCAGTAAAGATATCTAAGTGGATGTCACAGCTCTGCTGAAAGATAATAAAGTGAAATGAACCAAAAAAACAATCTTTCCAATACAAATCACATAGTTAAGTTGTAGTGATTTGCAAGCAGAATATGAGTGCGGGAGGAGGCAGATATAGTCAGAAATGCCCGACTAACACTCTCAAATTATTTCAACACATTTGGTGAGTGCATAATTAAGGGATTTACAACATTAAAACCTAGAGCTGTTGTGCAGCACTACACTAAATGAGACAATCAGTAACAAGGGAAAGGGTGAATTACACCACCTTCCACTGCAGTTTGAACTACTGTCTCGTAAGATAAACACTATTGATTGCTTTTAAGCCTCCTCTCTATTAGAAAGAGACTTCTAATTTTGGGAAATCAATAATGAAAGATAGCAGAAAACCCAGATTCTCTCCACGTAAGCCTGCAAACAGGGAAGGGCAGAACCTCGTATTACATTGGAAGATCATCCCTGATTTGCGGGGTGGAGGATTTGCCCCTTGGGCGGCGTTCTTCAGCACTGAATCTGCATCAGCATCCACAAACTATTGTTTTAATTTCCTGACAGAACAAAAATGTCTTGCCACACATGTTTTAACATTATTTTTTTCTTTTGTTAATGTCAGCTCTGCCTCCAGTGCCTGAAAATTAACTCCTTAAGTAGTTTAACAAATATATTTCCTTTTCCAAAGCAAAGACTTTTGTTAGAGACCAAAGGAGCATCAACTTTCAAGCTGTGGGGTCCTTTCTACTTCTTTTGTCTATTTAACAGCAAAGGAATGGGGTGGTGGTATTGCGTTGCCAATGCTGACGTGCTGGGAGGCTGTTTGGGTCTCTGCTTTCTGGTGTTTTTTTAGGGAGGGCTGTTCTTAAAGGCACCTACTATATAAGCCCAACAGACAACGTCAAATCTCTAAGAACAGATATACACAGAACACTTCATAAACCACATCTGGGCAGACATTGTGCATTATATACCATGCAAGATGCCCAACGCGCCTTCCAAGAAAAATACCAACACTGACTGAACATAGGCCAAAGATTTTCTCATTAGCACGAATAGAGGTTATGCAGGCACACAGCGCTTCCCCCTTCTGTTTTCCATTTAGAGAGGCGACCACTCCTAGGCATGTTATACCTAACACACAGCTGGATTTTCTACAAAGAAATAGTTGTGGGTTTTGCCTGACTTCTGCTGCTAAACTCCTGTCTGCTTGGAATTCACATGATTTCCTCTGAAACTGGAGAGGTTTACCATAATATGACACTGCTTTTCTTACAATCTAACAGAAAATGGGCATCCCAGGCCGGTATTAAAACAGCAATTTCACTGGTGACTCTCTTGTTAAAGCAATTACCTGTGGCCATTATCTAAATGTATCGCTTAGTCTTTGATGGGAAATTGTTTAAATAAATAAGAGGGTACAAAAATAGCTAGCAAATACCAGGAGATAATTGCGTGGTTAACCCTATAAACGACAGTGTTATGAGAATATGTGTATGAGTGTTATGAGTGGAGGACTTTTTAATAAAGTAATCACAAACAGATTAATAGCTTGGAAAGCAACAGGGGATTTTCTCTTCCACAGCAATGGGATTTTCAGCAGACCCAAACCAGTTCTTGTCTAAGTAGAAATGTGCTTATCTATATCCGTCTCCCCTGATCGCCTCACTTCTCACCATAAAGGGAAATCAATATGAGGACTTGTTATTCAGAAGAGTCTCAAGAGCCAGGCACTGCAATTGCACCTCTAATCCTGCAGGAATCTATTTCCAACAACTACGTATCAAGTGCAACAGGCACATTGTTTACAGCTGCTTTGCAAAGCCTGCAATATAGGGAAGCAAATAAAACCAGATAGGGGGTATCCAAGCTGACCTCCTGATCTCTGGCTTTGACTCAGTAGCAAGGGTAGCTGCACTAAAATAATCCTTTTTATTGTGTGCATTTCTAGGATGGAGACCTCCACTGTTAGAGAAGATGCTTTGATTCTCTGCACAGTGCCTACGTACGGATTTCTCTTGCACTCATTTGGCCGACCAATTAGGAAAACAAGGGCAGCGTAAGGGTTAAACATTGATCTCTAGGTTCCCTTGGCAAGCTAGGAGCTGCTGCTAATAACACTGGTGGCCGTTTCCTGAGCTGTAACTCACAGCGTGATGAGAACAACTTCGGATCTGATGAAAATTCTTCCCTCACTGCAGAAAAACACCCCATCGTTTAAAAGTTTTGAATGTGCTAACAGCTAATTTATTAAAGGAACTCCTGCAGTGTCCATGTTTACAGGGTTCAGGCTGCATACAAAGGCAAGGCCTACTCGATGCACATAAGGAGAGCAGAACCAACCTGTATTTTTGGAAAGGCAAGCATAGTGTACCAGAAGAAGGGCTGGACTGATGAAAGGAACAGCTACGATGATGAAAGGAACAGCTACGATGATGTGCTGAGGCTTCCTTCAGCCTTGACTTAAAAAAGCAAAATTACAGATTGGAAAAGAAGAACAAATAAGAATAAGTTGTATTTCAAAAATGTCAAAATACAGCAAAATGAATTCAGGCCAGATTACAAGTACTGAGAAATATAAAACTTTCCTATATGCTCAGATATGGCGAGGAAGGAAAAAGTACATGAGGGCAGACAGACATTTTATCTGACTTCTTGTTGTAGAGTGTTTTCTCTTTTTAGGAAGGTTTATACTTTTCCCTATAGATCCCAAGCTAAAATTTCTCAGCCCAAAAACTAGTCTCTGCCCCAAATCAGGGTCATAAAAGGGACGGGGGGAAGGGAGGCTGCATTTTCTAAAGACTTTTGCTTTTAATCAAGAAAATAAGATACCTTCCACAGATTTTAAATGGGCCAAATCCCCCTATCTTTTGCACAAAAAATGCTGTAATGGACGTTTTCAGCCATCTCCAATAACAATCACGTTCCAGATGTCCCTCTCTGACAAGCTGTTAGACTGCTAAAGCCTGAAAATGGAAGAAGTCCAAGAAAGAATTAGGTATCCTCTACATCTAACAACATTACCTCATTACCTGCAAGTAAATATTAGGCATAGCCTGAGTTTAGAAAATAAGTCTAGGTGCAAGGAGCACCTGGTTAACAAGCTAATGGGCTAAATAATTCTGTATAATTTTCAGACACTAACACTTATGTGTTAGATTTCCTCCTCCCAGCTGTGTCACTTTGCTGAGAAGTATTCATAAAATAATCTTAACAACTTTGCAGTATTCATTTAAATTAAATATATACACTTCAGCTTTCACTAAAATACCATTGTTAGAAGCCAACCACTTGTGTTGTCAAGTGACACTCTAATGAGTATGATTTTTAATGGGCTTTAAGTAGCTGAGGGGAAAGAAGTAAAACCATGGATCAAAAACCAGCTGAAGGTATGTATATCTGTTTGAGGTACTGCATTGTCCCCAAGCCTCTGATGTATGCTGTATGAAAATACATGTTTCTATAATGAGTATGCATATGTTGACATTACTTTTTCCTTACTTCATTCAGCCTGTTTTTAAAGTATCAACTTAAAACATATTCACAATATTTTTGGCTCTGTGAATAAATTTACATATTAAGTAGCACAAATTCTTAGAAGCGATGTTCTGCTCCTTGCTATGCACAGTCCATAAAATCCACATATGTCTAGATTAACAACTTTCTTGCCTTGGTTAGTCCCCCCCAAAAACGCCATGTGGTGCTTCTAGCACAGCACAGCCATACATATGATGGACTGGCCTGTGCACAATTTCTTCCTCATTCAACTTTATCTTTTACCTATCCCTTACCATTTTTAGCCCCCTAAGACCCCTTGAAAGAAGAAACAATGTTCCTAAATCCCTTAGTGGTTAGTGTGTCTAATCCTTTCTAGTTTTCAAGGTGTTCACAGCACAGCTCCATCAACTGAAGCCTTGTTAACTCCCCACTTGCCCAAGCTGTGATCCTACCACTGATTCGTGGTTCTGCCTTTTGAAGCAGTCAGGTCGCAGTGCATTGGCTAGTTTTATCATCTGAAGTACTGTTAATATCTCAATTTACCTTAAAAAGCTTAACAGTTATCTTCCATCTGTGATTTTCATACAAACAGGATATTTCTGTGCCTCTGCTCCAGCCTGTTTCTGGCTAGTTCCGCCTCACTTGCCCTATAAACAGGTTTATATCCAAGTTCTCCACCAAGGACTCATTAATCTCCTGAAGCTGGTCAGCAGCCTTTTTAGAGCTTTTGCTCTCTGCACCAGAAAGGCACCTAAACAACATTTTCTGCCACCGTTCTTCTCAGGGAGGCACAGTGGGAGAGTTTTAAGATGACCTTGATGTCCTGCTTGCTAAGCTTCATTAGTGCCTGGCATGATTGACCATGGGCAGATGTGGCTCCACATTGCTATCGGGAAAGCTGAGTGGCAACGGCCCACACTGGGGACAGGAGAAAAAAAAAACCACCAACAAAAATCAGGTACAAGAAAAAGGGAAAAGAAAAAACTAGTCGGGGGAAAAGCACTGAGAGCCCACAGAAAAGGACTAAACCTCAGGATTTTAATTGGTAGGAAAACAGTACGCTCTTTACAGTAGTGCCAGGGCTGTGAAGTAACTTAAGGGGTTATTTTGATGTCAGTGGCTGCTCAGCCTATGGATCAGAGTGCTTTTGCAGCTATGGATGCACACATATCTCCCACCTTGCCTGCACCTCATTCACTACGATATTGGCTGGTAGCGCTCTTGGACTCATCATCTCCTTTAGTCATCACATTACTGTGTTAAAAAGCATCCTACATCACCCTTCTGAGGTTTCTTAAATTGTTCAAAATATTTTGCTTATAAACAAGTCTGCAACATTTGACATGAAGTCATCCATAATTATAAGGTACTGAAAATACATTAAAAATAACCCAACATTTTTTGTGTATATACTCTTACAATGGTGACAATATGCATGCACTAGGCTGAAAGGCCAAAAATATTTTAATATCCATTTGCAAGGGACCATAAAAATGCCCTTCTGAAGGTTAGGTATTAAATTAAATTAAGAGAAATTTCTTATTTACAGATGACAGTCCCATAAAAGGCACCACGATGCCAGAGGAAGAGGGAAAAATTATTTCATATGTTGCCCATCTAAAGTGTAACAAGGGAAAAGGTCTCAGTGCCAGAAAGGATGATTTCAGTGCAGAGGTAACTGTCCTTTTGAAACACACACATCCAAGCGTGTGATCTAGTCTGAGGTCTCTCTGGAGTGCAAGACGAGCGTCAGCATATGTTGAAAAGACTCACAAGAGGTGATTCACAGAGGGAATATGAAAGTGCCCCAGTCCTAAAAGCAGCTGGCAGTAGTGAGGGGGCGCAAAGGCAGCTGTGGTGTTTCTGAGCTGCAGGTCTGGTTGCAGGAGTAAGCAGCACCTTCAAGGGCTATGAGAAGTCGGGGAGGTTGTCAAAGAGCACTACGGAAATTCTGCTCTTTCCTCCTACTGCATCATCTCTGAGGACTATTGTAATCTTACCTGATCACACATGCATCAGTCTGAGATATTCCAAAGAGTCTGAATTATTTCAAAGCACCTATCTGATGTGCTCTCAGAAGCTCTGGTACTAACAAGCTGCTTCCTCTGATGCTTTTGATTATTTTTCCTAAGCTGCGGGATATTTGGATGGCAGTCGTGAACCAGATTCCACAACAGATTTTAGTCCATAAAAACAAATTAGGTAGAGAAAAGTTCTCTCTACTTATTGGTACTAGATTTCTCTGTTCCTGGTCATCATATGGATCGCAAAGGCTAAACCAGTCACAGCTTGAGGATGTAGACATCGGCCTCCAGTGCCGATGAGGAGTCATAATATTGAATCCAAATTGGTTAAAGGTACTGGTGGCATTTGTGGTTGTTAGGTTTTTTGGGTTGTTTTGTTTTTTTTCAGTTCTAGCTTTTGTTGACCAAAAAAACCAGGAAAGCTTCAGCAGAGATCAGTTACTTCTAAAGGTATATTTAAGTTCAAGAATCAAAGCACTGATTTTCGACACTCAAAAAATGATACTGCTGCAGGATTTTCAAACAAAAACAGCAGAACCAATATCCAGGGCAGTGTCTCTGAAGAGACATGTCAAATTTGTTCACCGGCTAAGTCCAGCAAATTCTGTCATCATTTGGTAGCACAGAAATGTCTGTCGGAAAACACAGAAAAGCCTTTTCCCTACAGTTAAAGAATATTTAAAGATTCATTACTTATGCTCTCTCTAATCGTCTGCTCTGAGCCTGTGGCTGGGGACTAATTACAGTAACTACTGAAAAAACAAAACATATATTATGCTGTGTATTTTACTGAAAATATGCTATAATGAATTTCAGTGGGAGAAGAAAAACAGGGTATTTAAATCTCCTGGCAGAAATGTGTATTTATGAAAATCCGCCCTTAGGATGAGGTGATGAGAAGAAAGTATTGTGACCTATATGCTAACAAGATTTCTGACATATCTGACCCTGTAGGTCAAACAACAGACACCCCCCACCCCCATTCTTGGGACTAAACTTGTCCTTTAACATTTAAAGAATTGTAGACTACTTCCAAACCTGACAAGTACAAGCTGGACGAGACAATTGTTCTCAGAGAACAAACAGTAATTATGAAACTTAACACTGCTTTAAAGGACCCGCATACAGATGAGACAGGGGTTTCTAACATTTTCTCTAAGTTTTCAAACTCCTTTTTATTTCCCACGAAATAAAAGCAGGACCTATTCCTCCCATTCCTCTGTTTTTAGACAGCTATAGTTTTGTTTTGGACGTGATTGAAGGAAAAGAATTTGTAATTCATAACATATTGTTGTCAAAATCTTTATGCCATACCTGGCAGATGGCTCGATAAATAAGCTAGGAACATCAATAAAAACAGCAAAGAGCTGTTCTTTAAAGCGGAAAGTATGGTCCCAATCCTTGCTAACGTACACAGTGCAGCTCTGGCATATGCAGAGGACACCTGTGAGATGCTCTTGCTTGCCCCAGCGAGGAGCTTGGCTCGCTCGTGGCTTCCTTTGCTTAGATCTGCCGAGCTGTTCCAAGGGCAGGCAAGGAGGAAAGTGCCATGAGAGTGGGAGTCCTGGGGCGCTCTGAACCCTTCTCTGCACAGGGATGTGTTTGTGAGGGACCAGGTCACGTGCAGGTCCCCGAAAGCACCCTGCTCCAGAGGCTGGGGACTCACCGATGTGACCCGCACTGCCCTTATTGCCCCGTTTCACAGGGTGGCTTCTCTGCATAACCATGTGTTTTGTGCTTCTCTTCGGGCACCAAAATGGCCCCAACTTGCAATGCACTTCGGCCACGCAAACTGGGGAAAAGCTTTTCCTCAGCCTCTGGGCTGAGCTGCACAGAAAGGAAGGAGAAGCTCCTCCAGTGTCAGCCGGGCACAAATGTGAAAAGACCAGGCGATTCTGGAGTAAGGAATTAAAATCAGAAAAGTCCCTCCTCTTACCTTACATATTAGAGAAAAAGAAAAAATGAAAACCTGAGAATAAAGAAGGAATCATTCAGCTTTCCTGCATAGAAGGGCAAAAAGCGCTTCAGCTACCAACTTCATTATTTTTGCAGTCTTACAACTTACAGCTCAAACAAACTGCTCTCAGTTCTAACATTTGTTTCTGGTTTTAGACTAGTAGAAATCTAATTTCCTTCTCCCCAAGAGCAAATGTCAGCACAAGCGGGAACTGAAATTTGTTGCTTGACACCTGCAGCAAAGAGCTAAATTGAGAGTAATATTTCAAAGAGGTACTTGGGAGGTACGCGCTTAAATTTGGTTAACAGACAAGCAGCCTGTGTACGTTCCTCCTGCATACTGCCTCTAAAACGTATCCGCCGTCACCCTTGATTGCCGTAAGGCAAAGGAAAGGGAACTGCTAGAGCAGCTCTGATTGGAACCATGCAGGACAAATGCAGTGTTTTAGGAAACTTCCTAAGTCTGGCTTCAGAAATGAGTATTATGGGTTTTATACTTCTAAACGCACAGGCCAAAAGAGCCTGCCTAGCCTTTACCTCATTTGCTGGGTTAACAGTAAAAACGGTCTACAAATAAAATGTCTGATATTTGTGATTTGGGACAATTCCAGATTAAAATACTAATGGCTATACACAGTCAGCATCCTCTCTCCTCCTACCCTTGCTTTGGTGTCTAGATTTGTACACCACTGCGGGCAATCTGCCTCTGAGTTTTGCAAGAAAAACAATCAGTAACCAGTACTGGCTGTGAACTACTAACTGCAACCCAGGGATTTCTGGAGTCTATGACACTCAGTGTCCGTGTCCTGTGAATAGCCATTCAGAAATTCAGTATTTAAATGTAGCAAATCAGCACATTTCTGTAATGGTATTTATTGATATTTATTCTAGCCAAGCTGTAAAATGCGCTATTCCAACCCAATGGTTGGGCAGTGCAGCACGTGAGCTACTTCTAGTTTGCTAACTCACTCCAGGCTGAGAAAGCAGGCTAACTCCATATATTAGAAGCTCACAGCTTCACTATATTTTACTGCTTAACTGGCATGGCTTGCATAATCCTTTTGGTACAATTGCTTGGCACAATTCCTAAATCTGCAGTGCAGATTTCTTGTTTTGAGAACGGGTCCCTGAGCTGGAAACCAATAATACTTCAAACTACACTGGCAACTTCTGTTTGAAGATGTCAAAGTGCATTTTCAGTTGTCACATCAGCCTGAGTAGACACTCAACTTATTTATATATAAACAAATGCACACTCAGGACAACTGAGTCACGGAAATGCAAGCAAGGAACCAGGTAAGTCCAAAAATCAAAGTGACTGCCATTTTGTTCTCTGCTACAGACAAAGGAGTACACAAGAATATATATGGTGTTTCAACTTAATAGAGCATAAATGATGTAAATTAATATTGCTTCCACAATGCAAAAGAACAAAGCAAAACGAAAAGGATGAGACAGATATTAAATTGATCTAAATCGGCATAGCTCCATTAAAGTCATAGGGACCGAGGTTGTAATCCATTCATCTTCAATACAGAAATCGCAATATTTGGATAGGCTAACAGCTACGAGAAATTCCACTGGCATGGAGATTCTTTAATCTTAAAATCAAGCTATGTCTCAAAGGTGCTAACTGGAAGATTGCCACTACTTTCAGCACCCCCTTCTGAAGCTGCTACAGAACCAATAATTAATGCAAAGGGAAAATTATGCACATGCCCTAATACAAACATATTTAAAGTTCTGCTTTAAGTAAGAAAAAAAAGATTGCCTGTAGCTTGCCACCCACAGGGGCCATTCTACTATTTTTAAGTCAATTAGTTCAACTTCTCTCAAAAAGTCAGCCCTCTCTATCCTCGTTAGTGGTGACAAACAGAGTTTACTGCACTTATTATTCCTTTAACAGCTCATTAGAACTGGAATACATTAGTGCCAAAGGATCTAAAGGTCATTTATCATCAATTTCTTTAAATACAAAACAAAAGACAAAAGCCATCTAAAATCTCCAGAAGGATTGCAATTACTATAAATAGGATAGCTTAGAAAACTGAAACATAAACCCAGCAACATCTGTATTTGTTGCTCATTACTTCATAATTAAAAGAAAGTGGAAATCACTGTTTTCTAGCTCCTACTAGGGGGTGGGGGGTGAGAAGACATGATTAAATTTTCTTAACTTTCAAAAGTGGAAACACATTTAAAAACCAACAGGATGATTTTCAGGCACTGCATGTACCAAGAGCAGGAAGAGTCTGACGGAGAGATACTATGAAATGCAATATCTTCTCACAAGAAGCATCATTCAGAAAGTGCCATATTCACCATTAAATCTGGTTCTTTTTGAGGATAACAACTGCGCAGATCTAGTAAATGTCCACAGAAACTACAATATTTCATTATTACTCACTTGGGCTTTTCCAGAAGTGTTGTATTATGATAAAAATCATTAGATGTATTTTAGGAAAAACAGTTAAGCTTTCTGCATGAAAAATTAATTATTATGTATAATTACAACATAATAATAGGAATTACCAGATAAATAGTCTCATCAATTCTTATAAGGAAAATGCCTCTAGATGCCTTTAGCTGAAATTGAGTCGAACAGGAAAACAGTCTGAAAAGCTGAAGAATTTATCAGTGAATGACAAGCTTTTTATATATTTTTGAACCATCTTATGATTTCTATCCCGTGGGCATAATACTTTGTGCTGCGTTTTTTGTTTTTGTTTTGTTGGGTTTTTTTCTAAGTTCACAAAAATATTATCATTACCTCTTAAATTTTACAGTAATTTTTCATAAGGGGAACACTTTTCACATTTGGGGAAATCTTAGTATGTTAAAAAGATTTAAATGTATATACATTAGTCTGGGGAAAAAAAAGAAACGTGTATGTAAAAACAGCAGAATCAAAACAAATGGAAGTTCTCAAAGCCACAGTGCAACAAAAATCCTACCCAAAAGGGATAAAGGAAAATTTGTTTATAACCTACACCTGAGAGACTGTTAAAAATATAGATATAAATGAAGACTGGATAAAGACCCTTTTAGATATTCACGCAGACTAGCTTTAGCATGGCTTTGCATCACGAGTCCTGCCAAAATCATAAGGGAGAGCTAGGAGAGGAATCCTAAATGCCAGCCCTAAAGAGCATCGAGTGTCCTCTCCCCTTAGCAGGAGCAGAAAGGGTAGCTCAAGGTTCACAGCCAGCATGTGAAAAGCTTGCAGAGGGCTGAAGTGAAGCAGAGAGAGGTCCTGTGAGAATTTTGGGACCTTAGAGAGCACCACTGCGTCCTGCTGAAAGCATCCGCTGCAGGCAGGAGGCGGCCAACAGGGAAGAGCTGATTTATTACCAAGATCCTTTCAGTCATAAAAAATGATGCTTTTTGCCAAGGCTGGGATTTTACATTTGAAAATTTAGGTTAGAAGCAAAGAAAGGTAATCAAGTTAATTCAAGTTAACAATTTACAGCTCCTCACTGGAGCACAGTAACCTATCACTCCCAGCACTAGCCATTTATAAGCGAAACACTTTAACTTGCAGCACAATACTGTAATCCCATAACTTAATTCAAGCACACTTTTTAAGCAGCATCGTAAGTCATTTAAAACACAACAGTATGGAAACACCCTCAATTTTTTTCTATATGGACAAATTAGTGCCATTGACAGTAGCTTCTAATTTTACCTGAACCTATGCGGGTCAAAAAGACAGTTTTATAAAAGCATTAATGCTTTAATGCTCTGAATTAATGTAGAGAAGCCTCAATTAGTCAACTTCTTTCCTTAGGGAGAATCTCTCTTCTCTATGTTTATTTTAATTAAATACCAAACCATGTCACTAAAATACAACCCTGGCACCATGCAGGAAACAAGGTAGTTAATTCGATTTTTTTGGTTTTGAGGCTATAAAGACAAATGCATTCAGAGAAAGGAATAATTGCTTTTAAAACGCTAAACTGATATTCCCTTCCTAACATAATAAATCGGAAAACACAAATATATCTAATGCATATTTATGAAAGGCAGCATTTAACTGCTGTCTAATATTCTGAATAAAATACCGTAGAAGGTCTGTGCAGTTTATTCTGAAGGTGGCCTCACACGCACACAAGAGCAAAAGTGCAGACATCGCAGGTCATGTGTCGGGTGTGAACTAAGAAGCTTCTTTGCTTGATATGGAGTAATGACGAAGGACAGCAAAAGCCCCTGCATGGGCACCAGCTCCCGCACCCACACACAGCTTCTCAGTGCTCAGCGCCGCACACAGGCAGGACCATCGGCAGATGCAGTAACAGGTACACTATGTTCTACTGTTCTTCAGTATTCCCTTTAACTTAATAAAAAAATGAGTTTGTTGTTCTCAAAAACAAAGCTTTTGTTCTCAAAAAAGCTTGAAAAGTCCACTTTCCAAGACAAGTAGTCCGAGACATTTTACAGGGCCCAAGTGTTCAGTATTATTAATGTTCTATAAGCTTTTTCATCATGTCTTTACTAAATAAAACATCAGCTGAACCCTTCTAAAGTTCTACAGATATATGAGGCAGTTGTTAACTATATTTATATGGGACATTTCTGCCTTGCTGCTATAAACTATTCTTATTACAGTAGATTCTGATTCAGCACTTCCCCTTCAGGTGTAAAATTCATGCAAAAAGGAGAAAATCTGGTTTGTTCATGTCCTATGGAAACACTAAGGAAAGTCACACTTCATTAACTTAGGCGCAAACACATTTATATGATAAGATTCTGTTTTCATACCTGATAAATAGCTGTGCAATGACACCAGCCAACATAAGGAAGAAAAAATTCTCTCTCCGTAACGAGTGTAATTAGTAATAAGGGTCCCCTGTAGTTAAACCAAAATTACTCTAAGCGTTGCAAAGACAGATGTTGCACTTTTCCCTGTGCTCAGCCTGTCCACCCACGGCTGGACGCTGTGTGTGCTCAGGGAGATGAAGATGTCGCCTCCATGCCATAGATACTCTGCAGCAGCAGCTTTTGCTGGAGGAGAGGGATGTAGAGGGCCTAATCTACAGAGCTGGTGGCTGGGGACAGAGTGCAGGTCCCATCTGGCCTGTGCCTTCTGTGCAAGGGCATCCAGGAAGGATTTCCTTCCCTTCTGCTTCCCTTCCCCCTAAAGTACCAGCCACAGGAAGACAGAGATGAGGGTGCATCAAAACGAAATAGTTGCCACCCATTCCAAAGGGGTGAGAGAGCCAAAAAGAAAATAAATTTAAATCAAAAGAGAGATGAAAAAGAACTACAGCTGTTGAAAGAACCAAAAAGAACAACTAAGATGATAAGCAGAAGTATAACTTCTCCATATATGCTAAAGACCATTTTCAATAGTAACTAAGGCAAGCCATGCTGGGTTATAATCCCTCCCCTCCAAACACACGGCAGCCCAAGGGGCTTCACATTGCATTTTCTGATCTGGCCAGCCAGCCACAGGGCTCTCCGCTCCCACCTCCTCCACTCTGCCAGACCTCCAAGGAAAAAGGGGAGGAATTTATTTATTTTTTTTTTAATGGCCCGCAGGTTTGCAGCAGAGGCAGAAGAGAAAGGGCAATGTTGGTAAATGCAAGATGGAAGGTGAGGCATCATAAGCTAATCAATTCAGAACTAAGGCTTTTTGCTTGTTTCAGATCATATTTGCAGAGCTTTGTACAGCGGGAAATCTCCCAAGACACACCTAAAAGTGGCTTTGCAATTAGGCATATGTGTACGAGTTAATGGTAGTGAAATCCCAAACTCTGGATTCTTTAATTCACCGAGTTTAGTTCAAACCAATTTCTGAACTACAGCATTTTTGCATTTAGCAGCAATCTTGCTAATAGACGGCCATTGACCATGGGCTCACATCCAAACTACATTCGCTTCAGTTCTGAAACACAGGAACTGCTATGTTAGAATAGACTGGGGGTCCAGTATCCTTGTCAGTGCCAGATGATTCAAACCAAATCAGATTAAATTTTGCTGCTAGCAAGATTATTTCACATACTAATCAACTCAGCTGAAACCAAGGTAGTGGTGAGCCCTAGACCAGATTTTGACCCTTACTGTACAATTTACAGCATGGGAAAACGAGAAAGATTTCTTCTGACCGCAACAGATGATGCCCTGGAGTAAAGTGACTGATAAAAGATTGGCACGCAGTGGTAATTTCATTTAAGATAGTGTATCCAATTTGGTGTTTTGTCCTTTGAGGATAATGTTACACGATAACATTTTCAGAAGCGCCCAAGCAACCTTAGCCCTTTGGCTCCACTCGCTTTCGGCGACATTTATGCACTAAATCACCGAAGGACATTCGAAAACTTTGCCAATACACTTGAAGCTCTAGATGTTAACCGACAGAGGCAGCCATGCTTTGCACTGTGAGCTCCACAGGACTTTTTTTTAGGGAGCAGAAATCGCTTTTCTTTCCATGCCTGGCCTACACCAATTTTTTACAGTCAGCGGAGCAGCAGTTGTCACGCCTCCATGACTTCAACCCACTACATCAGGAGAAACACTGGAAATGTCAGTCCTTTCTCTGGCAGACTCTCAAGTCCACAGTTTGTGGTCATCAGGGCAATTCCAGAATGGAGCAAATGCTCCCACTTCCCAAAAGTTAGTGCAAACTTCCCCTGGGGCGGCCTGGATTTGTTTTTCCAGCTCCTCTCCGAGCATGAAGAGCTTTCAACAGGCACATTGCAAAGAAGCAGAATATTTCATGCTTAGTGCAAGGATAAGAAATGCATCAGAAATGCAGGTCAGTTAACTCTGAACACTACTTTTAATTACTGACACTTCCTTATTTATTTTGTACTCTGAACAGCTTATCAGGACGATCCAATTCCTTGTATCATTAATTAAATTCTGTTGGCATAATGTAACATTTCAAACCTCTCCTTCTGCTCATTGTGTGGCCATATATATCACCTCATCTCTTTGAAACTTAATTTCCTTGGAATTATACAGGCCGTTTATTTTCTTTAATTCTCCCAGATTCTGTTCTCAGAGTTTTCTTTTTACATTGCATTCACTCCAGGATGTTAAAATGACACACCCAGAGCAACACCGCAATGCATGTCACTGAGGTACTCCCGGTTTGGAAAGTATATTCCCAGTTTGATGGATGAGGTAAAGCTCTCTTTTTCAGGTGGGAATGCATTGCTAAGACTATGCAGATGGACTATTTTTTCTGTGGTAGAGCAACATGAATATGGATATCCAGCTGTAGTGCTTAGGTGTAATCAGGGAGGGAGATGCAAAAACACAATGACAAGAAGGTCAGTATGTTTTGGTCTAACAACAAATCCTACTGTTGGTGCAGCTGGAAAAAGAGCTGAAGGGGAAGGCAGGCATTAAGAGAAATACATTTCAATAATCATTTCATTCCAGGAAATGTGATAATTGCGTATGCACAGAATAGCCACCGGAGACCAAGTGCAGAAGTTATGTTGAATGGAAATGCATTAAAACAACAGATTAATATAGAGAAATATTGAAAAGAAGTATTAAATGATGCATTGGTTAGAAGAAATACATAATTTATGTGCATCTAAGTATTCTTAAACTAGGCGAAAGCCTGTCACGTTCACACACACATACACCCCTGGTTCCTGGAAGCACACCTCTGAAGCACAGGAAGACTCAGCTGCAGACAGCCAAGTCTTGGGACACTGTGTGGCCAATGCCATGGTGTGGCCATTGCCATGAATGGCAGCAGCCCTGGCACCAGCCCCATCTTCCCAGCGCTCTCGCTGAGATGCCAACAGCCAATTCTGTGGCTTGTGTTGGACACAATGAGCTGAGTCCTACGTCCTTCCTGATGGGGCATCGTACCCAACCCTGTAGTTTCCTACACAGCAGAACTGGGTATATGAGGCAGCAATCCCCTGCTACAACCCCCTGCACGTCCGCCACACACAGAGGTGTAAGGCGCCTATGTTGCACTGCTCTGCATCGGTGCTGAACAGCACTGTGGCCACAGGGGAAGAATGGGAGGCTGAAAACCAAGCAAATTTCCCTGTTTGCCTGTTCCCATGCCTACTGCCACAACAAAAATAAAAACTGAGGCACTCCAAAGTACAAAAAAGATACAGTTCTTTTGCATGCCAAGCCTCTTCTCCAGGCCTGCAGGGCAAATTAGAATGATACCATGACAGCATAAACCACCACATTCCACATCTTACTAATTTGTATGCTGCATCTGAATCTTGAAAGCTATGAAATACGAAAAGATCACACCAAAAGCAGAATCTGTTTCAAAACACTAAAAGAATTAGCAGTGTAACTGGCCCGTGTGAGTTTCCAGCGTTCATTCATGCACCACTACACATAAACTCTGTCTGCTAAGTGCAACAAAAGGCTAAATTGTTGACAGCAATTTACAATAAATCAATTCATTGATTCTTCCACTGTTGAACCAATATATATTCCCATACAACTTCAATCAGCCCTGTGAACAAACTGACACCTGGCAAACAGACCATAAATTACCCTTTGATGTTATCACATCCTAAGGCAAGTACACAGGGGTTGTTTATTTTACTAGCAGGTCCACATTCCTGAGTATACTTTACAAGAAAAAAGGAACGAAATGCACTATTAACACCTTTGTCTAAGGAAAGCTTCTGTAGCTGTTAGAAAGCCCCTAGTCCTTTCTTCCTTAGAAAGGAAGACAGCAATAAGGAGGTGTCACCTGGAAAGACTGCCACTGGAAGAGGCATGGCAAATATTATAACATCATAAAATAACAGAGAATAGAGAATGCTGAGGTGTTTCCTCAGCACCCCTTCTAATCAGGAAATACATAATGAAATGCAAAAGTGAAAAAAACAAAATAAAATGCTGAACGGTGAGTGTTTGAAATGATGAAAGGCAATGAAGCATGTGTTTCAGAGCCCACAGCCAGAAGAGTCCTGGATTTTGCCACTAAATCATTCTTGGGGAAAACAGTCCTTAAGTGTCCATCTCTGTATCTGCAAACTCTCATAACAACAATTCAATTGAGTTTGGAGTAAATCACTTAATATTCAAGAGATATAAAGTCCTTTAATAGTGTGAAGTAATACTATAAAATAGCACGGTTGCACAAACAAATCAATAACCTGAACAAGAAAGAACAGCCAAAGACTGAATCAGGGAGATGAGAGATGGCAGTCCAACACAATGAAACAATCAAAATGTGCTATTGATATTTCTGAAGCTCTTCTGTTCTGGCAAACAAAGGTCCAGAAGTCTAAAAGTTTGGAGTCAACATTTGAGGCTTTCACACTGAATGCTAAGTGAGCAAATAAGTTATGAAGCCATGACTCAGCTTTTACAATGACAGAAAGTTTCATTTATGTTGTGCACTCTCAAAGCTGCTTCCTAAATCATCCACGGTGATTGCTCCCTAACGAACATTTTGAACAAGTGCTGTTTAAAAAAAAAGAAAGTAATTTGAAGCAATTTTTAAAAAGGATTTAAGTGTTAGAGATTCTTGACCTATATCCAGGATTCTGACCTCTTTCTGCTTTGCTTTGTCAAGTTCACTGTCAAGGACCCCGAGACATCAGGGATGCCCACCAGAGACCAAGATGCCCTAGCTAGATTTTGCAGTTTTTCCCTCTCAATCACATCAGGTTCTGGCATAGTTTAGCATTAGATTAAGTGTATCTTGCAAGATAAACGTAATGCACTCAATAATTGATAGCATGTTATTCTAGATTTGTTACAAGAAAAGCAAGCAACTAAAGCATTAAAACCCCCGATATACACTGAAGATTAATAAATAGAGTAATTAACAGCATACTCTGCTAGATATATTCCAAGGCTAATCGACCTAGAGGACAAAATGACAGACACACTACTTCACCAGCACTTCACAATCAGAATTTCTCCTCTAGGACAGCATTTTCTGCAAAACTTAGCGCCAGTGAAAAGTACAACCTTTCTGAGTCTAAAGACTTAGCTTAACTACACAATACCCTTGTTTTTTTAAAAGCCTAACTCTCTTTTAGCTTCCAGCTGAAACAGTGCAGGCCAGACCCTCATCTGCAGTTAATCAGCGTGGCTCCACCAAAATCAACAAATCTGTGCTATTTAACACTAGTCCAAGAACTGACCCTATGTTATTTCCCAGCGTATTGTCTTCAATTGGGACTGCAGATGTAATTATTTTGATTCCAGCATCTGAACTATTTGATCAAGAGTGAGTTAATTAGGTTACTGCCAGAAGAGTGTCTTAAACTCCCATCATTTTTGATGTTTGCTCAAACAATACATATTCTGCAGCTGAGTAAATATTTCTTTGGGGAACGTAACATATGAATTGGTTCTCACTCCAGATGTAGATCGCATTTATACAAATTTGCACTGTGGCTTTGATGTGAATCCTATCATCCTATGGTCTGTGATAACTGAATACCTGTAGATTCACAGCTTTATCAACAGTGATATTCTAAACTTCCGTAGTGTCTTTTTCTATTTAGTGCTTTATACACATTAATGAACTAAGCCACAAGGATTCCTGTGGGGTAAAAATTATTCTATTCATTTTACATACAGGAAATTTATGATGTAAAAAGATAAAGCTACTTGCCAAGGTTGTGTGAGAAGTCTGGAGTAAAGCTGGAGAGAACTGCAATCAGTACATAAGAAAAGTTCCTGTCTTATTGAACAGTGAGAAATGTCTGCAGAATTCAAGCCACATTTTTAAAGTGTTAGGTAGACAAGTATCGTTCAATATACAGTCAAGAAAGAAAAAAATATGTTATTTTGCTGAATGAGAATTAAATGCGGTGCATATTTATTGAATATGAGAAGTTTCTTTCCTCTAGCAAATCATTTTCCCAAAAGACTTCAACTTATATGTACTGGAATTTCCTTTGCTGGGGAAAAAGTCTCCTTTAGTGTATCCAGGTAATAAAATAGCAAAAGAAATAACTATTCTGGGTGGAACTTGCTGGCATTCATTAACAGTATTGTCTCAGATGTGTGGCATTTCTGGAAGTGCTTGAAAAA
>JAVJGI010000035.1:8619226-8710561 GCA_035590275.1 Ibycter americanus | reverse complement strand
AAAAAAGGGGGGGGTGGGGGGGGTGGGGGGGGAGGAGGGGCAGGGAGTTTCATCACTGATAGCAAAGGTAGACCAGTCCTGAGCTGTTTTTGAAATCCTGCCCTCTGTCATGACATGTTGAAGAACAACAAAGCATGATTCACTGATCATCCAGTAAGAAATCAGATTTTGATATGCAGAGTGCATTTTAAGTTAAATAGTGCAAAAGGATTGTAGACAGATATTGGAGAAGATACTACAATCATATAGCTCAAGTCAAACAACGTTTTCAAATAACGATAGTTAACTTGACAGTCAGTAAGACCAATAAGTGTCCGTGGCATTAATGACTGTGGCAGCAGAATGAAATGCTTGGGGACCAAACAACCCTTGACTCCAGAACGGCTCTGATTTTAGAGATAAGTATTACAGCATGTTTAAGAATTACTTTAGGAAGGAGTACCTTAGCACTAGCCATATAGGCTCAGAGCTCAGTGGCTGTAAGGATGGCAATGGAGATGCTGATTCAGAAAAGCTGTCTCCTTCAGGCGGGAAAGAACTAAGGCACACTTAGTTGAAGTCAACAGACTTCGTCTCGTGCCTTTGAAGAGCTTTTGGTGGGGGATGTACTAGGTGCCTATACCAATGTTCTAACAAATCAGAGGAAAATGACAACATCATTTATTTAAGGAGCAATAAGATTAAGCAAAATAGACTTTCTAACAAATATCTTGCTCTACCATATATAAAAACTCAGCCCATATATCAGGTTGAAGCAAAAAAACTATTGAACACTGATTACTAGATAATTTCTCTCTTTAGTATAGAACTATCTCTTTTCCTAGCTAATGTTCTGTATTTCTGGTGGAAATATGACAATTTATTGAAAATGAGACTCTGGTCTTGTACATTTTTGTATTTCAGAGGTCAATTTGCATACTAATCATAGACTTCTACATTCCACGCAATATCAACAAGTTCATTCGCAAAATGTGGTACAAATTGACAAGGCATAATAGTTTGTTAAAAATACAAATACATGAACACTGTCAAGTTATAGCTTAAAGCAGATCTTTCTTTTGGGCAATGTTAATTTGCAAATAGGGTAGTCATAGAACTGCTGGAATTCATGGTACAGACAGGTTTCAGAAGAGGAAAACCTTATGAAGTAGAGAAATAAAGATGCTAAGCAGCATGAGAAAGCAGGGAATGTCATAGAAAAAGATGGAGAAAAAGAAGTGGAAGGATACATACCCTAAGGAGAGATGAAAGGGTGGGCAAATGAACGGGAAACAGCTACAGAAACAAGGCTGATGTTTAGCACAGAAGTAAGGATCTCAGAAATAAAAGCTGTTTTTTGACTGCTAAATTTTGCTGTTAGAAAGAACCAAATAATTCACTAACATTTTCTGCTCCATAAATAACTACTTGCAAATGTGCACTTTCATTTTATTTATTTCTTTTTATCTGCTTTTCTACTGTGATAAAAATTCAATAGACCTGGCTTTTCTAATGCTCTTTTCTGACCAAAAAAAAAAAAAAAAAAAATTAGAAAAAGAAAAATTGGTTTTTTTCTTTACTCATTCTTCTGTGACACACAAAAACACTAACTGCTCATAAAAAACTAAAACGAAAGCATCGCAGGAGAGTTCTTGCATGGCTGAAAATAAAACCTAAAATCACATCAAAAGTGTTGGCCCAAAGTCATTTTCAGTGAACCACAACTGTTATTTCTCCTGCCAGCTGGGAACATAAAGAGATTTTATTAATGCATGATTTCTGCATTTACCTCATATTTCTAACTTGGAATAAATTAGAAACAGACTTAAAGGCCCCATTCCACAGCATGAAGTAAACAAATGTGTTTTACTATATATACTTTTCAGAATGAATTAAATTCACGCAGCATTTGTTCTACTTGCTCACAGCAGACAGCTTTCATTCTGTACAAAAGTCTGCAAGAACACCAGATGATACAGTGAAGACTGGCACTTAACTTGCAAACAAGAGTCCCAGCTACTTCTGCCATGTTCCCACCACTGCTGGGTCACTGCACTGAGCAGCAATGGAGCTAACTATATTTTTTAAATGGTAAACACCTTTCTGTGACTGCCAACTGTAAAATACAACTTCTATTCAGCATTGTGTTGTCAGGCAAAAACACTGATATTTCAAAATCTAACAATACTTTAATGCATGAAGAAACCTGGGAATTAAAACTCCATGCTCATCCCTACCAGAAGTGAAGTAGTACAAGACTAGGGATGTGGTGGCTCTGGAAGGCTGCCTGCTGCCCAGAGCTGGTTACATCTCATCCTACGCAGTTTCATCTCATGGCTTGTTCAGAGGACTGCCCCACAGGTCAACATGTGTGATCTCTTAACAATACCCAACCAGAAAAGCTTCCACTTCTAGAAGCAAGCTGAAATGGGTCTCGACCTTTTGGGGGGGCCTTTTGTAAGTTGAAGAAAAAAAAGAGCACTGCTGTCCTCAAACTCAAAACCATCATTTTCTTTTTTTTTTTTTTTTTTTCCAAAGGGGAGCACAAGTTCTGCTCCAAATTCAACCTCATGGATCTGAGGTTGAACTGAAATGAAAGTTGGGTCAGGATCAGGCTGAAGCTTCTGCCTTCTCTCTGAAGAGAAGGACCCAAAGAATTACTGCACATGCTCCTCAGGCCACTTTTAGCAACCTCTATACACACCACTGTGACAAGCGCTGCATGAAAATATAGCTCAGAAATGCAATAACTACCTTATAACAACATCTGATTTGCTTCTGTGAATGACAAAAGCAGGTTATGCTACATCAACTACATTTTCCCCAACACAGACTTTCAAAACATATTTCTATCAAAGAGACTAACCGATGATGCTGACCTCTCACTGTAATCGAAAGCAACCACTGCAGTTCATGTGCACAGGGCACCTAGCTACCAATCAGGTAAATAACTTTAACATAAAAAAAAAAAATTCACCACCACAATAGAGTTTGGATTAAACCTTCAGAAGGGAGCTAGCAAGTCTTTATTATGCGCACCATTTTGGTATTTTTTCTGAGCAGCACTTCACACTTCCAAAAGACCCAAAAATTCAATAAAGTTGAACAAAGTAACTTTTAAAATTATACTCATAATCTTACACCTGGGCCAAAACCACTATAGCTACATAATGTCTCTGAAACATCATTTACTAGAAAAGAGAGGCTAAAAGCACCATCAAGGCTCAATTATTTTCTCATTTGGTGTGGTGAATTCCTAAAATGTCTTGGTATCTATCCAATGGAGATAAAAGGGAACTCTTATGGTAAGCATGAGCGTTAGCTTAAATTCAGTTTCCCCACTAATTATGGTTTACAGGAGACTTTAAGAATATACGCAATGAATAATATGTTGCTTATATGGCAGTTACTATTAAGGAAAAAATTCTCGGAAGAATTAATAATTATGAGAAACAGAGGTGTTTGAAGTTAAATATGTAAGCAGTCCTTACAAAATATACTTTCCAAGCTGTTTTTATGACAATTTTTACAGACATGGGAGTTTTAGTAACATAAGCACAGATTCCCATAAATAAATTCTTAATCAGACTTACCACATCTTAATTTCTGTTTCATATCAGTTTTTAACATCAATGAAAATGATCCAGCTATACTGATGAAAGACTGGATTCATACACTGGGGTGTCTCAATGCGAGTTATTAATTTACTGACAGCAATTTATGTTCTAAAGGAGATGCACATAATAAACATAATGACATGAAATAAAATAAGACAAAACATTCAATCTTGAGGTAGCCCCTCTGGGATAAATATATTCAGAGATTCTGAACGATTAATGAATCGGGTCATCCATATAAATCTCTCATTTCTTAAGTGGAGTGTCTGTTTAGGTCCTGTGTATGCTGCATTTATGGATAACGGACAGGCTTGTATATCTTGTCCCTTCGTACTGTGCCTGACCTGGTGTGTTCACTGACAGGGATTCTAGCCGTAGTACAAGTAAGATACATCCCAAATGCAAAAGCAAACATGTAATAAAACTCCATCTATAAGCACAAATTGGAAGGAAAAATAATCAGATTTTTAGCAGGCACATCTTAAGGTCAATGAATTCAGGTGTTAAGCAAAGGTTTTAAACAACTTTTCATTACCGTGTTACACGTATCTCCCTCCTAATCATCACTGGCATTGGCAAGCTCCTAAGAAGGTTAACTAATCTGCCCATCACTATTAAAAGTATTGCGAAAGTCTAATCCCACTCATTCAAATCAATATCAGGTTACTGTACATTTCAAAGGCAGCACTATTTTTCTTGGAGAAAAGGAGATCGCATCTTTCAGGTGTACATAACCTTTTGACTGCTCTGTATGTTCAACCAACATGCTCAGCAATACCATTACGTTAGTGAAATGCTGTCAGTCAGACAACATTCCTATATGCGACCTAGGGGCAAGAGGAACAGGGGGTTTTGGGTACGAATTCTGGCTCCAGTTCAGGAGAGCACTTTAGCATACTCCCGAGCTAAGCAGTGAGGGTCTTTAAAGCCACTGGACCGTAAGCAAATGCTTAATAAGAGAATTAACTATTTTCAGAATTCAGTCCAAACAGCTTGATCTTGCAGTAAACACCCTCAGCTGCTGTTACAGTGAGAGTCGTTAATGCTCGGAGCTGAAGTGACTGAAAAGTCTGGGTGTGCCTGTGCTAGCTGGAAACCATGCCTCTGCCGTTACGGAAGAGAGACATGGCTGTGCTGAGGCTGAAGATCAGTTGCTCTTCTTCCCGTAAAACAAATACAGCGCTTTGAAATGTGGTACATCCCTTTTTATCCTGTGAAGATAAGAAATACAAATAACCTACAGGGTACATCTGCAGAAGGATGAAAAACTCGTGACAGCTATCCAAAAGGAGAAAAAAAGTTTAAGATTGTGAAGTAGGTTTGAAAACATTATCCTCTGTGGCCAGGGCACTTTGTCTGGGGTGACTTCTGTGAGCACAAGTAAACTGTAAATGTTTTAAGTGAATTCCAATGAAAGACTCTTTTTCAGCTGTACCTTGCTTTTAGCAGCATTATTTCATTATTATTAGCATTCAAGCTTATTAATTGTCCATTGCATGCCTAAAAGTACTTTTGGGGAGCTATAATAGCAGCACTCTCTGTGATGGAGGGAAGACTTTGTTAGCACTTAGGCACTTGAAATGTGTTAAGTGGTTTGAGAGTGGTGCAACTTGAGCCCTGGGTGAAAGTGTAAGTAGATTCCGGAATATCTGACAAGGGGGATTTAGATACACAAGTTTAACAAGTGTACACTAATGCAGATGAATGTCAAAACAGAAAGGAGATATGTCACCCTCGAAATGGCAGGGTTTTTTTAACTGCTTGAGACTTGAAGAAGCATATTTGATTGCTCATTAAAGTGATTATTGTTACAGAGTTCCTTAAGTGCATTTCACAGCCTCTTCGCAAGACTTTGTATCCAAACCATTCCACTGTCTTTGTTTTCTGTTTAAATAACATTTAAATTATTTAACAGAAAACTGGTGCAGTCTGGTGACCAACAGTTAAAAAAAACAACAACAAAACCCTGAGCAGAACTTCTAACAAAAAAATTGTGGAAGCAATTTGAAAATTGTAGGGCTTAAAGAACATTACAAGTCTCATCTGAGGTAAAAAAATCTCCTCAAAGAATTCTATTTATCATTTCAAACACATTTCCTTGTTTGCTGAGGAAGGAAGGAAGGAAGAAGTCTGAGATCTTTAAGATCGAGCAAGTGGATGATATTTTGTTATAAGAATAGATTGCACAATTGCAATAGCCCCAGCCTTGACCTTCAAATTCAAATGTTTCCTGTTGACAATTTATGTACATCAGGGAGGCCAAAAACTTAGTACACAGAAAATAGGTCCAGAAATCCAAATCTTTTTAAGAGTACATTTACTTATTTCCCTCCTTCTTTATACATATCCATTATGCCATAAATGCATTAAACCTGTAAGAAGATGCAGTCTCTACCCTAACTAAAAAATAATCAAGAAGCTTCCCTATAGAAATAATGGCAGTAATGTGATACATATGCACGAACCCCAAAATTAAAGTTTTATCTTCCATAGCTTGCCTCAATAAGAATTCTTTTAAAAACCTGTCTTTAACTGTGGAAACCAAACTGAGAATCTGGCCCTTCATGGCTGTTAAATCACCGACACAGGTCAAGGAAAAGTTAAGGAAGAACTGAAAGCGATCTGAAGATGCTAATTTACAGAAGATGGTTTATATTTATTTTCTCTCATGGATTTCTTGTTAATAATTTACAGGAACTACAGCTGAAGTTCAGTGAGCAGTATACTACACGTTAGCCCACAGCATTACAAAATCTGTTTCCATTCTAGGAAACATTAATGAATCCAGTAAGGGTCGCTCATTTTACGTGCCAAGATTAGCTCTCAAATTACTAGAAAGTTTCATAATAGAAGAAACTTTGGCAATATGTTTACATCTTCCTCCCCAAAAATGTGGAATTACTTTTCCACAAAAGTGTACTACCTTGAGTACCACTGTGAAATTCAGCTGTGGCACTGAGATAGCTTTCCTTGTCAAGTAAAGGTTATAATTTTTCAAAAAATGGCATTCACACAGATGGCACAAAATGAGAGATTTACTCTTAGATTCCTAGTTTTTCAACTGAGTACTGCAGACTTGGATTCACAAAGAGTAAGACGCTTGGCTTTTCCTAGTATTTCGCAAGTATATACAAAACAGGTGGCAATATTATTATGCTACCTGTCAAGTCCTTTGCAATGATAAAATTTACTGTTTCCTCTACTTGTAAAAACTAATATTACACCAAAGAGAGGTTTATCCAAAACATTTATGTTCTTTATGAAGATACTTTTTTTTTTTTATTTTTGTGATCACGGAGTTTTTCTACTTAGGTTGCACAGAAATTAGAGGTAATTTTATAAGTGGTATCTACAGTCCCATAAGTTGACCAACAGCCACATGCTGAGCGTGAATCCAGTGGACTATAACAGCTTATTTAGCCCTTACTCTGAGCAGGCCTGTACGGATACAGCTTTAGGCAGATTTGTAGCAGCTAAGGATTTGTCATTTACAAATTCATATTTACAATAAGTTTCTTCAGTTTTTACTAAATCATAGGTTGGAAAACAAATCATCATCTAATTAAATTTAGAGACCGTAGTCGCCATTCTAGTCGGGTCACTACTGCACCCAGAATGACATTGTAACATTATTCGTAAAAGTACAATATGAAATCTCCAACGTAATTACTTGAAAATATTCATGACTGTAAAGAAAGGGATACGAATAAAGCTTTTCTATGTGCATGCAATATCCAGGGCGTTACTGTTCGTCAGTTTGCTGTTGACAAGCCAGGACACTGACATGACATGCCCCTGACTTGCAGCACTGAGTCCCCCTTCTCTTTGTTTCTACTCTTTATTATACAACAGAGCGCCATGCCATTAGCATCAGTCTTTCAGGAGCCTGCCGACTATTCGACTTTGTGTCTTGTAGGAGTTATTGCTGAGCTACTCACTGGTTTGATCACAAACTGGAGTTACTGAAGCACTCAGGCGTGGGGCTTGAGGATGAGCCCTAGCCAGCGCAGAGGTGTTTGCATAGCCACACAACATGAGTTTAGCACTTTGACCAGGTTACTTTGCAAGACGAGCTTAACACAAAGTACGGTAAAATGATATGAACATGGATTAAATGAGACCAAACATTTCTTCCTTTAAGGAGCTTTCTCAAGGAAAACAAAGGGATTTAATGACACTTCTCACCTGTCTGGGAAACAAACAGGACCAAGAGCCCGAAGGTCCCTCAAAAAAGCTGAGGGTGGCAGTAACAGAAACCCCATTTTGACTATTTCTCCCTCTTGGCCACCACAGCTACCTCCATGCTGTGGGGCTGCAAGCCGGCTGTGGCTGATCCCGAGGGCAGGCTGCTGGCCCGCCTGCCCACAGCACTGAAAACTCTCAGGAACGCATTAGAGCTTGCTCCCAAATCGCAGCCCTACTGAAAGGCCGTTTTTCACATTTGGTGGCAGTGTTTCGCTAGCCTGTCAACCATCCACCTCCCAGCCTTGCCCTGCACCACCCTCCGCAGTGAGCCCAGATGCTGAGCACAGCGAATGGCATCAGGGAACTGATCCATCACAAGACAAGACACAGGGAAAAAGTACGCTTTCTCAGCTGTCTGGCATGCAAAATATCTGTCCCAAGAGGCTGTGCTGGCCAAATGGGTTTTCCCTTTGGTTCGAAAGGTGAGATCTCTGTCCAAAGTGGAGACCTTCTGTGGGGTATTCCCTGCAGAGTGCTGGCTACAAACCCAGCTGCAAATGGCATGGCAGCTGCACGCAGCCTGCTCTTTCCCTTGGTAATACATACAATCTGGGTAGCTGGCTTTGAAGGAATAAAGAAAAACTTGCCTAGCTACAATATGGCCTTTTATCTCTTTATACTATGCACCATACAGTAACATTTTTCACTATCAGCCTCCCTCAGAGTCAGGGCTTAAAACTTTGCAGATGCCAGTATATCTTCCCCTTCACTTCCAGGTGAACTGCAGAAGCCTGCGATCCTACTGTAGCTTGTTACACATTCCCTAAGGTTAACCTATGCAGTTTTGAACACCAGCAGAAACTATATGTGCGTATTTGAAAGGAGGCTGCAACCCACTGCCAGCTCCCCATTCAGCTGCAGACAGCATGGCTGGCCCCACCAGGAGCCCTGCGCACACACTCAGATACCGACCTGGCTCACAGAAGGCAACAGGTCAGAAATGCCACCGAAGCACCTTATTTAAGTCTTAAGTCTTATTTCTCTCCTTTGCCTCTGTGCAGCCTATTTTCTTTTCATAGCTGTAAAATTCAAGCAAGGGACAGACTTACTGAAACTTCAGGTGTGTCTGTCAGACAAACCATTCAAAGACTTGTTACTGTATGGCATGGTATCAATTCAGTAACATTCCTTCAGCTCCTAGAGCTTACCTGCTTTGGGTGAATGAGATAGACTACCCACAGCTTCCCAACACAAAATCCAAACTCTTTCAAGGCCTAGTGTTGCTATGATAAAACGCACACGATGTAGATGCTGTTCAGTAAGCAGGAAAGCCCCACACCCCCGGATGCTTGGAGGAACTTGTGTTTTAGCAGCAGGCAATAATCAACAGCTATCAGAAGCAATGTCTCCTTGTTATGGCGCTCTGCTTTTTTTTTTTTTTTTTCTTTGCAGGCACCTGGGTTTGCCTTATATATGATACCATCAGCTGTAGACGAAGTCACAGTAGTTACAGGCATCTTTACTCTCCCTGGACACGAATACATCCTAACAGTTTAAAAACTCTCAAATCCTAGATGAACCTCAGCCCTTGGAGCATCCTTCTGTGCTCTTACCTATGGCCTATCATGTGACTCAAACCTGCTTCAAAGCAAGTACCACACTTTCCATAATATAGTCCTGCTGCTTCTAAAAGTGGGTTATGTGAATTTGGGAATATGCTGGAGCCCCTGTGATGAGCACCCACATGCCTGGGTGTGGGGGGATGCTGGGGGTGCAGTGCAGCGCACAGGGCTGTGGCAGCTCAGCTCCTTCCGTGCTGTATTGGGTCTGGCTGAGCCCCACAGCAGCCCCCATAGCACTGTGCTTGTATTGGTAGCTAGAAAGGTGGTGATAACGCACCAGTGTTTTGGCTGCTGCTGAGCAGTGCTGGCACAGCATCAAGGCTGTCTCGCCAACATTCCCCCTGCTCTCACCAGTAGGCTGGGGATGGGCAGGATCTTGGGAGGGGACATAGCCAGGACAGATGACTCAAAGTGACCAATGGGATATTCCATACCATATGACGCCTGCTCAGATATAAAGGCTACGAGAAAGGAGGAGGAAGGAGAGGCATTCATTATTTACAACATTTGTCTTGCAGAGCAACCGCTACTCATACTGAAGCCTTACTTCCTGGGAAGTGGCCCAACATTGCCTACTGATGGGAAGTAGAGAATAGCATCTTTTGTTTCCTTCGCTTCTGTGTGTGTGACTTTTGCAATTGCTTCATTATCTTGATCTACAAGGGTTTTTTTCATCTTATTTTCTCTCCCCCCACACACCCAGCTCCGCTGAGGAAGGGAGTGATAGAGCAGCTTGGTGGTCACCTGGTGTCCAGCCAAGTTCAACCCACCACAGCTGTGCCAGAGACTAGAGCTGACCCAGGTTGTGCTGTGGCTGTGGGCTTCATGGGCCCTACAGGCTGGGCCTGCCTTCGGGAAATCAGCTTTGGTATAACTGCACATCAAGAAATAGAAAGTAACAAAAGCGTATTAGCAAATGAGGAAAAAAGTGGCATCTGCAGCAATTCAAGTTCTCCTTAATGGTGGCCTCAGTTAATAGACCCAGGGTGTTCACACACAGAGACACAGGGCGCTCTGGCACAGGAGTCTTCATTCTGGGTTTGATGCGCTGCTGTTCTCCCAAGAGAAAGGACACTTATTTTTAATCTCGTCCAGGAGAGCTGTGGCTGAATTACTGAACTACAATACAGGTGCTTGTGGGAAAAGAGCTCACCAACCCGCAAAACAAGTTTAAAATGGCTGGGGATCCCTGAAATCATGCATTCAAACCCCAGCAGGGCTGCCTCAAGCCTTTATCTTTCTAAGCAAAGTAAATTGCAGAGGGTGCATTTTAGGATGTGACGTCTCCCTCACCGAAAGTGAGGAGAAAGGCAGGGGGCTGCCATCCGCTTCGGACAGAGCCATGTCAGACCAGCTGCATCCCCCTGGCCCCACACTCTGCAACTAGAAGCAAAATCGATTCCTTTTCTCTTGGGTAATTCAAACGGAGATCAAGAAGTCATTAAGAGATGAGAGGGATGGGAGTGGTGTGGGTGGGGAAGTAAATATGTGTTATTACCAAACTCTATTTAGTGGTAAAGAAATAAGATGAGTAAATCTGAAAGCTTTATGCATCTTTAAAGCCAAAGCTGGTGTCCTCCAGATTCTTATAAACCAACCCTGGTGTTTTAAACGCAGTCATAATATACCTATACATTACCTCTTTGTCACTTCATCTGAATCATTAACGTCACGATGAAGAAAACAGTCTTACTTCCTAGGTAATTACTGTATATCTATTAAAATGAATTAACTCTCTATTGAAAAGGCTTGCTTGTTCCATATCCATCCTGCTAATGTGCATCTTTTCCTTCTTTATATCTGGTAAAATGTCAAGCCCACTGTGTTGGGGAAATCAATAATTAAATAGCTTTACAGTAATTACTCCAATAACACACATTCTTGCCACTTAACAATACAAACTAAATACAATGAATTAAAATTTACACTAACAAAGAAGGGCATGTCAAGCACTAGCCTTCAAAGAGTGTCTGCACTGGTCAGAAAGTGAGTACACTGAGTGGCAAGTCTCCTGCAGAATATTTTACAGAGCATTTTATTTGCTCATTTGTCTTTATCATCAGCGTGTTTCAAAGTATGAGAGGCGAGTGAATACAAGAATACGGCAAGCAGCAGCTGTAAGGAAAAGAGTGCACTTTTCTCATATGGTACAAACAAATTGAAATAATTTGCAAATAATTTCAGTGTAGCTGACCCTCTTGCATCTGATCCAGTATTTACAGCAAATGCCTACATGGAGACATATGTAATATGAATATAATTTTTAATATATACATACAAATAAAATATCTCCATATATTTATTTATAAGCATACATTCACTGCTTTGATAACCTATATATTCAGATGCACAAGATACTAGGCATTTTTCTTATTTCTTTTAAAAAAATATTAACTGAACACTGCTCATTTCATTATTTATCTGGGAATTAATATTTTGGCATATTCTAACTGACGAAAGCCAACATGGACAAACAGGTGTAGGTGTGGAGACGTAGGCATGTTCATCCCAGATTACACTAAATGCTTAAACTGCAATAGCTCACTACACCATTATTAATCCCAACCTACCGGACAGAGAGATGCAAATTGTTTAGTACCATGGATTCACAGATACAAGCCATAACAGAGTTACACAGCTAATATAAGGAAGCCTGCCCACCCTGACTGGCTTCCTTACTCCTGAGTCACTTTCACCCCAACACAGCCTCATGGCAAAACTGATTTGGGATCAGAAAGGCTAATTTTTATCTCCCTTATTGCCATTCTCCTTTTCCCCAGGGCTGGAGTGAGCAGAAGGGCATGCAGGAGCCAGGAGTGTTCAAACTTTGCAGGGTGGCAGAGACAGAAATTACAATCTGGCAATCCAGAAGCTGAGGATTCTGGAGTCTTGCTGAAGGACCAGCGCCAGACTTCGTGTTTTTCTTTAGGCCAAATTCTCTATCCAAGCAGTAATTGTAATAGCTTATTTGTATTTTCTGAGATATTAACATTTTCAGATTCTCATTTTAGAATAATCAATATTTTGGCCTCACCTACCTCAGAAAAAACACCTCTTTTTTCAACAAGGGAAAAAAATAAACAATCTAAAACCCCAAGTGAAGTCTTGGCATAGGCAAGAATCCTGCAATTACTTAAAAAAAAATGAAAATAAAAGCTGACACAAGTATACTACATTCAAGCATACTCTCGTCTTAACTGTCACTTCTTCATGGTTTGTAATAGGTATCTGTGCCCCATACGTGGGTTTAACCAGCAAACTTGAATTTCCCAATTGCACTGCAGTATATATTAACATACATATATATATATAACAGTTTCATTTATTGAACATCATTACCCAGGATTGAGCACTGAGCACAGATGGATATAGGGGTGACTCCAAGCTCTCTGTTCAGCACAGCGCTGCTTGCAGGGAAGCTTTGCAACGTGCTCTATAATGAATTGGAGATCTGGGCCTGCAGAGTTATTTAGGTTTTTCTCTCATCTATGGCAAAGATAAGATTCTCTCTCTTTTCTTTTTTTTTTTTTTAGTTCAGCTAAGCCACTGATATTCAATTTTTGCTGAGAAGTTTACAAAATAATCACTTGACATTTCACAAAATATCACAGTATTCTTCCTTATAAAAAAAAGCTTTACTTAAGCCTCTGGTAGAGGAAACAGATATACCAGACCAGTGCTGCCTAAAGACCAAAGCCTTCAACCCACACCACCTTTGGAGAGCCAACCACAATTCCTTCTAATCTTATTGACTGAACCTTCCCCAATGACGACGAAGTTAATTTCAAGGCCTCTGGTTTATGCAAGCATATACAAGATTATTTTAGATGCTGACATGCAAAAGCTTTAGGTGAGATCAAGTGGGACACGGTGGGAGCAGGCAGGGATGCTACCTTGTCTCTACCACTAGCCTTTCTAACCTGGATGTTTCTATTTTCACTCTGCGTGGGACTACTACTCGTACTTAAGAAGTGTGTTTCGACAGTGGGGAAATGATTCCCTAGAAGAGTGTGAGAGTAAGGTCTGCTGTCATTGAACCTGAAGAAAATGCTCTGCATCAGGTTGACTGATCCTTGAGACAAGGGTGTTTCACATGCTAAGTGTACTTTCAATATCACACAGGTCAGGAAAGGCTAAGAGGTGTGGAAGAGACCAGAGAGGAAGTGAAGTGCAATCACAGGGAGAAAAGGGGGAAAAAAAATAGAAGCAAAAAGATCAGAGACATCTACTGTGAAAAGCACTGCGTTATCTACTGATGCTTAACATAGCTATCATACAGAGCACTACTCATATCTTTTTTCTAATATGTATCTTTTTTTTCGTTGTATGCTCCAATTTATATTTAACAAGACCTTTCATTCACCCTCCCTGCACCCAAATAATAAAAATAAAAAATCAGAAAGAAAGCCCCAGTGGGACTCAAATAAGCTAACACTTATATACTTTTGATGTTAGGGTAAAGAGACCAACAAAATCATGGTCTCTTGACCTACATGGGAAGCACTGCTACTATGCTGGGGCAGCACAGGAAAATAGATAAAATGCTTTCCCTTGAAACAGCTATGAAATAATGCAGACTTCGCTGTGTGCTAAGTGTAAAGCTACTACTGCTCTGGCAAACACTGGCATGTTTTTTTCCCCACATATTGCTTCACGAGACAAAAATTGAAGAAAAAAATATCAAGAAATCACTTGAAATGAAGCAGAATTTTTTTCTGCCTTTTGAGTTTTGTTGCTAGATAGATGTTTGACATCTCCCTCGATGGCATCTGTGTTCATCTAATCCATTATTCCCACCCAGATTTTAAATTGTACATTAATTAAGAGGATATGGCAGCAGCTTCTGAACTGGTGCCCTGATTGTATTACAACTGGGAAACAGGATTGTATCAGCTTTCAAAAAATATAAATAGTGTGTGAGATTTGTGACTTATGAATTATCCATAGATACTAAATTAACAACAGATAACTGAAATGCACGCTTTTCATCATATTCATCCAAAACAGAAAAAAAAAAAAAAAGAGTGCCAAACTGCCATCAGTTGCACAATTTTCAAGACAAAAACATACTTTCTGGATGTCTGATATTTGTGTCACATCATGTTACTTGTAAGCTATCTGTCATTTTGGGCCATGCTTTCCCCAGATTGGAATCTCCTCTGCCCTCTCCAGATGAAGCAGCCCTCTGCACACACAGACTTATTCTCAACAGAATGGTCATTACTTAGGAGAGCGAAAGCATCTTGTCAAATGTTGTTCTAGCCAAAATAACAGAAGTAGTCATGGAGAGGCACCTACAGTAGCAGAGAGGTGATAGTAAAGACTGCCATAAGGATGCCATATGCATCTACAGGACAGAACTGATAGTTTTTTTCCCTTGCTGGCTTATTGAGACTCCTGGAATCATTATTTAATCAACTTGAGAACAGTTTACTCAGTCACAGAAGAACTATTTAATATTTATGGAAGTAATGGACAAAGACAACAATTGCATCTCATTAGCTCTTTAGATAATGTTTATTCCAGAGCTGGGAATAACCATACGTTATTGCCCTGCAAATGAGCACTGCAAACCCGAAGCGCTGAGTGTAAATTCCCTGACTATTTAACTGAGCTAGTTCCCAAATCCTGGTCCTGTGTCACTGTGCCAGGGAGCCCTCCTGACACGTGGCCGACAAGCCCACGTCTTCAGCTGTAGCTCGATGGGCTGGAGCATGGCATCAAAGCAAGTGGCAGGAACTGGCTCAGCCTTCCCCATAATTTGGCGTAGTCAGATCGCTACCTAAGCTGAGGATCTCCTGAGCACATCCCTGTTCTGGCATCTGCATGTAAGACAGGAGTTGATCATGTCAGCCTGTCTCCCAGCTTTGTACCCAAATCTCAACCACTATCACTGAGTGCTAGAGACTACAGTGCAGCTCCTTGCTTTGGCTGAAAAGAAAATTTCCCAGTGCTTTTTTTTGAAATACTGTCGAAGTTATACCAAAAATGGATATGCCTAGAAATATGGGACATATTAGTGAATCTTAAGCTTCTTTAAAAAAAAAAGCGGAACAATCAATTTTTCCAGATTTTCTCTGCATTTCTTTAGGGTATGCATTTTCCAAGTATCAAAACAAATACTAAATATAAATCGTAATTAAACTTTGTGATGCTCCCGCAAGACATAACAAATACCTGACATGGCATGCTCTCAGTGTTTAAACTGGTAAAGAATAGGTTTTCATTTTTTAATTACACCATGTCATTTATTTCAGATGCAAAAGAAGAAAAGAATAATGTGTGCTCACAAAAGCACACCAAATCTATAAATTTTCAGTCCCTAAGTTGCTGGTTACAGCAGGTTCCCAATAAAGAGGATTTGTGGGGTGATAGCCTCCCTAGCCACAATGCAGAGCTATAAAGACCAATGAAAGAAATTCTTTGTCCAAGCCAGTTCTTAAAAGTAACGACTACAGAAAATGCAATCTTGCTTTCTATATTATTAAGTGGTCCCTTTGAGCAGTGGGATGGAGCTGTAATTTTTTCTAATTAAAATATCATTACTACCCTATGCGTACTGTTTAAAGGAACTTAAAAATTTCAAGGTTTCTGAAGAGAATCCCTTACTCTTTCTGCCTACTTACCAGCTGCAGCCTATGCATACATTTTATATCACCAGTGAACACGGAGGATTCATTCAGTCACAGTGAGCAGCAGGTTTATATTGACTGTCCAATTTTTATAGTTAGATGAATATTTGGATAATAGAGTTTGTCTGAAGCCAAATCAGAAAACAAATAAATTATAATATTATATGTAATCGTTTTCTGTGGCTGATAGCTTAATGAAAAGGCCCCATTTTAATGCTATGTCAACTCCATAATCCCACAAAATTGAATACATCGAAATGCATACCTCCTCTATTATATTTAGTTAGCAACTTGCTAATACCGTTAATCTGTTGCAGTATTTTACCAAAATCCTATGCTTGGAACAGGGCATTATTTTATGATTGAAAAATCAGCAAAAATAAAAGGAGCAGCTGTTAACCTCAGCAATCACAGACCAGATGCAACTATAAACACATAAAGTACTCGTTTTTTAAAAATTACTTTTTTCATTTCACTCTGTTTGTTGAAATCCAAGTTTGGATACACCAAGATGTTGCCAATTAATCTAACACACACAGCAGAATGATCACTTAGCTCTAAGCAAATTATTCATATTACACATTACATCCCCATTCATATTTGCTCTACAGCTTTACATTTGAACATAGCCAATAACCTCCTCGGTAGCATTAACTGCTCTGATATTTATAAATCCAGATCAAACAGGATGGACTGCAGTGGGAATCCACTGAAGCATCAAAACACCACTGGGCTTCACACTTCTACTTTGCTCAGTGGTATCATCAAATCTCTGCCAAGGATGCTACTTCTAAATGTTGATTACTGAAGAAGATCTATCTGGTGACAGAGTCACCGGCACAGAAGTCATTCTAAAATAACTACCTGACTCTCATTTTAAACAGTGTTAAAAAAATGCGGATGAGAAACCAAAATGGCATGTGGAAAATAAGTCTGTGAAAGAGAGGGTGGGGAGGCGGGTCTGTCAGGATGGCAGCTCTGAGGAAGGGGCTGACCTTGCTCCATGTAAGCGGATAAACCCTCCAGGGGTAAATGTGAGCTGCGAGAGGAGAAAACAAACAGGTGAGACTGGTATCACGTGAGAACTGGAGCTACAAATGTGAGGCTGGAGAACAAGACTACGATTGAGTATGGGTACAAAGACCATAGAAAGAGTTGGGAGCCTCACAAGCAAAGACTTGGCTCGAGTAGGCAGTGGGAAAACCAATGGGGCAGGAATAATTAGGGGACACCAAAAAAGTCCAGGTTAGGAGAGCAGGCAGTTTCTTCTGCAGAGTGCCTGGAGGAGAAGTCACCGCAGCATCTCACCATGCTTGTCTACCAGCAAATATCCCCGAGAGGCTCTACGGTGCCTCTCTAGTGCTGTGTCACGTCAAAGCTGACAGCGACTTCCGCCACCAGCTCCTCTCTTAGCGGAGTACAGAGGGCCCTGATGATTAACAAAAGGCATCAAGTGGATGCCTCATCACAGATTCTTCTTTTAAAATCCTAGGCAGCTGCACTTAAAGACCTACACAAAAGAGCACCAGAAAGGCTGTCATCACCAAGAAGTTAAGAAGTGCATGAAATAAATGGCCCATACAATCTTCCTTCAGCTCCCTTCTCCTTATGCAGATGTCGTGGCAACCCAGAACACAAGCAATACGAGGCAGCTGGGTTCATACTGGGGAAATGCTCTTAACATTGGCATTTCTTAATTTTTGATGGCTGTGCAGCCATAATAAAGCTTGCTTCTTTTAAACATTGACTGCCATTTTAATGTTCTTTAGTAGGGGGCTTCTGAATGCCCGAATTAGTGTGGCATCTGCAATACCACATTTGTTGTTACCTGCTCTCTGAGGGTTGGTATTCAAATTGAAGCCTCTTGAGACTTTCAGCCTTTTTGTTCAATGTATGTAATCTTTTCTAATATGAACTTATATGTAGCTTTTGTAGCATAAAATTCCTTCAGGCACACACTAATGCTTTTTCCTCCTGGACTAAGTTGTTGGAATGAGCTGCTTCAAAAGCTGTCACAATGACATAAAACACTTACTCTATCTGCCTCTTCCTTCACCGCCAGTGGGCAATATTATTTCATAAACAGTCTACTTCCCGGCTGATGTTGCCCACAGTAAAAAAAAGCCACGAAGCCAAAAGGCAGTCTTTTCAAAACATACATTTTAGGCTTCCCATAAGGTCTAACCACATGTACAATGTCACATAAAAATAAATGGGAATATTTTTACACTACAAATTAAGTAGCTGGTGGAAGCAGAGGAGAAACAGTGGCAGAATAGTAATGGCATCTTGCTAGAGACGCATAGGGTTTTTCCAGACTCATGGCAAAAATACCCCTCTCCCCACCCCCCCCGACACAGCTGTAATGGGCACACATCTCCATAGCCTCACAGAAATTAGTTTGACAAACGAAACCACCTACTACCACCTCAGAGACTTTGAGCTTCTGATCATGAATGCAGTCAGGGAGTATTTATTTTTCAGGCTGGACTCATTCTCAAATATGAAAAGTAGTCTTCTGGCAAGTCAATGCTTCTCCAAAGATAACCACTTTGTAGATACGCTCCACTTTTTGTGAAAGAGATTCTCTTCTGAGAGCAGAAAACATCAACACAAACCAGCCATGGAGCATCCATCACTCCAGAGCCTTAGGGGAGGAACTGCTCATCATCTCCTGCTCTCATTCTTTGTGCTCCGGACTCCCAGACCAGACTACAGCAGTCCTGGCACTTCGGAGTCTTCCTTTTTTTCTAGCCCACTATGTAAAAAACGGGGCCATGGCGTAAACAGGCATCTGAAGGAAACTTATTATGAAGAGCATTGGTGACTTTTCTGTCACAAAGCCTTTTTCCCTGAGATGTTGCCTTTTTCCCCAGAGAAAAAGAACAAAAAACCAGAAACAAACCCAAATAATACATATTTTCTCAGTAACTTCTACAGATGGATTTTTAACCAGATCATCTGAAATGGTAAATCACAACTGAACTCTGAAAATATTTTTCCTTTACTATACTATACCTACCTTCACCCTCTTGCTTATGAATGTAGTAGCATCTACCTGCCTGCAGCTGCATAGAAACAACTTAAAATTCCATTAGTAACTTGATCCTGCTTTACTCAAATGACTGCTGCAATCAAAAGGAAAGCCAGAGGTAGATGAAAACCTATTTTCACTAATGCAATAACAATAATTCTATAAACATATTAACAATTTCCTGCCTCACTCTTAATTTTATTTTCTCTCCCTTATATTCATTTAGAAGGATAATGATATCATTTGTTATTCTGTCTAATCTTTGTTGAGCATACAGGCTAGGAGAAAGACGAATGAGATTGTTGGCATTTAGACAAAAAGGCAGATACTGTGGGACATAATTTGGGTATAACAAATTATTAGGCAGGTACATACTTGTAATTGGTACTTAGTTCTGCAGGTTTATTGCAAGTGTGGTTGCATTTGTAATAGGTCCACAATGTGCTTCCAGGTATTACCTGAGAGAGTAAATCTTACTCTGGCAAGTTCAACAGAATTCAAGGCAAACTCTTCCACGGTGAAAGCTCACAGAAGCCAGTGCTGCACGAGTTTGGATTGATCAATATGTTCAGTGTCATTGATGGGGTTTTGTTTTGGTTTTGATTGGTGTTCATTTTGTTTTGGTTTTTGGCTTTACTTTATTATGTCAAATTAAATTTATCTGTAATTTCATTTGTAGAAAGTGGAAACAAAACATTAAAACAGCATGCTTTCAAATAAATCCTAATTACTCACAAATGCAAATGCATCAACTAGGCTTCGACATGCAATTAGATAGCTAATTATTATAAAAATAGGCAATTGCAGATTGTAATACATGCTGTCAGGTCCTGCATTCGCTAAATATAATATCATCTTCGAGCGGCCTTGGAAGAAGCTTTTGCTATTTTTCATGGGATACAAATGATGGATGGAATCCCCAGGGGGATCAATAAGAGCCTGCCACAGTGGGAGGTGGTGATGTGTCACCTCATGCTTTCCCTGGCAGGAGCTTAGAAAAGAAACGGGAGAACTGGGGCCCTGGATAGAAACATCTCTAAGTTGTGGCCTTCTCCTGGGCACTGCCAGCCGGGCTCCCATGTGACAAACGGAGAGGTTGTAAGAACTGGGCCAGTACCACATCTACCAGTTCCATGGTTTCAGTATTCTGTTTGCTTAGGGATTCTGAAAGATGATTTTCACTGAAACAAATATATTTCTACAATTCTGCTTGTCTGCAAGGAAACTCCTCCATGAAATCTTTCCTGCATAACAGTCTTATTCAGATGACAGGCCTACCCGTAACCCTTCAAAGGCCTCATGTCTCCTTTTACAGACACACAGCTTGACCCAGCAATGCCACTCCAACCACCACCTGCTGTGAGCAAAGCTGGGAGAAAGGGAAACCAAAGGTCTCCAGGGTAAATTTCCATTCCTAGACTGCTAAAGGAGCATAGAGCAGACACAAAAGTAATAAAGAAGAAACCTTCTCTGCATGAGCCACCGCTCAGCAGAATATGATTAGACTGAGATCATGATAAACACAGGTTTGCCCAAACAAGGATACTGCAGAGGCAGTAACTTGTTAACGATAGACCTCACGAGCTGCTCACTTGCTGATGTAAGAGAGATCTTAATTCTCCTAGAAAATTCACCAGAGATGAATAAAAATCTGTCTTTATTTTATATGTTATTTTTAAACATTTTCCTGTTGATAAAGTCTCCATGTTTCCAGATGCTTTTAAGACTTTATATACATCACAGTTCTGATAGCAATTAAGAGAACGCTACATGAATCCATCTGACAGAAGTTATCTTTTTGTGCCAGGATTTTCTCATGCCATATTTCCAGCTGCATTCTTTTTGAAATGCTATTACTGCTTACAGAAATGTAAAACTAATCTGTCATTTACCATTTTTTTCCACTGTAACAAACACACAAAAAGTATAAAAACACTGAAAGCATATTAAAGTACTCCTAATTCACTTTGCCTACAAGAAGCTAACACAGTTTTCCAGATCAACCTGTGAACTGAGCATCAACATAAAATGCAGATGGCAGCGCTACCCGGCACGCATCCGCACCAGCCAACTTGCCTGCTGGGCCACTCCTTTCATGGAGTATTTGATAGCCCGCGGCACTGGCGTGAGATTGCTTCTACTGACTGATTCAGCTCATTCCTAGGCTTAGGCGTTAGAAATGGCAACAATGGTCAAAGGCACGAGTAGAGATGGGGCAGAAGACGGGATCCAGATGATAAGCCTTGGTATAAGAGTAAGTTCAGCCCAGCAATCTCAGCAGAGGCAATTGTGGCAAGATGAGATTTGTCATAAATCCCTTTAGATCCTCTACGGCCAGTGTGAGTGCAGTCAGGAGAAACGCTAACATCATCTGCATGACCTGGGTGGCACTCAGTGTACCTGACTGTGTCTCTGCCCTCTGGGATTTTTTTTAAAGCACTCTCAGAGACTTCTCTGTGCATAAACCCCTCACAACTAACCTGCCATTTTTAAGGCTGTGCTTTGAAGCAGCTACTCAAAATAAATAATATCCTACTGTGTGAGTAACCCTGTTATAAGCAAGGAGACCATACATCAGGTGAAGTAGAGCGTTGTGATTAAAGGATCACAGCACATTTTCCTTAATCAGCAACCTACAGTCCATTCTCTTTTCAGGTATACAGTACCATGGCTACCCTAACTACAGTGTGAGATATATTCCCTCTCAACAGCTCCTTTAATTCTGGTTCCCCTTTTTCTGCACTCACACATTTTCATATTATTCCCATTTTCACAAAGCTCAACTTGGCTACGAGATTAACTTCTGTCCTTATTCCAATATTCTACAGTGTTATATGATTATTTTGTTTTTCAAGATAGGAACAAAGTCAAGTCATACCAATTCCAGCCACCACAAACAGAGGAAAACGCTTACAGTCAGGAGCCATGGGGGGACACCCCCTCTTACTCAGGTGCTTGAAATTCTACATAGACAGAATATATAGACTGTGCCCTACCCCTGCTGAAATCTTTGATTATTTAGGCAGCACTCTATGTCAAAATCCATTTCAATAATACCCTAACTGTCTCAGCAGCCTCCTCTCATTTAGTAGATTCAAGCATTTCTTGCTGGTGGAAGGCAGAAATCGCAACTAAAAGATGCCATTTACAGTAAATTTCTCCCATGACTGTGATGTTTTATCACTTACAATCTTTTGGACAAGATTCCATATCTTGCTGAATGTGTCATGAAAAGGGAAAACAAACATGAGGCGGCAGCAGCGGCAGCTTTGTCACATCTTTACTGAACTCATTAATCAATGTTTGTACCGTTAGTGAACCAAGAAAACAGGCAGGACAGCAAAGGCCCAAAATGCTGCCCACAGCCTTGGGGCTTTTTTTCCTCCCAACACAAATAATTTGCCTGTATTTCATACTGCTAGAAGTCACATCTTTTATTCAATTATTCAAAATACTTCAGCATAATTCATATTTTATGAGCCCAGAGTAAAACCAGGTTAATTGGTTTGTGTCAGATTATGAATTTAATCCAGGAACTCCAAGCAGTCAGGTCAGATTAGCTGTACTCCATTCCTTTTTCAGAAAAACTAATTACACTGAAAGGTCCTGATCCTGTACAGTTGAAAAGCATGGAAAAGCTGTCATTAAACTGAACGAGAACATGTTCAAATAATAAAATCCATTCAGTCTTTGTTGCAATAGGAAAGAAATATATCTATCAAAAGTAATGTAAAATCTTTCACCTCCCTCTTTAAAAAAAAAAAAATATCAAAACAAAACACACACACACACCCCAAACCACAAAACAAACAAACAAACAAGAAAAATCCCTAAAAAGTGTTGGAAAACATTCATTTATAACAGAAAGCATTCATTTTCAGAGTGCTTTAGGGCTATAAATATTTCCATCTGGATAAGTAGATTATCGGAACTAATTTTCTTTCCCTGCACATTCTGTACACTAAATTGGAAAGGAGGGAGATCTGGTGGGGTTTTGCAGTAAGAAGCATTCATTCAAGGAATGCCCTCTGACGTGTTTATGGCAACATCAGCTAATGACTATTCATTACATCAAGTGAAAATCTTTAAAACGTTCTCCCCAGGTCTGCTGAAAACAGCAACAACAAAGCCATTAGGAAGAGTCTGAAAATCATGCAAGTATACCCCTCTGGAAAGCCTTGAATGACGTAGTCTTCCCAGATGGTCTCCTCATTTCTCACGGGGAAAGGCCCTGGCTGTCAGAGGTGTAGAGCACCTATAATTCAGTCAATAAAGTTTCTGCTGTAGGCTCAAAAATGAGAACTGATTTTGTAAAACTACTAAAATCCCACAATATTCACTTTGCAAAAATTGCTTTTCTTTTTACCATCTCACATCTTAACTATCCATGACAAAAATGCATACAAGACAAAAAGGACGCAATGGAGTTAGGCCATATCTTCCAAGGATGCTACCTGGCAATAAAATGCAGAGCTGGATATTGCTTATTCATTGAGTGTGCACAGTGGCTTGAGTCGACTACCTTCAGCCTCCCCTTTCCAACTTCACCTCAGCTCTGCTTTGCTCTTTTTGTAGCTGATTTCTTGCTGACCTATTATACTGCCTGTGTTATTTGTGTAGGGTTGTAAAAGCCAAAAAAGGGCAGTTTTAAAGGAATTGCCTTCAACTTTTTCTGGCAAGAAAAATGTGAGAGCTTCCTATTCATCCTGCATAAAGACTGTGAGTACTTAATCTGCGAGGGGCTGCAAAGACATTGAAAACTCACAAGAAAATATCACATTCCCATTACTGCTGTGAACATTATTCAGGCTCAGATTAGATAAGTAATTAAACCAGAAAAAGCAGTTATGGTCATCAATTTTTCTACTCACACCTAAGGCAAAACCCATTGGATCACGGATGATCCTGAGTGCCCCCACCTCTTAGACTGACTCTTCAAATGACTAATTCTATTTGTTCACATCACCAAAAGTGTCAGGGAATGTTATTTACTACTATTTCATCAATTGCGCTTTAATTCCTATCACCTTCATAGATCAGGTGAATCAAATAATAAGTAACCAAAACTCATCAAAGGCAGCTGGTTGTGAAAGGACAGCTATTTCTGAACAGAATCTTCAAGCATCATCCATATTGTTAATTGACACAAATGAAAACAAGTCTGAATGCCTGAGATACAACCACTCTTTCAGAAGGGAAACAAAATGAAGATCTTCTCATCTTTACGTTTTGGTGATGCCAGATGAAGAGAGACATATGCCCAATAATAGCGAACTACACACCCTGTATTTGCTGTAAGCGAATAACTGACCTGCAGATGTGACACGCTAAAAGCAATAAGTGCACCTGTAGGGATTCTGTAATTTACCCTGCTGTGAGACAAGGAGTACAGGGCAACTGGTTATCCACAGAGGGTATGATTACCCAGCATGAAAAAGTATTTAATGACCTTGCAATGCCCTCTCTTTGATAGCCACTTGTTCTGTGTGATCAAAAGTATGAGGCTGCATACCCACCATAGAGTTAATAAACAGTTTCTTCAGGAAATGTCTTTCCAAGCACCAAGAGACTACAGATTTCTACAACTACAGCTGACCTTTCCATAACACTTTATTCCCAGGTGGTATCCAAAAGTGACAGACCCATCTGTAAAGTCATTCTTTCATCAAATTAAATGTTTGACAGCATCCAGCAGATTTAACTTTCATCTAAGCAGAGATACAGTAACTTGCCCTGTTTTCAACGGTCTGAAATTTGAAGGTGAACGCACTGATTAATTATCTCTTTTCTTAAACCATTGCCATTTTTAAGATAGAGCTTCAGCTATCTAGTGGGGAATATGCCTATAAAGTAAGGATTAAAAAAACTCAGAATTGAGTAGATGCTTTATTCGAGATCAAAAGATAGGCAGGTGTCAAAATTCATCTTTGATAACACACCATCCATCAGCTCTGAGTCTCTTCCTAAAGTTCACATTTTTCTTTCTGCTGCTACGGTAATGACATTCTGCAGAACACATCACACTACACTTTATATTGTCCTATAAAAGTGATTTCCATTCTTGTTTCTAAGTCTGTATTCAAGCTTAAGCTTTGCATTTTTGATAAAGTAAATCATATAAAAGGTCCACAACTGGCAAAAAAGTATTCTTTCCTAGTTTAAACTGCCCAGTGATTACTAGCAAAAGGCAGCGCATACACCATTAAGAAGTGTTATGCTTCTGTATACAAACTTTACTCCTAATGGCTTGTTCTTTCAGAATAAGATTACCTCATTAGCACGGTGGAATGAGTTTGGGTAAATGAATGGTACCTATATTGTCAGTAAAGCTGAAATACTATTACATACATACTTCTCCAGGGAGATTCAAGTAAGATTTAAATCAATTCACAGCACATTTTTTATGATATAAAAAGGGGGAAGAAAACTGGTACATCTGGTGTGAGCTGACCTTCCCTTGGGACACAAAACTATTGATCCCATTTTCTCCAGCATCTGTTAGATGTCATGGTAAATACAATTAAATATGTCGTATACTGTAATTCTCATTTCTCATGCTTTCCTGCAGGCAGAAAGCACCTTTCCAACTTCTAATATTTACCCCTTATAATATCTATTCCCACTGTCAAGTAATAACAGCTGGACTTCACTAATCAGCAGGAAAGTTCACTTTATGTTCCCTTCTGAACTCAGACCTCTGATGTTTCTCTAATGAAGAGATGACAAATCTGTCTTTTCTTCATCCGATTTTTTTATCATCTATAGGGTACTGACCTGGTCAACACTAAAATTCACAGATGATAAATGAACAAGATCTAATTAAACCATTTACTACATATATAATGTTAAACCAGAGAAATTTAAACCAAGTATTTTAACACAGAGAAAAAGCCGTTATTAATATGTTGGAAGAATACTTGCATTGACTTACATTTCATATGATGCCTTTCCACAGTTTTAAAACACTCTTGGTATCACAGATCCAAAGGATTTTAAATGCAAACTTTGTTTCACTAACCAATTCAATGATGTGTGCATTATATATATAATACTCGGTCTTTCATCTGTATTCCAAACAGAGATCATGCTCCAGACAACTTCACTGTTAGCCAACAATACTCACACCAAGCTTTCTATCTTTTGTACACAGATGAAAGATTGAGACCCATGGCATTCAGAGACCATAACCTTCTTTAAAAAATGCAAAACCCCACACACTTAATATTTGCTAGCCATCCAGTCCTGAATGGACTGGAAAACCAACCTTTACCTTTTATATATCAGCCACTTTGTCACCAATTAATAAGTCTTCTATTAAAATTTCTGGATTTTTTTTGTGCAATTTCGAAGTCATTCACGTAAATCTGTAGAAATTCAAGTCAGTAGGGGGAAGTGTTAAAAGGATCATAATTTGGCCAGGTTTTGAAAGAGTTCTTAGTCATTGTGAAGAACCAGAGCTTAGAAAAAGTCTGACTGCTTGTTTTCAAATTAAAAAAAAAAAGCAAGCTTTTTTGTCTATGTAACACACACATCACTTGCACAAGGGTTTTGGCAAAATCTTCATTGACTTTTGACTGCAGTAATTACAAAGCAATTGCTTTTACAGGTGACTTGCTTTAGATTCATGACTAAAAAAACTCCAAACAACTCCTCCCACAAGCCCCCAGCCTCAAAAACTTCTTTATAGAAGGTCTCTCATTTGGTGCCAACACACACCACAGTGTTATAAGCTGAAAAACAAACTCCACACCACTAAACCAAACCACCCCAGCTTCTGACATTTCAGGAGGAACCTCAGTTTGCATTTCTGTGAGCACTGGAAGAAAGGTGGAAAAGACTGGCCACATCGGTGGCATAAAGAACCTTCCAAAATACACTGACCTGGTCTAGGGCAACCTCTGAATAAAACACCATAATTTTCTTAGCAAGAGCTGTTATTAACAACAGCTTTGTTCAACTTGAGGATGAACTTTCAGTGAGATTTACCTATGGAGAAAATTTGAAGGTTGAAAGAAGCCAGATTTCACATAAAAATTCCAGTTTCCAAACATGCTAAATTGTAAGATGCACCCTTCCTTCATATTTTAATAGGAACTCATACAGATTTAATAAATCTCAGCTAGACTTCTGAATGACTGCTTGTGAAGTACAGAACCACGCAGCAGGAATAAAGCCCTGACACAGAGTGATCTGTAATGTAAAAACTGTCAGACTTTGCAGGTTTTTCCTAAATCTTCAGCCTAAATTACTTTATTAGAGCTACAGAGAGATTAATATGGCCTTGGTGCCCTAGAGCCAACTTAATTTGGTACTACTGTCTATACTGGCTAGTTAAATGTTTTTGTGTTGTTCTTTTTCTTTTCCCATCCCTCTCAGATGCTCAGGCATTATGGGAACCTGAGCAGGATTACTACTTCTATCAGTTCAAAGTGCAGACAGCCTTTGCGGGTTTTTTGGTGGACATTGAAATCAAAAATAATCTGAGAAAATATCTCCAGTACCCTGATCAAGTCTTGCTGTATCTCCCATTCTTTTTGGGACAAAGACACAGAAGAAGTGGGGTAAAATTACTCCTTTTGGAGAGGGGTTGCAAGTAAACAATTTTGGCGCATGGGCAGTTCAGATGATTTTATACATCTGACCAGTACAAAGCAATGACCATACTTTTAATGTGTGTGCTATAACTAATTCGCTCATATAAAGCACCATCCTTCCTTTCTCTCTGCTTTTGCAGCAAAAAGGTTTGAGAACTTCACACATTTGGAGCACACATTGGAACAACTTCTTGGCAGTCACACAGGTTTTGAGATCCAATTTGAAAATGATGAAGGAGTAGTCCCTGACCCAGGAAAGCACTTAAATGTACTCTTTACAGTAGCAATCGTAGTAGTTCAATTTTAGTGAGCTAACACTTTGCTACTAAACCCCATCTATTTCTGAGTATGCAAAAATAGAGAAGGTGCCTTCATGAGTCTGGATTTTGCTTTGCAAGTTTTTCCCTTTGCTGATTTCACAGCTCAGCAGTAGTAGAGAAACAACTTTGCCTGAAGAACTTTGCAGCTGAAGATGACTGTCAACTTTGCAAATAGAAACACACAATTTTCTCTTTGCTGCTCAAAAGTAGTTTTCAAAAGAGGTGGAAAGACTGGAAAAAGTTGGTTTGGTATAAAACGTCAAGGCTTTATTCTCCATCACCAACCTGAGTTTTTGACAGGAGAGGGAAAGAGTAGACTAACAGCCCCAAAAGTGATAAACAAATGGGAAAGTCCACAGAATAGCTCACTTTCTGTTTAAGTAGAAACAGGCTTGACTGTAAACTCTGGGGATCCTGATCAAAGCAGGTCACTCGCCTTTTCAAAACAGACCTTCTGATCTCCATTTTGTATTAACAATAGATGAACTGACAAACTAGCCACAAGTCTGACATAATAAAGGCTTTCAGCCTACAATAAACTTACCTTGAGGCTACAAGAATGTCATCTTTGAATGTTTTCTGGCATTATTTGATCTGTCTCACCCAATTAATATTAACACACTACTCAGCTAATAAAAGGACTTCAAGGATTTGTTGCCCATCATCATGACGGTAACGAAGCATTGAGCACAAGGTAAGAGTCATAAGGTGGTTTTGTTCTGGTTTTAAAAATATATTCAGTGAAGTAAAATTCTAATAATATACTGCAATACACTTCTATTATGTGGAGGTTTGTAAATTCTTCTCCAGCATCCTGTGGCTCCAAGCTTCTTAAAAATGTTATTTAAAAATCTTAAAAATTCACCTGCCATTCACTCTCAATGTCTTCTCTTCTTTAGGAAACTAAGTTTTAGATACACACACGTATAAGTATGCATACATACAGGGATATACCTATATATATATATTCAAAAGCATGGTATCTAATTGCCAAAGTTTCTATCATCACTACCACAAGTTAAACATTCTGAACAGTTTCATTATTGAAAGAACAAGATCTGTATTTCTTCTGTACGAGAGAATGTGAGATTTTCAAATTTCTTCCAGAAACATGCATGAGCTAGCAGTCCTAGCTACATTGGCATGAAGGTTCATTTAGCTTGATGGAAACCAGGGTAAGGGAATCTAAGCAGAGCCTCCATACGCTTCCAGGGCTAAATAGCTCCTCTAAAGCTTTTATCTACACTGAACTCCCACTGGGAGTGTCAACATACCTTGATCTCTTTGTACTCCATTCCCCATCTATAAAATGCAGATTAGTCAATGCCAAAAAGGAGCTCTGTAATATATTAGAGAGTGTCAGGTTCCTCAATCACATGAACCACAAATTCCTAAGTACCACTGCACAAATAACCACACTTCTTATTCCAATGCAAAAAGCTTTGGGCTTTAATTCAGTATTATATTTTAACATCTCTTTTTAAAACACAAAACCTATCTCGTTTGCAGAATCTGAACAAAAATAATCTCCTGAGATAGCTGCAATCTCAGCATAGTAATTACTGCATCTTTTAATATGCTGATTTTAAAAGGCACACTTATTGAGAAAGAAACTATGTGATTCCCCGTGTTTGGCAATACCATAAACTAAAATATAGTGATAAGAAATGTACAAATGCATTTCATGGGTGGAGAGCAACATATTTCATAAAAATTAATCTCATTTTGCATATCTGTAGACACTGGATACCCTCTATCATAAATTCTCTTACTGCCAGTTAACCTTCGATTTTAACAGGCAGCCCATGCCTGACATTTAATTAGTGACCCAATTAAATCTTTTGCTGTTCTCAGCTTATTTTACCATTTAGAAGCAAAAGAAAGAAATCAAGACAGGCTTCCATGAGGAAGATATTACAACTGCCTTTATTAGCTGTTAGAATAGTCATTCCAGCAATATAACGAGATAAGGACTTTGACCATTTCCTTAATATTGGGATGTTTGGCTTAGATCCTCAAAACCATTCCCAGGGATTCTTTCAGTAGTTTTATGGGAACGTGACAACTGTAAAAAAAAGAAGTATCAGTGTATTATGTACTGGCTGTACTGCCATTAACAATACTAACACATGGTTCACCCGCCACAGTACGATAGATGTACACGGGGACAAAGGATTATTCTGAGCGGATAATGAGTACCTAAATGCTGATCTGTAGAGTTCTGTGTCCTCTCTTCAGTTTAATTTTACTCACCCTACAAAGATGTCACAATTAGCTAGCCATACATTGTGAAGTTTTTATGGCATCTGCTCAGGTTTCATTATGTTTATACAGCACAGTTAACTAGTAATCCCGCATATCTGCAACAGTATTAAGCTCCTTTCCCTCTTCCCAGCCCAGGAGAGGAAGGTTTTTGTCCAACTGTTCTCTTTTTAGATACTTTTTCCCTGGTGTTTTGTTTCTGGACAGATGCTCCCATAGAGAAGTTTTCTGAAAGTTACAGCTTTTACTCAGAAGTCATTAGGAAAGCGCTAGTGCCATGTCCATGCTAGCAGCAGCATCCCTAGCTTGCTGCTTGCTGCCTGCCTGCCTGCGCTCCTGTGATGGTCTTGGGAATTAATCCATGCAAATGAACAAACTGAAGCCTAAACCCATGAAATCTCTCCAGTTGTTACTGTTCTTTTATCTTCCTTGTATATCATCCTTTATATGCATCCCATCATATTTGCCTGGCATTACAGCTGTACCACAGGGTTGACCCAAAGTGCAGCAAAGTTCTTCAGGAATTGAACCCCTCTGTGTTGTCAGGCTAATGGAGGCAAACTGAAGTCTCCCGAGTTAACTTAGAAAATCCAGCAGTCCACGTCACCCAGCTGCACTCTTGGTGGGTACCAAGAGCGTTCACATGAGAGTTAAAGCAGAGTAGCTAATGTTCTGTTAAATCCCACCTTGAATTACTGCACAATCATCCCACACAGATGAATCCAATTAAGGGAAACTTAAATCAACTGTTCTTCTCTTGCTAGCAGGGAACTGGGATCTGAGACTAAAGTTCATCTTTAGCAGGAAGGGAATCAAGGCAAGAAATCCTTGTACCAGATCCACTAACTTCAGGTTTTATTTATGCTGATTTCACTTACTTAGAAATCAAAGAGAATTTTCTTTTTTTTTTTTGATAATTAGTTATGGAATTATTGAGGCAACAGCCAGAAATGTCATCAGTAAAAGTCTGTGCTAGGGGTGTCTTATTAGAAGATCTGTTTATAGATATTTTTTTTTTTTAAAATTCATTTATCTTTCCTTAAATCAATTTGAAAGTGACTAGCAGCACATAATTTTCTATTTTTACTAATTACAACTAAAGAGCAATATTAGGATGAGACAGTTATAAATAAAGCTTGTTTGAGCAGCATGTTGTCATTATTTTATAAAGCTTAAGTTGTGCCAAGTTAATAGATGGAACTTAGAGCACATGTGAAAAAAGCAGATTTTGTTAACCCTTGCTGTGCTAGTAGCTGAAGACCTTTGCTATTTCATTAAAAAATGCTGTGCTACATCAGTATTTACGTCATTCTTTCAGTGGTAGTCAAGGAGTTAACGAACATCTGGAATGTGCCTTTTTAAAGATCATGAACACATTCAAACTACTTTTATCTTGGAAGTGATTCGGTGTATCTCATCTACTGTGATAAAAAATTGGAGGAGCTGTCACATACAGTAACTGAATGGTTTGAAGGGAAAAACATTTCCAGCTGTAACATACAACAGTTTCCAAATAACTCAGAATACATTTAGTAAATGATCTTTTTCATGAGAAACGGACTAAGTTGTATCACAGAACTGAAGGACAGCCAATGAATATACAGTAAAACTAGGATTTTAAATTTATCATTGAGGATTTGACAAGTGGATTTTCTGAATTATGAGCTCCATCCTCTAATTACTGAACTAACCCTTTTTCCTTTCTGTATCATAACCAGTAATAAAGTTTAGGGTTTGAGTGGAAGAGTTGTATTTGATTATTTTTTCTGATGCAAACACCACCTATACTTCATATGCGTTCAGCAGGTTCCAACAGACAACTGGCTAGATGATGGTAAGTTTGCAAACCTACACGAGTTAAAGAGATCTGACAGGAGAACAAGGGGTCCAGCACTGAAATGAGTTGTATGATGCAGAAATACATCTGTAGACTCACAGCACTTGAGATCCCTTGAATCACAGCCTGGTGAAGTTCTGGCTGTCAAACTCCCCTGTGGTTAAACATTTCAGTCTTTGACAGAGTGTCAATGAATTTTGACTAGTCCCTGCACACGCTCTCCTTCGCCTACCAGGCAGATTTGCAATCTGCAGTTGAGTTACAAAACCATTAAATGCCTTTGGAATGTACGAAGATGGTCCTGTCGTTTCAGGAGTAACAAGCTGACCACCAGACGACGTGGAATCTTTGCCAATATGCAGTCATGGGTTAAAGCAGCTAGTGATAAGCGAATACTTTGCTGTGGAAACACTGGGGTCTTCTAGCTATGTGATTGATGGGAAAAAGAGGTAACCTGCTTGGTGGGCCTATCTTACAGCAGGATATCACTGCATCTGCTGTTCCCAGTTAATTTACAAATAATTAGTATTTGTGACATTCTGTAATGTACTAAGGGAATTGCTTTCTACTGCACACGGGTACTTTATTCTGTATTTTAAGGTATAAGAAAAACCCCATTGCAATGACATTTAACTGTAAATAAACTGTCATGTGGTTTCTAACTGAATGTCCAGATAAGACATACGTGGCCAGAAAAGCTGCGTCTGCTTTGTTTTCTTAATACTGAGGAACGCAACCTCTACAACAAAATACTCTTTCCTGAAGCTAATCTACTTTATCCTCCTATATAACAATTGCATATTATATCCTCCTAAATATTTTGGAACTGCTTACTGCTAGTCATGCAGACTTACGTTTTACATGGAACTAGCAGGCCAGACAACCTTCTTTGCTCAGTTTTCAAGATACGCAAGTAGAGGTTCTCAAAAAGTAGTTCACCACCCTGATCCAATATTAGGCAACAGATGCATTTGAGTTTGTCCTCGATAGATAAAGAACATTAACCTGTAGAGTTTTCAGTAAAAAACCCTACACATCGCCTGTTAACAGGTTTTTGCCATATGGCTTCTTTTGTAACCCACTTTCCCATACTGCGTGATGTTACCTGCTGCAAGAGTCCTAATACATACTACTCAATTTACTATGTCAAATTTCTGCTTATTGATTCTCGTTTTTGTGCAGTTGATGAAACATGTTCATCTACTGTGATGAAACAGCTTTTTTCTAATAGTTGTCTATGTGAGGATAATAATGTATAATTTTGTTACTAAAGATTCTCTCATAATATTACTTAAGACTAATCACTCTGTATTTTGTCCCATTCTTTATCTTTTTTATATTCCAAATTATTCCATTATCTATCACTACTTCTTTCTTTCCAGAGATTCCTCCCCTTGATTTGCCATATTCTTTTTCATTGTTCCTTCCTCCCTTCACATCCCTGCTTCTCTGCGTATATTCAGAAATTCCTATTGTTCCTTTGTTCTCACAATATAGCCTCTCACATCTGCGCAGTGACACACATCTGCCAGTCCCAGTCCTGCCCTTTGCTCCCGTGTTGCTGTCCAAATTTTCCTCCATTTCTCAGATACTTCCTGCAGACTAACAGAGCCTACTGACAAGTCCAACTCTCAGAGGAAAGATGTCTTCAATTCAAAACCAAGGTATCTATTACCCAAGTGAAATAATTCCTTCTTAGCTATCATCAGCAGCATACTCGGTGCCTGCACACAGGCCAGCCGGTAGACAGAAATATTGCTCTTTTTTCTGAAGCTAACAGGGTTTGTATTAAGACACAAGTAACCCAGAAAATACAGCCACTGATTTCCTAGAAATTTACTTCATCGTCCTCTTGCTTACTGCAAGACTACTTAAATCTTTCCCTGAAGAGGGAGCAGAAGAGTGGAGGCAGGCTGTCAGTCCCCACATGCTGGGAAATCGTCTGCCACATGCATTTTTGGTTTGTGGAGCTTTGCTCAGTTAATCAAGCACAGAGTACGCAATGAAACCCCAAGATGGCATCTGCCACATCTAGAGAACATCCTTCTCTGGCAGACGAGTAAGACAAGCTGCCAAGTCCACTGGAGCAACAAAAAAGATCTTGAGGAAGTTTTGGCCCATGCCTTCTAGTAATTAAAGTCACTGTATAGCTTCCCATTTGCCTTCCCCAATGACTAAGAAGCAGTATCATTTGTTGGTTCACAGGCTGCAAGATGTAGAGAAGAAATACTAACTCCAGCTTATCTGAAAGCAGCATTTTTGCCCTTTATTCCTCACTATAGGTATTAGCCTGTTCTTTTAAACAGAAGCTCTTTGCACTCCACACACACAGAATTTACACAGAAATGTGGTTCCAATGCAATCGAGGCTGGCACAGCAAAGAAGGGGCCTCTGTTCCTACCAGCGTGCCAACACTGCAAAGACCCTTCAATGTTTTAATTTTAAATAAAATCTTAATATGGTCCACATTCCTGTTCCAAAAGTCTTCTGAAGAAAAAAATCTATCTTGTAAAGATTATTTGGTTTTATGTCCTTCTATAATAATAACAACAAAATTTAAATTTATGTACACAACTAAATTCCCCTCACAAAGAAAAGAAAAAGAAATACTCTTCTTTTAAAATGCTCCCATTTCTGGTTGGACTGATTTCTAAATGGTGCTTGTACCACAAATGCATTTTGATATTTGAATTTGGACACAAAAAGCACTCTCACTCTTCCCAGAAACCAGTTAGCTACCAGGGTCTGTAGTGCTCAATAACATGACTCTCTTACAACCTTGAGAGGCATTCCTCCCCCAGATAGCAGTGGCCAGGTTTCTCCCTTTTTTTCCTAATTAACAAAAAGATAAGAGCATTAAGGATCCATTTACTACTGGGTACACTTCTTCCTCCTTAAAGTTATTATCTGCCATGATAATACAACAATTGTTGAGGAATCAGTAATGCTGTCACAAATGGACAGCTTTAACTACATTTGGAACAACTTACAGGTACCAAGGAACTTAAAATTAAATTCAGACAGCTTAAAAATAAGGATAGACATGAAAGTAAATGAAATTCCAACATAAAACGCAATGGACACAAGATTTACCCACTACACGCCTACACTGCAGCTCTTTAGGTCAATTTTGCACCTATTTACTATTCACACCATTCACATGGAAAATCAGGCAAGATAAAAATGAGTACAAATAATCCAGACTTAAAAAAAATACAATTGAAGGACTGCATTAAAATAGCAATTTCTAAGCATTTTCTTGTAAGGATTAATTAAAAAAAAAACCAAACAAAACCAAACACCATTTTAAGGTAGACAGTGCCAAAAAGTACTATTAGTCTCTTTTGGGAAATGTTTGATATATAACTTCTCAGATGTCAGAATCAATAAGAGAACTTTTATTTTAACATGTTAGACACTAGTGTTTACAAATGTAATCTTTTGCTATCTCTTTGGAAAAAGACTCAACAGAGACAGCATTACACTGTAATGCTGAAACCGGTATAAACTAGGTCTTCAGATCCAGCTGAAATGAAAACATTGGCAAAAATATCCTTTACAAAAATAGCAATGCGCAAGTCCACTCACAATATAAATACACTAATGCCTTATTGTCTTTAAGAAGAACAGAAGGTCTGCATATATAAAGCTAATGAAAGGATTGCTCAGTTTATCGGAGTAGAACTGCTTTTAAAACCTTGATAGAACGTGCAGATACTCATTAAACATTGCAAGTAGCTCACAGGCAAATGGGCATAACTTTCTCCCATGGGAATATGCAGCAGATGATCAAAGACAAGCAATGAAGAATAAAACTGCCTAATATGACAGTCAAGGCTGGAAGGATTTGCTGAGATAAGAAATGGTTCTCAGCGTTCTGGCAAGTGCATTGTTGTCAGACGTTTAGTGCTTTCCATTTAAAGAGAGTTTCATTGCTCTTTTTTATTTCAAGAATTAGCATATCAGAAGATGAAGCCTATAGCTTTGTGTTTTTTGCTTATTAGCTAATCAAAAGCATGTGTTTCTATACCTTTTGATTTAGAGTACAAAGAAAAAAATGAAGAAAAAAAAACCTAACCATTTTTCAAATCACTTGCTTCCCTGAAAAAATACTTACAGGCTACCTTGGCTGAGGAACAACAAAAACCCTGCTCAGGTAATCAGAGAATGCATAATGGTGAGCGCTAGATGAATGTAATTTCACAATTAATATTACACAGTTGATTTGTGGTAAGTTTTTCAATACAGTCAAATTGTAGGGACAATGTACTCAGAATTTCCAAACGCTGCAGGTGAAAATTCTGAAAGTCTATACAAAGATAAATTCAGCATTAAATATCAACTGGAAAAATAAAAATAGACTGACTGCACTTAAAAGTCATGAATGCCTTATGTAAACAATCAAGACATGATTATTTTTATTGTACGAAGAAGATAATCTGTAACAGTTTGAGGCTTTTTAAAGAGAGTGATTTCACCAAAACTGAAAATGATTATGTACCAAGAAACAAAAATAAGGAGTCTGAATAAGAAATATGTCAGATAATTAAAAACTTTAAAAATATATGTCACCAACCACCGCATAACTCACAATCAAGAAAGAAGGCTATCTATATACAGAATAAAAATATTGGCACAAGGAAGACAGAAAACAGCCATGAATAAACGCACACATGCTCAGAATGGCTTAAAAAGTGGGGGAAAAAAAGAGTGGCTTTTAAAAACTTGAAGAAAAAAAAGATTTAGTCTATGGATATGTACAGGCTTTGCATCAACCTGCAATGCAAAAGTGTGGAAATACACATATAAATAAATTCTATTACTTTTGTTACATGATGTATCAGTAAGGCACTTAACAGAAGTGATGATGCACTGCAAGTAGGAATTAAAGGAAAAGTAAGAGGAGACAGAAGAAATTGGCAATTATTGGAGATGCGAGTAATAAAAGGGTTTTTTTAAAAAACTGTGTTAGGAACAAAAAAGTCACGGCAATTTTGCTTTTTGATTAGCAAATGAAAATGATTAGTTGTCAATACTGATGTAAAAGGACACAAGCATTCAATAAATTTCTCTCTCCTGTATCTGGAAAATAAAGCAGAAGATACAAGTCATACCATTTAATGATGATGACATTTATCTCATTCTAGAAGTAACCAAGGATGATGTTAAAAAGAAGCTTCTGAAGTTAGACCTTTTTAAAACAGCAGACCTGCATAAGCTTCAGGCCAACACCTTCAAAGAGTATTTTTCAAGGAGCAATTTCTACCATCAACATCAATTCTGAATAACTCTTTGAACACTAAGGAAGTTCAAGAGGTTTGGAAAAAAGTAAACACGCTAATATAGCAAAAGGATTACTTAGTGATGTAAGTAGGTAGAGACCTGCCACCTGAAATCAGTCCTGGGCAAAATTATGGAACAAGCAACACAGCCTTTTTAAGTAAGTACTTAAAGAACGACGATATCAATCAAAAGTGTTTATGGTCTTGTCAATCTAACTCAAGATATGTGCTGATGACATTACACACTATAGGTTTAATAAAGTTAAAGGTGCTGAGATGATAAACTTCCCTGAGGTATGCAATTCAGTGTTGTGTAATATTTTGCTTAAGAAATAAGAACACTACAAATTTAATGTAACACATTAAATATACGAAAGATCGGCTGACAGGTTTTAAAATTGAATTGGATGTTTTTCAAGTACAGGCCAAAAAGGGCCAAACCTCTACCCTAGTACTACCGAACATAAATCCAGAAACAAAGAATAAAGACCATATTTAAGCAGTGAGGACTTTATCCCAGAAAGCAGCAAGTGAAAAGGACATGCTGGTCACGATGACTAAGGCTGCTGGGCAGCCACCTCATGCTACTGCAACATCATCTTCAAAAATTTATGACAAATGTGCCCAACTCCAAGAACGGAGAGGAGAAGGATACATGAAATGACAGGCAGTCAGCCCCAGTTCCTAGAAAATCATGGAGGAAATGCTCCCAAAGCCATCTCCAAGCACATGAAGGACAAGAAGGGGACTGGAGAAACCATCAAGGATGCACCGAAGGCAAACCTTCCCTGACAAACCTGGCTGCTTTCTGTAATTCAGAGGACAAAGGAGGACTAGCAGATATTGGTGACCAGCACTGCAGCAGAGCTTTTGTCACTGTCATTCACTATGTATCCTGTAGCCAAATTCCTGTGACATGGTTTGGATAAATGGTCTATAATGTGCGATCTTGATCCTTGGGAAGATTCAAAACTCAACTGGACACAGGTCAGAGCAGAGCTTTGAGCAGGGAATCTGGACAGCGGGTCTCCAGAACTCCATTCCAATCTGAATTACAATTTGATTCTGACTCTATAATGAACCGAGCATGAGGTCCTAATACAACATTACGGAGTGTTTAATCTGGCAGATTAAAGAAAATGTGTAAAAAAAGAAGTTAACTAAATTCAGGCTAAAAGTAAGGTGTAAAAGTTCACACCAATGTAACTAGAATTTTAGTGACCTTACCAAACAGTGATGGATTTTCTAAGATGTATTCCAGTTCAAAATTAAGACATTAAAGTCAGTGCACTTCCATATCTTGTCTCTTCCAGAAGGCTTATGAGTTCATCACAATCCTCTTCTCCAGCTTTACAATCTATGCATCTCTGACAAGAAAGCAATATTTTTTTTCCCCCATTCTAATTCTTAGGAGAATTATGCTCTATTATCCCAGTGATGGAAGGAAGAAATAATAAGGGAAGGTGAAACCACTGCAGCACAAATAAACCAAGAGTAATGTTCCAGCATTCAAGAATCCAAACATTGAAATTAGTCCCGGCAGAACATTAAATCACTGCTCCAGGACGCCATCAGAAGTATAAAGCTGGATAAACTGTTAGGAACTCTACAATTGCAAGTATCACTTGGGGAGAAATTCTGACAAAGAGAAGTGATAGACACATCACGTTGTGAATATACAGCGTTACTTCTTTAATGTTTATATGCCCACAGTGTTTTGAAAACAAATGCTTTGTGCATAAAGAGACATAAAAATTCTTACTACTTCACAAGATCTCATTTTTTGTGAAAATATTTTTCACTATAAACATTTGATGTACACATCTGCTAGAGCTAAAAAAGTCAGAAACTTTAAAAAAATTTAAAAATCACTAGTACTAAAAACTGCAACACACACATAACATAGGGAGTAAAACTTCACCTGTTATGTTCCTACACACCCAAAATTACAAGAATCACAGGATTCCTTTTGTAACCTTCTCCATCGAAAACAGTATTTTGAAATTTGTATTTTTAACTGTGCAACATCTATGATATTCAATGCACGCAAGTCCATGGATGCAATTTTCAAAATATAATTAATTATGATTGGTCATAGTTTCACAGGCAATTTGAAAAAGTTAATTACACATCCAAAGTGCTTCTTTCCCTTTTCAAATTAAAAACAGAACTGACACCAGCATTACTTAACAGTTTATATAACGTAATTATATACTCTTATTCATGCACAGGCTATGCTTTTGTATCACTGATTTTGTTCAGTAAGTTAGTTCCTGCAACCAAGACAGTTCCATCGTAAAATTCTGTTGTTTTTTTCCTAAATAATGAAAACAAAGCTCAATGAATTTAGTGTATAAAACTCCAGTCTACTGCCAGATTTTCAGAAAAGAGTATCACGAAAGCCGATGCAGCTTCACCAGTTCACCCCTATTTGGATGTGCCCTCTCCTACACTCGACACTTCAGAACACACAGTTTCCACTTTAACTGTAGTTCAAGACTCAACTGTCATTTGCACTTATCTTTTATCCTCTCTCTGCTATCGGATCATCCTTTCATCTCTGACCACCCACACAGCTTGAAGGTTTGGATTTCAATGGAACAGACATTCTGTAATGTCCATAATATATATAGTTCTTGCCATATGCACTTCTCTTACCATTTTCAAAGGACTTGTAATGTCACCTTCTGACAACAGGCCAAATGTTTCTCCTTCCACAGAGAAAAGCAACGACAAGACAGGAGAAAAATAAAGCCAAAATCCCCTTCCTAAGTCAAACAGAGATGGTTTCCCTGTAACAAGTAGCAAACTGGCAATCCAAAGAGGTGATGAACCCAAAGCAAGAGTGGAAATGGTGGCCCACAGATGTAAACATCTGAATTGCTGCAGAGAAAAACATGCTTGCAATTATGCTCTAAGTCCTCATGAGAGTATGTACAAGTACAGCTGATGACCACCCTCAAAACATGCAGAGCCTGATCCAAGCAGTCTTCCAGAGAGTAACGCTGCCAATATTGCAAGTCTAGAAACATATTTCTCTTCTTTTTTTGTGCATTTGTTTTGTGTTTGTTTTCTAGCATACTTGTAGGCCAGAAAAAATACCAAGCCAACAAGTAACAGAGAGGTAGAGAGTATCTTCTACAAATCTATTTCAGATTTTCCTGACTATCATGCAGAATAAACAACAGTTACTGTTTGGTTACAGTTACTGAACTAATGGGTTACTAGCCTGACAGTGATTTTACAACATTCTGGTGTAAGGATATAAAATGCTGCAAGAAAAGATGCCGTAAGAAAACAGCTTGTAAATACATTAGGAGCAATAAAAATGAAGGAAAGGAAAGGTCCTGTACTTATAAATACTAAGGTAACAGACAAATGGAGATGACCGATGCATTCAATGCCCTTCTGCTTCACTCTCCACAAAAACGTTCCATTCTGATCAAACCCTTAATATAATTAATTTCTACAACAATGAAAAGGGATGCAAAAACTGAGGAAGTGTGCATTTGGACATATTCAAGTAAAAGAATTGTCAGTAGAGCCTGATGAACTCACTCCAGAGAGTCCAGGGGAGTACTGACCACTCCCCTGGAGAATTCAAGGATGATGAGAGAAATCCCAAAGGACAGGTAGCAAGCAAGGAAGGGAAAAATCAAGAGAATGAGGATTTAGAAAATTAGAGAGCAATAACATAAATAATAAAATAAATAAAGAAAGGCTCTAATCTAGGAAAAAACATTTAACCATCCCTAAGCAAACATATAGAGGATAACAAAATGCCTGAGGATGGCCAGCACGGAGCTGCTAAAAACAAATGCTGTCAAAACCAACCTAATTTTCTATAGCCATCTACAGTGCGCTAAAGAGAAAGCATCGGATAGGATCTACCTTGACTTCAAGTCATGCTCTGGACATATCACACTTGACGTGCTCCTAAACAAACCTCAAAAAATGTAGGTTTACATGAAACCACAACAGAGCAGGTGCAGGACTATCCGAAAAACTGCTCTAATGGACAATTACCAGGGATTTCCTGGAAACTAGAGAACATATCAACACAGGAATCAGTGGCTCTGTTCTGAGCTCTGAGGCTTGATTGTTGATACTGTTAATGATGGAATGAACACACATGTAAAACTGGCTGGTGAAAAAAACTGAGAGGAAGGGCAATTACTTTTGAGGATGAAGTTAAAAACCAGATCTTGCTGAATTGGAGATGCAGTTTGAGATCAAAGACAAGTGAGAAGCATTTCACTTACAATACACAAGTCATCAAATACAAATGGTCAGTGACAGACTATGAAAACCGTATTTGAGGAATTTAACGTGCATCACAGGATAAGTGAATAAACAATGTGATGCAAAATTTGCCACAAAGCTGAAAAACATTATTCCAGGAATGCACTAACAGGAGTGTCATTCACAACACCTCAGAGCAATTAGTCCATTGCTATCACCAGTCCAACAAGTCTCAGGTGAAAGACAACAGGCAAGCTGGTGGCAGTCCAGAGAACAACACTGAGGAGACATTTAGAAATGTGGTTTCAGAAAGGCTTAGGGAAGTAAGTGCATGTGTGTTGTGCACATGCATGTTCAGCATACAAAAAGATGACTGAGGAATATGCTCCACAAACACACTCAAACATAGCTGAGTGAACACTGATCATCAAATGCTCCATGCATCTGGGCTGGGGAAATGAGATCTCATCAGCTGAACTTGCAGCCACATAGATTTAAGGTACTAGATCAAATTACCTCAGTGTACATTCAGTTGAGCATTGGATCAGAGTAACCTAAGGAAATAGAGGAATCCACATTATTGGAGGGTTGTTTCAAGAAACAGGTTAGAGACACCTCCCAAAGACATAAGGATACTCAGTACTGACTCAGATCAAGAGCATTCACTAGACACCTTCCTGAGGGCCTTCACACAAGGCTGTCTCTGATCTGTCTTTATGTTTGCTTATTACCCAGACACACATCTCTGAATTGCCAGCTGCTTTAATATGCACATTAATCAGTAACAACTATATTAGTCAGATGAACTTGAATCTAGCTTTAAGAACAGTTCTGAGACACCAAGAATCTCAATTCTTCACTTTTTTTTTCAGCTGAACTACATTTCATTTTTATTGCATTGTGGTATGTATAAATCTTTAGTAACTGTGTAAAAGTGTTTGCACACCCACCTACCATTTTCTCTGACAAGATTACAATGTGATAAAACCATACAACACATGAAAGCACATACTTTAGTGGGGCTCCTTTAGAGCAGCTCACGCTCGTGTGAAACAACAAATCCCAAAGTTGTCCTTTTTCTTGCCTCTTCAGACTAAACTCAGATCTGAGTCTCACAATTAAGTGCCATTTCTGAAGACTAGCTAGGACTCAGTATTTACTAATACTGTGCTTTCTGCTTGAAGCACTGTTACAGATACAGCGGCTGGTATGTTCAAGTTTATTCCCTACTTCAACGGGACAAACACATTAATCACAAAACACACCTGGCAAGAGCTCAACATCAACGAGGCTGATAAAAAGCAGAAGTCTGAAAATAAGATGTGGAGCTGTCAATGTGAACGTGTGGCACCGTCAGTAACTACTGGATGCTTGAATTTTTTCAGTTTGAATCACAAGTTCAGCCAGCAAAATCTGCGTACAGATCTTAGTTGGTCTTCAAAAGGTGAGAGCTGTTAACTGTGCCTGCTTGAGCAAAAGGCAACAATATGAAGCAATGGTTATTTCTGCTCAAAACTTCCTAAGGCTTCTTTTTTTTTTTTTTCTTAAGATTCCAGAACTAGGAAGCTAAAACGAGTATGTGTCCAAAGCAAGTACAGATATAGGATCTCTCAACCAGTAATTTATATCATACCAATCTTCTGCAAGCAATGTAAACAAAAGTGCTATTTTAGCATACATGCAGCCTCTAGGCTTTGTTCGTAAAACGTTCTGGATCAGATTTTCAGTATCAGATGCATCAGTTATGCCAAGGGGAAAAAAAACCCTGAGCACAAAGCAGACTTTACTGCATGTAGTTGTCCCTTCCGGGCACAAAGCAGATTCTGACTCACACAGTGACTGGTCTTCAGTGTGTCATTCTCTGTTTCTCACAATTAGCAGGGCATCAAGCCAGAAAAAACACAAAAACGCATGCTTCATCCCATCGCCTCTGTATTTTTATATATTTGGCTGGTGAATTTGAAAACATGCATGCTTAATTCTAAATATGTGCTGCCATAGATAAATTGGCCAAAGAATAAAACGCAAAGTGAAAGAACCAGAAATGACAGAAAAGACGCACGCTTACTTTATCTTTCAAAAAGAAGAGCAATTGTAATTAGCCTTTTCCCCAGTTCTTCCTCCATGAAAAACTGTGTTTTAACAGATCTTAAACATCAAACAGCTGATCCTCACAATAACTTGTGAGACAGCTAAGTATCCCATTTCTTTTTATAGAAGCAAGCAGAGACAGGTCAAGGTCCAGGCTGTAAGCATTTACTCACCAGAGTCATCACACTGTTTCAGTACTAATTCTGTGAAATAGCTGATCCAATATGGAAGTAAAGAGGTTCACAGGTAGGCTTTAAATGAGTCTCTTAAGTTCACTGTGCAAATCATTATCAGAAATTCAATTTAATCACAGGAGTTCCCGGGGGTGTTTTATATGCTCAGCCCATTACAGTAAGCTACCACTAGGAACAATGATAAGGTAATAAAGTGGCTCCTGAAAAACTTGTTAAATGTGCTTTTTGTATTACTGATACCCATGGAGATGACTGAGTTCTTCAAAATCATCATGCCATTCTACAGATTGCTTTACACAGAAAGGGTCACAAATCCACTCCAGCTCTTTAGCTTTGTGTTTATAAACAATTTAAAGTGAAAAGTTTCTTTCTGATATTATGGTCATCAGGGACAAGGCTATGTTGAATGAATATCATGTCTGCAGAAAGCAAATGATGAAGATGTCACATGTGAGGGGCATAAGCTGAAAATATAAGGGGAAAGGACCGGATCATAGAGACCACATTATGTGCGCGCCCCATATGCAATCCATTTGGAAAACAGAGTAGACTAAAGTAAGGCCAAATTGCAGCAGATGTGGAAAGACAGAAGAGAAGACTTCTGGCCAAAAGAAAGTTCAGACATAATTCTGGTGCTAGCAATTAGATGACATGTAATGGTTCCTTCTGAGCCAGAAAGCCCTGAAGAGGTTATATGTGCTACACAGAAAGACCCACTATATATACAAGTGATTGCTCCACATTTTCATAGCCTTCAGATATGCATGTGCCTAACACTATGCCCAAACTTCATTGTTTCCACTGTGGAGGCAACAGCCGCCGCCGCCTCCTCTCTCTTAGGCTGCTATCCTCATTTCTAACACCATCCTCACATTAATTTCAGCTAATTACACTCTGGTCTGTGTTCAAAACCAAGAACTTGGGTAACCAGGCAAGGTAATGGTTCCTGAGAGCCATCTAAATTCCCAAGTATATAGACATATATCTTTACCCACTAGGAAACCTACTAGTTCTTTGCATGTAGCTGTTGGCAATTCTGTTTCCAACATTGCTGCACCTGTGAAAGGGGCTTTCATCAGGCTGTCTTACACTAAACAAATGAAAAAAGCTGCCAACAATTTACTCAATTTGCACCCCTAAAAAAAAAAAAAATTGCTTAAAATTACAAAGTCATTTAAAAAATATCACTACAACTCATGCATAATATAATCACAGTAGTAAGTATAGTAAGCCATTGTCAGGTTTCTAGGTGTTTTAAATTAGGCCTGCTCTCTACAGGAAAGCTAGCAGAAAATTAGTTAAGACAATAGTTTACAATGTGCTATTTCATACCAACCTCAGTACGGCTATTTACTGTCTCTACAGCTAGGACCTTTCACAGATGTTAACTTGATGTATTTGAGAGCCGGTCAAACATTGGAAATACCTGAATCTACACAGGTAATAGGATCTCAGGAGCTGAGGATTCATAATAGCTGATTTTAGACACCCAAAGTCTCTTTCAACAACCTATACCCAGATGTGATATTCCCTTGCAGAGAAGGCATCCACTGGAGAGCTCAGGGCAGGTCCTCACTCAACCACCACAAAAGCCTCCCCGCCTGCTAAAAAAAGTGCCTAGCAAGCAGGTCCACAGTATGAGGCAATACAGCTGCTAGCAATTTATAAATTCACATTCATAATCCTACCCTCTTTACACCCTTGATCAGAAAAGTCCATTAGAATAAAACAGTTTTCATGAAAATAAAGTCCCTCACAGGGGGACTATTCGTATAAAGAATTTTCCCAGTGACTGATGTCTTACTTATGCTGTCTTGTCTGTGCTGCGTATATCCTATCTAAAGGTACCCATAATATTTAAGTCTTGCAATAAAAGTTGTGAAACAGGGATTCCAGATGTTATTATTTCTTAAATCCTGGGTAGCATACTCCCCCAAACCATTTGAACAATTCATTCTCAAGTTATGTATGCACTAAAACAACTTAAGTCTGTTGTCAACAATTACAATACAAAATTACTCTCCAAGAAGCTCTGCAGTTTATGATAAATGCTAAAAGGAGATTAAGTATCTGTGCCACAGCATCGCTCCTGCCTGAAAAGTCATGGAGAAAACCATTCATTTATTCTTGGCACTCTAACTAATATTTAAACATGGTGTTCAAATAAATTCAAGACTAGTTTTCAAGAGAAGCAATGCCAGTGACTTCTAAATGTTATACAAGCTATCACTTAAAATATCGGGGATACAGTGTTCATTAATGATGAGTTTTACTGTTACACTCCAAACCCCACTAATTATTGTCCCCACTGGTCACTTTTAGAAGGAAGGATGCAATAAGTTAGTAATAGGGCATATCAACATGATAAGAAAGCTCTGACTTATGGCTTTAAATAAGATGAATAATATGAACTAGCACCAGAATTTAGGATAGTTGGCAATGATAGAGTTTGCAAAATCTAATACCTTTCCTTTTAGACGTGCTTGTTATAAAATAATGATGTTTTCTGAAAACTTAGTTAGGTACGAGTGCCAGTAAGCCCTCCACAACACACTGCTGTAACACAAACAGGAAAGACTACAGAAGAAAGGTTTCTGACAGTAAAATATGACAAGCACATTTTTCAGCATATTGTTTACAGTAACTCAAAACTGTCATGGACAGTGAAGTTCCAGGAGGAATTAATGAGGTGTCAGTCCTTGGACTGCAAACGGTAAATGTCAGATAGGTACTTGCAGTTTCTTACAAATTTGTTACAGGTAAAGCAGACATCTTATGGACAGGTGGTGGAGTTTAGACAACTCCTTTTACTGTGTTGCTACTAGCAACACTATATATCTATATGTTCTTGAATCTTGTCCCATATGAACACAGAAGATTTAGTCAATAAATTTTTATGAATCCGAAAGTGTTATGCTGTACGTGATACAACAAAATCTTATGTTGCTTCCTAAATCAGACTATGAGATACTGTAGTAAGTGTTGGGAACGCCAAGCTGATAAAATAACGTACTTTTTGTTGCTAAAATGTCAAAACCCCAAAACAGACAACATTCCACTCCGTCATTAAACTACTCAGTCTGCAGGAATCATGCAGAATGAAGTTTTATTAATTTTCCCTACTTCTAACCCTTTCCCCAACATAACTATTACATTGACATGTCTGCAAAAAATCCATTGTTTGTATCAATTCCAGGTGGTTTTCTGATTATTTTGTACTTTTCTGTATTCACCCATCTTTATTTAAAGCAAAGTAAAGGCATCATTTCCAGCCATTATACCCTGGAAACCTCAGGGTGGGAAACATTGGTTGGAAACATTATTTTTGTGATACAAATCATCGCTGCAAACTGTTGTCAGCTATTTTCCCTCTCCTCCCCCTTTCTTTAAACTGCAGTTAATCTTCCACATAATTTCCTGCATCCACCCATTCCCTCTTCCTGCCCCAAGGATAAATCTCTCAATCTGCTTCTAATCATCCGTCAAACTCCTGCACTTGGCTATTTTGTACTAAACCATCCCCTACCCAAAATGATTTTATCAAAATTTTCACTCTTACTCAACATTTCATTGACATCAATGTCTTTCTCTATCTATATTTTATAGGTCCAAGCAAAGCTATGGACACAGAAAAATTAAATTCTGCTTTGTTCTCCCAATTTACTACCCAAAATGGTAGGCATAACTGAGGTAAGTAAACTCTGTGCTTTGGGGTTTTTTCCTCCATCTCTAAAAATCTCTGCTGGTGTCAGAAATGGTGGCAGACACCCACGCATGGGGAAATCAGGGAAAAATACAAATAGTGCAGTTCTAGAAAGAATGATAATTGATGGTGAAATGAGATCAAAAGGCTTTCACTGAGATCCTAAAATTGCACTAAGGTCCCATTGACCTTTTGTGCACCGAAGTTAACAGTGGATTGCCGAGGGTAAAGGATGAACTCTGCACTCACTTCACAAATGCCCTCCTGTCAGCTAAATGGCAGCAGTGGCAAAACCATTTCACTTCTCTCAATCTGCCATGTCTATCAACAAGCACTTTAGTAAATACAACTGCAGTTATTTTTTGTCTCTTTCAGATACTCAGAAATTATGCATCACCTGTAGGCAGTAGAGTGTTTTCCATATAAACTGTATCCATGACCACTTCACAGAATTAACAGAGTCCAATGACCCTGCACAAATTGCAGAAAACAGTGGAAAGAGACATGGCCATATCATGCCATCGATTTTTAAAATGAACTCCCAATTGGAGTCAATAATGAAATATGCTTAAAAATCAATGACATGCCTACTACGTGGCAATTAAATCTGTAAAATGAAGAAAATCCATTAAAACTTTGATACTTAAACACTCCCAAATCACTATCATCCCCGTTCCTAAAATCCATCTTGACTGCAAGTCACGACAATATATTTGACTCGAATGCAGCAGTAGGAATTAATATTACAAGTCTCAAAAAATTCCCCTAAAGCAATTTTTTCCAAAAGCTGCCAAACAGGAAGGCAGTGTGTAAGTGGCCTCAAAGTGCCTCAAGGCCACTATTTGTACTTAAAAACAAAACTCTTGTTGCAGTGTTAAAATACAAGGGCAGGTAATGTCTGCAATGATTTCTCAGGATGAAACTGTTGACTGAGTGGTATTAGTTGCAGCTCTCTGTCTAGTCATCCATTTTTTATTTCATCGTAACAAAAATTCACAGCAATCTCCAGCCCACCCCTAGAAGGCTGTTAGTACAAATTGTTGATGTTGTATTGAAATGGCACACAACAATCTTCTTGTTGCTGAGAGAAAACCAGGTCCTTGCTATACCACCTGCAGGAAGGCAGCACTGAGACACACTGAATATTAGCCAAAACTAGTGATGGAGTGAATCGTTTCCACTGATGTCCCCATGCTTAAAAAGGGAAACAATCTTTAGTTTCAGGTTCTGCAGCTGTCAGGGGTGAAAGCAAGAGAAGCTGGACTACTAGTTTGGTCCAGATAGCAATCTCTGTTCTTACAGTTTTTGGAATTTTACTGGAAATAATACTGTGCTGTGTTCTTGTTAACAAAAATGCAGGTAAAAAGCACAGCATAACAGTGATTTGCTGTACACAAGTGTACAGCAACCACTAATTACCATTATCTCTGGTTGTTCTAGGTGAAGTCAGCAGCAAAAAGAGCCATTTTCAACTATCCATAGATTCCTCCATAACAGTTAAATACCACCACTCATGTCCCCACCCAGAAATGCAGGAAAAGTTGCTAACTTCCCTTGAGCAATCTTTAAAGGTAACACTATTTTACTGAATTGTAGGGTTGCTTTACTGAATTGCAGGGTTTAAAACACAGAATTCTGCTGGAAGGTGGGAAAGGAAGAAATATCAGGAAAAAGTTGGAGAATTAGTAACTAATAAATCAGTATAAGTCTTTCAAGTGAGATTGCAGTCCCCAAGGGCATCTGGCAGTTGTTTTTATTTCAGCACCCCTCCCACAATTTTGGGTGGTCAATGATGCAAAACTTGTTAGTGTTAGTTTCTTTTCAGCACTCTTTCCATGCCCAGGTATATTGACAGGTTGGCAGAAGCTGAGACTGTTGGAGGAGCCCAGAATTTCAGCAGGTATCTCTGGCCTTAAGGGATGTGCAGCTTGGGTAGCTCCTTTACCACCTCACCTAGGGAAGCAGCTATGGGATAAGCAGCTCATGCCAGAACAGTACGGATACAGATCCAATTGTAGCTCTAATCCTGTACTTCAAAGAATACATCAGTATTTTACTGTACTTTACCCTAAGCTCAAAGCTACCTAACCACTTTGCACTCCCATGCTAAGGCTGAAAACACAGCAGTTTTTGGAAAACAATGTAACAGGAGAGAAGGACCCACAGTGGGAGCCTTTGCCACCATGGGAATCATCTCAAAAAAAACCCCACAAACTTGCCCTTTTAGTCAGTCATTTTCTTGTCATCTTTCTGGCTTGCAATGGTTATAGTCATAGACATCCAACCTTGGCTGTCTCTGATCTTCACTTACACACACTACATACTCTTTAAGGTTTGATACCTCCAGCTGATCTTGTATCCGCTCCGTCAAGAACACCAGAAACTCATGCTTCAGTTACAAAGCCAATGGACACATTGGATCCTTTCCAGGTCATACACAGTTGAAGATGGATGGAAAATTAAGCCTTGGGTTAATTTTCATTCAAACACAAATGATTTGTGTATTGCTATAGACATCACAGTCTTAACTGAAAGACATCAGAACCCAATCACTGAAAATATTGCCACCGTAGAGCGTGATTTGACTCGGCTACAATGGTTTCTTTGCATGTTGCTTAGAAAAACCCAAGAGAGCCTGTATTTTACAGAGAATTTCTATGTCTCCACAGTTATCCACTGGCTGATCTTTCTTTCAAGAGCTTTAAAGTCATAGAAAAGGATAAGGTTTTCCTCCAGTTTACTGTGAAGCAATGCAGCAGGAAATGAAAGTTTACTACTTTGATTGCATTCCAGCGTTTACATGTATGCATCATAACCACCTAAAAGCATGCACATAAACTGCAACAACAATTCAGATGCTGTTTCAAGAAACACTAGAGAACTAGTGCTTAAATCCTGGCCCTGTGACTAATAGCATGCATAAAGATCTGCAGTGTTGAAGTGTTTGTGAAAGAGCACCGTGTACAGGTACAGACAAAAGACTCACATCCTCCTCTTCCAGTCAATAGACACATTTACTTACCACCGGTGGCCCTGAAAAGAAACGAGCCTTTGCAATGCGCCTTGAAGGTCAACATAGCAGGTAACAAGGTGTATTTTAAACAACGTGCTTTACAGTGAGCTATTAAAGCACCTGTTCAACACTCACTTCTCCTAACTTAGTTTAAATGATTTGTGAGGCCTCTGATGTTTTAAGTATATATATTCAAAACTCAGTTAACATCAAATTTTGGGGATGGTACTGATACTATGCTTTTCATTTTTAACCACTCCAAAAGCTTGGGACATATTAATAGTTCAATTATACAAATACTGAGGGGAGCTCTGGTATTTAAGGTATTTTACCCCTGATCTTTGTAAGACAGATTTATATTTGGGATGCATCAGCTGACTTAGAAAACATCCAGAATTAGGCAGTTCTGTTGGCATTAACCAAAAGATTGGTTAAATTATGGAACCAATAAAATTGCCAAGATTTGTACTTTTCAAAACTAGTTGCTGCATTCCTGATTTATTAGCCAGAACTTCAAAGGTTTGTCACAAAGATAAATAAAAGAGCATGGATGGGAGCATAAATACACGGACTCGACAGCTCTAAAATACACTGTTTACAGTGAACCAGGAGAGAGCAGCATTTCAGGTCATATTTTATATCTAGCAGACCGCAACATCAGAACTGATATAACTGATAACTGCTGTAGAGAGTGCAAAACCATTTTCCCAAAGATGGAAAACCTTTAGATATAGCTGACCAGAGTCCAGCTTTAAAAACTAAAAGCAGCCAAAGTGTTAGAAACAGATTCGTGTTTGCTTTGATCCCAGACCCTTCTCAACAAAAATTGATAGCCCTTTGGGAAGGGGAAGAAAGCAAGAGACAGTTAACAGCTATACTTGATGATCTTAAAGGTCATTTCCAAACTAAACGATTCTGTGATTCTATATCTCTCTTGTATGATAAACGAAATGTAAAAATGCAAAAAGCTGCACAGTTAATTGATTATGAAGATTCATGCAGCAGAAAAAAACCCCCACCCCTTGTCCACCACCTCGATAAGTTCAGGACAACAAAACCGATGACACTTTATCCATCAAAACTCTCCATATTTGATTCATAGGCTGTAATAGATAGTACTTACAGAGTCACGCTGGCAAGTAACAGACATATGAAACAAGAGCAGTAGTTGAACAAATTTTAGTCCATGAAGAAAAGAATCAAAGCAGACAGTGGCTTACAAATGACATCCTGGTACTCTGGGTAAGGTCAGTGCCAATTCTGCCATTCAATTGCTGAGGTCAGGCTTTCACAATGTCCCATCACATTGTTTCTTGGCCACACATTGCCAAACACTTCCACTTTGAGGACCAAGCTGTCGTTTTTCACTTTGTTACCCTGCCCTTTAACTGTCACTAAAGTGACACTGATGTATATCCCAGGAAACGGAAGGGTAATTTTTTAAATTATTATGAGCCATGAACTCATTCCCTTTTAAATATTACAGTTGCTGAGTTGCTATTGCTTTGTACCTTATTAAAGCTAACATTTACAATGTTGGCATGTACACAGTACGCTCATTAACTGTTTTTGCAGTTACCACGTCTGAAGTTAGTATTTAATTGCCTGGAAACACTGTTTTTTATTTCAAGTTCTTCTCTATTCATACTATTTCTCTGAAAAATGACTATATATGTTTGGTATCTATATTGTTTCACAAACATGAGATTTTGGTTTGGGTTTTTTTATAAATAACTATAAGTAATTAACTGGGCATATATAAACCAATACTGAATTTTCAAATTACTGATTAAAAGTGAAACTGTCCCAATCTTAACAAAAAAAATATCTCAAGAAACACATCTGTGATTTAACAGAAAAACTATGGCTAGGCACAGTTAAGCCTTGGCATACCATAGTTGATTTTTGGACAGAAATAAAAAAATAATAATTCTGAAATAATGAAAGTCATTGGGTGAAAAAATATGTATCAATGAATTTAGTGAAGGTTTACCCTCTAAGGGATCAGATTCCAACCAGGGACAAAATCTTGTCTTGGGAGATGACAGCACCTCAAGGCTTTTGTTGGCAGCGCAGCCGGGGCCGTGTTGGCGAAGGCAGCAGATGTGTTGGTGGCCGCAGGGCACATTTCTGCAGCAGCCACAAAGTGCTTCTGATTTGTGTCTGCACAAATCAAGACTTTCTCCAGCTCTTTAAGAACAATCCCCATTTAGCCATTCCCTGCCAGGTGTGAGACACCATTAATGAAGATTTTAATAAGGCAGCAAAGGTTAGCTCCCAGAATTCATGCTCAGGGGGATCCAACCTCTAAACTCCTTGGCACCACACTAGATATTTTCTTTGAGAGGTGCTCCCTGCCTGCTTCTATGCATCAGCAAAGCCTCCTATACCTTTCACAGAAGAATGAGCAGCTGTCAGCTTGGTGGGGTTTCAGACGATATTTTCATTCTCTCAAAAGTCTTTTTGTGTACCTAGTTTTCAAATCGGTACTTGTCCATTTACACCTGTTGTTGCCAGACACCAGCAAAAAGTCTGGTATGGTGGGTTACCCTCACCAGTGGCCACAGAGCTCCTGTGTGTGGCATGGACCTCCAGCATCACGCAGCACAGCAAAGAGAGACCCCTGCCACAGAGAAAAACATGCTCCCAAGCCCTGGTCCTGGGAGGGCCAGTTTCTTGCAGCTCCTCCAGTCAGAGCCAGAGGAATGGGAACATTCCTGGGGAAATTCAGTCCCTCCCCATACTGCAGGCACCAAGGACTCACCAAAGAGTGACACTCCCTCAGGCTCTCTCCTAATTTCCCCCTTACATAAAGTACATTTTGGCCTCTAGAAAGGAAAACTGACTTCCTGGCTCCAACATATGTTCTAGCAGTTAATTTCAACATGAATTTTGACAATTCACAAGGAGATGTGGAATCTGCCTCTGCACACTTCTTATGTTCTCCATATTTTAGTTTAATGGGGACTTTTGAAAAAAAAACCAAAAAAACAACCCGAAAACACAAACACCAACAAAGCCAAAAAGGCTTCAATGGCTCTTTTATTTGAATAATGATGGAAATGGCACGTTATAATTCTGGCTAACATTTGGAAGGAACAATGGTGCATTCACTTGGCCAAAGCCTCACCATAACCCAGTGATCTGATGCTTTTGAATTTCAGAGTCCATAAATATGCACAGATGTTCTCAAAGCCTGCTAGAGTAGCCAGGCTGAGCTCACAATGCAAACAAAGTGAGCAAAAAACCCAGTGCTCAAAAAGAAGCTTTATATAACTGTTCAGAGACTAAAAACTATATAACGCCCTCCCAAACTCCTTTTAGAGTAATGCCTCAAACTGAAAAGTTTAACCGATGACAAATTCAGTGAAAACTAAAGCAAACTTCTAGATGTCTTAGCCTTGCTTTTTCTCCTCCTTTTCCTAAATACCTTTAAAATGTCACTGCTCAAAAAAGCCAAATTAATGGCCCCAGATCCCAAAATCCTCTGCCCAAGCTTTCTAACAACGCCACTACATTTCAGAGCAAAGAAGGTTATCAGATTTTCTTCACATTTTGTCACTGACCTCTGTCAAACCTGTGTAGAAGGGAAAGACAGAGAAGCAGACAAAAGCATGTGCCCACCCCACTCTCCAACAGACTATTCACTTCATAAAATTGGCCATCCAACAATATCACAATTTTCTCTAATTACCTGCCTGCACTCAAGTTAAAGTGGTCAAGTCTAAAGCCTCTAAACTTTTGGTATTTCCCTTCCATGTCTAAGACTAAGCATACCATATAAAACAAAATTTTACTATTCAAAGCTGAAGTTAATCTTTGGTTGTAATTAATAAAACAACAAAAAAAAATATTTCTGAATGACTTGATGTAGTAAGTGTAACAATCCCAATTGAGGTTTAATTAAAAACTCTGAAACGTCTCTTTGAGGGATTTTTTTTCGTAAAACTGTGCAAACTTCAATGACCAGTTCTTTGCTACAATAAAATTATGCTCTCCAGAAACATAAAAATTTTTCTTAACTTCTGACAGCATTCTCACCAATCTGAGGTGTTCTGTGACACAGAACCAGCGCATTGCTCCCACCTGAATGCTGTACTGAGGACCACAGGTATTTTAGAAAAAGCGGAAAAGGAATCAAACTAAACCACAGGACATACTCTAATTTGAAAACTTGTAATGTCACATTCGAATAAACAAAATGATAGAAGTAGGTAGTGAGAGGAAATCCAGTGCTGGGAAACCAGAATAGGCAATACCAAATTTGCAGTCACGTCTAAACTTCTGACAGACTTCTAATACTTTATCTCTTGATACGTACTCCTATATTCTGTAGCTCATAATTGACACAATTCCACTCAAAAAGCCAGAAACAGAAGAAATAGAGGGGAAAAAAGTTATCTGATAATTGCATAGAGGCAGTTTTCTCCTGCAGCTTTTGTGCTCAGGTAATGAAGTGGGATGACACCCTGATGATTTTCTGCCTGTCACTATTGCTGAGCAACATGTTGTCTTCTAATGGCTACTGTGCCCGCGGCCTTAAAGAAAGGGAATATACTGACACTTGTTGCAGAAATACGTCTTTTCTTGAAATTGAGCCATTTTGCTGTGTCTCAACCCTACAAGCTGTATCATTAGTTATTTTCAAAGCCACAGGATTTAGGGATTTTGGTAACTTGGAGAAACTTGAACTCCAGATGATGCATATTTCTAGGGAATTACATGCCGTGCTGTTCTCTCAGTAAGCAATACCCATAAAAGTTCTATTTCATGACATCTCAAACACATTCCCTCTAGTAGGTTGGAAGATTGAAATCTCCCTAAGTATCCAATTCTCAGCAAAAAATGATATCCTGCCTCAAACTTAAATGTAGTAAAAAATATGATATGAAGAAGTTGCTAACATTTATGAATGTATTGTCAGTTACATACGCCAAAGACACTTTGACTTCAGATCAACTAAATCTATCTGACAATGCAGTAAGATTTTCTTGTTACTTCCTCAGACAGCAATCCTACTGCAGTCTCTAACAATGCTATACAATCAAGTTGCCTATGCAAATTAGCACATCCTAATTGGCAGCAGCTGAGCTTAACTTCCGCTGAGCCAATCCAATTGTATATGTAAAGGTCTTCTGAGATTGATTATTGGAGTTAATAGCATTTGGAGTTTGGGGGGCTTGTTTGCCTCTCCCCATCCACAGAGTTTTAAGATAGTCTCAAAGCAAGCAACATCATCTCAGTTTGGTCATGAAACTTGATATTAGAAATATTTTATTTGAACAGTTCTGAATTCTGATTTAGGTGCATATAAAATTGGACAGCCATATGGTAGCACTTTGCAATTATATTTGTAAAATATACTAATGCCCTTCTCAAGAATCACTCAGTCTTACAACCAAATTGACTATTTGTCCTTGTTCATGATCTATCGCATTTTTTCTGAAACAGATTAAAGGAAAGCAGCAGAATTTCTGTCCCCTGTTTACACAGCCCACAGTCTAGCCTGGCCTAGAGCACACAGCTTCTTCACCCAACGGCACTGCAGTGGATAATGGGATTACTATCATTTGTGGCAACTTTGGCCTCTTAACCTGTATTGACCAGGAAGGTATCAATACTTAGCTCAGATGTGGTCAGCCTTCAACAGAAACTGACAACCGCTTTTTCAGACTGCCCTAAAATAGGGACCTTTTATGTTAAAAAAAGGTTTTTTAAATATATATTTGTATATATGCTTTCTTTTATATATAAAAATAAGACTGATATAAACAATGCAGAATCTTGAACTTTTACTTTACCCATTTTGGCATAATCCTGCACTGAAGTCTTTGCAAATAAACCCACAATTCCAACATAAAAGCAGTTACACTGGAGCAAGACAGAGGTCTACCTGGGACCCAATTAACTGCCTTTATCACCAGCTGATAATGGAAGCTTGCATAAGTGAAGATGAACTGGGTATGCAAACAGCAGTAACTCCTCTGAATGCCATTTCATTATCAGGGAGCAAGCGTTTCCAAAGGCCAACAAATCTCAATGTAAAACCACTCTACATTGAGACCTCAAGGTGACTTGGCAGCAGCAACAGCTGAATGTGCCGACAGTCCAAGTGGTGACAACTCATCCGTAGAAACGTTCCTCACCTGTAATCACATCTTGAGGCCACCAAACCTTGATCACCTCCTTCTAGGATACATTGCATGCCAGTCTGCACTCAAATCTGTCCACTAAATAGCATTTCACTGCCTCCCCAGGACCCAAAATGAACATGTTCCTATGCTCTTCCCCACAAGTGGGAAAGATTTTGCAATCTGCTGGGCAACATTGCATCAATCCAAATAATGTCATCTACACAGCGCTTGTAAGCTGATAGTGAAATGAGTCATTCATTCTTTCAGGAAAGAATTTCACAGTCTGCAAGTAAAAAGCTCTGTTTATTATGAACAAGATGCTAAGAATTTGGAATCACAGAAAATTCAGATTGACCGGTCCCTGGAAGAGAAAAAATGTCTGATGTAAGACTGGTAAATGGACTGTGGGTATGGGTAGAAACATCTGTTACTTAAGCAACTTGGGCTTAATTTTTCTTTCAGCATGGTATTATGAAGCACTGAAGAGAAACAACATCTGGCACAGAATATTTCATTGTCAGCTAGACCTTTTGTGACTTGTAAATGCACTTAAACTGGGGATGCAGAAAACAAAACTAACAAATATTTTCTGGAGCAAAGCACTGAGTGGAAAACAGATTAAGAGAGAAAGAGAGAGAGAGCGAGAGATTTCCCTTCCCCTTAAAAAGAAGAATATCTTTATCCTTTCTTACTTCAAATGCAAACATAAAAATATTCTGGAAATCAAAACATTCCTGATGAATTTGTTTGTGTAAGTAGAGTAGGCAAACGTCAAGTGACAGCTGGCACCTGAAATTTTGTAGAAATACCAATACTATCACTCTTCTGTATTGTTACTGACCAGATGGTTATTTATGGGCCTTTTGACCTCAATTTCTTTTAAACTGGGAGTAGTAGAGTTGAACAGAATATAAGATAAGGGTAATTATTTTTAAAGAACTGCAATGTAAAACCAGAGCATTATTTTTTCCAGACTGACATCAACTTCAATACAAACCAAAGGCAAATTGTCTCACAGGAAATGAGACCATTTCAGCTGCTGATTCCAACTTTTATTTCACATTTTTTATTTCCCTAGGTAGAATATATCAGCTATAGGAATCATCACCAAATTTTGCTAGAAATTACCCCAGAGAGTACTCTGTCTATATAGAGAAGTAAAAGATTTATTTTTATATAATTTTGAAACCACATGGAAGTGATACCTTTTAAATGCAACTTCTGTTAAAGGTGGGTTTTAAATCACATCCATGTAGTAGATATTCAAATAACAGGGTGTGAGTAACTATGTTTTCTCTTTAAACAAAGGCAGCATGGAGGTTATAATGTTTCTAAAAATCACCTTTCCAGACCCACTCACCTTGGTGCATTTAAAAGAAAAAGCTCAAACCAGATCACAACAAAGCTAGATAATGAAGCCTGCCTGGATATCTTATCTTTTTAAGAAAGAGGAAAACTGGTCCTGAGCACACACTGCCACTACAATTACAAATGCAAACACCTACACAGCTATAGCTCCACTAAAACCGCACATATTTTTACTGGAAGTAAATGTAGCTTATGATATTTCACCTTTTCTTTTGAAGAATTCCAGACTTCACCATATCCCCTACAGCCTCATTCCAGAGTCTTTTCAGTTTTGTCTACAATGGTATTTTGTTATTTGTTCTGCAAATCCAGCACAGAAGACCTGTTAGCTTCCAGCTCCCTGCAGACGTTACTTTGGATGATCATATTCTTAAAGAGCAGATATTCATTTATACTGAGACATGCTCATTCTGAAGGAGGCCAGAACTGTGATTTCTGGTTCATTCAGAAAGAGGAGGGGCTGCAACTGGTTTAACAGTCTCTTATTCCATAATTTATTCATAAGAATTTAGTATCCAACCCTTTAAAGAGGTATAGAAACAAAAGCTTGATGGATGAAGGTATCAGCAATATGCTATCTGAGCTCTGCAGAAGGCAGGGATGCAGTACACGTTCTCACATACCTTTATAGGTCACACACATTTATGTTTTCTGTTTGAAAGTGACAGTCTACAACAGTATCCAAAGAGCACGTATAATTGGTAAGGCACTACTCTCCTACAACCTGCTTTATGAGCAGAGATAGACAGATGTAGGAGAAGTTACCCACTATTTCACTGGCAGAAGTAACAGCAAAACAGCTAAGGCAAGGATGACACCAGATGTGCTATGCATTGCCCTTGCCTACAGAGCAATTTGTTGTGAGAACTGGTGCACTGTACCTGAAACAGCAATTACACACATCCACTGAAACAATCTGGGCCTGTTATTCTGCTTTATGGTGGCTCCATTCCCTATGTTGTTAGCGAGGAAAAAAGCACTCCATCTGACATACCATAAAGAAGAGGACGCAATATGAGGAAATAATGCACTGCGTGCCTTACAAATAGGTGCCCCTCAAGATTTTGTCAGTATTGAAAAACCCTACTGAAAGCAAACATAAAATAAGAGGAGGACATAGAAACACAGAGAAGCATGGATAAAACTAGGGAAACTTGTTTGTATGACAAGTAATGAAACCAACCTCCAGAGACAGAACGGATAGCTGTGAAAGAAACACAGCAACAAAAAAATGCACAATATAGGGCCACAAATTCTTGCTCCCCCATAAAACTGCCGTAGCTAACTTTATCATGTTTACATAGGATGTTGGCCTGAGTTTAAAGGAAACACTCACTATACTATATACAGTTGGCAAGAAAAAAGGGTCTGTCCAAAGCTTCTGGGAGCATATGTTTTTCTGAATACACGGAATAAAAGTAGCAATTTGTGCCATTAGAACATATATTATTCTAAAATGTGTCTGCATGGCTCAATCAGATTTCTTCATTTAAAAATATAATGCAATGTAATTTTATTCAACTTTTTAGAAGTGAAATGCAACCCATGAATAACCTCTTTCAAATCTCTGCCATGAGAGCAAGTTCTCTAAATGTTATTCTGAAGCACCAGATAATGACTCCCAGCATCCAAACCCCAAACCACTTGTGAAAATTCAGCCTTTCAAAGTGCTCTAACTCTATTACTTCCAGCTGCTTGCATCTGCCCAAATGTACTGAATCTCACACACAAAGCCCATAAATCAAAGGAGGAAAGTGGAGGAAAATAAGAGTAACAGAACTCTAAAAGACGCGTACTGAAAAATAATTTGCTGCTATTAAGGTCTACTGAATTCGACATATTTTCAAAAACACCACCAGCACTGAAGTTCCTAGACAGTTCTTTCCACAAAAGAAGCCATTTCAATCTTAAATGTGCCTTATATTTCAAAGTAATTTTTTCTCTAAAACCTGCCCATTACCACAGTCAAGGATGATTCTCAGAGAAATCTGACAGTAAACATATATCCCAGTGCATGACATTTTAAATATCTGCATGTATATAGCAAGTAGCATAAGACAGCTAAAACTGTCTTTCTTTTACAGTACAAAGACAATACATTTTACAGAAGAAGCTTAACTACATATATAGCCGGTTCAAATAACCTGCACATTTCTCATCAGATACAAAGAGGTCAGTAAAAATTAACATCAGATTTCAGTAACTTCGAAGACAAACAGCTTAACAAATTGATACAATTGCTGATGCTCTATGATTTTAAGTATCAGAAAACAGACTGGCAAAAGCTCTTGATTCTGTTAAAACACTTAACAAAGGTTTTATGAAATGTCAAAAGACTTTTGATTTCATCTTTTTAAAATACTTTTCTAGCCTTCCTGCTTATTTGGAACTCAAGAAATTGTGACTGCAGTATTTCTTCACTCCCTTTGGTTAGATTTATTTTTAACAAACGTGTGACTGAGATAAAGCTCTTATGCAAATGCACTCACTAACAAAGCCACCAGAACTGGACCCTTTACCCTTTATCTCTAAAAAATCTGTCCCTCCGTCACCAGAGCAAAATGACACTTGTTCCATTCGATAATAATAGCAGTACTCTCATCCTTCCCTTTTTGCTTGGCCACTGGAGGACAACTTCTCTCACACACACATAAAAGATTAGCATTTGGCATGCCTCCCCCACGCCTCATAAAATAGTACGGTCCTTTTTATACCTCTTTCCATTTTTTCAATGGAACTTCATATTTGACTTCAGTCGAAGGAAAACCTCAAATACAGCAAAATGCAAGGCTGGAAACATCCTTTTAAGATAAGTATCTCCACAGGTATAATTTTTTTAAAAAAATATCTTAATAACATCTTTTATTAGCCCAAATTAATTAGTCATTTTAATTATATAACTTTCTTCAGATGGGAGGCATGTATGTCCATTACTTAGATAAATCATACAGATGGCCTAGTTTCCCTTTCATTTTTAATTTCCCTATATTTTGCCAAATCTGCCAAAATTCTTTGAAGTACAGCTAAACACAGGAAATAAACCACAGTTTCACTGAAATCAAAGAATTTGCTTTAAAATTCAAAGGGAGTAAGATTTCAGTTTAAGGGCAGGCCTTAAACTAAGAACAAATTAAAACCATAGACAGATTTAAGACTAAACTAAGTTGAGAACAGAATACCCCTAAGATGATCAACCTGCTTTGAAAATATACCAGCAGACTTTGCCAGACCTCATTGCTAGCTCCTGTGGCTCTATACACCATGTGTATACACAAGCAAACAGTCATTCTTTCAAATGCTCATCCCTAGCTGGGATCATTTCACACAAAAGGTGGTTGGTGAGGAGCTCGGACCTGACATCTTCCTCACCTCACTCCTAACTGTTGCAGATTTTCCAAAATTAACTACTAACATGCAGGTAGAGATGTTCTATATAATATATTATCTTGAAATCTAGACAGTGGGTAGTGACAAAACCATTGAGTCTTAGGACACACAGTTATCAAATATTTGTGCTGATTCTGTCCTCGAGAAAATTGAATATAATAACAGAGTTGTGGTTACAGAATCAATTTCAACCTAAAGTGAGATTGTAATCTCTGAGAATCTAACTCAATAAAATAATTGACCCCAGTGAATCAAGTGTCAGAAATACGGGTTCCTCTCCAAGCTGCTTGCGTGTACCAGCCACAGGCCCTACGGCAAATGATCCATCCTTCCCTTTGCTTCTGCATAGCCTTCCCATATCTTTTCACAAGAGGATCATTTTAAGAACCTGTGCACTTGAAGAAAGCAAAATAGAGGTTTGACTTACACCATTTGCCCTTTCTTCCCTCATGTTAATATTTTAGGTTGTTTTTCGCATACAGTAATTACTGTTTCTGTAGTTAAAAATAAAAAGATCTGTGTTATTCCTACCCCAAGCATTACATATTTTGTTTTAGAGCTTTGAATTGTGGTAGAAAGTAAGACTTAATTCTCTTACTAGTCCCATCAGTAAGGGCTAGTAGTTAAAGTAATTAGGAGACTAAAATTCTGAGAAAGAAAAAATTATCAACCTTACCCTGTTACACCAGTGAAATACCAAGAGATAATCTCTTAGACTTTCCTACCAATAACTCTGTCAAAGAAATCTGTATCTGTTTGAGCCTTAGAAGGAACACTGAGTGAACAAAGAAGGTACGTCACAACCTTTCCCAAACCCACGCTGTGTGCAGACACCCCCTTTCAAACTCACGTCTGGGGCTTTGGAAGACTCAGTGGAGCTCAACTAAGCCCCACCTGATGGCGGCTGACGATTTGAATCAAACACGGCCAAAATTTCAGTGACTCACACTGACTGAGCTAGAAAATGAGCCAAATCCTCTGCACAGTTGGGCTGATGGTGTCTGGGATGTGACCCACTTCTTTGACAGCTTGATCCTGTTCCTGAATGGGCATGACTGCTTTCATGTGCTTCCTACCCAGGCGGGACGAAGAGCAGGTATAACACGGCCAGTATGCTTGGCGTTATCTGCTGCTACTGAGAATACTCTTTGGTAGCCACATTAGGTAAGCTAACCATCAATTGTGCTTTATTACAGCCGCTTACCAATAAATATTCATCTGGTGTAAAGCAAGTACTTACAGAAGTGGAGGAGAACAGAATCTTTAGAAGCCAGCCCAAATGGTATCCACTACAAATTGCTCAACTTTGAACAAAAGGCATGCTAAAATAACAGCAACATATCTCAAAAACTATCAGTCCAATGGGTCAAATTTCAAATTTTATGGTGGGATTTGTAATAGAAAAACAAATGTCTCACCTAGGTAAACTAGACAGTCAAGTCTAGGTAAAATAGACTAGGAGTTGAAAAGTTCCAAGGACACAAAGGAATGATATAGCCAATATGAGAGATGACAATTGTAACTAGAAACTCTGAGAAAGAGTAATGCTGATGCAAAAACTGACTTTCAGAGTCATTCTATAGACATGGATGTGCTCCACAGCGGTCAACACTGTGCTAAGACAGAAGGATAAATATTTGCAGGGATCACTGATCGACAGAGAACGGCGAAATCATTTTTCATATTGAGAGAAGTATTCAGAATGGAGGTACATAGAAAGGTGAAATGCATGAGGGATGCAGTGTGCGCTAAAATGATTGAAAAAGCAAGGCCTTCTTCAGGACCTAGCTAGGAAAGCATATGTTAAAATAAGAGTTCCTGGGAGTATGAAAACCAAGACAGGGTTTCCTCAAAGATATATTAGTTTAAACATTTTTACCTAATATTGAACTCGAATCATTACTATTGTGTGCAACAAACATCAATTTAAAATGATTAAAGCAGCACTCAACTGGTTTTGAAAAAAAAAAAGACATACATAAGCTTAAATCTTTTTTTCTCTTCTTGTGCTCTCTGATCCTTATATTACTTGCAGTGTTGTTACTTAGTAGATATGTCATCCTTTTCTCCACTCACTTTTTTTCTTTTTAACATGCCAAGTGAGATACAGAAAAAGTGCACTTCATCTTGTCAGGTTGTGTCTTATCCTTGCTAACATTCAAAAAACAGAGAAGTCCTGTCTAAAAGAAAAAACAAATGGCATCAACTGAAGCCTAAAATGTCAGCATGAAACATGAAGGCAACTTTTTTCACGCAACTTTGACCATAAGATATCAACACTTCCAAAGCTTGCCATTTCAAATAGAAAAGGAAGGATTAGAGCCACAAGATAACCAACTGAATTCATTCACTTGCAATCTCCTTTCCCGCTCAGGATCTCAGGCTTTAAGAGTCTACGTGGGCAACATAAACAAGTTCCTACAGGGAAAAGCCCACATTGCACTGCAGAGTATGACAAGAAAATGTTCTTTATTTAGTTTCAAATATAAGGCAGATAAATATTTACAAGATTAGCTCAGCACAGTTAACACAAGACTTCTGGGAATTTTGTAAATTTACAGTTGTCACTCTGGACAAACAATTTCTCAAGTGGAGGCAAATTAAGAGAGTCTTTTTCACTCTGTATTAGCAAATTTCATGGTGTGCTCATGGCACACTTGCCTGAAGTTTCAGAATCACTCTAAGAGTTAAACCGCCGCTTTATTCAGACTTACTTACAGCCTCTTTTAAAATATGAAATCCTTTTCAACCATATAAATATGCAGCCAAACATCTAATTATATTTTGCCATACAAAGTAGTATGAAATAAACATTCACTTTAAATATCATTATCTTAATTACGGTAATGGCTTCAGGAGAAACCCACAGAATTATGGTTGATGATATTAGTCTGCTCAGTCTTAGAAAATAATACACACCCAACAGCTACATAGATCTAATAGTGATGAGAAACAGCAGAGCAGAAAGGTGACTACAGCTGAAGCCACCCTGACCATTTAGTGAATGTTGCTAAAATCAGTGGATAAAGATGTCCTGTTTTCCAAGGAATCAGAGTTCAGCCTACCTTTTTAAGTTTAGTCAAGAGAAGACTTCTTATTTTTATCCCGGTAACATACATGTTGGTTTTGCTAGTAACACGCTCCCCTGCCTGTTTGGGATAGCTCATTACTCAATGAGGTAGACTCCCGTAGACTAGAAAACCACAATTACTTTTCAAAAGTTTTCCAGCCTGTACATGATAGGCTGCACTCCACCAGGAAAGATGATGGAGGAAACAAAAACAGGAGAGTGAGGAGACAGAAAAAATTGGCATACAGATAAACATAAAGGATCTATGACTAGAGGAAAGGTAGAGGGGAAAGAGAATTAGGTATGCCTTTGTGTAAATGATGTTGCTTTGCGCCTAATCTAGTGCCATTGTAACATGCCCCTAGCAAATGGCAAATGTCACCATGGGATAATGAAGCATAAACACCATGAATGGTGCAACCACACCGCACTTATTTAAGACACCAGCTTAAGACCTGATTTCATTTCTTGTAATAACTACTATAAGAATTGGCTGCAGTAGGTCTTAACAAATAAATACAGTTTCAGTTCACTTTAAATTCATGACGGTTTCTTTGACGCAGCAATACGGGAACAAGACAACTGTCTGCATGCTGTACACTACTGAGGGACATGCATTGGACAATCAGTACATGTCCAGCCCAGTTGTCCCGCACTTACTGAGTAAATCTGATGCTCTCAGGATGCCTCAGAAGAACTGTACTGTTCATGCAAAACTCCCTCGAATGTGTGCTGTTATTAGGACTTAATGAAAAGATGCAGATGTGACTCTTGCTAGTAAAAGGAAAAGGCCTATGATGATACTGTACAAATGGATGGCACTATTGTCACGTCAGAGAAAGAGATCAGCAGCTTTCATGCCGTATAGTTTTCTGAATCTGAGAGAATCACCACCACTCTGTAAACACCTTGATTTTAGTGTCACCTGCAACTGACAAAAGCCTGCTTATTATAAAAAGGGCACATCAGCTGCTAACTAATCATTAAAAAGAATTGTTTGCTTAATGATGAATATCCACCAAGAATATACTTCTTCCTTCTCTTCCTTCCAAGGACTTACACTGAATTGCAGAAAGTAGACCAGATTGTGCCTCATACAGATAATGATGAGATTCTACACTTCCAGCAGCAAATCTCAACCTGTTGTTCTTAGAATGAAGAACAGCTGGTTACCTATGAGGTGGATTTTCTGGATTGCCAGGGAGGTTATGTATAATATACTTCAGCAAAGCATAAGGAGATACAGAGGCTTCTCACCATCTGGGAACATCCCTCTAGTGTCATTTAAAAATATGTACAAAGGGGATGCTGATGGCAAAGGCTGTGATGATAATGCACAGGCAGAAACCCCTTCAGTTGTCAACAGCCTGTCTGGCCCTGACAACAATAGCTGCTGCCGTACTTCAGAGGTCACTGGCATGGCCAAGGCTCACTTAAGAAATATTGTATGAACACCAAAAAAAAAAAAAAAGTCCTGAATTTTACAGCCTCATTATAACAGATAACAGATGGATGCAGAGAGATGTCAACTATTTTGTGAGTATTATGCCAGAGGATATTTTAAGGAAGGACTTCAAGGGTTTAACAAATTTTAACAAATGTTTTCAGGGAGAACAAGGGGAATAATTTGCAAGATGCATAAAAGGTCTTTTCTCAGAATATAACAGAAAGGCTGGCCCAGCTGAGGAGCTGACTTCTCAGTGTGGAATCATAAGGAAAAAGGCCACAGAAGTGAAGACATCCATCTGTTGTGCTAGAAAAAGGCAGCACAAAAAAACGGAGTAAGATGGCCAAGACAAGAGATAGGGATATGACCTTTACAGCAGCATCCCAAACAGGTAAGAATAAGATAAGGCCATAACTGAGTTTGGGAGAGCCAGAGAAAAAATAAAGATAGCTGGAAACAAAATGTGAGATGATGTTTGGTGTTTGGACCAGAGTTTCAGTTCTGTGGCTAGCTAAAAAAAAAAAAAAAAAAAAGTGTTTATCTTAAAAATCATCCAGCCTTAGACACAGCATGGACGCAAGGCCCCAGAGGCAAGTAGCAGTGGCCCTTCATTACAGGATGAGGGGCAGCAATTTAGATTGCAATGACCAGTGAAGGAGACAGAATTATTTTGGGAACAGCAACTATTTAAGAGCTGAGGCAAAGACTGAAGAACAGTAAACCTCATGCCTGGGTAACAGCAAGCTCACTCTCACTTACGTATGTGCTTTAAACAGGTTTCTGAATGAGAGACACAAAAAACCTGACAACAGTTTAAAACCATTGTTCTCTCTCCCTCAAAAAATAATTGGGGTGACAGCACTGGTGCAGTTTTCTAACTATACAGAATGGTAGTACTTTATTCTTATGAGAAATGGTTTCCTGAAAGAAACTCCCTTAATGCATTAAGCCTATGTGCTTCAATCATAAAGATGCACAGAGAAAGTGAGGGGAGAGCAATGTATTTCAGGCAATTAGATACAAGATGACATAGCTGTCATTGCTCATTGACTTCCTTCAACAATATCTACTGCAAATGGCACAGATCCCTATGGAAGTCTTTCAAAAGCTCACAGTATTTAATCTGCAGGCATTTTAATTAGAAATAAAAGTGATATTTTCTTCAAACAGTCTGAGAACAGGGTGAACAACAATGATCCAGTCAGTCTTAAAGCAGCTGAGGATAAGGCTTTCAACAAGTGATACGCCTTGCACGTGCTCACAAACCATGTACATAGTTTGGTATTTCAGAAGACTGAATGGCAAAGTCGGAAATATGTTTTCAATGGCATGAGAAGTGGGTGTTGTTTGATTCATTCTCCAAAGAATCCGAATATCTTGCTTAGCTCACGGGCAAAAGACTAGAGGAAGGGGGGGAAAAAACCACCAACCAACCAACCACAAACCCACACCAAAAAGCACCCTGTTCCAGGATGTGTCTAGAACATGAAATCCTGTCTGGCATATGTTGTGGCATGTTATTGAACAGAAACACACTGTGCCCACATGCCGCTTACAAGCAGATGATGACCCTACCGGTAATTCTGTGAGAATGCCTCTGCTGCTGCCAGCCCGTGGAAGAGGTCTGAAAAATTAGTTTTGGGCAAACATCTAACAGGAGGCAAGGGTGAACCAACAGTGAAAAAAAATCTAATTTACAGCACGTGGTAATGAGCAAGTGGTTTTTCTAGGCTGGGGATGAAACAAGCCCCCACCTTCCTCCCATGCTGGTAGCCATGGTGCAGCACCGTGGTATTTATAATACAGAGCACGTGCCTTGGGCATTCAGCCATGGTCCTGCCTTTCTGCTCAGCCAGTCCTCACGCCTGCAGAAATCAGCTGCCGTTTTTTTAAAGGGGGATGTACTGACTGTGTTCAATTTACAAGTCTATCCAGCTTTTGCTTTATCCAGGCTACCCCATTCTGCCAACATCCCTGGAGAGCCCAGAGCTGATTGTCTTATAGTGGCCTTCCAATACCTAAAGGGGGCCTACAGGAAAGCTGGAGAGGGATTTTTGACAAGGGCCTGTAGTGACAGGACAAGGGGGAATGGCTTTAAGCTGAAAGAGGGTAGGTTTAGATTAGATGTTAGGAAGAAATTCTTTACTGTGAGGGTGGTGAGGCACTGGCACAGGTTGCCCAGAGCAGCTGTGGCTGCCCCATCCCTGGCAGCGTTCCAGGCCAGGCTGGATGGGGCTTGGAGCAGCCTGGTCTAGTGGAAGGTGTCCCTGCCCATGGCAGGGGTTGTAACTAGATGATCTTTAAGGTCCCTTCCAACCCAAACCATTCTATGATTCTCCCAACAACTCACAGCTTCAAGAGCAGCTAGCCGTTGCCAGCCCAGGCGGCAAGCGAAGAGAGTGCTACTCTGCCAGACTGAAGCATTAGCCCTTTATTGTTAGTTGCCACTTTTCACCTATTTTTTGACAAATTCCAGATGATCAAAAGCATATCAGAGACACAATTTACACAAGTCACTATGTTCATTCTAGTTGAGTGCCTCCTCTAGGAGAGGAAACACCTCATTTCTGAGCAAGGCATCAAGTGAAAGCAGAGCTACTGACAGTGTTACGGCTATGGAAGTGAACAACATTAATATGTGGAAAGAGAAAGGTATTGCAGTATTGATTTTTGCAAAAAAAAATACCCATCTGGAATCAACTGTGCACTGCAAGATGAACCAAAGGAACCATGTAGTTTTCATAAATAGGTGATTTTCAATAAAGCCACAAGGCTGCTGCTCCTCATCTGGTTTGGAACTCCAAGGTAGAACCTCTGACATAGGCTTTTAATAGTTAGGCAATTGTAACTTAAATATTGAGAAAGTGGGACATATGGATAAGCCAAAGTCCAAGCAGCTGAGAATAGCTGTGGTAGACTAAAAGTTAAATCAAAAAATGACCACATTTTTCCCATAACAGGCTCAGTTGTGAAAGTTTCACAACTCCACTTTTAGCACAGCAGAATATTCATTTCTAACAGAGAAACTCTGCAGAGATGGATGCAGGCTGAAGAGAAGAATTACAGGCACAGCAGAACTCTGGGATCTGTTTTTGTCTTAAGCCCAGTACAGGTTCTGCTTCTTCAACAATTTTCAGTTCACCAGTCTATGCCGTGTTTCTCAGCAGCACAAGTCTCAAGATTTTTCCTCTGGAGAAATCTTGCACAGATTGCTTGTGCCAGTCCAGCCCCAGGTTGTGCAATTTGTTCCTGGTTGTTTTGTTTAAGTTTTTTTTTTCCTTCTTGGCTTTACTGCAATGAGCTCTTTAAAGGTACCACAGACTGTTTCCTTCCACATCAGAAAACAAAAATTGTCCTGAAATAAAGTTCACCCTCTGAATTTTATGTTTCCCACCAAGAAGTACATGCTCCAAGCTGGTATTTAGCTGAGCAGGAATACAATAGCAGACATAGATTGCTACCAGCAGTTTGAGCATTTATCACTTTTGACAGAAGACCTTGCAAAAGTTATAGCCATATAGGAGTATAATTTTGATAATAAATTGCAAAGTGAATTTCTAAAAACAACTTCTCCTCTGTTATAGACCTCAGACTTACAGGAGTTTTAGGTAATTGTACCAGGCATCTTCCAGCAACTCAATGACAAGTATACTTAGCTCATGTTTTTCCTTAGATCTACCTACAGAGGTCTGGTATCTTCTTGGTAGCGATAAGGGATCAAAAAAGAGGTTTGCCCTACCATAGCAGTCCAAATCACCAACACATTGCATTACACATGATGCAGGCAACTTCCCATTCATTCCCATGAAAGACAAAAAAGGTTGTAAAAAATTGCCTCAGATGCTTCTAGAAAAAGAGACTTGAAGCTTGATGTATCCCAGTTTTCCAATGGACAATCGACACAACATTGTTGGAGAGATGAAAGGGGTTTGACCAGCTTTGGTTTGTGTAAGTCTACACTATTTCCCCATTTTACAGAGTGATTATCTGATTTGGAAACCCCAACAAATCTGCGAGAGTGCCAGAAAGGTCCTCAGCCTGCTGGAGTCACTGCCCGATGCACTGACCATGACACTTCTGTTATCGTTTGCTGCCCCTTCAAGACTGAGCTCTAAATACACAGCCATAGAATCTTGTTTCATGCCCAATAAAAACCATATTGTTCTTGCCAGGGTTTAACTGCTCTTGAAAAATGAAAAGATGAAAAACTATGTAGCGAGGAAACAAACAGTATTTCTAAGTACAGATAGCTTGGTTCCTAATCCCACATACCTTTGGACATCTGTCTGTACTGCTCTGTTTCAAAAATAGGGATGAAGCTTCTCAAATATTGTTGACAATAAGCATGACCTGTTTTTTAATGTAGACCCACAGGAAAAAAAAAAAAAAAAATAAAAAAAAAAAAATAAAAGAGTTGTCTCAACTACATTACATTAACTTCAGGTAACAACATATGCTCATCAGGCAACCCTCAAAGCCATAAATCACACTTTTTTTAACTCTTTGTATGTTCATTGATACATCTCCGAGCATGCAGTTAAGCACTTTTTGTGCTGTATGTTGTAAATGGCAGATTACTTCACAAGAAAAAATTTTCTTCCTTTCTCTCCTGTAAAGAGGGAAGGGCCAGTGATCAAGCATTGTTCCAGAATAGAAGGATAAGTTTTAAAGCTTACTTGTTCATGGGGGTTTTCTTGGTGGCCTTTTTACGGTTTTGGTTTTTGAGGTTGGTTGGTTTTTGGTTTTGTTTTTTTTTTTTTTGTTCCCTTCCCTGGGGCAGAAAAATATATGCTTTTAATGGAAACAAAATGAAAAGGAACATGGATTTAATAATGAAAAAGAGCAGAGGGAGAAATTCACATAATTCAAAACTCATTTTGCCATATCCAAAACGTTTGGAAAATATTTTATCTGCATTACAGAACTTCAAGCTGTACTAAGTTCCCATATCCCTAACTTCAATTGTTAGCTCACAAAATATTTTCCCAGAAGGAATATGAATTAAACATGAAAGGAAAATTTCCACTAAATACAGCCTAGAGAAAGCAGGTGCAGCTCTTAGAGAAATGCCCAGTTCAATTTGATGGTGTAAATTACATCTCCAACGTCCATGTTGTTGGCATTAGATTAAATTAGGAGTGGATCCTACAAAATCCAAAAAGTTATGTTGATGTAAAATTATGATAAGAGAAGGGAGAGCTGCAAGCTGGGAAAGAATGATGAGAAAAAGTGAGTAAGTGTGGCAGAGTAATGTAATGTGCATGAACAAACAAAACCAATATGAGTTATCGCCTCCATTAATTCCTTTCCTTCCTATATTTACTTTATTTGCCTAGAAGGAATGTAAAATAAAGGAGAATTCCTTGTTTTAGAATATGCTTCTATTATCCCCCAAAAACTTCCAGAACCAACACGAGTCTGGAGACTTCAGTAATTGGACCCATACATCACAGCAGGTTGTCAAAATAAACTTTTATTCTGCTTTGCAGAGCTGGCTATTTCATAAGTGAACCTAAGAAGGGACCAATTCTAAACAGTGCTGAATGCCCCCTGCAAAGTGCTAAGTGCCTTGAATGTCCATTAAAGTAAGTGAGAATTGAGAGCAGCCAGCACTTCACAAGAGATGCTAAAATGCTTTGCAACACTGAAGTACAGATATGTCAGATCCTGAACACTTTTTAGTTGGTTGGGTTTGTTTTTGTTTTTGTTTTTTTTTTTTTTTAACAAAGTCTGTGTGATGCCACTTTCTTCCATGTTCTTTAGAGGTGAAGACAGCACTGGAAATGTGCTTGTATGCAGCACGCTGCCATCTTATAATCCCCTCTGGTTTTGTTCTAACCAGCACATACTGATGTGAAGGAGCAGGGCTCCCTGCACTACTGATCGGCACCACGGGAACCTGCTGAGCTGTGACAGCAGCCAAAACAGAGCCAGGAACCTCTGTCCTCCCCAGCAGCAGTATTTGGCCTTTTAGAGGAGCGAGGGCTCCTGCTGAGGTTTCTTTCTTCCCAAATGCTGGAGTGTGTAGCAGGCACCCTGCGGGAGCCAGGCTGGAGCCAAGTTCACCCTCCAACGCTGCAAATGACACCTGTGACACACACTCCTCCTCTCCCTGCACAAGGAGTGATCTGGTGATGACCCACTTCATCCATCCATCAGTGCCAGGTTAGGGGGAAACTTTATTTGAACACACCTGGGACACATCTATCCTATTTACACAACGGCAAACAGAACGGGAAGGGTGATCTGCCTTAAAAACCCGGATATCCAGGCACTTCCAACAAGGGAGTAAGTCCCTATTTGTGACGTGGTACCACTTAAATTGCTGGACAGTGGTTCCTTACCAGTCCAAACATACAAATCAGCAAACAAATTAATTTACTGTAATCTAATAGTTTCAAATGCCTAGGTATAATGGAGTGGGCGATTTTTACAAGGAAATGGAGAAACAGACATTGGCTGTGGTGGACAGCATAATGCAAGGCACTTTCATCTTGTATTATCACAGCTTGTCACATTAACAGAAGTACTTATTTCAATTTCCATGGTTTGTAGCAGCCAAAGGGAAACTTGCAGCTGATATAAAACCATGAAGCAGTCTGAGTATCTTTAGAGCAGGCACAGTATTTTCACAAAGCAAGTACAAGTGCTTTCTGTGAATATAAAAAATAGTGCTGTAAGATGACAGACCTGATCTTTAATTACATCTATTCAGTACACAAGCATTTGTCTGACATAACATCGGGCACAAAGCAAAAAGGAGATCCTGTGAAACAAGGGGTAGGAACAAAAACTATTTCAATGTGAATAAATTGACTCTGAACAATTTCTTGTTCACTGCTATTTTAACAATCAATTATACATTTCCTGTAGGATGCTGTAATACACAAAACAAAGGCAGCAGCAGTCAGATTCACTAAAAGAAACAGACCTTTTTAATAAAAAAAAAAAGAAAAGAAAAGAAAAGGAAAAATGACACAATCTATTCCCTGAAAACACAGAAGGGGGGTGGGAAGGAAGACAAAGGAAAGTGGTGGTGGTGGGGGGAATCTCTTTTCAATTTGACAACATTTCATTTTCATAAAGTTAGATCTAAGCAAAATGTAGGATGGTGTGATTTCAGCCTGTGACTCAAAATCATAGGTTGCCTGATATAAAGTGATAAGGCATTAAAAATATCCCTTTCTAAAGCATTCGTTCTAATTAATTAATTTTCATTTAGTACTTGCCAATACAAAGCTTTGTTAAATCTTTCCCCCTCTTCAAATATCTGTCAAGGATCAGAAAACTGCTCCTGTGCTTCTGTTTCTCTTCAGAAATACCTGAGTTAGAGTGGTAAATGGGAATTGGTGAGACAAGTGCAAAAATAATTGGGACCTGCACGATCTCTGTTGGTATGAGCATCCCAAACCACAACCCAGCCATTAATAATGTAAACTGCAAGGCTTTGGGAGCCTAGGAGCGTCTCCTAGGATACGTCCTGGCATCCAATCATGACTGTTCCATAGACGAGCACCACTGGGAATGTGTGGATTCGGGAGGTATACGAGTGCTGAGGCCGTATGAGTCTGCTTGCGATTGTGAGTGACGTTAGGCAAGTGCAAACTTGCAAATAGAAGAGACGGTGCAAACAGAGAGAAGCTGAACATGATCAGAACAGGTTTATAATGTTTGATTGTCGTAATAAAAAGACATGCCAGGGAAAGGATTAGTTAAAACACAGGAGGAGGAGGACTAAATTTCCAACACAAAACCAGTCTATGTATCCAGACCTAACCTCTTTTGGATTAAAAACAAGAACAGTGGTAACATTGCCCTGCAAGCAAGACCCTGATCCAGGAAAGCAATTCAAATGTGCCATAGCTGTTCTGTGTGTTCACAGCCCAAGACAGATCGAACGAATTTAAATAGCCAGAATGTAATAGCCTACAACACACCAACCCTTACAGTTTACCTACAATGCTCTATTAGAAGTCCCAGGATGCTTTTAGAAACCTTTAGCTACTAAAATCAATTCCCCGATTCTCTTTAAGTCAGAATCTGCTATCTGGCATTGCACCTATAATTGCCCATGAACCCCTGGAAAGGCACGTGGAGCTCTGCAGCACCAAGAGCATGGCTTGGCTGTTACTTCTTTCTCCCCTGCAGCTATAGAAGGATAAGCATAGCTCTCCATAAACCTGCATTACCAGATTAAATTAAAGCTCTAGAGAACAATACTGCAGCCAGATCCTAAGTGGTTGGAGACAGACAGACGATGGGGAAAAATAAAATAAATTAAAAAAAAAAAGCGCTCCCAATCCCACTGCTTGACTTTCTCCATTAACCCTAAGTAAGATGTGGAGAGTTCTGATAAGTAAAATAAAAATAAGAGAAAAATAATGCAGCTGCATGGATTTGAAACTTGTATTTTGTGGAGGCGCTGGCCTTAAGCACTGGGAGCTGAAGAAACAGGAAGGATTTGTAGGAGTAAATACACAGCAGTGCTGTGGAAGAGGAGGAGGTATTCTGAAAAACTGACAGCATTACCTATGGTTTTAAGGATAACTGTTAAGCAGCTGCCTCAACAGGGACTCATATCCCATCTCAGTCACAATGCAGCACAAGAAAGAAAACCTGTCACTCTCCAGAGATGAAATAATACAAATGTAAGCACAAGAAAACATTTTCTCCTTTGTGTTTTTTTAAAATAACTTTAAAGGCAAGCTATCTCCTAATGTGTGAAAATAAAATCCAGGTATAAAACACACTGAATGCAGGATGAATGTCAGGAACCCTCAATACACTAAGTCTGTTTATGATAAGTAGCATAAGACAAAAGCATTTTAGGAATTGCTGCTATACCAAAATACGCAAATCAGAGAAGTCATTTACCATCATGGGGCAGGTGTCCTCATATCAGCACGGCAGATATAAGTTATGACCTTACATGTACACCAGAATCGTATACATTTCTACATATTGGTATACTGTTACTGAGATTACACTGGTAATCAGGGGTTCTACAACACAGGATGCTATTTGTCAAGACAACAAAAATAGTAAAGGTTACGAAGTAAATCCTGACCTACAGAAGCCAATGACACAACTCCCACTGGAATCAACAGAGCTGGAAACAGCCTACAATCCCTGCTGCAAAAAGCTGGTGAATTAGATTCTTTGCACCAGCGTAGTGGTGTGGCATAAAAATGGTTGGACAGAAGGATGAGCTGAATGTAAAATAAGTATGTCTGCATAAGTGGGAATCTAAATAGACTAAACTAGCAATTTTCAGAGTACTCATATTTTATAAATCCTCTAGGTGAGTTGAGTTCAGTGGATGTATTCTACCTCCTAAGCGATGAAAGATAAGTAATGGATTATGAAAATATAACAGATCTTCAATTCACTTAAGTTCTTCATGTGATAAGGTTAAAGAAAGAGTTCAATTATGTACAACATTCAAGTTAACATGGAGATAACAATGGGCAGGTACTTGTTACCTGATTAGCTGAACAAAAGAAAAATTAATATTTGCAAGGAGAAAAAAAAAGGTTGGGTTAAAAATAATTAATTTTGAATACCTACACAAATGTAGGTGACACTTGATAAGTCCATTCATTAGAATTCCAGAAGCATTTTTTTTTAAAAGGAATTTATTTCACTGGGATTTCTAGACTCACACACCCTTTATTCTCCCCTTCTGTTAAAGAAATGTGAGATTTTTCACAATAATCTGCTCACTAATGACAATTCAATGATTAAATATTTGGTGCTTGAGACCACTCTAATAAAGCAAAAGATAGCAGGGAATCTAATGTAGAAAATAAGATTGATAAGTTCCTTCGCACATTACCTGTCAGTCTTTTTACTTCGATTAGTAGAAAGTAAGAAAATGTAATTAATTCTCACAAATCTATACCTACGTATAAATGACATATTGCCTAGGGCAAATAAAGAGAGAATTTATCAGTGGTGTTCATATTTCTCTGTTCATGCAAAAGGCAGATGCCTCTTTTCAGAACAGCTATGCAGCAGTGAAACAGAGTAATCACTATTATTTATCACAAATACTAGAAATAATCTCTTGCATAGAATTACATTGTTCCTAACGAATAGTAGTTTCATTTTTCGAGTAAGTGCAGGAGTGTGTCACATCCTTTTGGATATTTACATAAATATATGTTATGTGCAAACAAAAACATTGTTGCTAAATGTTTCTACAAGAAAGGGTATTTCTAGGAAAATGTTTTACTCAACCTATTATCTCTGCCACTGCAACCCTGAATGGGAGATAATACTGATAATGCAATATGAGCTAAGCTTTTTAGAGGAGAGAGATGCTACAAAGCCAGCACAGTAGCATACAATTTCCCAGTAAAGCATGTAAAGCTGTGCTGTCACTCTAGTTGTCTGGTTCTTTCAAAGTTCTACATATTTCCACAGTTACAAGCTGCTGCATTCTTGAAATTGCACGCTCTTGTCAGGTGACAATGTTACCGTCAGGTAGAGATGGAGAGAAGGAAACTATGCAAACTGTTGAGTTATTAGAGAGAAAATCTTGTGTGTTCTGTTTAGAGTGAAGCAACATTCACTATTGCCTGCACAGGCTTCTGTGTGGCTTAAAAATTGTTACAGATTTTCAGTGCTCACTTATGAGTAGTCTTACTCCTCTTCTTATAAAGCAACTGTTTTCCAGCATCAGACTCATCACCCAGCACATTTGTTAAAATGGCGATTTCGGGAGCCGCTGTTTCTGGGGATAATGCCAAAGAGCACAACTGCCTGAAATATGTTGGGATTTTCTATACTCTGTGCTTTCGGTGTTGAGAGTGCTGCATTTCAGAAGCCCAGCAACTGGATAGTCTCTGGCCACTTACCAGTTATTAAAACTTCCGCTTTTGTGTGTTTCAACTTCATTTGCTAAGTTTTGGGGTAGAAAAATGAGGATAGAATATCAATCACATTTAGCAATGACTCCTTTCATCAGCTCGTAAAAGAAGGTCCCTTCAACTGCTTGACTTAGGAGAAATTTCCTCGTGGGCAGTGGCCCTGTACTGATGTAAAACATCTTAAATAATAAGGGTCACTCCTAAATAAATATCTGGAGAACCATTCCAGCTTAGGTGATATGATAATCTGCTGAAAAGTATTCGATATTAGCTCCTCAGTTCTTGGTGCTGCTAAGTGTGCCTGTGACAGGAGCTGCTGAGCTAACTCGGCATACAAAATGAACTGGTAATTCTAAACACGGGTAGGATAGAGAGCTAATTGGAAAGTCCTCTAGCATTAAATAATTCCCATCTGTCTTCAAAAGCATAGTATCAATCACAGCGACTGTTGCACTGGTCTTCCTTTTCTGGCATTCTCCAAAGAGGAAATGGGAAAAGCACAGAATGTATAAATCATTTTGATATAAAAAGAAAGTGCTTAGGCAGCCATGTAATGAATCCCCAGCACTGTCATCTAGGTTAAAGGCCATGAAAAGTTTTGTAAGGTCACGAGTGTAAACAACATAGAATAATAGAAAACTGGTTTACAGCCTCACACAGCAATACGAAACTCAAATGAACATGCAAGCTAAATTCGAAATAAACTCATAAACCAATAACCTTAGCAAGATAAGGACTAAGCTGTGTGTCTTACTCTGAATCTTACTTTGGTTTTTACATTTTATCAGCAAATATTGGATTGCCAATTAGATTAGCCACTTGCAATTATTTCCATATTGTGAAAAATGTCTGGGTTGTTTTCAAACAGTTGTTCCTTCTTTACTGCTTATTGGAAAGCAGGAACTCAAGCATTCAGTAGAACTCAAGATCCAAAGATGATACTATCTCACACAGTACAGAAAGACTGCAGGTTAGCATAAATCATGAAAACCATACAGAACAATTATCAGATAAAGAATCAAATGGCCTGTGCCTTGTTCAGAACAGTACCACGCCCCTCTGTTAAAAAAAAAAAAAAACAACACAAAAAAAAACCCAAAGAAAAGAAAAAACAGGTAGGGATATTTTTAGAAGTGAACAGGTTTTCTCCATCCTACTCAACACATGCCATCCTGAACAACGTCTAAGTCATGTCAGCAAATGTTTGCTGTGGACTCTGCAATGCACTGTCTGTGCCTGCAATTGCATTCTGATCACTTGTGTGTTGTATACTTATGTTTATATAGAACAAGAGGCTCCTAATATGAACTTAGAAATGATAGATAGAGTCAAATACAAGAGCCCCTGAAAAAAAAAAGAATTTCAAATATTTAGGGTTTGTTTGAGGTTTTTGTAAAGAAAAAGAATTGATGTCAAATGAGAGTCAGAAGAGATCTGCAGATTCAAGGTGGGCTGTCCCCTCCCATCTGTGGCCCTTCACTGCTATGCCTGCCCCCCAGGGACCGAAGAAATTGCTGGCCTGGGTGTTTGGACTCACACTGCCAAGATCAGCCTCTGCTTTTTTACATCTAAGTGGGCACCATAAGCTGCTCAGTCTGGTGGTTTCCCCCTGCATGCATCAAGCTGGATATAATGACATATATACATATAGATGCACGTGTGATGTCCTCAGTAATAATGGTTCTATATTTGTCAATGAAAATTAAAATATAAAGTTTGCATACTATTAATAAAGTAACATAAAAGAATAATTGGATGTTGGCTTGTAGGACCCTTGGAATATTCCTTGGTTGAAGTATGATGCAGAACAATAGACAATTTCAATAAGCATGAATATATTAAGGAGGGCATTTTAAAAGATGCAAGAATTTGGCTTTACATAAAACTATCATGAGACTAAGTACTGATTAATTTTTTAAAAATTAATATAATGATGCTGATTTCTAATATACTTTCTATCAAGCTGATAAATATTCATGTTACTTTAATGCTGTCACGGAGACGAACGCACATGACATACAGCTCACCAAGAAGCAAAATCTGAGCATTAAATGCATGCATTAGAGAAAGGGTATTCAACCATGACTATATAACTCCAAGCTTCATTTAGCATGGTTTAAGAAGAGATAGGCAAAAAGCCAAGGATATTTAATAACAACATTAACAAGGGCAACAAATTTTATTTCCGTTTTCTGCAGCCTGGCAGCCAATTCCATATTTTAGAAGTTATAAAAATTCCTCTAAGCTGTGGATGTCAATGTAGTGCTTACAAATCTGCAGATTACTCACATTAGCTTGTAAAACTTACCTTACGCTTTCATCAGGCACCATTAGCCCTTCTGAAACTTTAGATACTTTTATGTACCTTGAGTTCTCTCCTGATTCCTCCCCGTAGCATTTTCAGTGATTTACCTTTAGCATATTCACTTTCATAGTACACTGAGTTTTCCCCAGCTTTTCAGGAACAATTTTGCTCCTTTTTCGGACAAGTGAAAATAAGACTTCTGCTACTGACCAGATGTTGACATTCAACTGGGACAACCTGATTCAGATCTTAGGATACGAACCAAAATAATGCCAGTAACCAGAGGTTAAAAACAGAACTAAATTAGTATTTTTTCTTAGCAATTTTGCAATCTACAGAAAACTTAGGGCAAAAGCAAATAAATATTGATAAAGCAGAAAAACCCCAAAGTGTTTCAATTAATTAAAAAAAGAAAAATCAGTTCTATTTATTTGGTTTTCAATTTGCAGCAGCTTTTCCTGCATGCGGACAGGAGAAATGGATAATTTCATCATTCTCACTAGTGCTCTCCACAGTAGTAATGCTACACATCTGTTTCTCTAAGCATTTTCCCACTCCTAATAAACCTAGAAATCTTGGTACCTCCCTTACCATAGCACTAGAAACCTGCATTTAGTTCTTTTAGTGATTTTCAGTCATATGGCACAATTCTTCCAAATGTGTGTGGGGGGTCACCTTCAATTAAATATGATTTATAGACCTTGTCCCAAGATAGACAACCCTGCAACAGAGCCCATCTGACAATGAGTTTAGGTAGACAGATCCCTGAATAGCTGTGGGATAAATAATACAGAAAGTCCCACTTTTAAACACCCAGCATTAATTTAAGATGTTATGCAATTCCATGATGCAAAGATTGACTGAAATAAATTTACTCTGCAAGACCACACTAGTCAAAAATTGTTTTGATTAACAGTTCCACAGAAGGCATTAAGCCATATTACAGATAAGTGTTTTCACCCTCAGTCCTAATAATTTAAGCTATCATTATCTTCATATCACATTCTTTACATAATTTGATCATATGTCTACATCAGATCAGATAAAATCTGTACTTTATTTGACGCAGTAATGCATAGATCTAATATTTACAGGCATAAAAAGGCGGTCTATATTTCTAGTTCCAATTGTTATTTACCCAGCCAGCAATTTCTCCTGTCTTTTCTCCTGTTTTCTTCAGAAACTCATTGACAATTTCCATACACGTCAGCAGTAATGACTTTGAACTGCACCAGATATTCATTTAATGCAAGTGTCCACATAAGCAGTCTCAGAAAAGCTCAGTGGCAGGTAATCCTTCGATATGGAGAGACAGGTCCACATATAATTCATGTTCTAAACTCTCCGGCTGAGGGTCACTGAACTAAATGCACATAAGTACACAGAAGAAATGGGTATTTATGATAATTTTTAGTCAGGGGGTTTTAAAACTGACACACATTATGCCTTTTAAAGTCATAGGCTAAAAATACTGTATATCACTTGGAGGGGACTTCCTAAAGAATAAGCAATAACTTCTACTATTAAATAAAACCTCTAGTCTATAAAAAGCTTTTGTTATACCTTTTAAAATGCGATTTTTCCATGAGTGCACTACCTCAGTAGTTACCCATTGTTGTCATTTCTTGTATTTAGCTGAAAGTGGTACTGGCCTTCTCTATCATTAAAGGTGCCACAGTAATTGCTGTAGCTATCTAAGATAAACATGAGAATTGTCCTCAATTTTGATTGCCTCTTACTTGCATTCACTTTTAAATTTGGCTTTTGATGAAAGCATCACTAACTATACTTTCCATTTTTGCTGGCAACTTCTAAAATAACTATATTTTCTTTTATTTTCATTCTAATTTTCACTATGGACTTAAATTTTGCAATTGATGAGACTTAAAAAGAAGCAGCCCCAATCCTGAAATTGCCAGATTGTGAACAGAACTGTTAATACACTTTAAGTCAGGGACACATTTCAGTGCATACATGGCTGTGGGCTGGTGATGGTTTTGCTAACTGGGACATTTGACTAGTCAGAAAAGAAACACAGTCTTTTCGGACTGTCACAGGGTAACTTGATATTCTCCCTCTGATACTCAGGATCCCAGAGAAGAGGTTATCAGGTAAAGGGAGACAAGCAGAAGGGCTGGTAACTCACTTGGAGGCTAGCTGAGCAATCATCAGTCTCTCATCTGTTCTTGATGAAAAAAGCCCCAAAGCACGGAAGGTATCTCACGTTCTTTGTATGAATGACAAAGACAATGGATACCACACAGGGAAAGCAAGCTTCTTGTGCACTCACAGCTCAAGAGGAAAGGGGAAACTAAGGGAATAGGGCTCAGGGCAGCCAGACAGCCAAGAGTCAAATGTCAGAGGTAAAGAGAGAGTAGCAGCAGCTTGGTGGCCCCCAAGCCAGGGCCATAGACCAGCCTGTCACGTCACCTGCTCGGCTCTTGTCCTGTCTGAGACCTACAGACCCATTTGAAGGATTGTCTTACTCTTTCCTCAAGGCTCCTAAGGGGACCAGAGAATTTGGCTTCTCTCGGTTATGGAGCATACACTAAGCCCTTCCGAGCCCTGCAGTGGACAAAGCTAACGTCAAGTTATGGACATGTAATGTACAATCTAGCCTGACTTTTAGTCCCGTATGAGATACTCACATAGGCCTTCACCCCAGCACCCAAACCAATGGTGTCATAACATCTGGCTGCTGTCTGGCTTATGTTATCACAATCCATACAAACTAGAGCAAAGCTTATTTCATTTGGATGATGGGGTCACTGGCATTTGGCAAATACTAGGCTAAGTGTTACTGATCACACACAAGGAAAGCGGTAGAAAACTGCTGTACTCAATAGGATGACATGTCAAACTTTTTGGCAGCTTGACAAATGCACTGGTCTTTTTAATTGGGCCCCCCTCATCCACAGGTGACATCTGCACACAACAATACTTAAAAATACGTATTATGACAGGCTGGCAACAGTCTTGTAAAGCATACTACCAGTATTTCTGCCTGATCTTTTCTTTCCTCAAAAATTGTATCAAACATAGAAGAGAACCTGAAACTACAATGGACTGCATTAAAAGTCTGCTTTTACAAATTCCTACTGTATAGAACCTTTGTCACCATTTTTCATCTTTTATCCATTAGTTTAAATTATTTAAAATCCATGTTTAAAATATTCTGAAATAGGCAAGCAGCACTATGCATTTCAGTTGTCCAACTTAATGTGTTACTTGAAGAATGTCTTCCTACTTATATTGTTCTTATTCTGTACTAGCTGTGAGAAACAACCGGTCTTGACAGTTTAAGATTTAGATGTTTGGTGTTAAATGATGCTGAGTTTAGAAAGCGAGAAAGTTATTGAAGTTTATAAAATATGTGTTAGCAATTATTAGGCAAACAATTTCTGTTTACTATAGTACTTCTGATAATAATCAGAAATAGGGGAAAACCTCCTGAAACCATAAAAGGTCATTAAGTTGTCATCTTGCTATAAATCCCCATTCTCAAGCATGTTTTTCAATTGCCAGCTTTGCCAAGTGGAAGATATATTATTTGTTCGCACAGCTGGATTAGAGTGCTGTATCAAAACATTTATTTTCTGTGGGGTTTCTTATCCACATTCTTTTACTGTACCTTAAAACATTAGCTTATACCAAGTGATTATTGCTTAAAACTAAGTTACTGTGTGTCATGACAATTTCAGGTTTCTTGTTGCTAGCTGAAAATTCAGATCCTGCTATCTTGTACCTCTGTCAGACAGCAACTGGGACAGATGCTACTGTAAACATACAGACATACTGAAAATATTTAGATAAATCAGAATAATTAAATACAAGCTTGGAAATAATCAGGGACATTCACCATTTCATGAATCTTCATTGGTTTGGGATCTGCAAGGGAAGAATTTATCTAAGAATTGGTTTGCTTGTGTACTGCTTAAAGACTGATGGGATTTACACAGGTCTGAAAATTGTATATATCCCAAAGCACTGCTAGATGCTTACATAGAAAGAAATATGAGTCCAGCTGCTCACCCTAGAGATCGAGCTATTCATAACACAAGGACTGTACTAGCTGTCTTACAACCATTTTACCAAGCACACTTCAGTAAGAGCTTCTTAAAAATCTTGGCGCCTCTCTTCGGGACTTCTGGCAGTCTCTTAATATTCAGTGGGAAATATAGGTGCTTAAACCCTCTGAAAACTAGACTGTTCAACTCCACTAGGTGTTCAACTTCAGACACCTACGTCAAAAACATCTATAATCTCTCTCAAAGAGAAGCAAAATGTTGATCATTAATCTTCTATTAATGTTATGTGTTCTCTAGAAGTTTGAACTATTTGAATTTTGCACAAATGCTCAGAAAGATTTTCAAATTTTGTCACGTCTCCACGGAACAAGATTAGCAGCTTCATACAAGCTGTTACTGCAAAGAACACGATTACAAGGAAATTTTTAGGTCAAAATTTCACTACCATGCCTAAATTGCTCGTAACACTACATTAGCCCTGTGATGCTGAAGAGATGCACATGCTTCTATGCTACATCTGTCGCCCAAGTGTAGCTTTAGGTCTATCTTCCAAAGAGTTAGTTACATGGATGACTTAGGGAAGCCCTAGTGGGTGCAACGAGGCTACAGCACCTAAAGGTTAATCCTGCCCTGCTGCACCACTTGGTACTCCGATTTCTTGACCATAAATGTAATCCTCTGGCCTTCAGCAAGGCCTGAGCATGGGTTCCCTGCACTGTCTTCCTGGGCTGGTAGTAGTAGATAGTGCTCACTGTAGGCTCATGGTCCTGAATAGTACAGACACAACTGTGCTGCTGCTTGCAGCAAGGCAATAATAAGCAGCTGAAGAGGCACAACTATGTCAATAAACCTGACTGGAGGAAAGGGAGAAGGTTTTCTTCTCTGCTTTCTTGACAGCAACTTGCACTTTTGTTCCTCTACTTGACTCTTGACATGGCAGAGAAAGTGTTATGAGAGGAACAGCAAGTGAGAAGTACTTTCCATCAATAAAGGAGAAACAGCAAATGCTTCCTGAAGAAAAACACTTTTCTTCTCAGTGATGAAGATGATGACACAACTAGCGCAACTTTGGCAGCTTCTCTAGAGTAGCTTCAGGAGTCCTGCTGCCAAAATACGAGGGCACAAATCAATCTTGTGAATGACAGGACAAAAGTGTCATCAGGACATGTATTTAACAACTGTAAATATCAGAGATTCTCTTTCTAACAGAGTGAAGATTAGAACAAGCCTATGTTGTCAATCTGCCTGGAGACAACCAATGTGAGAGAATCGGGCGGTGCAGTCTCACTGCGTGAGATGACGATAACGTGCAAAGACAACCCGGATGTCAACACTAAAAAAAAAAAAAAAAAAAGAAAGAAGGAAGAGGAAAGAGGGAAAAAAGTTAAAAAAAAAAAGAAAAGGCCAACTGCTTCCCTTTGTCTCATAGATAGGGTATGAGTAACACTGGACTTAACCCACAAGGAACTCAAGTTACTTGGTGCTGCCCTTGTACCCTGCCCTACAGGAAAGACAGACGGATTCACGCATCCTGGCACTGGGATGCAGGAAATCCCACTGCAGCTCCCAAATCCCCTCTGAGCTCACTGGAGCTGCTAAGCTGTCACAGAGGTAGCAGGACTAAAACAAACAGTGCTTTCTCATCTTGTTTTTTCCCTTCCTTAAGTTTGGAATCTCCAAGACAGGATTTATGCTATAAAAGGTGTCTTTGCAGTGCCTAATGCTTTTTTGTAGGGAGGTACTACTGCAAACTGAGTAAGTAACTACATAAATGAGCCCTTAGAAATCCCACAGCCTGGCTTGCTGATTTTCCCCTGAGAATCCAAGTCCATTACAAAACTTCTTCCTCTTTTACCTTACAAGCACCCTCTAATAGTAGTCACAATCTATTTTTTACTGCAAAAAGAGGATGGAAAAAAATTGTCATGGATTCAAATGAAATCTACATTTTGATATGAATCATACATTTTCTAATGCCCACCTCCCACCCCCCCTTAAATTATTCTCTGGATAACAAATCAGATATTCTTTTATTAGCATACTTCATTTCTAAGCCTTTCAATACATAGAGATAATATTTTTTAGCAAGAGACAGCTCTTGGACAGTGAAAAGATATTAAATCGTAGGTTTAAAAATTTCCTTTCTACTGGAAGGCCATATATATTGAGAGGGTAACAGAACAATTGTGCTACCTCGAGATTCATTAACTGCTGATCTCACTAACAGACAGGCAAGAGAGAAAACGAGGAAGGGAACCTTTTGAATATTTCATTAACTCTGATATTCAATTATTATAACAATGCCACTCAGGAGGGCTTGCACTGAATTTCTGTTAGAGATTGTTATTTTAAGAAAATTATAACTGATCAATTTGAACACCCACAAAATTGTTTTTCAGTTTCATTAATAACATATATTACTCATCCTCCCTTCGGAAACAGGAAAAAACTGTTTATATTGCACTAAAATTCTTAGAATTTGAAGCAAATTCACTTAAAAACAAAATTTGACTTACATATTTTTACATGAATGACAGGTCCATATACAATTTCTGTATTTTACATAATGGAATGTATACAGCAAGAGAAATAGTATTTTTTTCTTTCTTTAACTTCACCAGAGCCTACTCACATGATACAGCAGCTTTTTAAAAATTGTTCTTATTTTTCAGATTATTTTGTATCTTCTGAAAATGTTCAACATTTCTCAACTATTCTCCTGTAGATTTTGGTAGCTTGCAGCAAGTAATTTCCTTTTAATCATTAATAGGCCCATTTTTATTTTTCATTAACTAGACATCTACAATATAAACGGATCCTATGAAATACTTGCCATGTCATTAAAGGCCCTCAGCAGAAATTATCTTTAAATGGCTCTTGTATGAAAGTAATGCAGCATTGTTTCCCCCACTCTACTTTCCACCCTCCTTAGATATCTAGAACTGCAAAGGAAAAAGTGTTGGTTTAATGTCCTTCCATTAAGCTAATTAGAAGCAGAACTGCTTCTGAAGGTACATTAGTAATAACAGCTACAACAATAGACCCAAGGAAAGAAATCCTGTATCGCAGCTGATGGAAAACCACTTGTCAGTTGAGGGCACGGCAACTGAGGAGGAAAAAATTTACACATTTATTTCTGAAAGTAAGTGAACACCAATAAGAAAGAGGTGTTCAAAGGATTTACACACCTAACACCCACTGGAATCAGCAACTGTTTGACACTTTGTTGCCTGCGAAGGAGGAGGTGGAGCTGCTCTTAGCATCTCACTTTAAGTACCAGTGAGACTCTCCCATCCCTGAAGATGACATGACAACCTGTGCACCACTTTGCATTTCGCTGTTCAGACAATGGAAACTTGGCACATGCACCACCTGAAAAAAAACCATCTTTGGGAACCGTTTTACTGAAATCAGTGCTAAGATATGATTCACAGATTAATTTTGCGGCTGGTTTCTAATATCAGAAGACTCTATAGCTTGTCACAATTACATTTCCACAGTTATATTCAGAGTTCAATGTGCACATGAAAGAAGACAGGAGGTTGCTGCTCTTCACATGAATCTTTACTTTTAAAATGCTAATTATTTTGCAGTCTCATATTACATCTTTGATATAAAGATCAGATGTCGCAGCCATAAGTGCTGGTTATCTAATTACACAGAAAGCACATATCTCTGTATTTTGAAAAACACAGTTAATGCACACATTTCTCTTGCTGAAAGCCAATTTCCTTTAATTTCACTGACTTCAACAACAGTGGATGAGCAAAACTGTCCCCAAAACACAAGCAGACAAAACCATCCCATGACAATCCTTTTATCTGCAGCTAACAATTATGTGCCATTAACGTTCTCTGAAAAAAATTCACCCAAAGCCCACACTGAAGCTAACATAAGACATCAATTATGTTCAGCAGAAGCTAACCCACAGATGAAAGATGTGTCTTCCCTGCACATAGCTCTAGCCTCAACCCAAGCTGTTGCAGTGTGGTCACACAGCCATTTGTAAAATTATTGCTAATCTTTAAAAGGTTTTAGAATGAGCTTTATTCCAAGATTCAGGAATTCTGGTAACACTTTGAAGTTTACCAGAAAAAACATCCCAAACCAAAAATCCAAGCATATATGAGTTCAGATGCTCAGATAGCTTTAAGCAAAGTTTTACGTTCCCCGTTTGTAAAATTAAGATGATAATACCAATGTCACCTACCAGGGCTGTCAGAAATTCGTTGGCTAATATTTGTGAAGAGCCGAGACCCAAATTTGCTCTTTGATGCTGACTTTATCAAGACTCTTGCTGTCCATGGCCACAGTCAAATAAGACTTGAAAACCAGCTGACCACTACCGGATAGGCCACAACATAAGTTTGCACTTGAAAAACAGCTTTAAGAAACAATTATGTTTGCAGTTAACAGGATCTCTCTACATAGAACAATGGTGCTTATTTGCTGTTAAATATAATACACATATACAGACAGAATTAAACAAGCACATTTAACTTCAGCAGCTTTTGCCACAGGAAAGGACTTTGTTCGTGAAACACTGAGAAATACTTTTATTTTCCTCGACTCTATTATTGGAAAAGATATTTAGTGTGAAAATTAGGCACACATTCACATTTTTTCTCTCAATAGGTAAAACCGACACAAACATATAAATTCCCTTTACTTTATTTTCAATATAACCATTTTACTTCAGCTAAAAACATGTTTATTAAAGGTTCAATGATTGAGGATAAACTAATCTTTAACTACTGCTGACAAACGATTGCTCAGGGACTCCTGCTCATCTAATAAAGTGAATCTGCGCTCCCCACATTTCTCCTTGCTATCACACCATAAACTATTTTTATAGCATCTTCTATGCAATGCATCACCAGGCACTTTACATTACAAGACTAATCAGCAGATAAAACACCACTGGAGCTTATAACACTGACATAAAATTCAACATCTAGTAAAGTCTAAATCAAAAAGATAAGTTTTCTACATCAATTTGCAAACTAGGAGAAACACACGCTCCCTCCACTTGAGGATGGGAAAGAAGCCCAGTGATGTGGAGCCGAGCAATTCAAAGCTTACATTCAATAAAGCTTGCACGCAAACCTTAGAAGTTACTTTGGGATATTTCAAAGAGCCTAACAGACACAGAATGAAAATGTCAGATGCTAAACCCACGTAATGCACATTCAGTTTTCTAAGAACACAGGTTTTAAATGTGCATTAGAGCCTTGGCCAAAAGCAATTCCAATTCTTTCAAAATTGTCTGACAACTGCTTGTATTATCTCTGTTTTGGAAAGTAATAAGCAGCTGTTTCTTTCACTACAGAAGCAGTCAAATTATTTTATTGAACCACTGAGCAGGTAGAGAGGTAAAAATAATTTGGAAGGTAAACCAACTCAGCCAAAACCTGAGGGGAAACAAAATGATTCAACACTTAAGATATTTTGAAAATAACAATCTAATCTAACAGTTTATTTCAGGAAATATTTGTCACGAACCCAGTACTCCGATCCTCACTTACCAGAATTTGCGTATATAATTACACAAAGTCAAACCAATCATAGATATCATTAAAGCATAGAGAAAAAAAGTAATGGTGTTAACTTCTAGTTGAAAGAGATTGCAATACTTAGTATTGGTAAAAATACTCATCTATAGAAATAGCACTCTTGCAATAGTGATTATCAACCAGATTATACAGGAAGAATTCAGGACTCATATAAATCAATCTTCAGAGCATTTCAAAGAAGAGCGTTAAAGAGGAGCTTTAAGAGGCTGAAAAAATCAGCAATGAAATAATGGTCAGGACTTGTGAATGCTCAGAGCTTAGATGCAAAACAACTCTATTCTATAGTGAGCTGAGAAAAGAAGGGACCTTTAGCGAAAATGCCCTGAACTATACAACATCTTAAAATAAACAGTAGCAAAGACACGCTTCATGTTGAAAAACAACAGTGTAGCAAGTTCTCCAATGTGGGGTAAGTATACATCACAAGCATCACCATAGGACTTTATATAGAGAAAACACCATTAGGTGGGCTGTATGTGTTAACAAAACCAGCCTGAAGAGTTTTTATACTAATTATCAGATGGAAATATTTTAACCTGTAAAATTCAAATTAAAAAACTTCGCCTAGATGAACAACTAATAAAGGGTCACAGTGGGAAAAGGGGTTTGAAATGGCGTGGCCAACAAGGCCAAAGAATGGCCAAGCTTATTTAGAGCCTGTAAATAATACAACAAGATCTTCCAAGACCCATGTACAATCCTATGTATTATAACTTGATTTGCAACTCAGTCAACATCTATTCAGTCATACACTGTGAAAGTCAACCCCCCCTATAATTTTATTCTGCTAAATCCTACTAGCATACTAGCAGGTACCAGTTCAGTGTGCAATAAGAGTTTGTTATTGCTGCAGTCACTGTAGCTCTTGGCTTTTAATAAAAACCCCAAACTATACATACTGTTACTTGCAACACAAAACAAACTCAAAATGTAGTAGCCCACCTGACATCTATCACTTGGATTTAAAAACCAGAATTTTTTGCACTCAAAAAAAGGAGTTGGATACACTTTACAGCTCACAAGCTCTAACCCCACCTGGAGCACTTGCGTCCTGACGGAGATAGGGGTTAACACTATCCCACATGGGGTACCAGCACATCCCTGCACTGGTAGCTACTCACCACAAGGTCAGGTATTACACCTCTGCAACCACATAAACAGACAAAGAGAATAGTATGCCTGGACCGTGCTTCCCTTTACTCTGGTGGAAAGAGGTGATAACGGTTACAAACAGGAGTCTGCAAGGAGCAAGGGAGGATGACACCCAAGATTAACATTTGAGCATTTGACTGGAAGACAGAGAATCTGACTATTTTGGGCAGCTGCTCCATAAGTACACTCAGAAATGAGAAACAAAGAAGTGTTAAAAAAAGTATGCCTCAGTAAGTGGCTTAAAATCCTTGCAAAACAATCCCCAATCCTCTTATATTTCCTAGATCTAAACCACACAAATCTTGAAGACAATAACACAGAGGGAGTAACCTTGATTATGGCTAAATGACCTTGCAAGACATGGCAACGATATTCACACTGTTGCTTATGACCTCACAAGGTCAAAACCGAAGTGCTTCAAGGTGTTCGTATGGCTCCTCACGGATCTTAAACCATTGAGACAGCAGACACAGCGACTGCCTATCATCCGCAACAGATGCGGTATACTGTATACTTGGACAAGCTCCCTCACAAAGAGCCAAAATAGGGCTGTGAATAATTATACGGGAACAAGCGACTATTACAGGGAGCGTGGCCTGCAAGTTGAACACCAGTAACAAAGAGCTAGATTGCAAGGCTTTATGATGAAGAGCAACTGAAAACCCCTGCTCAGTGGATTGGGGTTTGAAAAGCTCTGCCTGAATTTGCCAGAAATTTACATGATGATCAAAGGTAAAATAAGTTTAGCTGAAGAATAGCAGAAACGCACTTCCATTTTTATACGAGGATGGGAGATGGCACACCGCAGGCAAAAAGATGGAAAGTAGCCTGAGGGCTGCAAATCAAGGTTGAGACATTCATCATTAGATCAAAAATTCAGCTGCACTTGATTTTTGCTGATAAGCAGGTGTTCGGTCACTGTCACATTAAGGCTTAGGATGTCAAGCAATGCACACCCTCAGTGGTCTGACAGGGCAGAACTGTGACCATGACCCATGTTTACAGAGGATTTAGGGTGCAGAGGCAGCAGAAGTGCTGAACTGAAGATCCTAGTTATGGAACTGGAAGGTAAGGGGTCCTGGGAGTACTTCTGCTCCATACCTCTTTGTGTATTATCACTGACACAAAAATCAACCTAACAAGCATAAATACAGATAGCTGTACATGCACGCACACAAGAATGTGAAGAGTCAAAACCAGAGCCGCTTGAACATCAGCCACTCCTGTCCCACTCCTCTCTGCATTCAAGACACCTTGTTGTATTAGTAGGCCATTTCTATTAATAGGCAGATACATCACATTCAAGAATTCACTGTACCTTTCATCAAACAAATAGACAAGAAATTTCACACCTAAGGGACAATCTCAACCTTCAGTACCTCTTTGGTAATGT
>JAVJGI010000035.1:8526156-8619126 GCA_035590275.1 Ibycter americanus | reverse complement strand
GCAGCAGAAGTGCTGAACTGAAGATCCTAGTTATGGAACTGGAAGGTAAGGGGTCCTGGGAGTACTTCTGCTCCATAACTCTTTGTGTATTATCACTGACACAAAAATCAACCTAACGAGCATAAATACAGATAGCTGTACATGCACGCACACAAGAATGTGAAGAGTCAAAACCAGAGACCCTTGAACATCAGCCACTCCTGTCCCGCTCCTCTCTGCATTCAAGACACCTTGTTGTATTAGTAGGCCATTTCCATTAATAGGCAGATATATCACATTCAAGAATTGATTGTGAATGAATCATTGTGATGAACCTTTCATCAAACAAATAGACAAGAAATTTCACACCTAAGGGACAATCTCAACCTTCAGTACCTCTTTGGTAATGTGCAATGAAAATAAGAATCAGTTGCTGACAGAGCTGCTCATCTTTTACATATTCCGGATCCTATATTCACTAATTAATTCAGCGCTGAACTTTCAATAAAGCTGGTGTTCCATTGTGTTAGGTTAACTAGCAATAGGTAGTCACGTAGCTCACCCATGCTCAATAAACTGAACTCCAGCAGAAGACAGAACAGATATATGCAACCACATGGCAAGAATATAATGGAAGGCATTAATGGCACTATTGAGAGGCACAGAGGATGCCAAGAAATTAACAGATTGTCATAAACTTAGTGTCCTTGAACAGCTTTCAATTAGAAGGTCTTAGACAAGTTTACAAGTGCAAATAGTAAATCATTACATATCTGAGCAGCATAAGTTACTAAACACACTTGCTTCCTGGCTTAATTATGATCTAGTCAGAGAAGTACATTTTTATATATCAAAAAAGTCTATAATGAGAATAATCATTATCCGGAAGTACACTGTTAAATGGAGATGGCAGCCAATAGCTACATACATAATTCAAATAGTGAGCTGGGATTACTCACTGGTTCACATCCTCCTGGGCCTGAAACATGAGCTCCAACAGTCATCAAAACAGGCATGCAACAATACAAGTTGATGAACTCACAAAGGAAAATCATCTCATGACTGTGAATAGACATTTACTAATAATAAAACATAAAGAAATGAAAACTCAGGACAGTGTTAAGTCTAAAATTTGTAGCGAACATAGATGTGAGAAAGAAAGCATCTCCAACAATTCTGTTTCTCTCAGAAGAAAAATTTCCTGACAAAGGTTGTTTCTAATTTCAGCTGCTACCTTGTTCCCAATATTTGGCACACTCTGAGCAGATGATGAGGAACAGACACTCAGCCCTAGGTCAGTACTGGAGAATTCAGCAGTTACAAAAAACCCCACATTCTCTGCTAAAAACAGTTATTCCTGCTTGCAAACCTGCAAAATTTTTGACGGAGTGAAAAATGTCTTTCCAATGTAGACAGATGAGCTCTGACCTATGACTATCAAGTATAACATTTCTCTACTCTGAAGACAGCAGAGTAGAAAAAGTGAGATTAGATTCTGATTTCAGTCACAGAAGTAAAATCAGAACAACTCCACTGATGCACTCTCTACACAACTAGTGTTTGGTCCTTTGAGTCCAGAAATAAAACCTGACAACAGAGTCTCAATCATCCTTCTGAAAATCATACTCTCCGTCTCTTTAAATGAGCCGATGCTGATTATGCTGATTAAAGCATGGGGCCAAAGAGGACCACCAGTGGTTTGACAGTGGTTACATCAGATTTTCTGACAGACCTGATGGAAATGTGATGCGCCTACTGGCACGCAACACTCATACAGACAGCAACATGCTGCGCAAGGCATTTGGGTTCTCAAGATTAGTTAGGAATATGAGAAAGAATACTAGAAAGCTGTAAAAAGAACACATGAAAAACAAAGTGTAATCTTAGTAAAATAACAAAAGCAACATTTAAAGCGATCAGTGGTGACCAGTTACAAAAAAACACCCAAAAATGGAGAGAAATACAAACTAAGGCCTTCAGTGCAACGTGAGCTGCCTCTCAGATGGATTAGCAGACTATAAAGAAGAGGAATCAACTTTGAAATTACAATGCAATTATTTCACCAGGTTCTTCCTCCGAAAAGATAATTATACTCTTCCAAATACTGAAGGGACATATAAAAGAATCTGAACCGTGGTGTTTCAAGAGACATTTCGTAGCCCAGAAAATCAACAGGCAATTCCACCTTCATCTGCGATCCGAAAAATATTTACAGGCAAGGTAAAGGGGGGAGACACACACACACACCCACCCCCAAAAAAAAAAAAAACCAACCAAAAAAAGAAAGGTAGGTATCTCATTAGCAAAACCCTGATTCAAGCAACATTTCATTTTATGAGCATGGAGTTTAATTACAAGCTAGGATGAAGAAAGTTTAAAAGAAGCTACTGTCCGTACTTAATGAAGAAAAGAAGCCTGGTTCTATAAGGAAATAGGAACGTGGAAAGTCAGCTAACTGTTGTATCATGAACAACTAAATTCTTCCATGCCCTTTAGCTGCATTTGCCACCAATAAAAATAATCTTATTCCAGATTTTAAGCATGACATCCTGGAGAGCTTGGTCTGTCCCTCACAAGAAGTTAAGTCTACTAACTGCATCATGTATGCAACATTAGGCAAAATGCAGAAATAAAAAAAATTTAGACTTAGGGTAGTTCACAACTCCTTGAGCTTCAGATGCTTCCAAGCTGAAAAAATGCAAATATTTTAAAAAGGAGGGGTGGGGGGGGAAAGTGTCCTGTAGATATTTAGGATCATATTTGTAAAGTCATGTCTTCTACTCTTTCCATGACTTGAGGCATATGTCCATATGTTCCTGTGAAATCCACTTAAAAATCCATGCTCTGCACCCCAAACCTGCCAGAGGTTAGGGAAAATAATCTTTAAAAAATAGATCATGATTTAAAAAATAAGCTCCCTCTGTATAACTCTTTATAAAAGAAAACAGACTTAAAAATGCATTTCTAAGATTTCCTTAAAAAATGTAAGAAAATCAGGGTCTTTCATTACTTCAGCCTTTGCTTCTTCACAGGTTTTCCGCACTGTTTGTCTTTGCTGCCTTGGGGAACAGTAACTATGATTATACAGCACAAAATAAGTAGCATTAGCCCTAAGGTCAGATGAAACACCTAAAAAACTCTGACTCCTTTCAGGGTTATGAAAATTTACACTGACTTTCCCCCTCCTCCCCTAATAAGATGAGTAAGTTGTGCCTGAGGCCAGTCAAGTTCCAAGCAGCTTAACTGAGGAGCCTTAGTACAAGCGTGATTACCCATCGGCTTCTTCTGGATGACCATTTTGAGTTCCTTTGTACATATCAAATATGCCCTAAAAACGTACACATGGGGTTTTTTTTCTTCCAATAAACTTCCCTTTAAGGTAACATTGCAACAGTGCAGGTGCAAATTTGCCAGACCACATCACATTCTTCAGGAAAAACTGACCTTTTCTAGTTTTTCCAAACTTCCCCAATATTCTCCAATGAGAATGAAAAAAGACAAAAAACCCAAGCTGTCTTCCCTCCCTCAACTAGCAGTGCGGATCTATGTAATAATGAATGCTGACTGTCCTTCTTAAAAATGAAATATGAAGAAAAGAAAAAAGACTCAATAAAATGTTTGGCTGCACAGGTTGATAAGATTAATATTATAAAGAAACAATAGGAGTTGATCAAAATACTACTAATGTGGTCTAAATGCTCAGGATTTATGGCTGTGCAGGTATCGATTTAATAAGTGGTTTTGGCAAGCCTTTGCATTGCTATAACAAAAAAATAAATAAAAAATAGTGCTGCTGTCTCCTCCCTACAACTTAATGTCACACTGCAGTGGATATCTGCACGGTGGAAGCCCACATCCCTCTGTTTTACTGCCATAAAAGGACACTTTTAGCAGAAGAGATGTTTATGATGTTCTCTCATACGTATCTGTTACACACATAGTGATGCATGGTGAAATGAGGACAATAGATATTTGCAAGTCCCATCATAGGTTTATCATATCCAAAGGCAACTAATAACATTGCTTACCCTCTCTGGATACTGTACATTATCATCTTAGGCACCAAAACAATTATGTGAGGACAGTACACAGCATACACCTAACACTGTACGTAAAGCTGTATTTATCATTTTACAGACCTGCAATTTTACTTTAAATTAAACATTGGTTTCAATGAAACTGTTGTTTGCCCATAGGAAGGAAATTTAAAGTAATTTTAGGAGGTTATCAGAAGAACTAAAAATGAAATATTAGGGTTTGACAGACAATTAGCACAAGCACCTTTTCCAATAAAACTTAAAACACCCTTTAAGTAAAGAAGAAAACACACTTTTTTACATTAATTCTTACAGCTTCATGAGATAATACTCAAATCAAAGCAGCAAAAGTGTAAATTCCAGCTAGTACTGATAAAACTAGGAAAGCACAGTTGTTTTTTGCAAATCTCAGAAAGCAAGCAAGGTCTGCAAATCCTAAAAGCTTTTAACAGAATGACACTGCACACATGCGAAGTGAGGTTTGACAAGGCAGACTAGAAAACAATCAGCAGCTTGTCTCAGCCTTTCTAGGCTAAATGAATTCAAACAGAAAACAGCACAATAGGATTCTACCCATGTACATATTTTTCACTTCAAGGTCCTACCAAACCCTTTCTAACAAACTGTGAATTGTAGGTTATGGCTCTCTCCGCATAACAAGGCTCCCAGGTAAAAGCAGAGCTTGCCTTTTACTACGTTCAATTCAAACTTCTGTAATGAAACTATAATAGAATCAGGCCAAAAGCTCAGTCCTTTTAATCATCTTTAAGTCACACTTGCTGGAACCAAATCCAGATAAATCACAGAATATCCCCCAGCTCAGTGGTTTGGCCACACTGTGCTCCTAAAGTACAAGAAAAAGATGAGTGAAATAACGTTTAGACTAGCAGCACATGCAGCATGCTCCCTGAAGACTCTGGTTTCATGCAGGCACCCTGATATTTCACAAATGCATGCCAGGCTCATTGCACAACACTCCTTCCTTTCCTGACCCCCATGGTGCCAAGCTTTCCCATCTGGCTCGTATAGCTAAAGTGGTGCTACAGCTTAAAGCCAATTTAAAATGAATAAAAAGAATTTTATTTGGAATATCCAAAACAAGCATCTCAGTTACAGTACAGTTACACAACTTCATAAAGGACTAGGTGAAGAAACAAAAGCAATACTTTAATTATACTGTCTCCTTTATACGCCTCTTTGCTCATTGCATAGTTTCACACTCTGTGCATAGTTTATGCCTGAGGTTGTATCTTCTAGACAGCATCTACATCTGAATTTTGTGAGAAAACTTCCCTGTAAGGGAGACTTTCCCCATGGAGAGCTTCCAATAAAAGAAAATCCTTGGAAGCACCTGTCAGAGCTCACCCTCACGTGGCTCCATCTTCTCTGAGCGTGCAAGCTTTTATAGCTAATCTCTCCTTTGAAGTTTCCCAGATGCCCAGACAGATCTGATCTTTCATTCCAAAATGCACTCTATTCTCTTCTTAGCCAGAATATGGTCTTACTATTTGTTTCTAATAAAATAATCATTGCTTTACTCCCTTAGAGATGCGAACGTCTCTGTAAGATACAATGCCAGTACTGAGTGGTTACTGAGCAACTCTCCTTGCTTTCACAAAGGAAGGAAACCTCTCCCTGCTTCCCTTCTGTGACTTACTGCAGTGCTCTTGTATCAATTACTACAACTACATTAGACACAAACATCTAACAGGTACCTAAACACGTAACTCCTGATGTGACTCTGGACAAACATGATGCTGATAAATTTCTCTGGGTTTATATAGGGCTTGTGATGACTTTTTTTTTAATACTACATTATAATATTTATTCTCATATCTAGAATCATGCATGGTCAGAAATGTGTCCTCCCACTTCTTAACTTGTATTCCGCATTGCCCTTCTCAAATTTTGGGAACAGAACTAAAATATATGTCACCTGACTCAGGAGTCACCCACTTGCTTCTGAACAAAACACACTTTTGAAGTAAATACCCTGCAAATTCATCACACCTTTCTGACACTGCCCAAGTGTTTCTAGAGCCTGAATAAAAGAAGTTTCAGTATAGATAACCTGGTGGGTTTGGATGTTTAACTAACTGTATGGCCAATGCTGATCTGATGGGGAGTAAGGTATATAAAGCATGATACTTGCTCCATTCTACTTCCCTTGTACCAGATCAGTCCTTTCCCTGTAGCCTGGGAAGTAGGACTCAACGCTCACTCAGTATCCAGGAAAACATTTATGCAGTTAAATAGGGAAAAGATAATTTGAGCTATTCAGAACTCAGATCAAGAAAACTGACAATAGGTATTAAATGCGCAAATCCCTTTCTATTGTCCTCGTGTATAAGCACAACCTAAGCTGTTAAATTCCCACGTATCATATGGACTCCCCCCAAGGTGAGTGAATGAATGTCTCATTCTTGTAGGAAATCATTTCAATAGCCTGGAAGTTTTAATGCAGCCACATGGTTCTTGTGTATGTCCTGTCATTCAATAAGACCATAACATTTATTTGGCAGCCCACACTACACAGTGAAGCCAATTGTCCTGGTTTTCAGCTGGGATAGAGTTAATTTTCATCTTAGTAGCTGGTTTTGGACTTGGTGTGAGAACAACACCGATAACAGATGTTTTTAGTTGTTGCTAGGTAATGTTTGCACTAAGTCAAGGATTTTTCAGTTCCTCAGGCCTTGCTAGTAAGAAGGCTGGAGTGGCACAAGAAGCCGAGAGGGGACACAGCCAGGACAGCTGACCTGACCTAGCCAAAGGGATATTCCATACCATAGAACATCACGCTCAGTATATACAGTGGGGGGAGCTGGCCAGGGCCAGGGACTGGCTGGGCATCATGGGTCAGTGGGTGGTGAGCAACTGTATTGTCCATCACTTTTTTTTTTCTCCCTTCCCTTTGGATTTTATTCCTCTCCCATTCTCCCCCCTTTTTCATTATAATTATTGTTGCTATTATTACTTTGCATTTTTCCTCCTGTTGTATTTTATTTTGATTATTAAATTGTCCTTATCTCAAGCATCGAGCTTTACTTTCACTTCCAATTCTTCTCCCCATCCCTTGGAGGCAGGAGTGAGAGAGCAGCTGCATGGTCCTCAGTTTCTGGCTGGGTTTAAACCATGACAACAATCCACCCCTTGCCTGCAAGAACACACCTACACAAACCTTTGGTAAGCTGCTTTTGAAATTGTCCTCTGTATGCTATATCCCCATGTAGGAAACGCAAAGCTTCCCGATTGCGCTGTTTACTGCCTTAAACACACACACATTCTGCTAAAGCACTCGAATGGGAAGAGCCAAATAAGTTGACTCATACAAGTATATGATCATATACTATATTTTTCCACATTGTTTGTTCTTTAACCAGTACACAGAATACTAACATTCACAAAACAAGCACAGGTTTAATATTCTGTACAAGAGGAGGAACCAAAGAGGTAAGTACTCTTTCCCCACATCCCCATCTTGCTTACTGCATGCTATTAAAAATATTCGTAAACAATGTTAACCTTTGCCTAGTATCCATGTATGGTGTTTCTCCAAGGTTTACAGATACTCATGGATTTACACCAGCGGGGTGAATGAGCAATACTGCAATACAACTTACAGACAAGGAACTGGGAACAAGAAGGATGAGCTAAAGAAACGTCCACTATTTTTGAGCATCCTATTTGATGTAACTTAGCTTTCTCACTAATGCTGACTCTAGTAGTTTAGGTGTTGAAAGCCAGATTTTAATCTCCTTGGACACGTGAAGAAGTTCTATTAAAGTCATACAGGATGACTGACTCACAGGCCAAGACAGGAACTAAGTCTCAATGCAGCTTTCTTGGCCGCCATATGATCCTTTCTCCCTTTTACTTTTTTTTTTTTTTTTTCATCTTCTCAATTCAGCTACATATGGTGTGACACAACATCCTTATGAAGCTCCTTGAAACAACAGCATCTTTTTTCTACTTAGCTGTGATTTGTCCAAAGCACATGCCATCTGTGCATCCTGGAGAGAAAAAAAAACCTGCAGCTAGTGAATGCCTGGCAAACTTTTAAGCAAAGGAAAGCAGGTCATAAAACAGGACATAATGGGCTACGTCAACTCCAGACCTTGAAATCAGCACTCTCTAAATTATACATGCTAGAACATTGCATGTTAATTTTGCTGTTGCGTATTGATGTGGTGCACAAATCTAAACCACAGATCTGGACGACAAGCCACCACCATCAGTATTAGTTTTCGCTCTGTTGAAGATTTGGAGAGGTATAAGAATAAACTCCAATGCCTTTCACAACTCAGCAAACACCCAAAACATCCACCACAGATCTAGAAGACCTGGCCCTTCTCCCTTAATGGGTACATAGGGACTTCTATGTAAAAGCCCAAGTAATTTCACTCACTGAGAATAGAGAATGGGGGAAAAAAAGAATCCCCTCCAACACTGAAAGTTAGAGACAGGCTTTCAGGATGGAAATGGACCTCGGTTAACACTTATTAATGCTATCACAAGGTTTTTATTTTCTATGCATTAAAAAAAAAAAAGCTAAAATAAATGACAAAAGGAAAGGAAATACTATTCATCCACTTTTATGACATGGAGCTTTATGCTCTGCCAACATATCGCTCCACAGGGACCTCAAGGGGTGACCATTCCACCCCTGACCATTCATCCTTCACATCTCCTGTGAGGCTGCCGACAAGCACACTAATTACTGCCAACGACAATAACACTTTCTGTGTTGTGAAATGGATACCTGGCACTGGGCTATTCAGCTAATTTCACAGAGGTGAACAGTTGTCAAACGATAACAATTTCTGGCCACTACGAAAAAGTCCCTGTGGGAAACTCTAGAAAGAAAGTCTTAAAACAATGACACAGAGGGAAAAAGAATAGCATAGATGTGACATCATCTTGTCACATGTTATATCTCTTTTCTCCTTTCCTCTTTTAAATGTGCAGCACCACCAAAAAGCCAATTGCTTGAACCATTTTGCTCTGCTACTCTCTGGGACTCTCAAGAACACAAGTGGTTGCACTGCCATCTCATCTGAAAGTAGAGATCCTGGAAAGAGCAGCCTTGAGACCCTCCCACACCTCTGCCAGTCTCTATTTGTTTTCCTGATGCCACTCCTGAAAATGAAACAGGAAGAGATGGGAGGACATAGCTCAGAAAATGAACTAAGATCCGTGAGGATTTTAGGAATAACTGTGGTCCTCTCTGTGGTTTTTTTGCCTGATTATATTGAAGTATTTTATTTGGGATGTGTCCGTAAGAACCAAGGAACAGAGCAGAGCATATGTCTGCAAGTTGAAAAGCACTGTATTTCTACCACCAGACTGAAGAAATTCAGTCCAACTTTTATTTTAAACAGAAATGGTTTAAACACGACTTTTCAAATTTTTGCTTTATCAAAACCCCCTGCATATAAGCAAAGTTCATCCTATTTAATGCTGCTAAAGTGTACATATACCCTTGACATTTTGCCATATCTGGGCAATAACATTTGGTTTTTTATTAAAGCTCAGTGCCTTTTATCAAATACTTGAGCCAGTTCAGATTCGCAAAGAAAGCCCTTTTCACCATTATCATGCAAGATGATTCACTTACTGTCTTCTGGTAAAATTATTCAATACTGGCAAAACAAAACAAGCAGATAAAATCCCTCTAAAACACCACCCAAGCTATTAGCCTACATAATAGAAATGTCTTAATGAGAGCATCTCCATTTCTCTTCTGAAAGTGTTGATTACAGAATCCCACATACGGTTACTATAGCATTTAGCAGATTTACAAGTTGTCCTCGGAAGCATCTTTTATCATTGTTTCAGTTTTCACCTATAGGCAACGCTCTTGGGAATTCTGAAAGGAAATTTGCATTTGTTAAGCCTTCTGTTCAGAAACCTTTATTAAGGAGGTTACAGATTAACCGACAGGTTAAGTGGAGCTGCTGACAATTGGAAAACATTGAATCATTTATAAAAAGAACTGTACAAATAGTATGTGTAAATAAAGATTTTATTACAGACTACAAAGCAGCCTACACTTTGTTACTGGGATCTGCAGCTCTGCTAACCAAGGATTACGATACCATCTACCCGCCTTTTACCAGCCATATCAATGGTACAACATCCTCAACAGGACATGAAGAGGTTTAGAGCTTTATTCGGTGGAATACTACAGCACGATATGCGCAATCAGTCGCTGCAGGAGGAGAAGGAAGTCGAAAATAAAACTACAGTTCAATATGCAAAGGGAAAAACGGTACTAGGGAAAAGAAGGCAGACTCACTTACATCCGCTCTTCTGGGATAAGATACATCCTTTTCATCATTTATAATTTTTTTACATATTCTACAGCCTGTAACAAAAGATGACCTGCAGGCACTTTCTGTCAAATGCCTGTCAAAGTGGATAACAACCTAGAAGGATGGCAACTAAAATGTGCTAACGTTTCTTAATGCATTATTTGAAACTGTTACTGGTTTCAGGCTGTACTGTAGTATACTTACTGAATATCTTTATTGGTATGATTTAAAGTGATAGCAACTGACAAAGCAACTGGTGTAGCAAATACACTTTCAGTGTCACTTGTCGTTGATACTAAACTGGGAACATGTAAAGCAGCTGGAATAAATGTACACCCAAGGAAGTTTAGGGGGATCTAGTCCAAGAACAAGTTTTGCCTGATTTAAATGCACTTATTCAAATATCCTTTTTAATACTAAATAATAAAGAAATAATGTAGAAAAAAAAGGAAAGAGGGGAAAAATGTTGTCTTTTGTTTCAACAATGATCAAACCAGACCGCATGAGTGGAAGATTGCATAAATTTCTGCTTTTGCCACGTTCAGCCCAGGAGGATATATATGGCAGTGCAACCTTTTTCTAAGCTAACTACTGTCTATAAATAACTGTTTGACTGTGTTCCAGTCCAGTAAAATGATAATTTTTAAACTCTGGAGAATGATAAAATAAATTACCTTATCTGTATAGTTGCTTCCTTATTTCTTCCACTCTGGGAAGAAAGATTCTATTTCTGGGAGTTGGGTTTTTTTGTGGGTTTGGGGTTTTAGGGGGAGGGAGGTTTGTTTGGTTTTTCACAGAAAGGGGTGGGGGAGTGATGAAAAATATTTCAATTTATCAGATATTATTTTACTGTCAGAGGAATTAATACTGTCAAGATTTTACAGTTGTGTTTTGTAAAGCTGCTTGAAACATATTTCTGAATGTTTCTAAAGCATTTGAGTCTCACCTATTACAGGCATTTTCAAAAATCCACAAATATTAAGAATGTAGAATATAGCCATCCAGACATGTCAATGTATACTTGTAACTGGTCCCTCTGAAAATTACTACCCTGTAACACTATCCTATATAGATAGGAACAACATAGGGAATCGAATATATCCATTTTAGTAACACTCTACAGATCCTAGCAATGCACTTATTTATAAATATTAACCAAAGAAAAGAGTAGATAGGACATTTTTGTTTCTGTTGAAACAACAAAGTCACATTCTGAAACCTCACATCTAGCTTTTGTAGATTTCTGATGTTTAAATATTTTGCTGCAGCAGCAGCTCTTCTTGGTGTTAACCTCCTTGATGCATTTAAATACTGAGGTAACTACATGAAAGCCCAAATTCTACAGATATCTTACTAAACCCAAGCAGATGCCAATTCTTCCCGGAGAAGCCAAAACCCTAGACTTTTTTTTGTTCAGCTGCTTAAATATAGAATTACTAGTGTAGCATTAGGTGTTCCTGTTTGAAAATTCAGACAAAGAGCAACTTGGACTCTACAACTCTGTCTCTCTGAGTTCAGCCTCCTCTTGCCACTGGCAGCCAAGTCACAAACCCTCTTCCATAAAGCTCTGTCTTAAAGCTAATGAAGCTATTTTGTCCCCTGCTGGACAGGTTGCTCACAATTCCTCCACTCAGATAGTTAAACGCCGCCTTGCCAGCTTCAACTCATTTGTGGCTAGTTTATCTCCATTTGCTCCTGTGCCAGCATTACCCTCCAGCTTCAGCATCTGCTCTTGCTGTTTACCTGCCTGCTGTATTTATAGAGAGCAACGATATCCCCCCTCTCAGCTTACTTTTGCTAGGTTTAACAAGCCAAAACTTTTTATCCTCCTCTCAATAAGTAAGCTCTCCTCCCTTTTTTATTGTATTGTATTGTTTTACAATTCAAATCTGTGTTCATTCTTCTTAAACACAAACAATCACAATGGAACTTTGATTTCAAGACCAAGTTTCTCTAGTGTCTTTCACATCATGACCGTGTCCCTATCTTCACTACAATACTTCATGCCATACCTCCTAAGACTGCATTTACCTTGGCCATGGCTTCATCGCATTGCTCATTCTCAGAAATAATGTGATTTAATAATCCCAGGTCTTTTTCCTCTGTCATTTCCAGCTGATGAACCTACATGATATAGCCATAGTTTTTATTACCAGCAATATGTATTATCTTATAACTGCCCTGCAAATTTAATCATATTTCTGCTACTCAGTCTTCAACATTATCGATTACTGTTATGGATAGCAAAAGCCCCACAACTTTCATCAACAAATTCCATCGGTTTCATCTCAGTCACGCACCAAAGCCATCAGTGGAAATAACAAAGAAAATCAAAACCATGGCCAAACTTAGAGAACCGTGACCTTTCCCTCCTCTGTCTTGTCATAGGCACCTCATCACCTCCACAACCTTGGCCAGTCAGCATACAATTTTCTACAGATCTCCACCTCCTTCAGCTAATGAAAATTTCCCACCTGATATTGCATCATGTGGTTTACCAAAACGCAGGTAAGATCTAATGTTCTCCCTTCAAATAGGAACTCAAGCCCATTGTCAAAGAAAGGCGTTAGGTAGTATCTGAAATGATGCCTTTGGCAAAGTCATGGTTGCATTTTATCCCAGTTCTCCGTTAACCTCTGTGCCTTTAATTATTCCTTATTTCCTTTCTTGCTCAAAAAAATCTGCATATTGTTCAGAACAGATTAACGAGTTCGTAGTGGGCCAGATCACTTTGTCTTCCTCTTTTGATTGGTCATTCCTGATTTGAAAGATTTATCACCAACCCTTGCTTTTACAGAAGTCAGTTCATATTATCAGGTCTTTCTGAATTCTGGAAAGGAGATTATGTTGACTCCCATGATTTCAGTGCATTTATGTAAGGAGACTTTAGAGCTTGGCTTCCACCTTCATTATGATAATATTCATTTCCATACACTAATTCCTGTGAGGCACCCTGTCTCTGCCCTACCTTCTCAGTGAATGTCTTTATTTGAACTGTATCTGTGCTAGTTTTAATTTTTCAGAGAAGTATATTTCCATGATGTAGTCAATATTAATGAGTGCAATGATGCTATGCATGTGCCCATTGAGAGTGTGTTACTTTGCAAGTGATGCACAAATCAGTGGGGTTTCTCACAGAAGAGATATTACTTGGTATGAACAGAGATGGAATAAGGCTTTTAAGACTTACTCTGAGAAACAGACCAACTGAAGAGCATCTGTAGGATTAACCTGGAAGGGAAAAAAAATCAGCCTCTGGGAGGAAAAAAAAGCAGAAGTGTAATTGCCTCCACACCTCTGAGACAAGCGCAAGCAGAAATGGGGAGCCTTCTGCCAGGTTACTTGAAGGAAAGGTCAGGACAAGAGACACTTAACTAAACCAAAGCCTGCACCTCTCAGAGATAGGAAATAGCACAGGGCAACTGTCAGACTGCATTGCTCATGGGGGGAAAAAAGCAGCATCTCCAACGCTGCGTTGCTTTGCCTTCTTGTGGTCACCCATTTTTCTCCCAGGAGAGAGGAGAACAGAGAGTCTGACAGCAGCCGAGGACAGGCAGCGTCTTGCTGGGTCAGAAATATGAAACTAATCTATACTAAGCTGAGAATGTGAAACTAATCTATACCAGGAGGAGAGCTGCTGACATGGGCAGCTAAAATTGACAGTTTAAGATAGCTTCTGAATGTGTGAACTAAGCCGGGATGAGAACCACTTTTATAGTGAAAGGTGTGATCAGGCATCGCTGGGAAAGGAAGGCTGAAATAAGAAACAGGAAACACCAACCCAGTGTGGCAAGAAAAAGCTGTTCAAGATGTAGGAGGGCTCTGAGCTACCCGCTATCTGAGTAGGAGTGCAAAGCCTGGCGACGGCAGCAAGGACAGAGAGTGAGAAGAAAAAAAAAAAGTGAAGTAACAAAGGCAGAAAGTCAGGAAGTTGCTCCTAACAAATAAAGCAATATTGCCACATCTAATTTACAGTGTTGTGAGATGAAGCCTATCCAGAATAGAACAGGGGGAGTGAAATGAAACAAATTCCTGAAGAGGGTTTATTGTCCTGGCCTTGGTCAAGTAGCAGCCCTTTCCAGGGACAATCACATCCATACCATAGGAAGTCCAAAGTACTTTTCCCAATTTGCTGTCACAGTTTCATGTGTTAAAGACATACAAAAGGATGATTGCATCTGTATTCCAACCTACTGTCCCAGCACACAGCAAATACTGATGCCATGGTCCAGCACAGACCTCGTTCCAAGGCATCGCTGGCCAGAAGAGAAAATTGTCTCTAAACTGCTGCACTCTCTCTCTCCCACTTCAAATCCATCCTCAAGATTCACCTCTACTTTGAAGCTGGGGAAAAAAGACAAAAACAAGCTAACCAGTTATGGCTAAGTAGTAGCTGGGGATAGCTGATTAAAAAAAAAAGGCTTTTTGCAAACAATCACGCGACAAATAGTCAGTGTAACAGTTTGCGCTATTCTCCATTTTTCCTTTCTGTTCCTCTCCTTTGTCACGTCTGCACTTCAAATTTGACTGTTACCTCTTTAGAATAGGGATTTCTAGCTATATGGCACACAGTGATCTAGATAGTGATCATGCTAAAACAATACATAATATGTGCTCAAGGCAAGAAACAGGTACTCGTTTAACAAAGATGTCAGGAAGAGATCCTACAGTATCTCTTACTACACCATGGTTTGTCTTCCTGTTTCTTTAAATCCCCTCAACATTGCCCTAGGTTTATATTGTTACAGAGCAAAAAGCATCTCAAAGCCACTCTATGTGCCAGTTTAGTAATAACTACAGCTAAATAATTTACTGTAAACAACAAAGGCTTAAGAGTTATCTGAAGATGCCATGGGAGCATTCTGTGCACCTTCATCATCTTAATTTCAATGCTGAATGATTTTGTTTGATTTTTATTCAAAAGCCAAAGGCAAAAATTCTGTCACTGACAAAGAGGTGCAAAAAGCTTTGATTTCAAAAAACAAACCAATTGTGGGGATGACAACATTTAGCTTTGGTCTAGTGGTGGCAGATATGTCACTTCTATGCATCTTCATATAGAATAAACTAATAAAACATGAGAAAAGTCTGCTCTACTTATGGAGGCATGTAGCTGACAGCCCACCATGGAAAGTTAATTTCAAGAAGTCAGCATGTTAATTCTGCTAGCAATTTTTAATTCTTTGTTTTAAAAGGTATGTTTTCAGAAATATAGGTCTGAGTAGTAAAACTATATGGTCTGTGGTGTTATTTGAGTTGAGGTTCTAAAATACGCTCTTCATTTACAGCCAAGCACTCTGAAATTAAAACTTCAATTTTCAATTCAAGCGTACTAAGTTTTATTTTTTAAAGCACTAGTTTTTGAAAAAGCAGCATACTTTTGAAATAACTGTTGAAGGGAAAGTTTGTGTTTGAATAGTTTAGTGTATCCTGCGTGACACAATATATAAGCACCAAAACATTGCAAACTTCTTCAGAGAAAATGCCCAGAAGTTGTAACTTACACCGTTTTCTGAAGGGAACTGAATAGGCCTGATAATCTCACAAGAACAGCTCTTATTTTTGTCCCTCCTGCTTTGAGCTTTAGCTAGATCCAAGAAATTAAGAAACTCAAGACACGTAGGATAATGACATACTTTGAAAGTGAGACTGACTGCATGTTTTTCTGTTCCTCTAACATTCCTTTTTATTTCAGGGATTAAGTGTAAAGACTATTCTTACTCTATGTGAATCATATCTCTAACATTTGCCTATCTGCAGGAGAAAAAAGAAAAGAAGGTAATAACATCTAGTAGTTTAGGGACCACTAGCTGACAGAATTCTCTAGCTGGCAGAAGTGATTTGGCAATCAGAAGGAGATCATGCACACTACATCTTATATAAAAGAGCCCACATGCCTCTTCACACTACAACAACAGCTATGCTTTCCTAAGCATAGTGTTCATCGTTGTCTTTTTCAGCAAAGCCATGACTGCAGAAGAAAGCTGAGCGTGGGGTGCTTTAATTGATTTATATGGACTAAACATTTTTTGGTCACAGCATCAGAGGAAACTTTCTTCTAATATACCTGGACAAATGCTTTAAACAAATAAGTAGCCTGCTAAAGCCTTTAGGTTGATACAAATATCAACTCTGACCTGAAAACAATAATGGAACAAACTGCAGATTTCTTAAAGGTGAACAGGTATTTATGATCATTATAAATACAGCATTTAATATTTTTCATCCACTTGTGTTATTTTTCTTTTCCTAGATCTAATCCAATTTCCCAGAAAAGTTGTTCTTTTTCTGTCTCATTCACGTCCACGTGCCAGCATTCAGAAGCCAGGAACATATACTATACAGCATATGCTGATACTTGCAAATACCGGCATTGAAAGCAGTGTACTACAGTGCACGTCTCTGAAAAGAGGCTACAATGAATCACTTCAGCATGCTGATTAGCATTTTTACTACTTTTAAATTTCAACTTTCATTTTTTTACTGCATCTTAATGCACTGTTCTTTCCCTCTTTGGCTGCCTGCAACTCACTGTAACTAAAGAATTCTTTTTCTGGTTTATCTCTGACTGTAAAGTAGTTTACGATGTTCTGCATGGTGAACAGCATATATAAAAATGAATTGTATGCTAAATATGCTCAGAAGGTAATATGATAGCAAATCAAGAAACAGGAAGATTTAAACCTCCCTTGCTGCACAGAAGACAAACAGCTTAGCAGAGATGAGGGATATCAGCTTTGGTTCAATATTCTACTTCTCCTGTAGAATAAATATTTATATTACATATATGGATATTATGTTTTACGACAATAAATAGCGTTTCATGCCACTTCAGAATACCAAATAAGATAAAAGGCTGGACAGGTAGCTGAATTTCAATTCTCCATATGAAGCTACTGCATTTGATTTTGGCTCTTACAACATCTATAGGAACAGTGCAAGCCTGAAATTACATTGTGTAGTGTACTCCATCACAAGTGTGAGGGGGTTAGCAAGGCATCCAGGCACATGCTAGAAGTTATGCACATGCTTTAGTACTTTGCTGGGTGGGGGACATAACTGTGGAGTGAGGCCACGGAAAACATCAGCTTTCCAACAGTTATTCCTGGTGCACGCACAGCTTGATGAGTGCTCACTGGAGCAAATTCTCCCCCACACTGCCCCAGCCCCTCCCAAAACCCAACAACTGAAGAAAAACTCTCCATCCCTCAGAAACAATTTTCTAGAGTGCATAATAAATATATATATTCCAAAAGGTTAGAAAGTGTGTATCTGTATACATATTATTTATCAAATTAATTACAGTAACAAAAAAGAGCATTAACTTTAAACCAGGTCTTCAGAAGTTAAAAATAGCTATTACACTGTGCTACACACTTTACTACTCAAGATCACTGAGGAGAAAACATATAACCATAAATAATACACTACATTTAATAGGGAAACTATAAGAGGGCAGTATATCAAAACCTGCTATTTACTTGACACAGCTCACACAGTAAGCTCATTTTTGTTGTAAGTAAATCACCCCAATATAAACAAGGACTTCAGAAAAACAAGCAAGAATTCATAGTCTAACTCAGGAGAACCATAAATCTGAATGCTTCCATATGAAAAAAATGACACAAATCCACTACTTGCATCACATTTTCAGCATCCAAGAAATTGTTAGCATGCATCTCATCATTACAGCACTATTCATTGAGATGCCAGAACTGAAGACTCCCCAAACAGTCTGAAATGGACAGATGTATAAAGCTTTTATGATGTTCCCAGTATGGCTGTTTTCATGAGACACGCCTGAAAGAAAACACAGATGTATATGACCCTTTTTGATTCTCCTCCTCCGTGTCAGTATGCTTCGCTGAACAAGACAGTTCGGCAGCAGGTCTCAAAGAGTGACAAAAGTGAGCGCTCCATTTATGACTCCTGAGAAATAAAGATCAGGGCAGTGGATCCCAAGTAAGCAACCTTCATTCAGAAACGGATACTTGTTCTCCATCTGAACACTCGACAGAGCTCTAAATTTCGCACTTCTATACCCAAATTAATTTGCAGAATTACTTCAGGTGAAGGATTCCCGTCAAACAAGATAAGCATAGGCCATAAACCTGAAATGTTATCAGTTCTCATCAGCATCTCACCAGACTTTCAATGCTCATGGTAATTTATTTTTAGCTACGAGCAAACCTCCCTGGTTATGATACCATCTTTCATACCACCATCCAGTAGGCTACTTCACTGCAATGACTTTTAAATTAAATGGTATTGATAAAACACGGAATTTTTAATAGGATCACACAATGAATTTATACTTTGAATAGCTGAAACTACAGAAGCAGAAAATTCCAACTGTAAGTCTGCATTATATAATTTTACTTATCTTGCTACAGTTGGAAGTGTTACTCAGAGCAATCCAACCCAAATTTTTACTGCCAATGTAGGAAATAGGTAATGGTGGAAAACACTCTCTGGAAATACTCATTCCACAATACATTTTTGAACATCTATTTTGTGCTTATTACCCACTAATGTCCAAGGCACATGAATTTACTCATGGTGCTACTCACCAAGAGCATATTTTGATCTTACAAAACTATTCAGAAGAAAATTATCTACAGTATGTTCACGTGCTGACTTTGATTCATGCTGTGATGGCTGTTCACTCAACCCTGCAACATCAACATCACTACATGACTTATAAGTCTAATTAGCACTCCACAAATTATGAATGGCAAATATTCCCAGTGAAACATTCCTAAATGCTCTGAAGACTGGGAAATAAATACAGGAGAAGTTTTTAATGTCTTTTCATAGTTAATAAATTGATCATTTTATTATCTTGGGGGGGTGGGGGTGGTGTAAAGTACTCTTTGCTTTTTATCAGCTGAGCAATAGACCTGGCTACTTTAATAAGTACAAAAATAAATAACAAGCAATGACAGGAAGAGATTTCTGTTTGGCTTTGTGACTCTAGCTCACTTTGCCTTCACAGCTAGTGAGGGGTTAACGTCCTGTTGGGCAAAGGCCTGCATGTCAGAGGGGTCAGACTTAGAGTTGAAGGTTTTACAGCGTTTAAGGAATTAGGAAGCCATGCAAGCGCATCTATTTCCAAGCAGAAGAATTCCATATATAATCACCATTCCCCAGACTAGGTGGCTGATGGGATTAGCATTTGTTTTTTACTTAAACTGTATCAGCACTTGCTCTTTCCTCTTGCCATCAGCAAAACTTAAGCAAAACTTTAAAGAACGAAAGTTTAGAAGTTTGCGAGGACTGTTCTTTCAATGCTGAATCAGTTGACATATAACTAAAAGACCAGTTCTCAGGAGTGAAGTGTGACCGGCTTCAGTGAGGCATTTGATTGTTTCATAACAACATTAAACAAACAAAAAATAACGTATTGAGTAAACCAGAATAAAATCCTATTTACTCATGTAAGTGCAAAACCAATAATCCTGTTGAGGTTTGAGGATTTATTAGTGTGAAGGGCTGCTTGTGAAAATAAACATTCATAGATGCTCTTGCAAGTACTCAGTATTCACCGAGTGAAACCCCCTACAATTAGAGCAAGGGATAGCAGGAGACCCTCAGCTACATATGGGGTGTTTATTTCTCCGTGCTTATCTAAGCTCACATCTAGCTTGACTATGTCCAAGCTCCGTGATTGCTCTGGCACATACACAAATAAATACTTAATATTCTGTTTACATCAAAGAAGCTTCATCAGTGGCACTGATCAGCAACAAATAAATTTCACGCTGCCAACACAATCCAAATACATAACAATCTCTGATTTTTGCAGGCAGGATTGGGCCATGACAAAAAACTCAAGGACAGTCTTAAATCTAACATGGCACATCTAGTACTTTCCTAAAAGTTAATTATCTTGTGATGCCAGTCCAACAAAAATAAATCTGAGAAAGTACTGAAAATAATGACTGCTAGATTCTGGCAGAAAAGAACAGTGAGGTGGGGGAGAACACTTCGTATTTAGCCTATTATTTCTTCCCTTTTTTTTGCCTCCCCCTTCCTCCTCAAGGGTCGCTAGTATTGGTCGCTCAGAGAAACAGAGCGGGGCCAGCCTGACATTTGGTTTTAGCCATTGTGACCATTTCTACATTTTTATATCATGTTTTTGCAAGACTGGGGTTTCATTTCTCTGTCTCCAGGTTTGTTAGCCTTTTACATTGGGTCTCCCATTTCCTCTACAGCTACCAGAAGAGGAAAATTCTTTCCTTTTCAATGAAAGCTAAGATTCTTACATGATGCCAGGACCTAAGGCTTTAAGGTGAGCAAAAAATGCAAAATTCGTAATAAAATCATTTTAGCAAAAAGCAAAATTATCAGAAGCAACAATTACAAACTATTTTTCCTGAGGCACCAAGGTCATTTGGCATATATCTTGTGTGTGTGCATACTGGGTAAAATCCATTCCTGTGCAGAGACACAGCATAAAACCCATGAACCACTTCAGTCTCATTTAAGACTTTAAATTAGGACTTAAGTGATGCATAGGCCTTCAACTGGACGCTAGCATGGAGCTGAATTTTATCCACAATGGATATTGATCTCATCACAACTGGTGCTGCTCTTACATTAGGTGTAAATTCATGCATAATTCATTTTAGATAAACAAAATGATTCTACAGCTACCAGGCATTAACTCTCTTGCTGAATAAGCCACATGAAAATTTCATAAAAGATATGAAACCAATTTTTCAAACCCATCTTCAAACAGAGAAAACAAAGCACTCTGTACTACATTAGTTTCATCTTGTGATTCCTTCAAAATATCTGCCTATTAGGACATGCCAAGACAATAAACACAGAATTAGAATTTAGTAAAATAGTAAGATATTTCACATCGATATGCCTATAACAACTAAGCAAGCATTCCATAACAGAAAGCCTTTGCTGCCACAACTAACACTGAGGTGTGCATTACTAAGGTTAGTTAGGGATATCAAACAAAATAGTTCAAGACCCTTTGCACATTTTATACAGCAGTAGATTGCATCAGGATTTATCGGGGGCAACGGGGCGGGGGGAAAGGAAGTACTGGTTTTATTCAAAAAGTAATACCATGTAAAAGCAATGTAGAAATGCTGACAGCATTCCTGTGCTTCTGAATGGATCTTTCTACTTATTTTGCAGAAGAACATGTGACCTGAACTCCTGTGTTGTGCAACATGATAGATAAAAAGACAGGATCCCCCTGAAAGTTAGATTCTCAAAAAATCACAACACAAAGACCACAATTTACTGAAAATTTAAAGGTTACCTTTGGAAACTGCCAATGAAATGCACAGCAGTCAAGAAGGCTAATGGAAGATAGTGACATGTTAACTGTGTGATATATACAGAGGCAAGTTCAAAGCTGCAAATACAGTGCCTGAGGAGAGTGGCGAAGAGCCAGATGCTGCTTCTGGCAAAATGACTGGGAATCATTGCACTCATATCCATCAGAAGAGGACAGCATGTCAGGGCATGGCAAGTGTAAGCTGTGTTTCCTCACATCAAACACCTAAAGTTGATTCTGCTTTCAGAAAGATTAATTAAGGAAAGGCCGACATTTGGACAAAGAAAATCATAGGCAGAGAAAAATGTGATATGAGATTCCACAAAAAGGCACTGTGAACAATGCTGCAGGGACAGCTCATGGCAATGGATCCCCACCAGTATACCTTGCGGTGGCCAACCCCACTAAGGAGTGAAGACCAGCTTCATAAAATCAGGTTAACCAGCTAACATCTGAAGAGATACTGAACCACCACCATTGCTTACCACCGAATTAGGATTCAGCAAAGGAATAGTCGTAAGGGCATGCAAGAGGGCTCACACACTATGACGATGCAGAGGGAAATTGCCCTGTATTACTCAGAGATGTTGCTGTAAATAGATACACTCTAATAAGGCTCCTGATGAGAAATATCTGGTTATTTCATTTCTGGGGCCAGAATGGTAATTCCATTGACACTTCCATTTTCTTGTTTGCAATGGGTAGGAGGGAGGCTAAAAATGTGTCTGATTGCCTTCAGCAGCAGGGGGTGGGCAGGAAAAGGCATCACGGCACTAGTGACCTGTGGTGCAGCTCTGCTAGTTGACTGCAGGGGACTGGGGATGGCAGGGTGTTAAGCTGAAATGTTAGTGGAATATATTTTGCATTTATTCTAAAAAGAATGGGGACATTTTAGAAGTTTTTTTTTCTGGCTCAGGGTAAGGATTTCTGGGTTCTTCCACCCAAGAATTTGACTCATTTTGCAGTCTGGGGAAAGACACAAGTAGAACATTTGTAGTTCCTATTTCTTTGTGACACAATCTGTAGAGTCTTCTTAGTGGCAAGAAACATTTGGCTGGAACTCTGCCTGGGAGGAAGGAAGCGAACATTATCTAGTCAGAGCTTTCTGTACCATGCCTTAAAAGCAGCATCTAGATAGAAGGAGGAGGGGGGGAAAAAACCACCAAAAACCACCCACATCCAGGGTCAGTTCAAGACTCTGGAAGCCAATTTAATGCTGTAGAATTTTTTTTTTTTTTTTTTTAATGCCATAACTTAAACTTGTTCAAGATCTGTAATTGCTTAGAAGTAGCAAAGGAAAAGGAACTTCATACCAAAACATAAGATCTACTCTGAAAATGTTCAGATAAAAGAAAAACAGAGCAAAAAACCCACAACCTTAGAAGAAGACAGGAATGCAGCTATCCTAACACAAAGCCAATTCAGTATCAAAAAGTCATTTACTGTAGAGGACAAATAGAACAGAACATCTTCTAAGAAAATACTCAGAAATGGAAGGGAGGAAGAAACTGAGGGGATAAAGTCTAATGCAATAATCTAATATTTTACAGATGATCACTTATATAACTGCTATGGATGTTATTGGTTTATATATTCCAAGACACAGAACATAATGAAGACTAATAGATTCATGACAGATGGGAAGTCTATATCAAGTATTTAGGTCCAGCAATAACATATCTCTTTGGTATGAACCCTCAGAAAGAAAAAGGAAGTCTTTGACAGATTGTTAACAGTAAAACAGTGGAGATGATCATGCTTTGACACATAAACTGCTAGAGCTGCTATTACACATATAGAGTTCTAAGAAATGCTATATAGCTCATTTAAGTCCCAAGGTAGCTTCAATAATTTCAGTTCTACTGATAATGTTTAAGACCGTCAACATTTCTTTAACGAATCATTCATTAAAAAATATAACTTTGCATTTTTATTTGTATGTTAGCATTTTTGAACCAATGTTAAACACTAGAGAATCAGTTACTCAGCACAAATCTCTGACAGTGACACCACAAATCAATCAAATCCTTCTTTCTATGCCAAATCCATAGAAGCTATCAGTTTGCAAGCACAGATAATATACAAAGACATAATCCAAATATTTCACAAACACAGATCTCATAGTAGCAAGCACGTTTACAAAGACTTGCAAACCATTTTTTTTTTTTCACTTTAGTGCAGCCAATGGGGCACAGATGATGAAAATCCATGATTTAGCAGTTTCCTCTGTTGCTAACTCCCAAAGGAGGGCCAATCCACATTTATCATCAAATATGAGGAAAAGTATAGTAACTTTATTAAATGTTTATACATCTACGGACACACACTTTTCCTCTCCCCTGTGAAACACGTTCAGCAGACGGCTTCATCTAAGCTTAAAGGACTGCAGCAAAGTGATGGATTTAAATAAAAACTTAGAGAAGTAAGAGTCAAACAGATGTAAAAGGCTTGCAAATTTGCCTGTGTGAAGGGTTTGATCCTGCTGAGAAAAAGCAACATGTGCTCCATGGATTCATAAAGGCAAGAGATGTATTCCCCCAAGGCATTGTGCATGTGCCCAGCAATCCTGAGGGGTCAATTCTCCGAGCAACCAAACTTATGAAAAAAATACCTTATTATTTTCTTTCTTCTCAAAACTCAGGAAGAGGAGGAACTTGGATGACAGTCTAGGAGAGAGATGTGCTTACAACAGAGAACTAATCAGTTTATCAGGATTACATCAAATGATCAACAGGGGTCTCATGTAGCCAATTTGCAGCTTAATATTTACCTTGTACCGCTGATTTACGGGCACATAGGTATTAACTGGACTGTGAGCATACCATGCAATTCTTTCATCTTTCGATGTGGTTCTTGTACCTTTGCCAAAAGTCATAATTTCCCAGCATCCTGGATAGCTGCATAGCCAAATGATAAATGTTTTCTCAACGAAGAGAACATCATTTGATTGGATTTCTCCTTAAGCTGAAGCCTCCCTAATAATAAATATAGTGATTAAAATTCTGCCTGCTTGGAAACAAAGGACAAATTAAATAACTGCTTCACTTTGAGTATATGTGTGTGTGGGAGTGTCTACTTCTATACACAGCTTCATTGAATTTGGTGAGACTTGGTTAAAAAAAAATAATTTACAACATCCATAGGCTGATGCCTCTGCAATTCAGGAAACCATAAATCAAGTAAAGAAACCGGGAGGAGGCAGAGTGCAATGGTAACACATTGTAGTTGGTTAAAAGTTGTATCAGCAAGTATTTTGCATATATTCTGCTGAAGGGATACTGTTTAACAGTAAGGTTTTTAAATATACCTCAGCAAGTTGTCCTGCTCTGTAAGTCACATAAACAATTCATTTTGGTTGAGTCAAATCTCCAGTTGCGTTTCATTGTTATGCACAAAAAAAAAAAAGATACAACATACTACTTCAGAGGGTCTTTTAAACTAAAACATATTTGAATGAATCATTTCATATAAAGTATTTCTATTGTTCCACTACTGGGAACGGGTTGTGGGTAACCTGGAAATAAAACTGACATAACAGATCTACACCAGGGATTCCTCAGAGACCATCCGTGATCCAGTCACATCTGTTAGTCCAGCCTTATCTGCTAATGGAAGCAGTCAAAAAAGGTGAAATAATACCAGCTTCATGCCACCCTAAAGCACTCATCCGTGTCAAGGGACCTAACAGTTATCAGCTATGGACATCAACCACTGCGATGGCCAACAGGCCCATCAGGGCAACATGAATCTATCACCACAAAACCTGCTCTATAAGTTACAACCATTTTTGGAAAAGCACTTACTAAACCCAAACAGAAGTTGAAAGATTTGGAAAAATCTCCCTTTAATGCACCACAAAATAATGACTTCCAACTTGTCTTTAGTGGAAGGCCTGAATTTCCGATTCTGATGGTTTCTTAATATCAGGTCTAAATGTCACTGATCCCAGAGAAAAGCACTGATGTGCTTTGGCATTGGCTCAGTTCTGTATGGGTATGTACCAGGCCTCACACTGGTTTAGTTTTCATTACCTGAAATGTCATTTTGAAGGGTTCCCCATGTAATATATAAATGCCAGGTGCCAAAAAGACGTTCAGTGACCTTCTAAAATAATAGCACTATCATTTTGCTTTAAGGTACGCTGATTTTCTCCTAGGCACAGTGCCCACAAACCAGCCTACAATGTAGCAGCACCATCATAGGATGATATTGGTGGAAGCAACCTTAGACTAGAAGTGACAGTGGACATATGGTGACAATTACCCTGAGGCACAGTCTTAGCAGTTCAGGAGTGTTTGCATTTCCATACTAGGTATATAAGTCCAACTGAAGTAAAACTGTCAGAAGTACTTCACTGTCTAGGAGCTCTGGTTACATTGCCAAAGGTTACTTAGTCAGTCAGGACACCAGCTCTTGTGGAAAGCTTCTGAGATTTCTCACTGAAAGTCAATGAGACTTTGGCTCCTAGGTGTATGAGATATGCTTGACATAAGACTTAAAAATTTGAGTAACATAAGCACACGTGAAATATTTACCTGCATGCACTGCATTCATCCTGAACTTAGGGGCGAATGGCAAAGTTTCAAAACCTCTGGTAATAAATCCAAATTTTAGTCGGTTTTATTGGGTCACTGAATCACTGTATTTTTATAAATGTTACTCCCTATCTCTTGGATCCTGGAGGATGATGACAGTATTATAAAAGCATCTCAAGCTGATAAGAGAATGAACATAGGGTAAAACCAGTATGGATTTTACTAAGCATACTGAGGCTAGTGTTGACACTAGATGCTACCTGAATCTCTACCTAAGAGACTTCTCCCTGACTGAGATTCTTCTAGAGTTCATGTTAGTCTCAACAATAGGGATGATACAAGCGTAAAAAAATAAAATAAAATAAAATAAAATAATATATATATATAACCCAGGGAAGAAAACAGACTTTATTTTAAAGTAAATCATCCCACAGCAAGATAATCTAACACATTGCTTCTAAACAGAGGTGAAAGAAAGCACTGCAGGAACACTTATTTGATTATCCTCCGACAGCTTGCATGCCTATCTTATGTAGCTCAATTTAGGAAAACATCCACAGCGGCCAGTCTTGCAGTTCACTTGTTCAGCAAAAGGGGAGTCTCTCCTGAACAGCGCAATTCTGTATAATCCTCCCCAGCAACAGGGAAAGCTCTGAGAGAGAAGTGAAAATTGAACCCTCTGCAACAGATCGTTTAAGTGTGAACTGATACAAAATGTCAGCTGCAACTTTCTTCTCAGATGTGGACAATCATCCCTTCTGCTCTTCTACCTGTGCAAAAAGTGTCTTTAGCTGCAGGAAAGGGAGACATGCGTACTTCTGGCCAATACTAATAAAAAGGCAACTGAGTGTTTTGGGGAAGATCTTGAACTGGTGGGAAAAAATAACACTGAAATGGCTATTGATTTCAACCAAACTGTATCTATTAAAACTGCCCTGTATCTTTGGAGTGTCATGCTTACACACATGTATTCTAACAAGAATAGACAATTTGCAGAGTTATCAAAACATATACACGACACACTCAGATCCATGGAGACTTTCAGCACAGAGAAACAAACTATTTTTAAACAAAGAACTAAACGCACATCCTCCACCCCATACAATCCAGTTGTAAGTTTTATCTGTATTTTTAAGATAGAGTTACAAGCTGTATCCGCCTAAACCAATGCAGAAAAAAGGGATAGAAAACTATCCCAAAACTCCAGCAGTTTCCTCTAGGTCTCAAGGGATGTTTTAATAATCCTTCAGGAAACTATAAAAATAGTGTGACATACTTGTAGCTAAACGAGAATAATTCACTCATGACTCCACTCTATTGTCCATTTATGACCTTTTGTTACACTGCAGGGATATAAGTACCAAGAGGAAGAAAATACTTGCAGACAACATCCTCCTTACTGTTAGCCTAGTAGTGCAAAAGGTCTTGCATCCCTTGTGTGGAAGCATGGAGAACTTCCTACAATATAGCAGTAATCACTACAGTACAAGTAAAGTTAGCAAATTTGTCAGTTATGTCCAGCTCCAAGGGGCGCTCTCTCAAAACCATGCTCTTCATGTTCACCACCATCATGAAAAGAACAGAAAATGTGCTAAGTGTATAAATTTGCTTTTTAAAAAAATTTAGTCAACTGTTTATTAGCTTAAAAAAGAAGGTATGTTGCTTTTGAACTCTGACATTTTGATTAGCAAAACTCATTAAGGTAGATAACATGAATCAGATTAAATTCATAAACCTTATTCAAGAACAACCCTGAACACCTGAATATGTCTCCTGCCACAAATAAAAGGACAAATTTTAGAAGATTACAAAAAGAAAAAATACCGAGACTGTTCCTTCAAGTTGTATGCTCTGAGATGTGAAATGCTAAATTATCTGTGCCTGAGCCGAGATGGTTAAAGTATAAAAAAAAAAAATAAAAAAAAAAATTGAAAAAATAGAAAATACCCACCCACTCATTAAAGGAAATTTAATTTCCAAGGCACAACCCAACAACACACCAACATCGTCCAGTTCTCTCATGACATTTTGCAGTATACAGTTCTATAAGGGGAAACTGCAGAGACATAGACAATACCATAGTCTACCAGGGTATAAAAGCCTCCAGCTGTATGTATGGGCTGTATATTAGATGACACATAGGGCCAGGTCTCCATGAATGATAAAGCTTCCAAGCTTCACTGACAGGAGCAGGAAAGTAACACTGATATTGTAATCGTACTTTAGCAGTGAGAAACTTTCTTCATTTGTGCATTGTCTCCACATATATTTTTAAAACTATTATTTCATATGTTTTATTCTACAGTTAAAGTTTAAGGTCAAATTCTTTCATTGTTTGGAAAACCTGTTTTTCTATTACAACAAGTAGATTGGGTACATCCAGATTTAAATAGCTTCCCTGTCAACATACTCCCAGAAATCTTTGATGGTACTCAAAAAGACATATCCAACATTATGTTTTTTCACAGTAAGGCTTGATTTCTAGGTACAATTTTAAATTGGCATCTGCTAGAAATCTTTTCTGTGTCACTTCTAAAAGAATCAGCATGTGAATTAAACTATAAATCTGCCTGGACAAGTAATTATCAGTTTGTTGTAGCATCCTTCCATAATGATGACAGTACAGGAGGACTTTGTTTAGGATTTCTTCAGAAATGCGATTGCATTTAGGTCTCTTAGAACTAACACATTTGTTAAAGCTTTTACTATGCAAGTGTTGCTGCTGCAAAATGTTGGAGGTATCTTGACCTACATTCAAAAATAATTAGAATTATATGGAATCAATAAGCTAACTCATAACTTTGTACTACACGAATCACAGTTCGTTCCCCAAAATAACTTTTAATTCAAGACTGAAAAGATTTTGCCTTGCTGAGACCAAAAAAGGAAGTTTTCAGATAAAGGCCTAGCCACTACACACTCCCCAGATATATTTACCCCTATGTAACCAAGGAGTGCTTTATGAAACAAAATACTTATTCCAAAAACAAATGAACACTGTTGATGTGTACTTCCCCTCACTTGCTGACCCAGTACTCCTACTTAACTATATTAATAATGAACCATTTTCAAAAAGCCAAAATGGTTAATACATTCCTCAACCTCCTAGTCCTGGAAGCCGGAGATAGTAGTATAACTAATGTTCATGATGAATGTCAGAAAGCTGCTGCTTTGTTTCTTTACCTACATGGGGGGAAAAGGGAGAGGAGGGAGGTGTAGAAAAACACAGGAAAAGCCATAGAGCCCTTTAATATGTTGTCGTCTTCATCTTTTTGAAAGTGTTCTTACAGAAGACCAGCCTCTGACGCACTGGAAATAATTGACTCTTTTCACTGTTTAACAAAATGAGAAATGAGTGACCAGTCTTGCAGTGTTGTCATTGTACAGCAAAGACAACCCTCGTGGAACAGATAAAAAGCCTATATATTCCCAGCTCACCTCTCCATGTAGATGAGGAAGAACAAAAACAGAGGATGATGCATCTTTATCAACAGCTGCCAGTCACTACTGTTTTGTGATATGCAACTACATTAGTGCTCATTTGGTGAATTTGTTCATCAGAGGAAAATACTTCTGGAAACAGAACTGCTGACAAATACAAGGAGCTGTCACGTGGAGCACTTTGGCAGACCTGCCTTAAACTTGTTGCCTATTGTTATTTTTATTGTGCTTATAATTGCAATAATAAACAATACCTCGTGTTCTTCCACTCCCATTCAGAAGATGCAAATTGCTATCAAAATCCTGAATGCCAGAGAATAGCTTCTGATTTAATTTTCTAGGGCTACCTTTTCTTAAGCATTAAAGTTCTTGCCATATTGTGCACATAGTAAATTGTAATTATTTTTTTTTATTATTATTTCCATTTAAGATGCAAAATGTGTAGTTATTTTGGCAATAATCATACCTAAAAATCTCAAAACCATTAGACAGAGGCTGAGTACAACAAAAAAAATTACGTACTTGTGTGTTCATTGAAACTCACCCAAAACTGTAGGACTCTGACTCCCTCCCCAAAAGGCTTTACCAAATGTAATCACCAGTGCATCACTCTGAGCAAGGCTATGACCTTCTCTATTGATGCATTTTCATTGAAAGTAAAGCTAAATATAGCTAATCTATATCTACTGTATTCTAAATAACAGTTGAATATCACAAACCTCAGAAAACACAGATAAAGAAGTTCACAGAAAAAGCCCATAGAAATCATTACCTTTTAGTATTACTTATAGGCTTTTCTGTTTGCCACTCATGTCTCTAATCGTTCAAACATACATCTAGAGCTGCTACTTGCAGACTAATCAGCTTGCACTGCTTGATTGATTCTTATTACCCCAGAAAAAATATAATCTACAAATTTTCTCAACAAATATTCCAGAGTCACCGATCTTGCACATGACTGATACTGCAGTGATGGAGTATAAATTCATACCATTATTGAGAACTGTGTCAGTTTAGTCCAAAAGGTCTCCACCATAAGAACGACATGGACCTGCTGAAGCGAGCCCAGAGGAGAGCCACGAAGATGATCAGAGGGCTGGAGCGCCTCTCCTCTGAAGACAGGCTGGGAGAGTTGGGGTGGTTCAGCCTGGAGAAGGCTCCGGGGAGACCTTATAGCAGCCTTCCAGTACCTAAAGGGGCCCTCAGGAAAGCTGGAGAGGGACTTTTTACAAGGGCCTGTAGTGACAGGACAAGGGGGAATGGCTTTAAGCTGAAAGAGGGTAGATTTAGATTAGATGTTAGGAAGAAATTCTTTACTATGAGGGTGGCGAGGCACTGGCACAGGTTGCCCAGAGCAGCTGTGGATGCCCCATCCCTGGAAGCGTTCAAGGCCAGGCTGGATGGGGCTTGGAGCAGCCTGGTCTAGTGGCAGGTGTCCCTGCCCATAGCAGGGGGATTGGAACCAGAAGGTCTTTTCCAACCCAAAGCATTCTATGATTCCATGAAGTCACGTAGATAAATCAGATTATGTTATAGTGAACCCATAAATCACAAAAAAAGCTAATTTAACATGTACGTGGCAACTGTTTCAGTCTTGCTATGGCCAAGATGAGCTACCATGTTCACTCTGTGTATACAAGTCATTGAAACCACCTCAGTCACACAATCATTCATATATACTCACCAGCATGATTTTCACTGCATTTCACTTTCACTGAATTTGTTCCCTTCCAAAGTCAGCATGGCCGCCTCATATTTCTTCTCCCATGTGACAAGTTCAGTAAACAGTTGAACAACCCATGTGCCCATAAAAAAGGTGAAATATGTTTGACTGTGTGCTTGCAACAGAAGTTACAGATGGCTGATTGTTTGTAATCATCTGGAAAATGATTAGGTCAATTTCTTGTGGCTTCTTGATACAAGTCCATGTTTTGTGATTTATTTCTTTATCAGTACCCACAAATAAACAATGTGGCTTTTTCCTTCTTTTTGAGACAACCCTTTTCTATGCTCTTGTGAAATACAAAAAGTCTACTAGGGATCGAGACAAAACACACCCAGATGTCTATATGGCACCTTTACACAAGCAGTGAGAGGGACTATGGATCATCACAAAGAACTTACAGCAACTGTAGTAAGTATATGCTGAAACTGTAATTGCTATTTGGGGGTAAAGGGGGATCATGTTTGATGACAGTCACAAGTCATCAATCTTAACTCTTTACATGTAAGCACGAGACATACATAAACATCTATGAAGTGTTAAGAACTCTTCCCTGGTTTTTAATACAGCATATGTACTGAAAGTAAAAGAGAAAAAAAACCACAACAGGACCTTCTTCACCCAAAGTTTGTATATATTGTGTAGGTATATGGAAGGCAACTAAGCTAGGGAAAGGCAGAAAAAAGCAATGATACACACATAGCAAAGAATTAACTATGTCTGGGAGACACTGAAATGCTTCCCTAGCTTCAGGACAGTGCCATCATCCTTGCAGCAGAAGTAGCCTTTTGGTTAACTCTGCTCTAAAACCTTGCCTTAAGCCTGAAGTTTTACCATGTCTTGCAGGGAACACGGATTCCCTGTGGGCCATGGTCCTCCTGGAGAGCTGGCAAACACCCTGCAAGGGAAGTATGGTTGTAAAGGAAGCAACCACATTTTTACTTGGCAAGCAAAAGACTACAATGGACTGAGCTGAACCAAATCCTTATTTGTGGTGTCCTCATACAAAGATCAACCACCTAGGGAAAGGAGGACTGCAGCCTGCTATACACTAATATATCCAGCATCTTTTGATGCCTCTCCCAGACCTTCTAAGCAGGTGGTGTCTCATACAAGACAGTCAAACACCAACAACCATATCTTACAAATACTTCAAGTGAGAGGTTGCATGCAATCCTTTCCATAAGAAACAACAGATGCATTTCCAATACAGCAGAACACAGACTCATCTATGCTACTTTTCAGAGTGAATCCAGCAAAGTAACTAGGTTCCCAGAAAACGACTGAAAAACCCTGTCTTTGTCCACCACTGCAGCTATCTCAGTAGCACATGGCCCCAGGCTGGTGACCCACAACTCTCAACACACAAAAGTACTTCAAAGCTGCACTAGAAACAGGGAGCCGGAAAAAACACAGAACTATGATCTTAGCTTATAATTTTACACTCAGCTTTTCAATTAATCCAAAAAAGGATTAGCAAAGAGACAGACATAAACAAAAGACTTAGGTGAAGAACAAATTTCCACTTGGACCTTGATCTGCATTTTATATACATTAGTGGCACCTCCTGAACTTTTGAAAGATGAAAAAGATGCCCTGAAGACATTGTTTTAAGCCCAACCTGATATTATTTGAAGCAAAATGACAGGAAATAGAACCAGTCAAGGCACCAAGCTAGATAACCAATTTTTTTACATGCCACTTCCTGCATTGCTTTTGTTTTTAACTGAAACGTGACCTGCCGGTAAATGAACAGCCAAGCATTTACTGTCACCAGATCTCTGAAGTGACAAGTCTTTAATAAGACTGCCTTCTGCAATAAATCTTTTATTGTACGAAGAGATAAAAATTGTCCCTCAGAACATATTAGTTAGATTGGATTGATTTATATAACAGAACAGAATAGCAAGTCATGAAGGATAAAATAATTATCTTAATAATGTCCACTACAATGATGAACTGTAGCAGTTTGTACATTAGTAGGCTATTTATATACACTTTGATTGCATTAGGTTTCTCTGCCTATAGGCACCTCAGAAGTGCACCAACAACTCTGTAATTCACATCACTTTGTGGTTTATTACTGAGAGTGCAGCAACTAATATTTCACTTTCTTCCCAATTTTTAAAGCAAACGTTTTTTGCCTTTTTAGTAGTTGCCAGTGGAAGTATGACAGAAGGAACCGGGTAATGCGTACCATTTTTTGTATAATATTTTGATATTTATGACAAAATATTTTGTCATTGTTTGTTTTTTAACCCTTCCCAGATGGGTCATTTCCAGACACTGCTATATCACATCCTCTCTTCTTCATCAAAAAGCAAAATCCAAAAGCAATTCCTGGTAAATAGAGACCATATCTGGACTCATGGCATTACCGAAAGAAGGAAATGCTATATTGTCCACTTCCCAAACTGCTGCTTACATCCAATCTTAGTCTGGGCGGCCAAGAACCTGAAACAAGGGGAACAGTCTCAAAATCCCGCAGCAAAGGGCATTTCCCAACTGAATGATTCTTCTAGCACTGGTAACAGCTGAATACAGGCAGCAAAGACGGTCGGTGCATTCCATGCAAAATCACACCTCAGCAAGAGTAGTAAAAGCAGAAATAATTGTCCCCTCTCTTGGCCAATATGCAGCACAACAAGAGCAGACAATCAACAAGAGAAACATACTGAGGTCCCCAGGATGAGGAAAGACATGCAGGAGGAACTGTTGGATTCACACAGGCTTTTATTGGAGTCATGGTGGTGAGGGGTTTTTTGGGGTTTTCATTCTGTGGTGGTGGTTTTGTTGTTTTGTTGGTTTTTGGGTTTTTTTTGGGGGGGGGGGAGGGTGTGGCAGGGGGTGGTGGCAGGGGTGGTGTTGGTGTTTTGTGGGGGTTTTTTGCTTTAGTTTATCGTCGTTGCTTTTTTAATGAAGAAAAACATTGCCATCCAAAAGTACAAACTGGAAACAGTCCTGCATACCGGTGCAGATGACGAATACGGAGCAGTTTGAAGAAATTGAGCTATTATGAAGGTAGAGTCAGGTTACACTGAAACCATGGAATATATTTTCCAGTGGTCATTCAAGATTACCTGTTGCAACTTCAGTTTTTCCAGTGTATACCACTCTGCATCCAAAATGAACTCTCTTTACAGACTACAAATCAACCTCAATGTGTGGGAGTGTCTTATATTTAGCAAGGCATTTAAGGTACATTTAGTAATACAATATTTTTATATATTAATCATGGCATCTTCTATTGCCTTGACACGGCAGAAAAACAAATGGATATGTTTTGTTTAAAATAAACAGATGTATCTTCTTTGTCACGGTTTTATGATGATTTCCACCTCTGTTTCCATTTAAATGCTATTAAACATGTCTGGTTTTAAACAGCCTTTGAGAAATGATTAGTGATAAAAACATTTAGATAATGGTTCATCTATTTTTGTTCACACTGACATATCAGATATGCCATTCTTTGCTGGATTCTGAAAGGATGGAAGCAGTGTTACACAATATCCACCACCCTCTAGTCTTTTTGTAAATCATCCCTAATCAGCTGCTGCTTCACTATTCAAATTTTTAGTCCTTTTAGGCATGTAGTGTGATGCTAATGTGTGGCAACAGAATGTTGATTATAGACCACTGGGTAGCACTAGCTGCCCCATTAGTGGCATCCAGCTGTCCAGATTCATGCGTGAGCAAGAAGGATTTAATAAGTTAAGATGAAGAGCAGTGAAATGCCTGGGATACAAATAAGGACAATACAGAAATAATTAGTGTGAGGCAAAGCATCTTTTCAAAGCAGAATTAGTTCTGAGGTAAACGACTGTAACTTCATTAATCACTAGATGTACTGTAAACTTTTAAACTGCTTTGACGCCACAGAGAAATGCAGGATATTACAGAATTCCTGTACACAATTATGAAAGTGAAATTAAATTATTTCATAAGTTCTATGAACCATTCCTACCCAGTGAATGAAAATAAAATTCTGATGATTGTGCGACTATTCTGAGATTATTAAAACATGTCAGCATTTAAGAACTAACAAGAGAATTGACTATTTACATAATAAGGAATGATATTATTCTGACCAGAACAAAATGAGCACAGCCACTGTTTGTGGATGCATTAACCTCACCCCACAGTGCCAGACCCCAGCACTGGCCACAGCCTGCAGTTCTTGCCCTGCCCAGAAAAGCAGCAACTCATCCAGTGCAGAGTGCTGGGAAAACAGCCACACACGTTCTCCACAGAAACACTACCTCATGTATATTGAAAACAGAGTCAAGCGTCTCGGCTGAAGAAAGTCTGTAATTCTTGAATTAAGGTCTCTTCAAGACAGGACAGCCATATTTGTTTCAGTTCAACAAAACAGAACTTTCACTCCCAGTGATTTAGAGATTGGTATTTTCTAAGATATTATTAATGCTTCTGTTAACCCTATTTCTGGCAATGATGCACATAAAAGCGGAGTGCAAGAAACTGGGCATTCTAAGGCCTACACTGCTAAAACCAGCCATGAGCAGCTTGAGCACAGTGTGAAGGATTAATTGTTTTAAAATCATTTAATTAATACAGAGGACTGATACTCTTTTGGGATCCCTGTATTTTCAGCTGTAGGAAGCATCAGAGTATCACTGGCCTCAAATTTAAAATCTGATAACACGGGAAAGTTGTTATTTTTAGTATCACCTTTTAAAATCAGAATCTGGAAGCCTGCATATGGAGAGTTTTCAGTATTTTTCAAATGTAAAACACTTCTGAAAGAACAGAAAACACGAGCATTCAGAGCACTGCTATTCTACCCTGGTGGTTCATTATCAACTACCATTTCTTCATTTACTATTTTGTTTCTCTGTTATTCAGTGATAAAGGCTTTTCTAAAGGTCAGTCTTCCCCCTAACAAACTTTCCCATGCCTGCTACTTTTTGCCTTCTGATCACAGCCTACAAAGACCAAAATCCCCCATCACAAGTTTCCTTCCAAATTGCAAGCACATCCCCAAAACATCATGGTAGTTCTTTACTTCTATATCCAATTGCTCTAAGGTCTAACAAGCTTCAAATAAAAGTGCTGAAGGTTGAAATTAGCCCATCATTACTTTAAAAATGAGCACAGTACCATTTTTCTTACTTTATACATCTTGTCCTAAATTTCCTTAGGGTACAGAACTTGGCTGTGTATTACTCTGGCGTAATAAACAGCCAATGGTTCCATAAATACCAGGGTCCAGCTTCTCAGCTGATGCAAATTCACTTAAATAGAGCTAAGCAGACTGACACTAGCTGAGGAAACAGCCCTGTATATCTAATTATGCACACAGCAAAAAAGTCACAAAGAGCTCTATCTCAGTTCAGCCTATTTTACGTAATTAACGGTAGAATAAAACGTTCCATGATCAAATAGCTCAGTTCCTTTGAAGTACTCACTTTCCATTTCCTTCAATAAGCACATCTAAGAAGAAATTCCTTCATACGTCCATGAACATTTGAAACTATCAGCACTAGAGCCTGCCATTTTCTATTTTGTGCCTAATCCCAGCTACTCTGGAGAGAAATGCAGAATCTCCAGCTGGGTGCCATGACTGCAGAATAAGGCTCTTTAAATACATAATGCTCATCAATACGACTAGAATTATGTCAGTTGTGATAGGGACCAAAGACACATTTTCCATTTCATTCTACACAGGCAAGACTAGTGCAAAGGCCGAAAAGCTCTCAGACATGAACAAAACAGCCTGGATTTGAATCAGCGACCTGGAGGTAAAAGGCTTGCTAAGTAACATCCCTGGCTTCACTCTGGCTCTCTTCTTTAGTTCTCATTCTAAAAACAAAGATGCATTCATTTTAAGCTCTGCTAACTTTGGTGGGAAGGGTGGAGGGGAAGGACAGTAATTAGCATGCTTCAGTTACATACATGGTTCATTTCTAAAATTCCTTGTCAATTCATTACTCCAATTTTTGACAAAGCAGCCTGGATTAAGTCCATAAGTAAATGGATTTATGTCGTTTAGGCACTCAGCCTTTAAAACACACTGAAAGTTCAGTGCATTGCCCTACTCCTACAGGACCTTGTGTGCTCTTCCCACAGAAAAAAAATTGTTAAGACAGTTACATCGTTATTTTCTAAATCAAAACGCTCTACATATTTTAGTAAATCACCTCCTAGAATCAGGATATACAGAATCTGAGAACTGTTAAGTTAAAATAACTTCTCTTTGGTTATCTCTGCTTTATTGCTCCCTAGAAGCCTTTAAGCCATTCACAGCGGTTCCTGACAGAATGTGCTGGAATACAATAATATGTCAATTAACTACAGTCAACCAGCTGCTAATACTATTTCTCAAAAATGTCTTCATTATTAATGGAAAGCACTGTAGTGTGGCAACATGCTAAAAGACTAACTGAAAAAGAAATTATGACCCAGTTCTATGAATAATTATATTGCACTTCCTAACATTTTCCTATCACATTAATTAGTACAGTTGTGGTTTTAAGTTCACAGATCCAATCTGACCTCTTTTAGCAATAGCCCACAGAGGCCACCCAGCCAGCAAAACCCTATACTTGTCACATATTTTCGTTTGATAACGCTTTATAAATTATACGCCATCTATGGCTTTACATTCATAGACGTTTTCATTAACCACAACATTTCTTCAAAACCGCTTTCTAGAGCATTTAGAAGAAAATATTCTGAAAAAAAAGTAACAGCTCTAAATGACTGTATATGGAATTACTCACATGGGTGCTAATTAATCTAGTTGAAAACTGGGATGTGACAGCTCTGGAGACTATTATAAAACAGAGACCCTTTCTTGCTTTTACATCGTTAGGTCAAACACAGCCCAGGTGACATGTCTGAAAGTGGATAGCAGCTGGGGCCGGGGCTGCTTGGTGGCCTGTGTGCAATGCACCGATTGTCTCCATCCAGTTCCAAAGTGACACGTGTCACCATCACAAAAAAATGCTCCAAGGAGCTGGCACAAATTGACACCCTTGTCGGCAGCCTCAGCAGTGGTGCCAAAGGCTGAGGGGGGTTTGTGATTGCTCTGTTCTTTTGCTCACAGACACTGTCATTTCTCATAATGCTGACATCTCAACACATCCACAGCCCAACATCCTCTAGCCTCTTCTTCTTTACATCCTGCAGGGCAGTGTCACTACCTTGGGTGCCAAAACCCGTAAATTACCAAAACGCCTTGGATGGCACATATAGACTGTTTCTAGAGATATACTCTAATTAAGTTCAAATCTCATTACTTTTCTAAACAAATTAAGTTTGAGCAGTAACGCAGTGCGTAATAAACAACAATACATCATTAAAACATAGGACTGCTGCGTTATAGTTCAGAGATAGTAAATGGTTTGATAGCATTTAATGTTCAATTTTGTTTTAAATAACAGCTGTCTGTGCTTCTCAGGGTCCCTGCAGGAGGAAAAATCAAAGCTAATGTAGAAAAAACCACTGCTCCCCTTCTTTCCAAAAGGAATTCTTCAACTATTCAGTCAATTCAAATCTAAAAATAACAGGAAAAAAAATACTTGGAAAGAAAAAAGAATGCTTTCCTAGTCGCGTATTAATTGCTGTACCCAATTGTAACTTTCTTTTGCACTAGCAAGTAACATCATTTGTGCCATTATAAGGCTCTCCAGAATGCTGCCAACAGAGAATGTGCATGTCAAATAATTGATTCAACCTGCCACTTCCCACAGGGTCAATAAGAAGCAGCTGGACTTGAAATCCCTACCTAAAAAGAACAGCTGCAACACGCAAGATAGACCCAGAGCAGAGGTACAGTCTTTGTTTCCTCTCTGCTGATCCAAAGCACTTAGTTAAATGCCCAGGCAATAGAGCAGAATATAAAGAGACAAGTTCACCGCTCATGAAAGGGGTAGAATGGGGATAACTGAGAGAAAAAAATTGCAAAGGGAAAGAAGGTACAAATGAGGGGAAAAGCAAGATGTTCTGGACCCTGCCAGATCCCTGTATCAGGAGCTCATTTTTACTCTATGCAACTGCTCTGGCTATGTAGGACATCCAAATCAACTTTTTCCACAAGCAAGCTTCTGAAAACCCAGTAGCTAACGAAGCACTTTCAACATCTACCACAGCTTTTCCTTTCAACTAGGCTATCTGCGAAAGTAAGAAATTGGATCAAATAGCTTCTCAGCACTTCAGTCCTAAAGTTCCCGCAATACTCCAGGTAAAAGACAGTGTCAGCCTACCTTGCTCCCACTTACTCCCAGTCCTGACCAAACGGGGAAAAAAACCCCACATACACACTCGTCATGGCTATCCCTGGCTTGACATCTGTCTCTTCTGCTAGACCGTAGCTCATTGGACCCACAGCAGGATCCCTTCTTCCCACATACAATACACAGAAGGTGACAATAAATTGCCAATAAAGACAGGTTACTGACCATTTATGTGGAAATCCCAGTTCACTGAGCAACCTGGCATTGAAGCAATATTTATACTTGTTATTTTCTGCCTGTAAAGAATTCTTTATTCTCATAATAGTCTTGGAAAAATCTTACAGTTACTTATTTCTGCTCTCAGCTTCTGCTATTCGGAGGCATCATACAAGCTAGATTTATTTTTGTAATACCATGGCTATAAATTGCATGTGATGGGATTGTCCCTCAAATACATCTCTGTCTCAAAGTGCACCTTACAGAATCTGAAACACCATGCTCACAACACAAATGCTAGTAAATACACTACTATATTTTCTGTAAATACTTGTACTTCCAACATGGGAGCAAATTCAGCATTTTCATTTACCTCTTGTAACAACAGTAACACTGCCATCATTAAAGATAATGCCTGCCCTTCCTTGTTAGCAACCATGATGCAAAAATTCCTTCACTGCAGAAATTCTCTCTCCACTAAAATTTAGGAGAGCTTTGAGGACTAGTGTTAGTCTATCGAAGCTCTACCCTCTGGATTTACGTTCAGAGCTTTGAATCAGAAGTATCTTTGATCATCTGCGATATTGCAGTTTCTTATATATGCAATTCCACCTTGTTAATAGGAGTTTCAGTACTAACAGCATGTCAGGCACCTTCCAAATTCCCATGAAGACTCAGACCCCATCCTGAGGGGCATACACGCATAAGCAACCTGTAGTTATAATGAGATTTCATTCTGATATGATATGCCCCATAAAAATGACACTGAAAAAAAAATGCCTAGGGTATTCTACAAATATAAGTATGCATATTAATTAGATATTACACTTACGCTATATAAAGCTGTGTCAATGTTCGTATAATCCAGCAAAAATCAAGGGCAGTTGTGCCTCAACTGCCTGAAGGAAAATATATGTGTTTTGTAAATATTAATGAAGTCAGTATGGTGTCTGTAGGGAGAGATTTTAACAGGGAACACAGAGCAGTGAGGCAACAGTCACAGAAAAGTCAGTAGGACTAAAGCATATAATTTCTATTGCACCTTCTTTAAACATTTCCCCATCATGAGGTTATCATCACACAGATCGTATATTATCAGTATGCAGTCCCAAAGGAGTATGTTTGTTTAAATGTCTACAGGGAAGAGGTTATTATCTGACAGGTATCAAGATTAAATTCAGGGGAGTCAAAGTGCTATGTGATGTTTCTTTCATATTAGGGCAAGGTTTGTGCATTTGCTTCAAAACAGTAAGCAGCAGTGCAAGTTCAGAGACTTCTTCCACACATGGAAAAGACATTTGACATGCACTCTCACACAAGGTGAAAGTAAAAAGAATTAATGAAATTAATCAAATATACTGTATTTTAGCAATGAAACAGTAGTTAAAAATTAACATCTCAACTGAAGGATAAAATTATGAATACGCATATAGAAGACTATGGCTTTTTAACCTTTTCACTTACAAAACCTAAAGGGACTTTAAATGAAAGGTGAAATGTCCAGCAAAAGAGGCTGAAAGTCACTTATAAAACCCCTTCCTCCAACCCGAGAATATGTACCTGGATTGAGGCTTGAATAACAGAGTCCCTTGTAAGTGTGTGGAAAAGTTGGATGAAAGAAGTCAGAAAAGAATGCAGAACCTTAAAAGTCCCTTCCTCATACTTCACCAAATCCAGGACATTTGGAGATGGGCTCATGAAAGGCCCTAGTAGTTTCTTGCAAGGGGGACAAATCAGAAAGACATCTATTCCCCTGGATTTATTGTGCATTGATCATGTGGATGAATATGTAGCAGCTGGTTCTTAGGGTTTCACTTCAGACTGCAGTATTAAAGAGTACAGCAGCGTATTATCACGTGGTATATTTAGTCTAATAGCAAAGACAAGACAAATACACTGGCTCAGAAGAGTTCAATAAACCTGGTTCAGAAAAGCATCCAAATTCAGTTCTGGTAATATTAAAACACACCCCTGAATCAGGATGAAAACAGACAGAAAAGCAAAGAGACACGGACAATGCCAACCTGGTTATTTACAAGGCATAACTGCAAGTCAAATCTGTGCTCTGTGCCATGGTGACTTTCATTTCAATTGCAAAATTATACTGCTTTTAAACCTACTTAATTCTGCTTTAACCCTCAGCCAGTATTTATCCTCTTAACCACTGATTGTTTTCCAGTTATTTTACTAGTACCAAAGTACATTCATCCTTTCTGGTTTAATGTAAAAAAAGAAAATAAGACTTCAATAAATGAATCCAATTTAGATTTAGTAGCTGTAAACAGCCTATGCTAGTAGAAATTAACCTTCACTCTTATCTCGTGAGAAATCAGGTTAGAAGCAAGGTGAGAACCTGAGCAAGTCTTTTTGCAGCCTTTGTTCAAAAACTCTTCTCAGGAAGCACTGTTTATTCCAACTGAAGTAAAGAATTTCATAGCTCACCTAATTTATTCTCCATTTTTTCATTCATCCCAAATAAAGGAAGGAATCATATAATCTGTCCTGAAGTCTAAGTAAATCCTTAAACTGTGCTCACATTTGAATTTCAGCAAGTTGTTCTGTATTAATTATCAGGTATTTTGTCTTGGAAGCCTGCCAGTCATTCCCATGTTTCCACAGGTTCTCATTGTCAATGCTCCCCACATCCACATTGCTCTTCTCATCTGCTCTGTCATTTCATACATAATAGACAGACCCATTTTTCACCTTCCCAGGAATACAGCATGATACAGAACCTATGAAGTATGTGGCCAATATCATCTAACCTATTAAATGTCAGAATCATATATCTCAAACTATATGTCAAGAAGCTGTAGTCTAGCAGCAATAAACTCATTTTGTTCCTCACAGGGAATGCACTCCGGCTATAAGAATCCACACGGGTTTCCTTCTAAATAGATTTGATTGTGACCTACTGTTGATGGCTAACATGCTCAGAGATGATGGTGGGAGTTGGCCAGATGAAAAATCTCAGTTGGGAAGAGAGAATAAAACTTAACAAAATATTCCCTTTATAGTTAGCTAGCTTGTACCAGTTTGGTCCCTTGCAGGGTGATCCAATGCCTGCTCCAGTATCAGACTTGCCTAATGTATTTTTATATTTTATTATTTCACCCTCACATGCCATGCTGGAAATTCTGCTTTGGGGAAAATTGTAGGCAACAAAACTGAATTTAAATTGAACAGAAGCAGCAGCTTTCCAGAAGCAAAACGGCTACATGAGTTTATTTGAAACAGAACACCAAAAAGCAGACATCGTACGCTCTACAGGATGCCAGGAAAGTGCCAGCAAAACAAAGCATGTGCTCTTGGCTCGCGTGGAAGGGCTGCTGCCCATGCCAGCAGAGTGGCTTCGCTTAGCACTGCATTGTGTGCTGCGGCTGGGCAGGCAACGCAGCCGTCAGCTGGTAGCCGCCCGTCCCGACCGCACGTGCTTCCAGCACACGCTGGGCTGCACAGCTAAAGCACCTCCAGGGCACTCAGCGAGGCCCAGGTCATGTGGACAGACATTTCTTGGCTGCAAAGACCAATGAACACGTCACCTGGGAGTCACTTCAGAGAACTGAAAACCCAGCAGCCGAAGGAAACCCCCAAATCAAAGACGTGCTCTGCAGGCTGCAGCTATGGAGCAGGAGGCTGGGTGCTGGGCTCCCCGCCCTGAGGCAGAGCCAAAGGCACCCTCCCCTGGTTTCTGCCAGCACTCTGATGAGGCCTGGGTGGCTGGCTGGCATCAAGGACATTCAGCTGGCCACCTGGTTTATCTGCTGCTGGCAACTGCCTGGCCGTACCCATCCTCGGCAGACAGCTTCTACTTGTGAGTCTCCCAAAACTCTGTCTTCATGATGGGAACTTCCTTGCAAACCTCCACAGAGCAAAAGGCAAACCTTCTGCTCTCCTTCTTACCCAATCTCAGCTCAATTCCTGCTAAGATCCAGCTGTAATCCACACATACAGTTTAGTCAGAGATGACTGTATAGCAAAACAGAAATCACAACAGATTTATTAACATGAAGAGCTCAGAAACAAAACAAAGATTGTAACAGCAATTTCTCTTTTACTCATGAAATATTTTTTTTTATCCATGTATCTCACTAGAACTACATGGATTGCTATTCCTCATTTATTTGTCTGTTTATTCCTACATACCCACACGATGAGCAACACAAGCCATTTTAAAGAAAAGAGTCTCCAGAAGGGTAGCAACAATAACTGAATCTTCCGAAAATGAAGGCTGGACCTCTTCTGCATAGGGCTGATTTGACAAGCCAGTTGAAATTACTCGGATTTCTGGCTGAAAGCCAGTACTGAAATAAAGGGATGTTATCAGGATCTTTTTTGTCATGCAAGAAGTAACAGGAAAGAAACAAATGTAACTTTGTTTCTATTTATTCCTTAAGGTCTTTTCACACAGCTCACTATAGTACCCAGGCCCCTCGAAATGTACAGAATTCAGGAGGGAAAAAGAGGAGGAAAAAAAGTTCAAGAAACAAGACAAAAATCTGAACCCTGAACTAGTGACAATTTTCTGAATGTAGCTACACACCTGTAGAATTTTCAATCTATCCAAGTTCCTGTTATCATAACTGCATTTAAAATGTAAAGATAAAAACAATAAATGCTTTAACAAATTTCAATTATTAGGTAGTTAACTACTGCAAACATAGGAGAACCCATGCAGAGACCTGTCTTGTATTAGTGACACTTATTAGCTGTAATGGAGTTACAGGACTCATTATTTATACAGTACACTAAGTGTATATAAAACTTTACAAATATGTATTCTTCGAAAACATCTACACTATGCACAGAAGTAATTTTAGAGAGAAGGGATGACAGGAAGGCATGTTCCCAACTCCCCCTCCCCCCATTTTTATTTGGGTCACAAGTGAGTAACTCAGAAACCAGTCACATGGGACATTCACAGCAATCACAAGCTCTAACATTTGTTTTCAAGAAGGATGTCTTCCTGCCTTTCTCTCAATAGCTGTATCAAAAATAACGAAACCTTTTAAGTTTAATAAATAAAGTATCGTGTAATGAATACAGGCTTTGTCTGCTTTGCTTTATCAGCCTTCTACTTAAATAGCAGTCTGAAGAACCTATAAGAAAGCATTTCTGCCTTGGCGGCTTACTTATCATTTCAGAAAATGACTTGTCTGTTGGGATGATAGTTAGGTTTGGGCTTTGGGGACAGCACTGAATCTCTTTGAGCCCAGTGAGAGAGCAGCTACACAGAGCAAGTAAATCATTTTAATTTTGTACAAGTTGAAAAGCATTTTTTCCTCAACTTCAGCTAGATGACAGTGGCATGATGGCTGATTTTCATTTCAATCAGAGCAGCATATGATTACCACCTAATTAGAATGTAGAAATAGAAAGGAGATCATTTTTTAACCTACCCAAGAGAACGGTGCTGGGGGAGGGGAGAAGATTATGTTAATCAAATGATACTGGCATAGAAGAGCTACCAAAATAGCCGCCTGAATTTTTATCGGCACCCTTACTGTCCTTGAGGATCTGTCAGTGGCTTCAACCGAAACCTGTATTTTCAGAGCTTTATTTCTGAGTAATAAATACACCTTAAAATAAATACATGTCACTGCAGGCCCAAACTTGTCATAAAAGATATCACCTTAGGCATAAATACATATATTTTTCAATATTATGCATAGTTTTGTTGACAACTCTAAAACTGTAAGCATGAAAATTACCCAAGCAAAACCAAAAGTAATATTATCTTAGGGGGAGTTGTTCGCATTAGTTGATTTAGAAAAAAAAAAATAATACTTGCTTTCCTTAATTAAATATTGTCAGCTAGCTACTCCACTCCTTTTTGGAATAAACAGAGAAACTTAGCTGCTCTGCCTAGGGGAATGTAACTGAGGTTACATTAAAGGAAAACACATCAGACAACATCTTCCAAGACACACTGTCTCCATCTACATCCTTCTGTAGAGATAAAGATGAGACTTCACCTCAAGATGCCACTTTGTTTGTCTCTGAAGAATGAAGAGCCAAAATTAGGTTGCTGAGACCATCAAAGGGCGGAGAAAAGAGAAATTTTTTTAAAAAAAATTAATAATGAAATGATCTTTCAAGCAAGTGGTCGGCAGAAATACTGAAATTGGGTTGCCCTGATGTTTTCAGGGGCTCAGGAGGTAAAAGCAATTCCTTGTGAGCTGCATGACCCAATTTTGAAGGCAGAGACATGGAAACGTTCCTACCCTGCTGTCTTGCACCTGCTAGGTATTTGCCTACATAACACAACACTGCATGGCACAGATACTGCCAGACTAACATGGTACCCAAATGGATACTGTGGGGTGCCATGCTTACGTGCAGAGAGCTGCACATGACACAAAGTTGTGATCATGTCAGTTCACCCAAAAATAAAGCTCTAGTGCATTTAAAAGCTCACTGAGGCACATCTGCACTACTCTGGCTTGTGCAATGGAGAACAGCGGCAACTCTTTGCTCTGTCCTCCCAGGCAGTGGCTGTCCAGCAGGACATCTACCTCTCTCCAAACTAGGCACCGGTACCTAGCACCGTTTAAGGTGCTTGGGATATCCTGCCTGGCACACAGATATCCCTCTGGAGGCCAACGGCTTTCCTGTGGGTCCTGTGCCACACCTGCCAGCCCAGGCAGCAGTCCTGCCCTTGGGCACCCAAGACCAGTGTTCTTTTTATTTCAGCAACAATAACTCTTTGAACTGAGGTGCCTCAAGCAGGCTTGGGCCTGGCTGGCCAAGGTACAGTGCGCTGCCCTGTTCTGGCCCTTCTGACCAGGCGCAGACACCTGCTTACCACAGCCTCAGGGTGACGAGCTCTGTGAGAACAAGGAATACAGCATAATCCCTGAAGCTCTGCTTTCTCACCACAGATCTTCCATTCCTCAAATTCTTGCATACCCTCCCCATCCTAAGAAACTCAATTGTTCGTGCAGCTTTTATCAGCAGGATAAAAGTCCCTCCAGGCAAATCCACGATCCCCATTGCAGGGAGCATTCCCTCCGCTCCCTGCTTTCATATGCCCATAGCTCCCACTGGGGAGGCAAGGCCAGCCCAGCTCCTGCACGGCACCAAGGCACAAGAGCATATAAGAACCAGTGCACAGGAAAAGTAACTCCGCTTTATCTCAGTAGTGGAAAGTATCACCATGATTTGGATGAAGCACAGTACAAGATGAAGCACAGGTGCAGGGCACCCATGTTGTAGTGTGCCTAATTTGACAAACCAGATGTTTCCTCCTGAAAATTCTTGTCACAAGGAGTATAGCAAGTGTTATCCTGCCCCTCTTGCCCCCGCTGAAAACAGAGCTCTACTGATTTCAACTGTACCGGGATTTTGTGCATCCTTTTTTGCTGGAAGCGTACAAAAATTTTTCAGCAGATGAACGATGCTTAACTACTCGCTAAAACACAGGGACCTAAGTCTCATGTACTTCACGCAAAATAAGAAAAAGCCTCTCTTTAGTAGTGTTTCTAATGAAAAGGAATCAGGAATGTGTTGATTTATTTTCCACTTAGGTGCTTTTAATCTGCATCAGTTATTTCAATGGAACATATATTGCAATTGTGCTTTCCTAGTTGTTGTTCTACTGGGGTGCATAATAAATGTAGTGAGATATTGTGCAAGAGAAAGAACAATACTTTGAACTAAATGTGCTGTTAAATTAAAGTCTTTTCTTGAACAGTGAAAAAGTCCTGAGGCTTTTCATGTCAGTGACATAAGGTAAGGCATACACTGAGTGTGCTTTATTTTTCACCTTTTTGAGAAACATAGCATGGTACTGAAGTAAAAGGAAATAATTTCTAACATTGCAAATGTTCAAAGATAGCCGCCTCAGAAATGCCCAGAAATAGCCCTTTCCCCACCACCACCCAAAATGTAGGGCGGTCCAGTACTTAAAGGTGTCACAATTGTTTTGTGATACCGTCACAGGAAATCAGGTGGCAATATCTCAACCCCTGCCAAATTATCCCAGAAAGAAACATTCTGAACCATTCAAAGACCTTAATGCGCGTTTTTAAATTAATCCCAGTGTATAATTTCCTAAAGGATGGGATCCAATTCTATTTTGTGCTCTGAAGAATTCTATTAAACCCCAAGAGCACTTTGTGAAATGTGAAAATGCAGTTTGCTAAAGAGATAGCCTAGGTGGTCTGCAGTAAATTAACCAGTACTGCTGACTGTGGCCATTTTTGTGAGTTTGCTCCAAGGGATTTCTACACTTACACTATAACACCATTTACCAGCTTCTAAACTAGATTTGCCCTCTGGCTGCAAGTCAGCAGACCTTGGTGTAAAACATGGCCAGAAATTAGTTTGACTAAGAGTTGCATTTCAAGACCAGAACAGTGCTGCATGTTACACACAACTGAGTCCAAACCATTACTTACAATACTGTTGTTTTCCCTAGTGGACTTTATGTAGTTAAGTTTTAGGCTGCTAGACTATGATGGCTGCTGCCCTGCCTAGCTGGCGTTCTGTGTTCAGTAAATTACAATACATCTCTCTCTGTGTTGCTTTGTAACAATTAACCTCAGAAAGGAGCTAACTCCATTTGCATGGTAATGAGACATTCATCTGAGCAACACTGGAGTTAAGCATGCTAATAAGTTTTTATGCAAACACCTGAGGGGTCAAGCACAACCATGGACTTGGATAAGAAAACCTTTTATTAAATGCAAATCACTTTTCTTGTAAATACTATGACAGACAACTTCGTAGGACTCTAACACAGCTTGCAAGAATAGAGTCATTTAGGTTATATTTTCAGGCCCCCAGGCTGACTAAGGAATATAGCCACTGATTTATTTATATTTTGAATTAATATCAGTGTGGATAAAATCCTCATTATAGCATCAAAGCACAGAAGTATTACAGGAAGGTAGAGAGGAGAAAACAACAATATTGCCTTATCTTTCACAAATTTGTCACGGTTTCCTGGGATGTAGGAAGGCAGATAAGACACTGCACTGTAGAGCACAACAAAAGACTTACAACTTTGTCAGGTTTCCATCTTATTCACCCATCTGTTTTTGCCAAGTGTATTGTTATACAGGCAAATTTCCTAGTGAGCAGGCTATCATTTTGGTCTCTATCTTGCACTAAAACTTCTTGAATTCAGTCAATCAATTCACATTCTACACTCAGAGTTTGAGATCTTAGCACAACTGCTACGAAAAATTACCAAGGGGATAATTGGCTGCCAAACATCTTTGGGACTGAAGGAGCAGAACCTTCTCAAAGGCAAGGCAGATTGCACAAGGAGGAATGAAGGGAAGCAGCTGACTTTAATTCATTTAACTCTGGCAGAGCCAAGTGCAGGAGGCCCCTTTTGTTCAGGAGAGGCTGTTAGCAGGACACATTGACTCATTTTGACAGCGCAGCCAGTGTCAGGGGAGCGGTTCTGGTTAGCGATAACAGGAGTGAAACATGGGCAGCCCTCTGAAAAGCTGGCCTCCTGGCAAATCGTTAGAGATTTTGCTCCTGGACTAGAACACATGAATTTAAATACCCAGTGGGCGTAGTGGGAGTTGCTCTATCTTTATGACAGAAGTTTACAGAAAGGACTATATCACATGGTTATCTGCAGTAAGAGGAGACTATATTGTTGAGAGGCAGAAAGTCCCTTTCATTTCTGTTGCTGTATGATGAGTTACTTTTGGGAAAAGTTTGCTGATGTATAATATTACTACTCAAAACCCAAAATCTAGTCCAAGGGAATAAAGTGTATACAATATAACATGGATCACATTGACACCTGGCACAGAGCTACATTTGTTCATCTAAACCAGATGAACCATGCACACCTTGCTATACGCATTATGCAACAGCAACCCAACAAATGTATGCTTCTCAAAGATACGTAAGTTACTGCTACCTTCAACAGAATCAATAGGTATTTTCATTTTGCTGCTGACCTATTTACGACATGTAAAACATGCCGGTATGCTATAGTCTAAAATTCAAGCCAGTAGATTGTAGAAAAGCCTTACAAAAAGGGGAAGCTTTGTACAAGGAAGTACAAAGCTATGGATAACTGGACCTTCAAAACTTGTCTTGACTGAATTCTAGTACTCCACTTCCATCAAGAATTAACAAAAGCTCTTGGGGATTAGCTCTGAATCCTGACTGATTCTGAATACTGATATGCAATAATTGCATCAAATGCATCACATTTACATCTTCAAGTGCATCAAGCAGCATGAGACCTCAGCTTGGTGGGTTTGGGATGCAGGGTATTCAGAAACATTTAACATAACAACTATTAGCTATACTAGTCCAAATTCAAAAAACAGCTGTGACGTAAGATCAGTAGAATAATTTTTAACAATTGTTTTGTAGTCAGGACAGCCTGGTCCCCTTTCATTGTCCAAACATTGTAAACTACAGCTACTTATTTAAAAAGAATTCAGATTAAATTGGAATTTGTAGGGAGCAAGAAAGAAGGTTTAGAACTAGGCAGCCAAGAAGGCCAAGAATTAGAAGCGAATTTGTAACAGTGAGAAAAGAGGAATCATGCATATTCAGTGTTTATAGTTTACATGAATCTGCGTGGACCATAAATACAGTGGCACTTGCAAATGCAGGCTAAAAAATGTAAAAAATTATTATAACTTGGATAAGTCATGAACATATATGACAAACACCATCACTTCAATCACTATCTGCTGTGAACCTCAAGTCTTCTTCCAAAACAGACCTGGAGCTTTCCGAGGACAAGGGAGGGAACTCACTTGAAGTCTATGGAAGGAACTAGAAAAATATGGAAGCAACACACTAACTAAAGAGAGAAACGTGACATGCAGAGCATACAAGTTTCCAGGCCAGAAGCAAAAAAAGGATTAAAAAGTGGACTCAAGGTGTATTGAAAGTGAAAGTTGTCCTATAGCTGAGAAGCAATGGCTGAACCATAGAGCAGAATACTTCAGAAAACAGTTTTCATTGAGAAAACTTCTACGCTTTTGATAGGCAGCATACCAACTGAAGTTATGTTTCCTGTAATACCACTCTGAAAAAAGTAATTAAAGGGTGTATATACAATATATAACCAACCTTTGAGGAAGAATAGCTTGCTTCTGCAGGCAAAAAAGATTTTTAGTGTATTTTTTAAATTATGCAGTAAAAAATGTAACTAAGAGAAATTATAAAATGGCAAAGCAGCCCAAACATACGGGTTCTAGCCTTACACTTAAGGGTTAAAATTACATACTAACAGACTAGATTCCCCAAAATATAAGCCTAGAGCTAGGCTGATGACACTTGGGCACCTAATAGTGTTAATAAAGACTGTCCATCCAAAACTCCTGCTTCACTGCCCAGATCTCTTAGTCACAGGGGCTGCCAAGTGCTCTGTGCTACAAAGAACCAGGGTCCAAACATGTATACACTCCTTAGTACTAAGTTTCAAACCTCCAGGTTTGAAAACCTCAACTTGTCATTCAAATCTCAACATGGTATTTCCTTTCAATTCAGTTGGTAAAAACCAAAATAAACCACGTAAACCTGTTAAATTTATACCCCTTACATATAGGATTCTCCTGAGAAAAAGTCCCCTGAATATATTGCTAGAGGAAAAATACTACTAGTTATGTCCCTGTATCCAGTGTTTCTCCACTGGATGCTTTGTTAAATATTTTCAGACAAAAATACTGAACAAATCTAGCTGTCCGAAATCTGCTTGCTGTCATCATGAGGAAACAGGCTTATCTTCAGTTTAAGACATCATGATTATTTTATTTGTTCTGTCACTTCGTTGTTGCATTTCTCCAGTTCAACACTAGGAACTATCAGCCTGCTAAGAACTCAACCAGAGAAAGACAAAAACTAGAAAGGGGAGATATGGAGATCATTCTGTCGAAAGCATTTTTTTTGTCTTGTAAAAATAATCACCACCTAATGTTGTCACTGGAATAAGAGCAGTCCTGTTAAAAATTCACAGTTGTATCACACGTTTAGTGAACATTCCAGGGAAAGCAAACACTTAACTGTAAGCAAACCGAAAATTCATGAAAATAGAAAATACTATCATGCAGCATTTTACTGCAAAGTGACCCCTGGAACACCACTGACCTTTGGTGGCTGTTTCCACTGACAACTGTTACATACATTTCCTTTCCAAGAATCTCCTCATTATTACACAAGAACTCTGACACTCAGAAACAGCTTAGGAAGAGAATAGTCTTTTACTTTGCCAGGAAAGATTACAATGCACAGGAAATGCACAGTATGGTTTCAAACAAAGGCATTCCCTTCAACTCCATTGTAGCTTTTAAATATAACAATCTTCCCCTGGTTATATTGTCCTGACTTGATTTCACTGGTCTCAAGACTAAATAATAAATAATAAATGGCTTCAAGGCTTAAGCCTATGTTTACTCTTTTCACAGTTTTGGAGTTAGAGACCACAATCTTAAACAGGAATTTGGGAAATTTATATTTTATTCCATACCTCATTGTGGTTCTTGCTTAACCATTCCTTAATAGTGTTAAGGGCAATGACAGCAGCAGGCTCATTTGGAAAACCTAAAAAGACAGAAGAAATCAGAGATAAATACAAGTGACACATTTTTCTATATATCTAAGAAAACAAAAAACTGGAATTTTTTTTTTTTCTCTATATTTTGGGACTACAGTCTGACAACTCCCTTCTTCGTGGATTTTTATAAAGGTTTTAGGTAACATCAGTAACTTCTTTTCCCCAGCTAAACACATTGAGAATCAGGCCAGTGATGTTTTATTGGATTTTTATTTTTTTTCCCCCAAACTTATACTTAGGAAAGCTCCACCACTCAAGAGAAGTAGAAACAATAGAGAGCTATACATGTGTCCTACTAGGCAGGCAACAATATAACACGTATATCACAGTAATAACTATTAGGCTTACATTTCATGGCATGCAAGAAAAATTCAGATGTTTCTTAAGGCATAAGGGCTTTCTTAAGGTTCTCTTTAATCTTATGGGTCAGTAAAACCGTACAACACTATGACCCCGGTGCCATAGGCCTTATAACAATAGAAATGTCTGCTTTAGAAATTTGTGACCTAAAACATAACAACCAGCATTGGAAATTAAGGAATTCACAAAGCATAAGCGTATGAATTTAAGGCCTGATGTTGCACGATAAACTAGCAATAGTAACTCCCCCCAGCACTAAACAATATCAGAAATCTTTCCAGGGATACAGACTTTTTGCTTTGATGGTCTCTATCTATCAAATCTAAAGATGCTTTCATTACTTAGGCAGCCTTAATTTAATTTTCCTTTAAATTCCTAACTTGAGGGCAGCAAATCATTTTTGTGAGGATTTAAAAATAAAAACCCATAAGCTGTATAAATAGCTCTCAGTAGGTTAGATTCATAGAAGAGTCTTTGAAGAGGTGGAGCTGCAGGCACAGTGCACAAGGAAGCAACAGGGCTAGAAAGAGTCATGAAATTTGGCATACAGCTGCATACAGCCAGCCTTTTTTACATCATACATCACCCTCGCACCATAAACGGAAACACAGACACTGCAAAAAGTAGTAGATGTGTCCAGTTTTTTGACCTGGCACATTATCCTCTAAAGTCATATGTTCTTTAAACCTTTTTCAGAACTTCTGCACTGCTAGATTAACAAAAAACCCAAAACACCCAACAACCAAACAAAAGCCCCACAAAAACACAACAACAACCAAAAAAAACAAACAAAAAACCCCCTACAAAACACAACAACAGAACAAAACCAAAACCTCCACCCTACAAGGATTTTCTCCAGCAGTATGTTTCTGTTTCGAAGTTGTAGATAACAACTGTCCTGCAAACATAGCAAGTAAAGTAGTCAATGTCTGGGTAATACTGACATTTAGCATGTGCTGCCTTTGCACACGTTTCCCAATAAAGCGTATTTTTAATTTTGTTAAAACTTTTTTCCCAGGTCCAAGACGAAAAATTAACTAAGATCCTACAAGTGTTACTGTGGATTCTTCCACTGCTGCTGGGAAAATATATTCTTATGATATTTAATAATACTGCTGATATCATCAAGGCATATTTCTTATGACAGAAATTAATGAACACTAACAAAACCCAAAGCAGGGTCTTCTAACTGTCTCATTTTCATCATATAAAATAACAGACCCCTAATCAGACTGTCTGCTCAAATTAGTAATATCCTACCTAACAAACTGGGACTTCCTAACATGGCAGTTCTGTACCCTGTGTGTAGCAGATCTGCCTGGACATACAATGATCACCACGCACAGGGACAAATGCGTATTTCAGACAACTGATATACCATTGTTTATGCACTGAATGGTTTATTTTGAGAATAATTTTCCCTCTGGCAAGACTAATTTTTCAGGCTTCTTTTTCACTCCCTTGCAGCAGAGTATTTGCCCAAAATTGTGATAAAGCACTGGTGATTTTATAGAATATCTCCATAAATTGTACATTATTTAGAAAACCACTACCATACCAACCAATCTCAAATAGAAACTTATCTAGAAAACTGGTGTTCAATTACTCCTAAGTAACCACAATGTGAAGGAAATAGTTCAGCAACCAAAATAGAAAGCCTTGAATTCTGTGTATGATTTCAGAAAATATCTTTAAATACATAGAAGCCTTTTATGAACAGTTACAACAAAAAAAATTTAGTATTTTACACAGATTTCTGGTAATTTTAATGAAAGTATTACCTTACTGGCTTTATGCAGAAGCAGGGTGGAATTTAGTCTCCTGTTCCATAACCTGCACCAGCACAAAAGACCCTCTGTCTCTGATACTCAAAGAGAAAAACATTTTGTTTTATAGGGGTGGGTTAAAGGGAGATAAAGTGAGATGGGATCTTTTCAAACATGTTTTTGTGTTGGTTTTATCTCTAAGCTACATTTGTCTGCCATAACATTTCTGATCTGCTCCCATACATGCACCCATCCCCCTTACCCGCTTTCTGTGAAAAAGCAATCTCAGTGAGCACGTGGGAATCAAATTACTTAAGAGAAATGAGCTCGAGGAGCCTCACAGTTAACCGACTGCTGGAGCAGCAGCTCAGGCAATTCTGGCTAAAGGCTCAATTTCACAAAAGATAAAACAGGTAAAGTAATAAGAGTGACACTGGCCCATGTTACTGCAGTGACTGCTCCTCCAGAATACTGAAAAGGACAAGGGCACAAAAAGGCAAAGAAGCATTAGCCGTCAGGCACAGGCAAGCGATGCCTTTGTAGGACTTCACTGCGTTTATTTGGCTGGAGAAAAAAGGGAGAGTTGGCAGGTTGTATGCCATGGGTAGGTGTGAGGTGAAGCATGTACCTCCGCATACACACTGGCCTCTAACTTGGACTGGGCTTCCTACATCCTCCAGTGGCAAAGCCAACATTTTAGCAACAAATCCCGCTATACCACAGAAATAGTGCAGCCTGTCTTTGGCTCCTGAAATGCTGCTTCATCAAGTGGGAATTATACTGTAGCCCTCTGCATTTTGCAGTGCCTGCTAATCATATCTCACCATCTACTCCCAACCCTTCAAATACAGCAAATCCTAGAATCAAGCAGCCACCACCTCTTGGGCCCCCCTCAGTTCAGGAGCCCTCCTTTAAAGTACGGGTTTATTACAGCTGATGCCACAGAGACGGCAAGCCTGATAAATCAGTAGCAACAAGGGCATGCAGAAAGTCCTGCATGGTCTGAAAGACAGAGTGGGTGAAGGAGAGATCCCAGGTGCATGCATGCCCAGGGCTGAGCCTTTGTTCTACTCAATCAACACTACCAGCTCTGAAAAGCACGTCAGTGTTGACCATCTCCATGCGCCTGTCCCTCTGGCCATGTAGCTGTATCACAGCTGTGTCTCTAGAAACACCTGTTAGTCAAAAATCTTTGTAATTTGCTCAGAAACTGCTATGAAAGCTTTCACATCTTTGCCCAGTTGCTGCACAATTAAAATGTCACTTTGAACAGGACAGCTACCTTTGCAGACACCTTTAGAAAAGTGACTGCTAGCTTTAACTCTGACTTGGGTATCATCATAGCCAAGCCACAGCCAAACTTAGAAACTTCCTCTCCTGATTTTGCATGTTCCTAATAGATGTATATACTACTACATTCACTCACTAGGATGAATGACTATGCCTTCATGTTCCTCACTAAAAAAACCTGCATCCTACTATCAACACATAAACATACCTCATCTGAATTCTACTGCTTTTGATATGTCCTTGCACAGATATTACCCACAGCGACAGCCTATGAAAGCTTTAAAAGGTCACAGACTTACATGTTTCTGCACCTTTTCCCAGGACTTTACTACCTTGTATCCGGAAATTGTAACACTGACCTGAGAAATGGCTGCTGAAACAACATATACACTGCAAGTTCTCACAGTCGTCATGGCCATAATTTTACAGAGAAGGCATGATAAGATCTGGCAGAATTATTTTGAAATATTTGATATGAAATAAACGTGCTGTTTTAGAGGAAGAGGGTGTGGAGGAGAACTGAGAAAGATAGTAACTGTAGATACACATTGAAGTTTCCCTTACATTTTGTATTTATTCCCTGGAAAGGAACTGGTAAGAACATAAGTCCCCATGTTTCATCAATGTACGGAAAATATGTGATGAATTCCCCGTTGTTAGACACCGTAGTGTAAATGCTCAGCCTTTTGTGCTTGGGGGATTTAGCAGAGAAACATTCGCAGTATTGTGAGTGCCTGTTACTGTATGCCTAATTTGTCTGTGCAGTATCTGAAAAATGTAAACTATAAGTTCTTCAATGAATAACAGTGCAACAAAGATTGTGTGAGATAAAATTAACAGAAACCTATTTAAGGGACTCCCAAATTGTAAGGAGATGCTGGTAGCTTTATCTGTCTCTTTTACTGTGCTCAACCCAATGCTGCATCTTATTAAAAATGTCTAACTTAAAATCAGGTAATGTCACCTCCCTATGAAAAGCCCATTAACGAAACAGAAGTACTAAATAATCAACTTTTAACATGATGTAGCTGTAGATGGTGATAACAAATTATATCAGTTAGGTTATAATACTAACAAGCAAATGTGAATCCAGAAAAATCACTTCAGTAGCCGCAGGGGTAAGTGTTACAATTTGTCAGTTCAACTAAGATGCCTAATGTTTTTTGTAAATCAACTCATCCTGGTAAAAAAATGGTCTGCATCTTTTTTCGTTAGCACAGCTTAAGTGCTAGACAGGTTTTTATTAATTTAAAATATGTTCCCTTCTCTATGGTTTCTGAAAGGCTCATCACAATCTTAATATTCTTATTTGCCAGTTTTAATGGTTTCATTTTGAAGCCAATCATGAAAAGGACCAAATTCACATCAACACAAATACTCATTATGTTTTTCTCACACTTTCTCAAAAAAATATCTACAGTGGCGTGTTTGTGCATATATCAAGACAGAACAGTTTGCAGGCTGTTCCTGTGTTCCAAAACTCAAACCCAAGTCCCACTGTTTGACCAACACGACTGTCAAAATGCAGTAACTTCCATTTATTTAGTTTATATATTTGCCAGTGATGGTTAATGATATATAAAGGATGCTCCTCAAATAGCTCAACAATCACATTTTTAAACTGTGGAAGTGTACTGAAGGCCCTTTCTGCAGTCAGTATAAGAGGGTATTTCCTCCATGCATTGAGTAAGTATTTGCGGCATGGTAATCATCAGCACCAGATGGTCTGAAAAATAAAGATGTTTCCTAGGTGTTTTTTTTTTTTTTAAAAAAAAAAGATAAAAGAAAAAAGGCACTAAGCATTTATTCCATATATGTCCTGAAACCAAGTATTATTGTTGCTGCTACAAATGCTTTCTGAATCGCAAAAGACATGAATAACTGCACTTCATTATGGTCACGTGGGTGAAGGCTAGCTATTGACAACACACTAATCATATAACACTTCAGCCTTATCGCTTTATGACAATAAGAGGGAACAACCGGGATGCACAGCCCAGCATGCCTGATGTAGGGTTAACTCAATACATTCACTTGTCCTTCAGGTGTGAAACTAGCAGTATAATCTTGCAACTGATCCCATATAACCTTGTCAAAGATATATTTCAGTCAAATGAATTCACTCATGCTAGGTTGATTCCCATTACCATGGTAAATCTGGCCTGTTTGGAAGCAGAGACAGTAGTATTCTACCAAGCTTAGGTTATTGCTATTGTTGAGATATTTTCTTCCTCCTCCCCACTATTTTCTTCCTCCTCGCCCCCCCCTTTTATTTTTTTAATAGCCATGGTCATGTGGTGATTGGATAAACAAGCTGACAAGTTGCTAGCTTGATCATTTTTGTGGACACTCAGAACCTGGAAAGGAAGTGCCCTCATTTGGATCAGCGGCACTGATGACTAAACAGAAGAGCCATGAATCTTCTCCTAAATAACCTACCTTGCTTTATTGAACTCATCCAGGCAGAGAAAACCTTATTTGCCGTCCACTCAAAAAGTAACTCTCAGAAAGATAGTGAAATTACGTACTGTGAAAAAACAGTAACCTTTCTGTCACCCCAGTTATCCCAAGAAACAAAGCTGCATGTATTCACTGTATCCTTCACAGACTGTGCTAGAATAATTAATTAGCATGCATATAAAGTGCCAAAGGAAAATGAAAAGTTTTCAGAATGCACAAACAAAACATTCTTCTGAAGAAATCATTATGTGTCTCTCAATTCCTCTCAAGCAAGGAACATGCCTTTTCATTTTCCCTGAGTGAAAAAATTCATCAGCAGAGAAAAATGCATACAGTTCCTGAAGAATGATTGCCAATTGCGTTCAGCCGCTGACACGATACAGAGGCAGCTGGTGCAAGATGGTTAATAAAGAAACCTAAAATAAGTAACTAGCAACTAATGTGAGAAACGGTGTCTCTACTGTAATACAGTGACACAAAGCAGGTAGAGTACTGAAGTAACAGAGAGCCCTTCTTCACCCACAGAGCTGCATTGGGTAACTCAGGGATCCCTGGTTAAGTCAACCAGGGTCAATGCTGGCACCAAGGCATGTTATAAACCTCATGCAAGTCAGCAAAACCAAGATAAGTTGCCAGCTAAGATACACCAACTCTTGACAACAGGGATGGCTCAGGCTTGGCTTGTCAGAAAAGGTGCCCAGTGTGTGCACGTTGCTGTGCTGATTGGCAGCGGTCTCTTGTCTGATCAGCACGGCAACCCACCCGCACCACCTACAACTCAGCCGCTTTTTCCATACAAATTGTAAATCTGGACTCAGCTTACAGCTGCAGTCAAGGAGAGGTCAGTTACAAGAAGGTGGCTAAGACGTAAGAAAAACCATGTCATTGCTGTTTCTCTGAAACACATGATATCATACCATGCTTCATCTCACACTCTGCTATACTGATATCATTGGAAAAATACCTGCCATATAATTGTGTTAAAAATGTCAGCTCAATATAGACATATTCTGTAATTATTTAGGTCATGTAAGCACATAGAGGCTTGCACTAACAAGTCACAGGATTCCACTAAAGAAAAAAATAGATTTCAAGTTTACCAAGCTGTTTGATGCTTATTAGCATTGGGGGGGGGGGAAGTTTTATTGAAAATGCATTTACACTTGGACTGCTGAAGAGGTATGGAGCTTCCGCACGAGTACCTTACTGCAGGAGGTATGCTACTGTGATTCTGCAGGAGAGCTGTCTGTTTGCAAGAATTTCACTTTTCTGCAGCAGTCAGTAGAGTTTTACTAGAAGTCAAGATTTTGGTTTCATTCTTTTTCCAGCATTTATAGGGAGTACGCTTGCAGGGGGACCACATCATGGATAAATGGGTTCTCTAACAGTCTTGTAAAAAAATATAGCAAGCAATACTCAGAGACTCTCTGGGAAGCAAACCACTTCGTAGCTGTGCTGTTTACTGTGCTACGTGAAGGAGCTTTTCTGTCTGTCAGGGTATTTCTAATGCCCATGTGGAACATTAAGGCTTCAAGCTGAGGATAACAGGGAAAACAGCAGAAAGATACCACAACACTGAAAGGGCAAAGATCTCGCTACTCTGGCAATAAGCATTCTCATATGGTAAGAGAAAGTATATACAATGCAAGTGAAAGATACACTTACGCAGGTAGTTTTGCAATTATAAAATGAGAATGTATATGCGATGTCTGCATAAATTACACAGCCATTTAGACACATGTATGCAGCTGTTCACGAGCTAAAGTACATGATTCCTCTTAAAACACACTCTACACCATATCCAGAATTGTTATTCCAGAAACAAGCATTGTACAGAGAAACCTTAATTGAAAGAGGTTCCAAAGTGTACATGAGCTCCTTAACGCTGAGTATTTCATCTCTACTTATCCATATATAGCAAGCAAGTTGGTTTTTTTTAGAGTGGCAACATAATACAGCAAAAGTAATTTGAAACAAAGTGTAAAACACTAGTCAACTGTGAAATCTCCCATCATACACTGAATTGAACAGGAATGGGATATTGGCTTCATTGTAGTTACAATTCCAACAAGGTTAAACATTTATTCTACCCACTGATTTAAATAAAAATATCTTGTTGTTCTCAACTGAAGCAATGTGTAGGGAATCAACCCCACCTTCCTGAAGTGCCTTGCTAATGCTGCAAGCGATAAAAACACCGTACCCCCACTCATTTGAAACCAGAAGTTTTTCTAAAAAACATGTGGTCCAGTGCAGTGATGCTTAACCTTTACTGACACTATCCCAGGCCCTCCTTGACGCACAGTGCCTCTAAGCACTGAGGGAAGCCTGAGCATCCAGAGATCTGCTGTTCAGCAATAGGAATAAAGTAATGAACCTGGACCTCACAAAGCACAGTTCCCTACGGAACTGTATTTTGCAATTGATTGCAGACTCTAATTGAAGGCTCGCCTGAAGTTGAGATATTTGACGCACCTCTCCTTGCCGACTCCCTGATGTCTACTAATACGTCTGCCGCTACAGTCTGGGTAGGGGGAGAAAGGGGATTAATTGGTATGAGTGTCTCTTTCTTCCTGCTGACAGGATCTTTGTGCGGACAGCGGGAGCCAGGAAAGCGCACTGAAGTGCAGCAGGTTGCGGTGGAGGAAAAGGAGGAGAGAGAGAGCGAGAGCACAGGACCTCTTGCTGCGAGATGGGGTGCAGAGTTTTGGGGAGGAGGCCTGAATCTGGCAGAGACAATATCAGGGCTATTGGCTTCACTGAAGCTCTCAGTATTGCAACTAGAATGGGCAGCACACTGTGACAGGAGTATACAAGTACAAGGACTTGGAGATACACACATATATAAGGAACATAAGGGAAGACAAGCTACCGCAGCAAAATGAAGGGAGATGACACTGTAAAAAGTCTGAGAAACTTCAGAGGAAGAAAACATACATAGGCAGCGGACAAAAACACAGTCACATAAAGAAAACAGACAGTGTCCTCAGCCCAGCTCTATCCTTTAAATCACTTCCACCACATTCAATTGCTCTGACAGATGCAACCCGAAGACCTAGCTGGATTATCTAAAACCAACAGAGTACTTGGTGAAGGCCATACGCATACAAGAACAAACGAAACAATCTGACATTATTTCTACTGAAGTACAGTTCTTATCTCCTTTTTAAGGGAAATCAAAGATTTCTTAACAGCACAAAGAAAATCAGCTGAAACAAGATATACTTACTCCTTGGGGGTGGGGGAGGGAGAAATAAGATTATTTTTTTAATCTTTTTCCCCAAAAGACCCATCTAGAAAAAAAGTTACAGGGCAGGTTGGGTGAAAAAGCGAGATACTGTGTGAAGCATATTTAATCTACTTAGTTTACTCTTCTTAACAACTACATTATTGATTCTTGGTTTGTGTATTTTATTCACACCATTGAATTTTTTTTCCATTCTTGCCTCAGGCAGTGATAAACCATACTAAAGGGTCACATAGACCAACAGCTATTGTATTCAGGAAATACACAACAGCTCAAAACTGAAATATTTCCAGATAATCTGCAGTGCAAAAATGCCAGTACATTTTGGAGGAAGAGAGAGGAGGTTGCATCTTATATTTGATGCTTAATGGCTTCTGTTCTTCACTGTACATTAGGGCACATCACACTACTTAAACACCCGCTACGTGAATACTGCTAAAACAAGTGTTTTTGTGGGGCATTAGTGCAATGATGTGTCAAGTCAATCTCAACATTTTATGCACATTTTTTTTAAGAGGAAGCATTTTTTCCTCCTTGCCTAGAGGCTGCTTCACTTCTGTGGAAGTCATTTGTCTAGCAAGAGGTGAGCTCCATCTGAAAATACATATCCCTTTTTTTTGTCCAGCAAGGGTCACAGTCCACCTTATTTGATTTTATGCTACTGTATGTACCAGCAAGCAGCCAATCTACTCTAGATACATAACTTCATTTCAGGTTGTATTGCAGCAACTTTGTGAACAAAAATTACATGGAAGTGGCCAGCAGCTATTCAAGCCTCCTCCCAATGCCGTACTGAAAATTCTTTTTGCTTGTTCTGTTACCTGAGATCACAGCAACATACACAAAAGGAGAAATGCAATTAGGAGTTTTAGGGATTGGATTAACGGGAAAACTGGTTTAAAGCAAGGAGAAGGAAAACTTGAAATTTAAAACTTTGATTCTGACAAACTCGACTGGTTGCAACTGTGCATCTCATACTTCTGATGCTCTTAGCAAGTCCTCATATGCTAAAGAGCGTAGAACAAACAAGTAATGGGTAAAATACAAAAATATCATAACCTCTTCGAAAAGCTTGACTCTTCTTCCAATTTTTTTTGGTGTTTTTAAGGACTCATTCACTCGCATGTGGATTATTTAGCCCATGTTAGCACGCTCTTACTGCAACACTTCTTTGACTGACAATCAGCCCCTAGCATCAGTTGCCTTTTAAACCTAACAACAGTAGTTGATCAACAAAATATCCCCAAATCTCATCAGGTTCTTCAGTGTGTCAAAAGATCACAGCATTAATTGTCAAACAAATATTTTTTTAAAAAATATGATTCCTGCTAGTATCTCTAAGTTGCATTTCACTCACAATTATGCATTTACTGAGTCTTGCATACTTCAATCAAAAAGGATGTTAAATAACTAGTTAATGGACTTCCAATCCCACAAATTCAAATCCAATTTAGTCTTGATATGAACTTTAGGTGTTATTAACACTTGTTTTAAAAAGCATTTTCGGCATGTATTCTGACAAGTTGTCAGTGGTTGGTTTGTTGTTTTTTTTCAATCATTATACAAGCAAATGTGTTCTGCTTTAGCAAGTAATGAAAATTCCTAATGTTAGAAAGGTTTAAGAAACATCAACACTTCTGGTTACACCAACATTAGTAAATTCAGCTTTAAAATAAAATAATTTCATTTTGCCATTCTTCAGGGGAAAAAAACCCCAAACACACAGATTTTCCATGTCATTTTGAATGATATGCAAATTGATATAGGAGAAAGAGAAATGTCAATGCAAATGAGAATTATTGTAGTCAGAAGCAATGCCCATATTTGAAAAGAAGAAGCCTATGCTATGGTTGGTTAGATCAAGCAGCAAAGGGTATGGGAGACTAAGAAATTTCTTTTATCCAACAACCTAGTACAAATAAGAAGCTGATCTGGACAATTTAAATGTAAATTTCTTACCACCTGTCAGACAAGTGAGGTTTAAAGACCTCCACTTAAAAAAACCCAGGCGTCTCCAACCTGAGTCTTTAAGTGAAAATTGACCTCCCACCTCAATTTCCTTGTAAATGCAGCCATGTGGCAGCAAAAGGGGTGGTTTACTCTAGCACTTTATTAAATTTAGCTTGCATGTACACTCAGCATGAGATGACCCACACTACGCATGGGGAAAATGACACTTTTGGGGCAGATCTCCACACTGCAGCCAAACACAACTAATCCTCCCAGAAACACGACAGCCGGGTAGATTAGCAGCAGGCATATGGAAAAGCATTTAAAGTTATTGGACAGAGAAGCCTCATTGATTATTAAGCAATGAAGCCAACTAAGGAAAATACAAGATTTTTAATTAGGGGAAATGTAAAAGGAAGGTGGGTCAGTTCAAGAGAGCTTTTTACGTAATCAAAACTGAATGTAAGCATTGGAGTCAAGCTTATGGAGCAGCTTTAGCCAATGTGATTTCCATTAATTTTATCAGAGTCCTCTCTATATATACAATTACATTCGAGATAGCTTGCATTAACGCGACAGCTGCACATCTCCAGATTGTGAAAAATACCACTGCAATATTGGGCCACATCAGGGTTATTTTAGCAAATTATCAATATGCAGTAACCACCTTCCACAGCACAGTCTTCCCCACATCGCTGGCAAGAGAAACGAGTTAAAAAAAAAAATCAAAAAAAATCACAAGACCACATGGAGGAGGGAAAATTATCACTGTGTGGGACAAAATCTAGATTGGCCAGGCCAATTAATGTAGATTTATAGAAGTTTTAACTCAGCTCTCCTCGCAGGATTTACCCTCAGAAGGGGAAGAGAGCTTCCGCCAGCTCTATACCTTAAAACCGAAAAAGGCATTTCGCAAACTCTCCTCCTCCCACTGCAGCCATCCCGGACAAGATGACAAAGAACACGTCTAAACTAAAAATGTCATATTATTTCCTGGTCTCTGGCTACATTTTTGCCCTTGTGTTGCACGCAGGCATCGAGGCGCTGGCCGCGGGGGCCACGGGACCCCTGTGGGGGGCGGCCGGCGCTGCCTGGGGCCAGGTGCAGCTGGTTCCCACCGCCCCCTCACCTCCCTGACACCTGGTTTTAGAAAGGGCAAAACAGGGCTCTGGAGTGAGTGGGGAAAAAGTAAGTAAACAAAGACAGCCCCAAGAATCCCTCTTGCCGGAGGGAGTGCAAGATTCGGGGGTGAGGGGGTGACGTTGAGCCTGGGAAAGAGGGAGTGCAAGGAAGAGCCTTTTTCTCTCGCTACCCAAACCTGGTTTAACTGGCAATAAATTAGTCTTCCCCAAGTCTTTTTTACCCATCATGGCACTTGGCAAGTGACCTCCCTGGCTTTACTTTGAGCCACAAGTTTTTCCACCTTATTGTCCCCCCTTGTGTCACTGAGGAGGAGTAAGAGCGCGGCTGGGCCAGCACCTGGCCACCAAGGTCAAGCCACCACTCTACCACAGATTTCTCGGTCATAAAATATTCTAGCTATTCTATTTTTCTTTCACCAAAACACAAAATTTGAAAGCCTGTAAAATGAGGTCACAATAACATGAATAAAAACTATTTTTTTAAAAAAAGGCAGGGGATGGAAAATTAAGGCATGAGAGTATTTATGCTGGTGAGACCAGCAGAAGAGTTTGTTCAAAAACAGTTAAAGTAGTATTCTTGGGGGGGTGGGGGAGCAATTGTAGTCATACTTTTCTAGTTAGATTTACAAAACGAACAGATTGTCGTTCCAGAAGAAACCAGGTTGATTTTTATCAATCAATTGCTAAAAAAAGGATCTCCACAACAAAGCAAGAAAACTCATAGTACTGATGAGTCAAAACCAATGAGATCGATACCAATGCTTGTTTGAATTATACATATTTATACACAAGCTTTGCAAAATAATCTCATGCAGCTTGGTGCTTATGGAAATAAAAGCTACTGAATTTATAGTAACCACCTGGAGACAGGAAAAGAATAACAGACTGAAAGTTTGTAGGGTCATGCCACTGCAAGTCTGGACATTACTATTAAAAATTATTTCAAAAAGCAAACAAAAGTGCAGTCACTATCTAAAATAGTTAAGAATAACTAAAAATAAATTATACTAACACTGTAATAGATAGCCATGCTTGACACCATACGTCCAGCACTTGGTATTTAACTTCGAAGTATTCTAGGAATAGAAGAAAAAATAAAAAAGTGGTGGACATCTGGATGAAAGAAAGATCTCCAAAACTCAAAAGGGTCAAAGAAGGATTTGTATTCCTTAGAAAACAGGAAATTGCAATTAAATATCTAAGACACAAATGCATTTGAACAGAAAGACCAGTTGCTGCAAAGTATCTGAGATCATGCAAACACCAAAATTAACTCAAATTAAGAAACCCCCTCTCCAATAGGAATTTGGGAAAAATTTCTCAATACAGACTGCAAGAGCAGGAAGGAGGAAAAAAAAAATGCTAAGGACAGCAGTCAGACTAGCTTTTGCAGCTTCAAAGCTGCTTAGAACATTATTTGAGGAAAGAGCTAGTGTGCAATAATAGTGCTCAGTCGAAGGAGGAAACAATGAATGTCTGAGCTTCTGGGGCATTTCTTGCGCTGAAATTTTAATATGGATCTTGTTTCCTATCAGTTCCCATCAGATTCCACATATCCCTTCTCATGTTCTGTATATGTAAGAGTTAGATAATACCACTGGGTACACAGTGAAAATAACTGATGATATAGAAGGATTGAGATCTCAAAATTCAGTAAACAAATTAAAAGAGCCCGCTCGTTAATTTTAACAAAGCCAGTGGAAAAACATCACCTTCTCAATCCAGTTTTAACAAACGAAGATGCTACTGCCTCAAGCAGCTCAATCTCTGCCCCCCAGGAGTTAATCCACGCTCAGATCTGCTGACTGAAACGTTCACGTGAACATCCTTTGCTTTGGTCCAAATCAAGTGGGATGGGTTGGCTTCAACAGCTTCAGACTAGGGTGTTGTTTTGTTTTTTTTTTCCAGCCACACTCCTCGGGATTGAAATGGATTAGCAAACAGACAGTGACAAACCTAGGGAGGCGGTGGCTCCTGGCATGGGGCAGCTGAGGGAATGTGCAGCATACCCACAGTATGTGGGACTGGAATAGCCAAATGCTGCTTAGATAGGATTGTCTGGGTGTTTTGGTGGTGGTGGGATTTTTTTGTTTGTTCTGTTTGGGTATTTTTTTAGGCAAAGTATCTTTCAAATAACTGCATCCAATGTGTATTAATGTTATGGTACTGTCTTAAGCACTGAAAATTACAGACAGATAATTCAGGACAGAACTGAATCACATTATTACCTTCTAGTGTTTACTAAGTGGATATTTAGATTTGTTGTGAAGGGAGAGGGAGAGAGTTTCATCATCAGTTCTGACATTTTAGGGGAAGAGAGGAGCCTTATAATTTAGAGATCTACAGACATTAATGCATTTAGTAGGCAGTGACAAAAACAAGCAATAAATACAGAGTAACCTAAACAGCAGGTATCATACATAAAAACTTACAAAATTAAGACTACACATGAAATTCAGGCAGAACCATTTTGTTTAGTAAGTAGAAAACCAGTGAAATATATTGACAGCAGAAGTCATAAAAACAACTAATAAAAATATGTAGATTAAAAAAAAATGTGGAGCTAAGAAAAAACTTCAGACACTCAGAATGATAAAAAGTGGAGCCAAGGCTGAAACATATTCAGGGCAAATATCAAGGTGACCTCTTCCTAGCCAGAAGCTTTGATACCATGAAACTTCAATAATTTGTGAAAATTGGTCTATTAAGTAAACATAACTCATTATCCAATGTAATTTTTTTAAAGTAGGTGATTTCTTGAAATCATATGTAATTTAAACTAAGATAAGTTTCTGAACTACAAGTCTGTGTTTTATTGGCGTAAGTGCTGATGGAGAAACATTTCTATCTATTCCTTTCCAGAAAGCATTCAGCTTAGTTAAGGTCAGCATAAATGCCATGTAATCAACATGGGAAACTCAGAAGAAGGTCAACCACTAGGAAAAGAAATCTTGAAAACATGAAACAAGCTAAGAAAGGATTCGGAAGTTAATTCTTTACCATCAAATGCATGAAATTCCAGAACTAGAAGAACATCACTGACTGCCCTTGGTGAGGCAATTTTGAATAGGCTGGCATTATTTAAAAATTCAATAGTAAAGCAGTTAAATAATTCCATGTCACTTGTGCACAATTTTGAAAAAAAATAAACTGAAAATATATACGGGGAGTTGATAAACCCTTGTGTATGAACACAAATTAAACAGCTAGAGATTCTTGTACATTCAAGCTTGTTAGTTGTTCATTCTCCACTTCTTGGTTGCCAAGCACGGTAAATGCAATCACTGCATCTGATTACCTATATTCAATAAAATGGTGACAACTCATTAATCAGGCCACACAATAACGAAAATGGTGTAAGGTTCCACAACGTGAAATCCTCATTAGGAATGACACGGAAGCATTGCCAATATGCACCCTCATTACCTGCATCATGGCTGACAGCTTCGATTAGAAGGGAGCTTTGAATCTCACATCTTTCTTTGTGAAGAGCCTACTATACATCATTAAACTACTGCTTTACTGAAAGCTAGTAAATTATAACTTATGAAGCTGACAGCAAAATAAAATAGAAGATTCCTAGAGTGCTGACCAGCATAGTCAGCAGGTAAGTACCATCACTGGTTTCTTCTGTATTGTATTTGGTACTTTGAAAAATGCAGCACCTTCTCCTTTATTTCTCACTTTGGGAACTAGGCTTTATTTCTCTAAAAGGGACAAAAATAATCTTCTCTTAATTAAGCAATGCCTCTTTAGCAATTGAATTGTTCTTTTCCCTCATTCTTAAAGCCAGAAAAAAAACCCCAGAAGACCACAATCAGCTAGCAAATGTAGCTCAAAATGTCGTTGGAGTTGTAGGTGTAATGTTCTTAATGGCACTCTGCTAAAAAATATGTTCTGGACTCGTAATGGTCTGCTATATTGTGTTTACTAGCTACAACAAAAAGAATAGTTAAAAACCTATCAGCGGCATAATGTTTAGCACCTATTATGGACACAAGTATAACTACCTGAGGGTAATTAAAGGCATAAGAAAATGATTAATGTTCTGAAGCCATAAAACTGCATCAGTTGAAAAGCTATTACAATTGCACTGTCTACAGCTCACAGCCTACACTGGGCAATTTACGCCGATATGCATTCTGCATAAAACTGATACTAATTTTTCCAACACTGGATAATGAACTGGTACATAAAGTTTAAACCATGCACCACACACTGGTCACCACTGGAACAGTCCATGTACTTTCACCCTAAGGATGCAACTGTTTTTTTAAGATTAGGTTCTAGACCTTCCTATTCTGTATTTTTTCTCATCAGAACGCTGAACAGTTCGCACTGTCATCTTCTCCATTTTAGAAGTATGCTTTTGATCATAAAAACCCCCTGAGAAGTAGGGAAATGGATATAGAACACATGCTACCTGGCTTCCAGCTGGAACAACAGGCTGATATTTATACCAGCTCTTATTTAGCTCAGGGATGTCTGAATCAGGCCCTTCCCATGCAGGATCTGCATAACATTATTCACATTGAGCAGTACCTTCCTCAACAAGTGACCTGTAAGTGCTACTCAATTTGACTAAGCAAACCAGAACTTGTTTTTTGACCAAACAAGTCACGATGTATGATGAAAGATGCTATTTTCCATATGGGATACTTCCAATTCCTTGAAAGTGAAGGTTAAACGTTCTTATTCTGGAGAGAAATGAAAATAGAAGGGGACAAAGTCTTCCTCTGCCACAGCATCACAAACAGTAAATGATTACCCTATAAATAGTATTATACTTTATTTCTGTTAAAGAGTTCTTTCAAACATCACAGAGAGAAGGGAAAGAGGGGGGGAAAAGTGATATGGTGCACTGTCCAAAACTAAATTGGAAAATGATAGCTACAGTTTATCATCTAGTAATATATAGGAAAGCAAGTGCTCCACTCTCTTATATATAATATATTGAAAGGAATAAAAAGAGAGATGCACAGAAATCATTTACAAATCAGACTTTAGGGTAATGTTCTTTCCAATGGGCTTGATACTCTTTCAAGAAAAAGTAAAATAAAGTCTTCTCTGCTCAAAATAACGTTATAATAAAGGTATGATACATTGGACCAGACCACTCCTCTGCTGAATTCAATGAAGTTAAGAGTCAAAGTGAATAGGGTCAATTACAAAAAGCTACGCCTACTCCTCTAGAATTCTTCTATGCAATGGAATATTTCACAGCTAGTGCAAAGCACTGTATCTTTGAAACCAAGGTATATAGACTTACTCCAGCGTGAATTTAGCTCTGTTTCCATATTAGTTACCAGATGAAAACTTAAAATCATAGCAATTGGTATTATAAAGAATATTATTATCAGTAGATCGGTTAAAATTTGGTCTCATATTCCAAATACAACCCTAGAGGCCACACACGTGCTTGCAGCGTTCCAAGAAGTACGCAAGTAGAAAAACTAAAACATTCCCCAAAATATCTCATTTTTTCCATCAATGACTGAGTAAATTAATTCATTAGTCTGCCAGTTTTTCCTTTCTATCTGGAACCAACCTAGGTCCTGGGACAACGTCAGAGACTAGCTATCGTTGCTCAGACCTGCTAGCAATAATCACTGCTGCAACAGTTGTCTTGTGCAGCAGCCGTAACACATCCACCCAAACCAAGGAGCCATCTTGGTTCTTACGGGTTCAGACAGAAAATCGCTCCTCACAACATAATTTAGATTGTAGTCTCTCCAGACACCCTTTAAGCCAGTGCACAGTGACTCTTCCTTCTCAGGACTAATCCAGGTGATCCCCGTCCCGCAGCAGTGATCGATGAGGTGCCGGGCGGCACTCAATAACCTTTATCGCACCTGCCAAACCCTAGCACTGAGAGTGAACAGTTTGTTTATGGGTGGTGCTGGTGACAGGCACACCAACAAGTCCCCTCATTCAGTCTAATGGGGTGAATTGAAAGATTAGTCTGTCATGCCAGCATGAGGCCTCATTTTTCTTCCGTGCTACGTAGGTCCCCCCATCCCGCAGCCTGTATTTGATTGTGATTAATTTGTCAAGGCTGGCTATAGCATGGAAATGAAGAAATGGATTGCCAATTACAGTTAGTCTTCTCACAGAATACCCCTCGAACCGGTGCTATTCTGCAGTAGTGACAGCTCAGAAATGAACTGAATGCAGCTCTATCGAGCAGAAACCTGACCCCAAGTGGATTTTAAAGCAGAAGGTGACTTCCCCCCCTCACCCCCAACCAGCTCCTCAGTAAATGGTTGACTTCTATTCTGCCTGCCTGGCAGGTACACAAAAAGGCCATCCACATTTATTTTTGTAGTCACCTTGTTAAGACGTACTGAACTTCTGACTTAACACTCCTCAGCAAAGTGCACATTTGTTTCTGAATACCTCACCCTCAGTAAGGCTGAAGGGGAACTTAATATGTATACCATTACTGCTAAGTAAACAAAAACAGCAGTGATTCTGCTCTTTACAGAAGCTCTTAAAAGCATTCAAACTTTCTCTTGAACAGTACTCACAGAAAGGTAAATTTTGACTCTTTTTGTGTTTCATCTGCAGTAAACCTCACGTGTTCTTGCAAGCTGTTTAATATTTCATCGATATAGACAACCAGCTTATATTGAATAATCAGATTCTGATAGATTAATGAAATAGGAAAAAAATCCACAATGACCTGAATTTTTATTCATAATTATTAATACAGCATTTGAGAATACCTCAGTCCCAGCAACACATGCATACAATTCATTTTATGCACTGATACAGTCACTAGCAAATTACTCAAGTTGCATAAATTCAAAGCACGTGTGAAAAACTAACTTTCTATTACCTTAGAAAGTTTTTTGGTGGTTTTTTTTTTTCAAATCCCTTTTCCCTCAATTAAATTCAGACCACTGTAATAGATACTTCCATCGCTGTAATTCACTGTATTTTATACTATTGTCCTGGGTATCACATCTTCAGGCGCAGGAAAGGTGAAAATGTTTCCAACAGTCAGCAGCACACAATGGCTTTAAACATGTTCCAAAGACAAAAAGGCACAACTCTCTTGCAGACCCGAGGTGGCCTTCCATTAACACAACCACCGCAACACACTGTGGTGTGCAGAACCGCAGAGTGTGTCTTATAAACAGAATCCTGGCTTAGAAACAGGATTAGTCATTCATTACACTGAATCATCCGCCTTTGCGATTCCTCTTCTGCCTCAGCGGCAGTTGCCCTTTCCAATGATATATGGTAGCATTCCTATCTAACAAAGATGCAGAATTAAGGACAACACAGTGAACGACCCTTGGAGGCAGAGATGCCTTTAAATTGTTTTTGAGGTACTTCGATGAGACTCAGAACAGCAGCTCTACTCTGTTGATCTTTTCTTTCATTTCAGAAGAAAGAGAAAGCATTCGTCCTAACAGCAATACGTTTTTACCTTTCACAGGCCACCTAAAAGCCCCAATATTCTCTCACATACTTCTGCCACACTTCTTGAAGCAACCTTCAGACATCAAACTTATGAATGAGAGATGATCTCAGTAATGTCAAGTTACGTATATGGCGACTTTCTGTATTTGTACAGGCGTAGTATTCAGGGTCTCCAACACCGACTAGGCCCGTTACCATAGGTATCTTATAAATACACAGTAAGAGACAACATCTACTATGGAGAACAAAAATCAGGGCAAATAAGGCTCCCACAATATTCCACGGCCAGACCTACCACTGTGCACTAAAAATAAGGAAAGAATGAGAAAGAGGAGCTGCTTTCCTCAGGCATTTACTATCTAATGCCATCACAGAAGTTAAAAATGATACAATTAATACCTTTGTGGTAAAACTAATTGATATACTTCACACCATGAATATTATTCCTAGTCAACATCAGTGCCTCAGGGCTTTTAAAAAAAGCTACTTAAGGACACACAAGCACAGACTAGTATGGCCGCTCTGTTCTCGTAGAGTAAGTTTTAAGCTGTGATTGGGAATCAACATTAACCGAATACACTTAACAGTTTTAATTTCTAAACATCAGATAAACCAATTGTACAGTATTAAAATGATTGTGGGTGATGAACTAGGACTAAAAATCCTACCCTAGCCACTTTTTAGATGTTTTTATAGCTGCTAAAATACAGAGAATGTGTGTTGTATAAGTAAGATAACATACAAGACTAGGTATGCCACAGCACATGGGTAAATGAAATCCCTGCTAATATGACACACATCAGCTCTAGTGCAAGTTTTCAAACCCAGGAGTAGTTTTACAGCTGCCAAGATGATACCTATTCTTCTTTAACTAGATTAATTTTATATTAAGTTCTTTCTTTCAAGGAAGCTCAGTTGCATCATGAAATTTGACCGAAACTGTTACACTAGCTGTCTTTTTACAATGTGTTTAAAACTCAGAGGTACATAATTCATTTACAACATTTTCTGCAGAAATGGGGAAGGCATGAAAAATACGTTCTTTACAATCACTAAGTTGTCACATTACACTTAATCACGAATATGGTTAAAAGACACCCAAGACGCCACAATGTTCTCCTTTTGCAAAGAAAACCTGCTTAACTATAGCACCTAATGAGATCTCACCAAGGAATCTGAGGTAATGGTCTGATTCCCCGATATGAATCTCACTTGTCAATGAAGGAAACATCTAAGAAGCTTGGAACCACAGGAAGACCCAGGTTGGAAGGGCTACAGCACCTCCGGAGGTCATCTGGTCCAACCTTCTGCTCAAAGCTGGAACAATTTCAGACTTGGATGAGGTTACTCAGGGCCTCAGAGAACCCGAAGAGAGCACACCTTTGTCTTTGCTTCTGACTGCTGACTTCTCAAGATGAAATATAAATGTAGAGAAGTAGTCTTGAACAGCAATATACACACTTAGCTGGTTGATCTAATTATCTGAATAGGTACCCAAACAATTAGACTGGTTGCTAGTAGCCTCTTAACCTTTTGAGACAGTAATTTTTAAGTTTTAAATTTTAAAGCTAAATAAAGTGAAATGTATATTTTTGAACCTAGGTATCCTTCTGCTGCTGGCTTCTTCCATGATGCTGTGGTATGTTCCACACTCATCAAAGCCAATGCAAAGGGAGGAATTCACTAATGGGTTGGGCTCCAAGTTTGGTTTAAGTGATGTGCTCTTTTCTGGGGGAAAGGGCAAGATTACATCAAAGAAAAATTCTGGATAGCAATAATCGGGTATTTTACCAAGAAGTATTTTATACTTCATGTATCACGTTAATTTAACGTTTCCGGGACAAGGTTCATATATCTTTATTTTCTTAAATTAATTTCTTAACAAATTAGCTTTAAAGAGCTTTAGTATTTCCTGACTGTAAAGCCACAGAACAAACACATAAGAGTATCTTGTTGACATCAGCCAGGAAAACTTAGAAAAGGGGATTAAGTGATACTGCTGGTATATAACAATACAGAGTTTTAACTTTCATCACGATAATTGAGACAGTCTTATTTCTTTGAGTGGAAACCCACAAATACCAAAACAAACATTATATCTGACCAGCTGAAGCCCTGTTTGTGATATCAGCAAAGTGTTTTCTGAATACCAGAGATCTTTTCCAACTCTCTTATGCTTTGCAGAATAGTTTGCCTGGGGGAAAAATAATACAAAAAGTGAAAGGAAAAGGGGAAACGCGCCCAAAGTGCAATGTGTTTTTGATGATTTTGGAGATGTTACTGGCTTTTTTTTCAACAATCTGCAGATATCTATATAGCTCATTGCAAAAGCAACTAGACATGAGCTACGCTAGGTACTTCATGATGTAAGCCGCTATGAAATAAGAGCAAGAGAGCCCACAAACAACTGTTTCTTGCAGAGTAGAACCAAGACAGTGAGGTTACAGAGTGTGGGCAGAAGTTGCAAGACTGAAGGTGGCAATTAACATATGCAAACATAAACTACTCAGAGCAGTGAGCCTAACAAAGGAGCCAGGCTTTCAAGACTTTACAAAGCCTGAAGTTCTTCATGCTTCTGCCAATTTTGAAAGAAAAAAGGCAACTACGTAGACTCTCTATCTCTTCCTAAAGAGAAAAGGGAAAAGACAAAAAGTGAGGCCATGAAGCAACTGAGTATTCAGTGTCCAACAGTCTAAGTCTTCAAAGGGAAATTTTTAAGAACACTTATTAAATGCCATTTTAACGAAGAACAGCATTTGTCCTCTAGGATTCAAGAGAAATGCTGTAAGCTGGGCCACTCAGCAAGCACTTCAGAATACATAAAATTCTCAATAGTCTAACTACAATATCCATAAAATGCCAATTCCCACTGAAAAAGAGAGGTTATTAAGTCTCTCATCTGGAATCAAGTTTGAGCTTTTCCTTGCTAAAAACACCATATGAATGTTAATTTGAGACTGTTGAGGGCTCTGCAATTTACACTTTTCAGTAATTTTTTTAGTACTTAAAATATAGGAAAAGACCAATTAGTATCATGGACACTACGCTGTCTGAAATAAGAGCACTGTTAAATAATGCATGCAACAAATTTTTATACAAGTAGTAATTAGGTTTCTAGGATCACTTGAATATTATAATAGTCATTTCATAGCTGTTACTATTATTAATTTTAATAATAATCTCAGTTAACTGGTGATCAGTCCCAAAAGAAGAGTCAAAAAAATGAGTTATCAGATATATCTTCATTTTCACTTAAACATAACATTAATTATGGTGTAAATAACAAAATGCAATTAAATTCCCACTGAGTTACAAAAAATGACTGTTAAAATCACACAGTAGTGTTAAAAAAGTTGATGCAGTCCAAGCTGAGAAATGAGGAGCTGCTGATCAAGTTAAAAAATTGGTTTAGTTAAGAGACAATCTTCCTAATGGGAACTTTCCTTATGTGACTTACTGGATTCTCTTTTTTTTTTCCCCACCACAGAGAATTTATATGATAATATCCATTTGCCTAGGTCACCATAATTGACAATATTCACAATGTTCAAATGCTGATGATCATGATCATATAGAGCATCAGACCATTGTGATGGTTACAGGGACCCAAAGCACCAAACTGGAGATAAATACAAGACTGCTCCATGGTTAATTATTATGTATTTGTGTATAGTGCCTCTGAAACATATGCAGTTCCTTCCTTGGAAAGATGGCAGTGCAGCCTTTATTAGAATTGCTCATTAACGAAATACGTATCTTAGGAATAAAACACCAACAGAAAATGTGAAGAAACAGATGGGAAAGATGGAAATAGATTGCCCTAACCTTTAGCCCTGTGTCAGGAATTTATTCTACCTTTAAAAACATTTGGTTTAGTCTTCTGACTCGGATTTTCAGAGGGCTTTTATAATCCTTCAGTAGCGCACCTGTCTGTTAATCCCTTGTTATAATCTATCTTGGATCACCTCACGGGGAGAAGAGCTGATGGATACACTCTGTGGATTGGCAGGATGAATCATTCTTTGCATACTGAGAAGGACACACCAGAGGTCAGGACAGCTGTGACACAAGCTGGCACCAGACCAGGAGACCTCTCTCCCCAGATAAAGACAAAGCAGAGCAGACGATCTGTGACATCTACCTGCATCCTGCCTTGAAAATGTATTATATGCTGCTATTTCCTATATACACTGCGTACTTCACTTTTTTTTTTTCTTTCCTTGCTTTCTAAGCTTGCTTTTCAGACTCTCCTTCAGCAACACATAATAAATTTAACCTTGCAATGTCTTGCCATGACCAGGCCAAAAGCTACAAGTAAGCCTAAGTGACCTGATTCTAAAAGAAACAAGTCTCACTCCAATGTAATAAAGGTGTTTAAAATGTGGTGAATCCAGGCATTTCCACTGCCCAAATCACCACAGACATTCTGCACTTTCTTGGCTTTTTGTCTTTTCCTTTCCCTTTCTTGCTCTGTGTTTTTAAAATAAATGCAAATATATATTCATAACAAAACCTAAGAACTGTCATTATCTTTTCCCCCAACAAAAAAACAGATTATACCATTTTAGTGAAAGTCAAGCAAAGGTAAAATATACAGCTATATTGATGTAAAGACAAAAAGAAACACTAACTGTAGATTTCTCTTAATGTCTCTTTTCCTCCTTCTTCCCTTTTTCTTTTTTCACCTCCCTTAAGTTTAAAATAACATTTAAATACTTGCTTATGTTGCCAAAGCAGCTTATGTTACCAACCTAAGTATCTGGGAACAGCAGCCAAACCCTGTATTACTGTAATATAACAGTAAGAAGGAACAAATAGGTGTGCATAGACCATAACATCTTCAACTCCTTCCATATGTAGTCCACCCCATAATTATCTCTCAGCAGAGTATTGTAACAAACATGAAAATAACTGTCTTCTCATATCCATCTGCAGAACCTTGTTTTAATTTTGCAGTTCGTAAGGTTTGTAGCACCGTATCAGGCATCCTTGTTCACTTTGCAGGCTGTGAACACCAGAATTTATGGGTAGCTTCTTAAAGACATGATAATGAGGTGCTCCTCCATAAAATATACTGAAGGAAGTCACTCCCCCCCCCCCCCATTCTGGCAGTACTTCAGATATAACAAGATGGTAATTATGGGGGAAGTGGATGTGTAAATGGTGATTCACCGTGTAGAAGGTGAAGATCTGACACTCTACAGCCTAAAATAACATGTTTTACCCTCTGGACTACAGATACATCTTTTTATCACTTTAAATTTATTTTTTTTTTAAAACAGTAAAACTGCTTTGAAAAAGGGAAAAGACAAAATGTAAGAAAATCCCTAAAAATCTAGCTGGCCTACAAAAAACCTTTGATAAGGTTAAGATTGCACTCTCACTCATGTTTGAGTGTTACTGAACAGCTACTGAGGATCTGTTGCTTGATACTCCAGTACCTCCCTAACGATATGGGAGTGATGCAAATCCTCTGCACTCCTTCTGAACCAGTTTGTTTATGAAACTTCATGATCTTGATATAAAGGAAAGCATTTATTGCAACACAAGAGAGTAACCCAGGGATCCATGGGGATATGAGTCTTCACAACTTTTGCTTTCTTAGATCAATTATTAGAGATGATATTAGAGACGATAGGGATCTCTTAGAAAAAGAGTGCCTGTGGGTAGACCCTTGTTTTGCAGTCCTTACAAACATTCAGCATCGGTTGCTTTCTACTTCATTTTTTTAAAGATTTAATCCCTCATTTGAAGCTATTGGACTTCTAAAACAAAGATCCCTCGTGAGTGAATATGCTGCCAGCACTCTAAATAGGAGCACATTAAAATCAAAGTTTTGACTGCTGGCACAGTGCCTTAAAGGCAAATGGCCTTCTCAGGGCTTTAACTCGTTCAAGCTGGAACGTCCACAGTGGTACGGGTGGAGATGGAGCATCAGGAAAGTGTTTGGGGAGGAAAAGCAGACCTTTCCTTTATCCAACACCCTTCTCATGAAAAGCAGTCTGCCCTTAGCCAAAACCTCAGAAAGAGGCTGGCTTGCCTGTTTCTTCTCAGTTTCCTTTTCATGGGAGAAAAGGAGTGCTCTGCAGTGATGCAAACAGGAAAGGATTGCTCTCCAGAGAAGTGTGACTACTCTCTCCTAATAATAATAAAGGCAAGTCATCTAAGAATTTACAAGAATTTGGAGCAGAACGCAATCCAGATTCTTAAACTGGATATCCTCAGCTGATCTCCTGCAAATTTGTCCACTTCCATTTGGAGGTAAAACTCAGTTGTCAGCCAAGGGTTTCTGAAGGGACAGCATCCATTCGTATGGATCTGAGGTGAAAAATCAAGTCTGTGTGTTCCTTCAATAACATTTTACTGGGATAGTCCAGTGTTAACTGCACAACACATAAAGCAATACTAACCAGCTAGGCCATCAGGAACGAAGTTTATCTACTTGTTTGTCTAGACTTTGCTGACTTTAAGGGAATATGCACATACAGAGGGGAAAACCCCAGCAAAATCGGAAAGATGAAAGCATAGCTTTGGAGATTTTGGGTATTTTTTACATCTCGACCACATCACACAGCATAGTTTTAGCACTGCAACTGCTATCGAACATTCTTGAAAATATTGACACCTGAAGCCTGATGCAGGGTTGCCAGTTTAATTACTACTCTCAGGCAGTATGTCTGAGAGTCTGAAAAGAAGGTATTTTCTTCATTGAGGAACAGAAAGTATTAAAACGTAAACAGTAAAATTGATTAGAGATTATATTCCCAACACAAACAAACAAAAAAAAGCAGTCCCAGAAAAATAGAGTATTTTAGCAGAAACATGTCTTAATTCATTTTCAAAGGTGAAAACAGCAGTTACTGCAAAAGCATCTGCCACACTATATAATGTTTCAGTAATGCCACAGCCTTCCCCATAAAATCACTGCTAGCTTCAAGAAAAGCATCCATTACCTCAGGAGAAGAAAACTCAAGATTCCTACCAGAGATCCTTTCCAACTTTCTTTACTGACTTCGGGGAACTGTATTCCTCACCTGCTGAGACTTTTTCTATTAACTAGGCAAATTCTAAAATAAAGTGAACTATTACTGCTTGTACATTCCACTTACTAGTCATTCTGATATATTTCCACCATGTCTTGCCTGTTTTTGTAAACCAGTAACAAAAATGTGTCTATGTTAAAGATCAGTATTTAAGCCAAAGAGTCGAGATCTAAAATGCAGAGCTCCCCTGAAAGTTCTAGAGGGGGACCTGGACTGAGGACCAAGGCAGAGCTTCATCTGAAACCAGACTCATATTCAGTGACTTCTAGTGTTTGTGGAGATGGCATCTGAGTGTTCTCCTGCAACAATGAAAGTGCAGTTCAAGTAGAAAAGGATACAGCACCCAAAATAATTTATATTCTACCTTCTGAAGCCTAATTCAGATTTACAATCAACAAACAATCTTAAATAAGAGCTCTTTGAAAAAGAACCGCCCTAAATATTACTGTCACCTCCCCCCACCCCAAGTGCAGTAGCTGATTAATCAAAACTCAAGTTACTTTATATAAAATTACTATATGTTATTTTCATGCAGCAGCAGCTATGTCATACTATGGTGTTACATGACTACATTTTTTTAATTTATTGCTGCTTAGCATGTTCTTTAAAATCTTTCAGTTGTACAAGTAATCCAACCTACTATCATTTGTATGCATTTACTGAACCTAAATGAGAGAAAAATCAGCCCACACTATTTTTAAATGAAAAAGTATTTTTGTCCTCTTGTAATTTACATGTCCTCAAATTTCTCCTTTTTTTTCTCTAAATATTTAACAGTTTATCTTTTTCCTCCTTCAAATATCGTGCCCACTTCTTCCACAACTTCAACCAAAAAGCAGCCAACTATTAGCAATGGATTACTGTAAGATTACAGCAAAGCAAGTGACCAACTTCTATAATAATGCTTTACCTCCAGTTCTTCATGTGGTATTAATTTGCATGTAAATTAATAAACTAAAAATATGGAAGCACAACTCAAGGGAGCTAAGACATTTTCATGTTATTCTAGCAAGTTTGCTTGAGGTAACCGTACTTTTCCCCTTGTCTTGGACACTGGGGAGTCTTGCTTGCTTGCTTGCCTTATGGATGGAAAACTTTGCCAAACTCCTGTTTTTCCCCACTGAAGCCACAACAGCGCGTTTAAGAGTTACGGAGCTGCAGAAGTGTAATCACAGTTGTGAGCCTTGGCTCACAGGCTAAGGGTTGTGCTAATGGCTGCACAACAAGTCTCCCTCTTATCAGCACACCAGTATCCCGTCACAGTCAAAGGCTTTGGATCTCTGTTCTTTAACACAGTATAAATAGATTCTCAAGCCAAGATGACCGATGAGACATCTGATATGAAATATCACCATTTAAAATAGTAATAAATGGGAAAACTGATTAAGCAATATGTGACATCTAAGGTCTTACTTACCATAAATTCCTGTTGAAATACAGGGAAATGCCTGTAAAACAAATCAAAGGAAAAAAAGTCAGTGAGATATCTGTTTAACAAACTTTTTATCAAAACCAAGGGTCTTTTTAAATTCCTGTTTTTCAACACTCAGAGATTACATATTGTAGCCTTCACTGTTACAGCAGTCAATTCACAGGCATTTTCATGTCATTATATGAAACGTATTCCGTATGTTTTCCTTGCTGCCTTGTTAATAAAGCCACATTCTTTTTCTCATCTCGAGCTAGGAGCAACATTTGAACCCAGAATCATTATTTAAACTGCCTTTTGAGCTGAAAATTAATACCATAAGCTAAAAATTAACGCCATAAGCTAGTATGGTAGAAAAAAAATATCATATTCTCTAGGTAGAGTTAGACAATGTTTCTTCAGTAGTAAAATAAGCTTGGCCAGCTTAAACCCTGTCCTGCCCCTTTGCCATGCCCTTCTTCATTGTAACCTCCTTTTCTGTTTCAGAGCCTTTCATTTTTAACCTCATTTTTTTCAGACGTGGTTTATAGTGTGACCCAACACAGCTGTACTGGTACAAGTTAAAGGCTTGCAAACTGGTGTGGGGAGAGGACCTAGAAGATGCTGGGTGAAAAGGGTACATTTTTGGGCCAGCTTGAACACCAAAAAAACCGCATCATGCAACAAGAGATGGTTAGAGATACTGTACCAGCAAGAAAGACAACTTACATTTTTCCTAGCTGTATGTGTTGTCTAGAGATTTGCATTTCTGTGAGCTAGAGTCAGTTTTCCACCAGGAGAAACCAAAGCCGTGGTTTCACAAGAAAGACAATTTTCTTTGTGTGCAGCTGACATGTGATATCACCTTTGCCTCCCACCTCTGGACTGACAGCAAACACAGCTCAAAGGTACAAGAGCACCTGGGACCAAAGTTTCAAATATCCACCCTCTGGCTCTCTCCAGATCCCCTGGCGATGAGTCATCATACAAAAGAAAGGAATTCTTCTTTACTTAATCACACAGGAAAACATTATTCAAAGCTAATGCTTGCTTTATATTTAACCAGGGAATTAATTAGGGAATGGTGATTAAGAAAGGAGAGGTCTAATGGAAAGAATACATCCTCCCTGCCCCTCTGAAAATACTTAAGTAAAATAAAGTGGGGGAGAATTATAGTCTCATTCCTTCTCAACCACTACAACTTACATCCTGAAAAATACTTAGCTTTGTAGTCTGTACCCAATAAATCACAACAAAGCAGCTCTTTAAGGAAATAAGGACTGGAATAGGAAAAAACCCCCACCCAACACACACAATTACAGAGCTCAGGCTGAGGTGGCAACAGATGCTCCAGCAATAAGAGAGAGGCATAAAGGATGATTTTGTCCAGTTTAGCAACAGGTTTTAAAATTCACCACTGTTGAAGTTTCACATATTGAGAGATAATTGCTCCAAACAAGTGTTTTGTTTTCCATTCTGTCCCAGAACTTGAGTAACAGTACATGATTTAGATACTCTTATTGGCTACAGGGCATGAGTAACACCATTCAAGGTTCCTTCTCTTACTGGCCCCACAACTCTGGACAAGGGGAAAAAGTCCCGCAGCACCTCTGAAATCCCACCAGTCCTGCAGCTCCTTGGGCCACACCACACAGGGTGCTTATAGGAAGCAGCACCACCGATGCCTTCAGATCCCCACGCATGTAGCAAAGCCACCCACCTGGGGGACCATGGGCTGGGGCAGCTCTGCCGACCCCCGGCAGCAAAAGAGCACTGTGCACCAGCTCGCCCCACATCACTGCACATTTACCACCTGCACAAAGCAAAGGGTATCTGGCTGAAACGGTGTCCAAGCAAGATGCATCTACTTAAAGCCCTGACGGTGATCCGGAAGGGATTTACAAGACTGGCCGCTGCACTATGGGGTGGGCTCAGCACACACTGCCAAGATCTCACACCACAGCTGTGTGTACTGGGGCCCCCGCAGCCGAGTGCCTGAAGGGAAGCCTGCGCCTTCCGGGGGACTGAGCTTCCTTTTCAGCTTTGCCCTGAGAAGAGATAAGACAACTGCATTTTCAGCCCTGCAGGACAGACGCCTGCTGCATTTGTTCATCTCCATTCACAGAATACACTGCTCTGAGGCTGTTTTGCAAGCTTTAGCTAGCAATTTGTGTGTTGTGCGAGTTTCTTAATACCTACTAAAATTACTGTGTAGACACGTCATAATCATTACCTTGCTTTCACTTTCTGTCGTGCAGCTGAAACATATCTGAATGGAGCTACACGAGTGTGTACAATCCTATCAAGCTCCTTCCGAACACTGGTCTGTGCCATAACTTGGATGAGCTCTGCCCTCTCCCTCATTCAGAGATGATCAGAGCACATAACCAGCAGATGTAATTTCATAAAATGTGACAGTGCTTTTATTCATTCAAGAAAGGCCTGTGCCTGAGATCACATATCAACTGTGTTTCCTCTTGGCTCCTAGGGAGACAATTTAGTCTAGATGCCAGGTTGAAATTACTGGCAGAGCAGTAATGGGGAACTCACAGCATGGATATCAACATAATACAATATTTGGCTTATGGACAAAAGATGTTAAGGTTTCTAACCTTTTCTGTGCATAATAATATCTTAATTATATATTTGATTTCAATTTAAAAAAAAAAAAATCACTTTCACAGTAGCAAACATTCATTCCTATTTCCACAATAAAACATTTCTCATCTTCATTTGTTGCTTGTAACTGGTATTTATTGACTAACTTTTAATTTCGTTGCTACTGAATTAGCATGTTTGCTTTACTTTGGGGCTAATAAGAAATGCTACCCTGACAGCGCTCAAAACAGGTACAACTCTGGAATAAGACACAACTAATAACAGTGAGCTACTAATAGGCTGACGCCATCATCTAGATAAAAAGGCCAAACTGAATCAGCTGTGTGAATACTGTAAAACTGAAATGGATTAAATTCCTGTAGGAGAAGACGTGGGCACTGAGCCTCTAGTACTTTTTAATCTAATGTTTCTTTACTAAGGCTACAGCAGTGGTGTTAATTAGGATGAAATGTAATGCAGTTTCATGAGGCAAATTTATTATGGTCACCATGCAGAGGCCAAGCTGGACTCTAAGACATTTCAGTAAGAGGGACCTGGGCATTTAAATACTTAAGGGCTTGTCTACAACATGGGCTTCTAGTTCACGCTGAGCTGAAATGTATTAACTGTTATACATTAGAAGAATACAATTGCTATGTCTACATGACCACATGCCTCCTACTGCTGTCCTAATAATTGCTTCCACAGAGCAAGGACTTTCTTCAAATTAAGTGCTCAGCATTCTGCACTGGCATCCCAGTGCCATTTCTGCCACGACCAAGCCACATACTAGGCAAGCACTTTTCTTCCAGCACATAACACAGCAGACAAAAATAATATCAAACACAAATTGAGCTTTCTCTGATTTCACTGCATCACCTCATGAAGCAGACTAGCTAATACGGATACTTGAGAGCCATTCCTTCATGCAACTTGCATTACTGAACCTTCATAAAGAACTCATGAGCTTTCTAAAAAGTCTTTGATTCTATTAAAATCACAAGCAGAAATTTTTAGCCAATTGTTCAAAGTCAAAAGTTCCTAATGTCTCTGGGTTGAAGGTAGTTAAATGTGTTATGCACAAAACACTACCAAAAGCTTCTCCAGCAAGTTCAAGATAACAAACATCCCCTCAGGAAAAAACCTGAATTCCTGCTTCAGTAGAACGCCCCACTCCTGCCACTCAGAGGACCTGACCCAAAACTCAGCCAAACTATGCTATCTCATAGTGCCTTGGTTTATTATTATCATAGTTGGGCTCAAGTTTTTGTTTTTCAGATTCCTTCATTTGTATCAAAATATTACACTAAAATGAGTTCCTCTCTGCAGCAGGCATTCTATTTTAAAAAGTAGTACAGTGAGCACCTTTGCTAGACTGTTTGTCTTACAGCTGGTGATTGCCTTGTGAACTGAAGTGGCAAGTGAGTGGGCAGAGAGAAAATTGCTTGTTTAAGAGCAGCCCTGACAACACTGCTCTGCTGTGATTCACGAGGACGAATGCCAGAGGGACTCTGCAAAGGTAAAGCAGCGGGTTACAAGGTACAGCTGCCTATGCTAGAACGAGATCTGCTGTGTAGAGTATAATATGAGACTTTTCACACCTTAAGTTCCCATGCGTGTTTTCAAAAAGCTCACTGTAACGTAAATATATATTTGTAATAACTTTGTAGAACATCACGGATTAATAATGTTCCGGTTTCCTTGACACTTTACTACCTCTATGGCTTGTCATGTCCATCTTAAAAAAACCCACAAAGTAAGTATTTATTGCCTAAAGCCTACGCTTTCTGCCAGGGAAAAAAAAAGTTTAGATAGCATGCTGTGATATCTTTTAACATGCAGCACCAAAAAGCTGTGGCACATACATCGCGGCATCATGAAGTGCTGTTATCAAGACTGTGGCACAGCGCTATGAAAGCTAAGTATCAGCTAAACCACAAAGCAAGCTAATTTAAATGGTATCAATTGTTTGAATAATGAATAATTTATTTTCATGAAAAGATTTTATGATTTGAATCTAGTGGGTGATGAAGAGCTGTGGTGGAGAATACAGTGGTGTACATTTAACACTCGGAGCATGTGGTCGAGGTGCTGCAATGGCAGGGAATATAGAGGACCCCAGCCAGGAAACGGGAAAAAGGGAGAGACCTTGGTGTCATCTGACATCAGGCGTTTTTCCATTTCACTTGCTTGGCTGGTGATGTGCGTTTTTTAGTCCTTACTCCCCCTAGGTATTACTGACATTTTGAGATGAATTACGGTTGTCAAACTGGAGTATGAAACAGCAGAGAAGGCATGGTACTGGATGAACTTCCAGAAAACCTTGCAGTTCTTTTAGTGGCAGAAAATGATATTTAACCATCAGTTGCACACACTCCAGACCCATTGTGATCATTATTTTCAATGTACAAGCAGAAGGTTTCAAAACTAGAAACCCTTCAAACTCATCCATGCCCACCCTGGCAGCATCCACCTGGGCAGCTGGTACACACAAACCTAACACGAGGTGTGCACAACGGTACCACTCCCCAAGCATCTCGGTACAGCATTCACACCAGTGCTCTCATACCTGCTTTAGATTAAATCACCTCCATTGCGCAGACAGTGACTTGAGGTATGCAACTGCATATAGCACCATCTATGCCCACAGATCAGCAGCGGGGTGGTCTGTAGAGCCCAGCGTCAGCGAGAGGGCTGTAAGCGCACTAACTCGCCATCCCTAAGTCTAGTGTCAAGCAGCGTGAGTTAGCACCAGGAGAGCCAGCAAATTACTGTTTCTTTCCCCTTGCCATGACCATTAATCTGCCCTAATTTAATTTCTGTGAGCCTGAACAGTCTGAACCCAGTTACAGCACTATTTTTCAGCGTTTGTCAACAAACTTCAGTATCTGCTACACTGATATTCCTGTCGACCAGCCAAAGCTCCTAAAAAAATTTGGGTGCCTTAGATGCTTTTCAAAATAACATGCTCTATAAAACCACCTAACTCCAAAAAGCAGAATAAACCTATAAAACTTCAGGACCTATTGTAGCTCTTAAGCTGCACAAAATATTCATAGGGTACACACATATTTAAGATATCAGTAACATCAAACAGAGTCAAGTTTTGCTACTTTTACTAGACCAAACTTATAAACCAAACCATTTCATAAACCACTAACTATTATACTATCCTGTTGCCTTTTAAAAATCCTTATACTACTATTTGGAAGAAAAATAAAAACTTGTTATTTCCCAGTCAATCTCCTGCCATAAATTTGAAATGTCATAATTCCAAACTGTAATTTAATGAACAACAAATTTTGCAAGTAAATACAATTCATAGAAAACTCTAATACAATTTCCTATACTGAAAATGAAGAGAAAAAAATAAAATGGAAGAACTGAATATGAGAATGTTTAAACTCAGTTTTCATTACAGAACATATTAGCATGCTTATTAATCTGTCTTTAAAGAATACAAAAGTAATTATTGCCTCAAAAATTAGTCTCTTGAATACAGAAGATCACACACAAACCTTCAGGCATTCATACAAGCTTCTTCATTCACACATGGGCAGGTTCATGAGCTACAACATTCAGCGGCTCAGCACAGTCAGGAACACTGGGCACAGAAGTGCCAAAAAAAGTTTGGGGTAATTTTCTGGTAGAAACTTCAATGTCCGGCTATTTTACATGCCTGAAAGTTTACAAGCCAGCTGTGTGAAGGGTTCTCAAAGGGTGCTGATAGCTGACAAAAGGCTGGTCAAGCAACTACAGTTGCAGTTCACATTCAGACCTAACGTGAAACATCCTTTCAGTATTGTGCCTCAAGACTTTTCTGTGCACCTTCATATACCAAAATGTAAATTAATATTGCACAATCGAAGGACAATGGGTTTAGAACATATACACAGCAGTAATTAAATTTAAAATAAAAATACTAACAGCAGGGTGGCAAATGATCATTGAGAGAGGGGATCTGTCGCAAATCTACTGAAAGCTGACTAAAGGACACCTATTTAGTAAAAATGTTTTGCAACAAGTGCATAGAGAACTCCATCATAACTCAGAAAAGAAAAAAATCCAAAACAAATGCGCATCAGTTTGTCAGAGGATCTCCCCAAGTTTCCCAGCTGGTCACACTTAAAAGACTGCTCCAGATAAATATTTACCGCAAAACCTGCAGTTTTTCTTTAAGTCTGTTTATTTATATGAAAGGGCAGTTACTGAAAGAGGCCACCTGAGAGGTTCAAGGGCCAAAAGAACATCCTCAATACTTCCTGTTAACAAAACTAAATAGATCAAGGGGCTGCGGGGGAGTCTTTTCCTTTGATGACCTCTTTGCCACAAAAGCGGCAATGTTCTCATTGTCAAATTGTGGGTCTTGTCTCACACAACCAGTGACAATTTTGCTTAGTTTTTACTGAAATAATTTAAAACTTCAACCAAAGAACATTCATTCAACAATGAGAACATGGAAAAAAATACTGAGGAATCCCTACCAAGTTTTATAATTTTTTTGGTTTTTAACAAATTTATTTTTTTATTTACAAATATTTTTAGCAGCTGTGTATTCTAACTTCATATGAGTTCAAAATACATTTTTGAAGACATTGAAACCAGCTGCTACAATGAACTATGCAAGACAGTAGAGCACTGTAGTGTGGAATTAACTTCAGAAGATTCACTACTTGAGGAATCTCACCAAATATTTATTTTTAAATTTTCAAATCTATTAGTTCCCATTAATTAAAAGTAATAGCTCAATTAACTGCATGGATAAAGACCTAGACTGAAAGTTGGTCAAATAATTTAATTTCCCCAAGTACAAAGTCAGTTGTGGCATGGGGGTTGTCTGTTGGTTTTTTCCTAAACTCTGCACATTTGGAGTTAGAATGAAAAGCTTATAGGGCAACTATGGACTAGCAGTTTGGTACACATTTTTAAAAGTCATTAATTATTCATATTTAGAAATTCTCATGAATTAAATTGTAGGTTTCAAACAGCTGCAGAATAGCAGAGGTTGGAAAGCACCTCTAGAGACTGCCTGGTCTAACCCACCTGCTCCAAGCAGGGCCACCTAAAGCTGGTAACCCAGGACCATGGCCAGTCAGGTTGAAGTATCTCCAAGGATGGAGACCCCACAACCTCTGTGGACAACCTGTTCTGCTGTTTGAATAACCTCAGAGTAAATAAGTGATTTCTTATGTTTAAACGGGATTTTCTGTATTTCAGTTTGTACCCACTGCCTCTTGTATATTCAGCGGGCACCACAGAGACGATGTGCTTATCTTTACTTCCATCCATCAGGCATTTATACACATTGGTTACATCTTGCTGCTAAGCCTTCTCTTCTTCAGGCTGAACAGTCTCTCAGCACCTCTTTCTGTGAAATACAGCCCAAGCTCTTGATCATCTTTGTGGACCATCACTGGAATTGCTCCCATATGTCTGTGTCTCTCGTAATGGGAAGCCCAAAGCTGAGTAGAGGGGAAGAATCACCTCCCTTGATCTGCTGGCAACAGTCTTCCTAACACAGCCCAGGAGGCTGGTGGCTTTCTTTGCCTCAGGGACACGTTGCTGGCTCATGGTCAGCTTGCTGCCCACTGGGACCCCCACTGCTGCCTCTGCAGAGCTGTTTTCCATCTGGTTGCCCCTCAGCACATACTAGTGCATGAGGCTATTGCTTGCCAGGGGCAGGACTTTGCATTTCCCTCTGCTGAACTTTGTGAGGTCCCCTCTGCCCAATTGTCTCCCTTGTCAGGGCACCTCTGAAAGGCAGCACAACCATCTGGTTTACCAGCCGCTCCTCCCAGCTTTGTATTGTCTGAAAACTCCCCGAGGTCCTGTCTGCCCCATCATCTAAGTCACTAAAGAAGATCTTTAATAATATCAGCTTCACTATCAGCCCCTGGGGTATACACTGGACTGGCCGCCAGCTGGACCTTGAGCCACTGTCCACAACCCTTTAATCCCATCAGCTCAGCCAGTTTTCACTCCCCCTCTCACACAGCAAAAAAAATATATACAGAAATATAATAATTGGGTTTATAAGACAGTAATCTGCCTAGGATATTCAGAAGCCATTGCAGCTGAAACATCAATTAAAGCAGCAAAAGTGCAGATGATGAGGAGGAAAGAATAAAACGTCAAATGAGAACTCAGAACAGATTTAATTATTTTTTTCTTTCTATACCAACCCACGCCAAAACAGGCTGGAAATGAATAAAAAACTGATTTTGAACCACATCTGTGGTTTTAGCCCCGGTAGACAACAGTTCTGAGTTTCCTTCATGCCAAAGAAATTAAAAATCCCCTTGCCTTTTTCAAAAAGAGAAAGGGACATTCACCCACCCGCCCCGCACTGCATCAGCCTCTCGGCACTGCAGAGCATGGAGCAGTTGCTAGGTTTGCCTCTCGAGTGCCTGAACTATCAGTGTCTAAATATTTTGTGAATAAGAGCTTGAACATGCAGCCTCCTTCACAAGAACACCATAGATACAGCCCTTATTACTTTTTAAATGAAGGATATCCACTATTTTCAGAAAACTAATAATACTGTTTAGTCATACTACCTTCAAAAAACCCTGTTGTATTAAGGGATTCCATTTCTGGTCCGAGAGGCCATCTTCACAGCAGTGTTTGGGCATCTCACCCCCACCAGCATGTTTCTACTGACAAGATCCTGCAAGATCTACTGACCTCATCTTAAGTGTGTATCAGCAAGAGGAAAGCTGGGATCCACCTTCATGGCAGTTAAGCCATTTCAAGGCCGGAGTTCTGGTCTAAGGATCTCTCTACAGTTAATAACGAGGGTCATTCAGCTGTTTCAGGTCAAATGAATGGCTCTCGTGGGGAACTGCTGACTACGGAGTGAAGCTAGATACCTAAGCTAAATTTAGGTGAAACAAATCTCTCCCTTAGCACAGGAAATCATACGTGTTTGCCAGAAAGCATATTCAGGAACTCTCTTTCTCTTGAGTCCTAACCACAGGAATATTCTTTCCATTGATTCAATATAAAATTACTTCTAATGAAAAATGATAGGCCAGACTTCTCCAGCTTCATGACATCATCCTGTACGGTAGTTAGCCTCACGGGTGTGATGGCAAAGGAGAGCTTAAACAGTCCAGGAAAAGGTCTCTCTGGCACAATCCCGTCTCAGACAGAAATACTCCCACACCAGCACTGAGCAGGCACCTCCCAGCCAGCAAATATATTCTCTTTCTCAAAAGGGCTAATTAAGTACACAGCATCCTCTGTCTTGTGCTGGTCTGATTTCCAGGAGCACAGCTATGAAAATCAAATCTGCTGGCCCCAGTGCAGGCTCCTCGTAGTCCAGGGTGATTTCCACCCTAGGGGATGCAAACAGTGAGACATACACTGCGCTCAGAAGACAGTCTTTGCAAGCCTGGCTTGAGCTCATGCAGGCTGGTAGGAGCGAATGTACCTAACGCAGCATCAGCATTTCCAGTGTACAGGTTGTTACACTTACTAATACATTCTTAACGAGCTCAAATTTCATGTGTACGGCCCCGATCCAAATCAATATTGAAACACATCTACAGATCAATAATAGCTTTACATTTATAACATTTTCAAATGAAAAGAAAAAGGAATAAGAACTCACAAGACTATATTAAGATAAAAATATTTTAAAGGAGATACTCAGCGACAAAAGTATTTACCGACTGCAGTGACAATAACTGCTTCATCCTTAACACTAGGTTAGCTTGTCCTTACTGCTTCATCTAAACCAACATACCCAAGGAAATATCGCTGCACCTTTACTGTGGTCTGATTCAGATCTGAGCCAACCTTGCAAGAAAAACCCATTAAATGACATTAAGGTAGTACTGAGATCATTCTCTGACAACCAAGAATAATGAGGTAGATTAAGGGCAGATGGATATTGAGGCTCCCCTCTAAATGTCCTTAATTTTGTAGGTTTTAGACATACTGTCTCCTGAACATCGGTGCAATTTTAGTTTTACTATTTGTGATATTTATAGCTCCCATTTATATAAGTAATATGTAATTTTAATGCAGGTCTAATAGTTCCAGCTGCCATTGACACAGATTGTAAAATGAAAAAGGGAGGATACCTTGTTGAGTAAAACGCTATTTTATTTCCTTCCTGCCACCTTAGCCACTGCGATACAGTGGGTTAATGTCTTATTTGGATTCCAACCTTGTCAACACATCAAAGACCCTCCCAGGTGAAGAGGAGCAGGGCTACGCAATTGATCTCCCCTAACCTGTAACGTCTGTGTCACTCTCGTCCAGGGTGAGCAACTGAAATGCATGTTTCTTTTTGAGAGAGGTAAGAGAGCCGCCTTGAAGAACTACATGATGATGAAAGGTATGAGACAGGAGTAGACCTTGGGAAATGTCAAGGGAGATCACAGTCAAAATTGCCTTCTTTATCCAGAATAAATAACAGCAGTTGTGGATTATGTGACTGTAATTCTGTTGAGGAGGTCTGGTAACATAAATCACGATAAAGACGACTAGAGTCTCTTTAAAGACCGAGGAGGTTATTTGTACTTTTTACCTGATTTTCTACTGTTCCCAGACACAGACTCTACAGATGTTTCTATGGCTATCACGAGTCCCCTCAATGCAGTATTTTTCCCCTTCCCTATTTATTCTCTGCTGTCACCCCACTCTATAGCTTCTTCCTTTCCATCCTTACATACACACACCCCTTTCAATGACAGATTGCCGCCATCCGCTCCGTTCTGAATTCACTGCTTCCATTATCACTTCCCTTACAGCTGTGGCACATCTGCTTTCAGATCCACTTTACAATTTTTCCTAAGGCCCTGCCTTGCTTTCAGCATTGCTGGAGTGCCTGTGCAAGGAGAGCAGCAGCTACAGGAACCTCGTCACCATCTGTGGCTTGATTCAGAGCCATTGCAGGCAGCAAGAAATCCTCAGCTTCAACTGCAATCCAAATCTTATTCCCACTGTTTTCCGCTTTTAAACTGCTGTCGAATGACATAAACAAGTTAGACTGCATCAGTATTGCCAGAAACAGGTCAACAACTCTGGACACCTCATTTCTGGTACCGTGGGGTTGGTTCAGGAAATGGAAAACAACATGCTGTCTGAAAGAAGGTTTTGGAAAAAAAAATCAGTGGCAACATGTTCAACAGGGCATGCAGAAAACTAAGAGTCCTGAAGAAAGGCCAATCCAGGTTTTCCTCATTCTGAGTAACCCAAATAGTGTTCCTACCAGTTGAATGAATCTGCATAATGCCTCACTTGGCATCAGTAAACATGTCAGGATAGGTCCCAATAAAACTTCAATATCACTGCAAGAAAGGCCATCACACACATGGAAAAAGTGGAAAAAAAACCAACATGAAAACAACAAAAAAAAAACAAAAAACCCAACACCTGAGTAAATATGTATATTTTATCTAAGTTCTTCCAGCTTTCATTCTCTTACAGACATTTATTCTTTCTCTTGATAGATGCTGCTGCAAAAATACAAGGTTAACAATTTTAAATGGAAGTGTGACTTTCATTTTCTATGTCCTCCTGTTCAAGATAATGATCCAGACAGATTTTTGTACTGGATTCAAATAACACTTAATGCCTTGTCAAAATCTTCTTATTTTCAAATGTTTTGCATGGAAATAACTGTTATGTATATTTTTAAAATTGCAGAAATGGCAAAACCAGAGAAAAGGCATAAAGATTTCTCGCTTTTTAAATACATATTTCCCAAATGAAGCAAACCACAGAGTAATGAAAATGGAACAGAAAAATATAGCTATCACTTTGATTTCCCTGTCTTTTCTCGTTGAGTTGCCCCTAGATGCCCTTTTCATTTTTTTAAAGAAAGCATATTGAGATCCTTGTGCTGTTGCTTTGAATTTTTTTTTTCTTAAAGGAAAGATAGACATGAAAAGGTCTAAACCAGAGACGCATTATTATTCAAGAAACGTTATAAAGGAACTACCACTTGCATTACTAATACTTCACCATTCATGGAAACCATTTAG
>JAVJGI010000035.1:8438664-8526023 GCA_035590275.1 Ibycter americanus | reverse complement strand
AGATCCCAAAGCAGTGAAGAAAAAGAAAGAAATTAAGAACTTGCCTCTGTGGATAGTAAAGGTTTAAGAAACTGGTTTTAAAATGTCTTGTTTTCAAATACTTCAAAGAGAATTAAGAAATAACTGAATGGTTGTGTACCACATGCTATGGTAAGGACCGTATAAAAGAGAAAAGGAAGTGTTAGTATTAAGGCCCCAGTTCTTCTGTCTGTCTTTTCTCCAAGCTCCCATTGATTTCAGCGAGAGTTCTGCACATGCAGTGACTCCAAAACGGGGCTCTGATTGCTTGTGTTTTCAGACTGATATGAAGGCATTAACACGGAGAAATTTCCATTTGTGCTAATGGGATCTGTACGGCCAACAACACTTGTTTTTCTTCCTGAGCATATTCCCCTCGTTCTTGTTCTTTTGAGATCTGCTTCAGCAGAACACTTCTGTCTTGCATTAAAATACAGTTACAAAATTCATAACTAAACAGTACTTAAAACCATATTGTTTAATCTATGACTTTTCCTCTGACAAGTGTGAAAACGTGTGCAATATGACAGAAGGTTTGCTATAGTAATTGCATGTTGTGATTGAATGATGGAGTAACAACCACGGAAATAACTGTCTTGCTGAAATTGCCACAGAAGGTAAGTTGCTCCTGTACAGTTTTAACTTACGCACCATCTGTTTTGCCAGTCCTTTAAATGTTCCTTTAACCAGTTAAGGGATTTTATTGTTATTTGTACAGGCATTGCCACACTTCCTCTGACCTTTTGCACAATTTATTTTGGAAAGAGTGTCTCTCTGTTCCTTTCTGTCCCCCTCTGCCTCTCTCCCCTCAAACCCTGCTCTCCCCACCCGGGACTCATTCATCCACCACCCACATCTGACAGACCTACCACCCATGTTTTCTGAATTGTTGCCACATTAGCTAGCAAAGAAGAGATTATGTATGGGCAAAACGCATAGGTCCTTTTGAATATTTTTCCAGTAGATGGAGACACATCCACAAAGTGTTGATTTCCCTAAAAGCTGACATTATTAACCATCAGTTCAAGAATAAAGTAATATTCCAATATTGCTATTATAGTCAAGACTTACCCAGTTGCGAGAAGAAAAAATATATTTGGATAATAATCACATTGTAGACTTGAATTAAAATGCTAAATCATTTGCAATATAGCACTAAGTAACACTACATTAAACTTAAAAGATTATCAAGACTAATTCTATATTAAAAAAAACAAACAGCTTGAGTTAAAAAAAATTACAAAAAACCCTCTTCAGTTAAAGCGTATGCATTGTCCCCTTTACACATCAGCAAAACCCTACAATGAAATAACCACCACAATAAACCCGTGCTTATTATAGTGCAGCATACAGTGACAGTACATTACGCTACAACAATAAGAACTAAGGTTCCTTCAAATCAAACTTGCAGGTGGACAAAAAAATAGGAGATGTGAAACGAAACCAGCATGTTGCAAGTTCAAAACAAACAAAGGGGATGCTTCTTCACATAAAGCAGAGTGGATGCCACACAAAAGAGAAAAGTTTATGGGAGCTGAAAATCAATATTACAAATCCACCTAAGAAAAAGGCAATGAGGGATTTAAAGCACGAAGATAAAATTTGTGGATCATAAAGTCCCTAAGCAATGAAAAGCCAGGGCTAGGAAAGCATTCTGACACATTCTGACAACTGCCGTTAAATACCTGCCCTGTCCTTACACTCGTCACTGGGCACCAGCTCTCAGCCAAAGCAAAGGCAGGGCACCGCACGAGACACGTTTGGTCTGACCCAGCGTGGCCCTTCGTACAGTCTTCAACAAACTTTCTGCATAACTATCGAGAAAATTACGGGCAAGCTGGCAAGAGGAGGGGGTTTTTGTTGTAAGCTAAAATCTGTGAAAATAACTAATTGCATCAGAACAATAATAACTGTCAAATAGCTGGGAGAGCCACTAAAGCAGCAGACACTGATTGAGCCAGCAGCTGCCTCGGGCGTACACGGCTCAGGGGAGCCATCAGCACAGCACTGACAGTCAAGGAGAACAGCACACGTTAGCTGGACACCAGCTAGTGCTCACCGCACCCTCCCGCTCTGGTGACACGAGACTGTTCCTACTCTGTGAGTGCCGCCTCATCCTTTCACCAAGGCTTCCCACAGTCAGCAAAGGTCAGAACCAGAAACAGCCTAAAAAGGACCTATGTAAGAGGCATGGGACTGTTGCAGTACCTTTTTGCAAAGGTGAAAGAATGCCTTCATCACACAGCAGCAGCCCACGAGCCTCCCCTGCCCTGCCTGAGACACAGGGGTTTGGATGGCAAGTCTTTCATCCCATTTTCTGCCATGAATGTCCTTTTGAGCAACCCTTACCTGTCAGGCAGGGGAGTTTGCTGTGCATTGTGCTCTTGCTTGCCCGTGACATGAGCAAGGAGCACATATCAGACTATTCAATGCTAGTCATAAAAGGGACTATGGACCCTCCTTATCCTTGCTGGATTTGCCTCCAGCCACAAAGAAGTCTTCTCACATTCCCTGTGAAGATCATCTCTCTCTGGTCTTCATTGCTTCTTCCCAATGTACTGCTGTAGGAGGCTTTAAGGAGGATTTCATCCCTGCACAGTGAACAGCTCTCTGAATCAGGAAAGTAAAATACTACATCTTACATTATTAGTGCCCTCCTGCTTTATGACAAAATAAACAGGAGGGAGAGACATGTTTTGTACTCATCTTTCATGAACATATTGAATAAACCCGTTGTCATAATATTTTAAGTATTTGACAGATCTTTACTACTACTGCTATATGTTTTTTGTAACTCAGTGTTCCACCTGATAGCAGCATTCACATTATTCACATTATTATCACACACCCCTAAAAAAAATAATCATCCCTAGCCGCATCTTAAGAGCTGAGCATTTTATTTGCCTTTCTAGCCAACACTGTTTTCAAGAAGTCATCCAAAATCACTTTCAGAAAATTTTTCCCCAAGGAGTTACAACTAATTAAGAACCTCCGTGTTTTAGTCATTTCCATGATTCCATTGTGGATTCTGCAATTTTTATCTAAAGTCTTTGAAGTTTATATATAATGTCACTCATTCTGAGTCATCAGCAAATTATAGCCCTCTTTACTGCACTGCTGGAAACACTGTTAAATATATGGAGCAAAACTGGTCCGGACACTGCTCCCCCGAATACTACCGTCAACCTCTTTCCTCATCAAGAGAATGGCTTTTTTATTATTTGTATTCATTTCTCATCTGCTAATTGATTTTTAATCCATAACTTCCAAACGCTATCAGCTTCTCCGTCTTGTGAATTTTTTTGGGTCTGTTGTCAATAGACAACGCTGCTTATTTTCTCAGCAATACCGGGCAACGAAAGGGAGGCTGTCCTTGCAGCACAAGCCTTCCTAGCCTAGTCGTGCCAGAAATAAAGCAGGAGACTATCTCTGGGGCTGCCAGACAAGACAGCCAAGACTTCCATCCTCAGCTCAGTGAAGGGGGGCACACACTGCCCAGGACAGACAGGCTGAGTTGGGAAAAAATAGCAATCCTAAGTGCAAGTGGAAGCGAACAGAAAAGAGGGAGGCCAATACATGTAACATTTCAGTCAAGTTTTGACCTGTTCTAATAATAAACGAGAGAAATGGCTTGAATGCTACACGCTATTGAGCAGTGGTCCCTGACCTTTGTTAGTCCATACACCGCAAGCAACATCAGCCATTGCCTTCCCTGGCACCCGGACCAGTGTGACAGCAACGCTGCCTTCAGCTGCGGGATTGAGCAAGCTACAGGGTGGAGAGCTCTGGTAAAAGGTCTCTGGCTTTTTTTCTTAAGAAGAACAGATTTTCTTCTATAAATGTTATGACAGTAAGTACCGCTCAGAAAAATAGTGGCACATTGATTAATGCTACATCAAAACACTGTGTTTTAAGCTGTACATAGAGCATATTTGGGGTAATTCATCTGGCTACCAAAGTACCACAAGTGAGGCACAAAGCTGTCTCATTTATCGCCTTCAAATTATTACTTAAAACCTTTTCCTTTCACATCAGCATCTAAAGAACTTGAGAAAACATAACCTGGTGTTACGCTGAGCCTACGTCAAATCATGACAGCTAACACTACCTCTTCAAGTGGGCTCCTGGTCTTTAAGCAGCACTCTTAAATACACCAGCAATAAAAAAGCATCAGCTGTGACTGATTTGGTCTCTTCAGCTGCTGGGGTCAGTAAAGACAACCCATAAATTCTTTATGGACTAAAAAGCAGAACATTAAAATATACAGATTAAGCTAAATCCGTTTCAATATAATTCAGGATTTTGGCTGCCACTTCACCGATAATTAACATCAACACTAATATGTTTTACTGTATTAGAGCAAGTATAGCCGTAAGTGTAGCATTATGATATGGAACAGAAAATGGCCAACTCCCTAATGCGACTCAGAAAACCCCTACGTGATCTGGCAATCTGTAGTCACCCTCCTATGTCCATCCCTGCAGGGGCAATACTCCTTCGGGGGCCCTGAGCCCCCAGAGGTTCCAGCAGGTGCCTGTGCCGTTGTTCAGGAGAGTGAAGGGTCACTTACAGGACACCTGTAATGGATTGCCGTTTACAGAAAAGCCTTATCAGGGAATTGTAATATTGAGTACAAATAAGGAAAACTGGAGGATGATGGAGGGTAAAAGGGGAAAGCCGACGAGGATATGAGCCTTACTCTAAGAACACTTGCTGGATCCAAGAGTTTCAGAGAGTATTTGGCTACAATCACAGACACCATAAACCATAAATTTATCAGTATTTTATGTTAATGCAGAAATTCAACGGACAAACAAGTAGCAAACCTACTTCATAAAATGATAGCTTGTCCCTCCTGCAAAATTATATTCCTCACTACATGTAGTTGTGAGGACAGATAAGAATAGGAGGCAGGAAAGAGTCCATTCCCAACTCGAAGCTTTTTAGAACATTCCCAAAAAGCAATACAATTAGAAGCATAGAAGAGAAAAAATGACTTCAAGTTTTACTTGTTTCCTTGTGCAAACTTCACTAGGAGGTACATCACATTTCCTTTTTAACCATCATAAATCTTCACACTCACAGAACAACATTAATTATTGTGAAATTCTGCAACCCAGAGTATTTTATACTTTTAAGAATTTGCAAATCACACTGAGCGTGCACCAGAGCCATACCTTTGCTAAGTTATGTTTTCGTCATCTCACTTCTGGTGATACACAAATGCAGGCAAAGTGGATTATGCATAGTACATGAAAATGAACTTCACCTAAGTGCTGTTCTATATTCAACCAAAATTTAAGGAAAGTCAGCTAATGTTTTGTAAAAACCCAATGGGATAATAAACACACCAAACCGGGTGGGCATTTGGAAATCCTATGAAAAAATAGCACACAAAAGCTACAGCCTGAAGTGCTTCCAGCAGAGGTGACTCAGTGCAGACATCGCTTCTCTTGTTTCAACCCAGAAACATAAAAACCTGAGCCTGACTCAAGACATAGTCCTTGAATAGGTCATTATCCTTCACATTTCAAGAAAAAACATATTCTGGGTGCTACCAGAACTGCAGCAATAGACTCTGCTGAACCCAACCTAATTTAGGAACAATTTTCCTGGTGAGCTACTGCCTTAGGTAGTCCCTTATTGAAGGGGAGGGGCGGAAAAGTGTCAACATTGCAAAGGATTGAAATCTTACAAATACGCCACTCAAATGAACCTATCTGCAGCATATCATGACAAGAGATTTTATTGGCCCTGTAAAACCTGCAAGCCCCAGGAAGGTTGCTGCATATCCTTGACTAAGCCGATTTCTCCATCAAGGAACTATTTACATATAAACAGGCTTTGCTATAAAAGCATGCCAGGACATTAAAGATAGGGGGGGAAACCAGTGTCGGTGAGACTGTTTCCAAACACAAATGTATTTGAAGCTTGAAAAGTATAGTATTTCCTTCAGCACACAAAACAATTTTTATTCAGCCATCTCTCTCACGTATATTTTTAGAAAGACAAGCTCTCTGACATACCAATTAGACCATTTAGATCCTGGGAACTACCGTAATAATACCCTGCATATAAAGATAGATTTTTAAAAAATATATGTATCTTTCTTAAGTCTGCCAATGCAGATATTAAAAAAAATATTGCAAAACTCCAGAATTAAGTTTTTTATAGTTTTGCATTAATTTACTTTGCCTTGAATATATTTTTTTACACTTTTATGATTACTGCATTTCTTTCTGCTGAGCCCTAACTCATTCAGTTCATAAAAGCACAAATCAAGTCATCAGCATGAACTACGTCATTTTAAGCATCTTCTGAAGGGTGTGCCTCGCCTTCCTGGGCCTTTCTGGCTCTCCACACCACGCATACAGCCACCCAACGCTCGCTAGAAAGGCTTTGCCAAGGTCTGCATCCATCAGCAGCACAAACTTGACCGGGATTCAGATGGACTCGTGACTGCATTTCAGGTGAAGGAGCCAGAACACCATTTACAAAGTTTATGTTGGCTTTAAGCAGGATATACTATAGCAGACAGACTCGAATCCAGCATAAAATTAGTGAGGTGCAGAGAGATAACACCTAATATGACAAGGCTTTCAAAACTGAGCCAGCATAATGATTTTCTGCCAGAACAGTGCTGTTCAGCACATGGCTGTGGAAGCCTTACTGCAGCGGCGAGAGCCCCCAAGTAGATTTACTGTATCACCAAACCACAACTGAAATAGGAGCAACTTCATTTCCTAGTGTGCGGTATTCACATGTGAAAAAACATCAGGATCAGTTAAACACATAGCTGCCTGACTCATCTCCTTTTTTTTTTTTTTTTTACTACAGATTTGTTACAGCTGGGGAGATATCTGTATTTCTTTTGATCACTGAAGAGATCCCCTTACACCCAGCCTTTTAGAGCTAGATCAGAAGAACAAATTTTTGGAAAGAGCACACACCTGTCCCTCAGGTTGGCTGACCTAGAAGGCAACCCTGCAGCATATCACACAACCGTACTGCTCCATCGCTGGTCTAGCCAGCTCCTCTGCTCCCAGCAGCGACGGAACGGAATCTGCACTTATGTACTGACAGCGGCAGCGCTGAGGAAACGTGCTTCTTGCCAAGCCCCAGGTTTTGTTTCCAGGCTCACAGCCTGCGCGCTGACCCAGCACTACCTGGCTCGTGAAACCTGACGGTATCGCACAGGCTGAGATGCTCAGGCTGCAGGCAGCCTTCAGATGCCAGCGATGCTGTTCAGGCTCTCAGCTCATCCCACTCAGTGCACCTTCACACAGCGGCCTCCCAACAACAGCTCATTCTCCCATTTTCTGCTCTCGAAAAACATTATTTCTTTAAAATTTTGAAATGTTTACTTCAAAACTATTTTCAAAAAATATGATTTTCCGAGCATAAGTGAATTCATGAGACACACAAATAGTGGAGAGACAAAAAAGCACAAAAACCAAGTCACTCTACTAAACTTTTAAAAGCAACAGCTTTACTTTAACAATTTCACAAGAATTTCAACTCCGTACACACATATGCTTCATCAATGTTACCTCCTCAAGGATTTGCTTCTCTGCTGGTGTGAAGTCCCACTGCCAGATGTCCAGTTCCTGTTGCTTGTCAAGCAGCAGTTTGTGCGGGGCATGGGCTGGAATTCTGGTATTTCTGGTGATTTCAAACTCCAGTAAACTGGTTTATCAGACACGTATTCCACAATGTCTGTGAAGCCCTATAACTTTCCTGTTTCTTCAGTAGTGAAACTTGAGGTCCATCAGCTGCTCATTAATGGTAGCCACATTAGCTGCCTTCCTATATTAACAGTGTAATACAAGCAGCCCACACTGTGGGAAACACTTTTGGTCAGAAAAATGTCTGGTTGCAGAGCATTAAAGAAAAGCATTCAGCTACTTACAAAAAAAAAAAGGGTGTGTGTGTGTGTGCAAAAATCTTCTAAGCTGTTAGCAGAATATAGAGGCAAGAAACTTTATAATTATTTTGCATTTTGGTATGCTCCCAAGTGCAAATTTAAATTGCTTTTGTTTTTCCTATCCTGATCTTTATTAAATATCCCATTTCTGTTTGCATCCTTGAAACAATGACATCTTGCTGTACATCAACCTTTGGTTGGAGACAAGTAAAAAAAAAAACAGAACTCATTCTACTGGGACCTAATTACCACAGCTGGATTATGTTTTATCAAACAAATGTTTGTAGGTTTTCTCCTTCACTGTTTCTTTCTGGAGAAGACCTCTAATATCCTTTTGGAAGTTTCCCATACTAGCTGTACTCTGCTAATCAAACTTCACTGAGTGCAGAAACAGGTTTGCGTGCTCTCCCTCTGAAAGACTTTTCTGAGTTTATATATTTTGAAAGTATCAAGATGAGCAGCTTTTTCAGTGAGCCCTTGCCCTCAGCAGTCTGCCCTTACAGATCAGCCCGAGGCTGAGGCTTTGCAGAGTCTTTCTCATGAAGTAATAAATCAGCAACAGGAATCAGGTACATCGTTAACATAATCTTGTTAGCTTACAGAAAAAAATGCACGCATTTAAAATCCTGTTTCCCTAACAAAGCAGAAACAAACAGCCCCAGGCAACTTCTCGGCTCTACAGTCCCCGTGCCTGCAGTCAGCCAAGGCTGGAAGGGTGAGCCAGCCCCATAACATATGGCTCTTACCCCATAACAGATGGGGGCTTCTGCCCTACCGAAACAGCCAGTCACAGGTCAAGGGCTAAAAGGTGACGCAGCAACGGAGCGTGATGGTTTCTGCCAGAGAGATGAAAATTAGAAGTTCTCCACACAACCCCAACACCACTCCGGTAAACCTGATGGCCAAGCAGCCCCATCTGCCTATACCCACTTTCAGTCACATGCACAAGGGGTTGTTTTCCAGCTCTCCTCACCAAGCACATCCAAGTTACCACCAGCAAGTCACCACCTGCATTTGCAAATAGCGCTTCTCCCTTTTTAACAATATTAAGCAAAGGAAAACCAAGGTTTTGTGAGAACATCATCTCTGCAAGATTAAGATCTCTTTTGCCTCTCTGGTTACGAAGCCCCGTGCTATAAAGTTCTCCCCCTCTGCTCCTGGGAGGCATCAAACAATTCTCCCAGGCTTTGCTGAATCCTGAATTAAAACACCAAATATCAGAGCTCCAGAGTAACCAAACTCCAGTTACTCCTTCTGCTCCTTTCTGCAGGACTTGTGGCCAGGTGAAAGGCCAGCAAGAGAGCTTTCTTGTAACACGTGTTCTTCACTTTTAGATGCGCCAACAATACATAATTGTATCGTGACAAGCATTTCTGTTGCAGGGTAGGTGCACCATGGCTAGGTGATATGGCAAAGCTGAAGCTGATGTGCTGCTGACTGGATCACAGTTAAAATCTGAAGATCCCAATACAAACAAGCTGAGAAAAAAAAATTGGCAAAATTATTATTTCTCTCCTGCTGTTCTCCTCTTTCCTTTGAGCTCAGCCAGGTTGAGCTGCCTAGGCTTGACGGTACTGCATTTCCCTCATCTGATGAGTTATTCATGGGTTCAAATATAATGACAGGCATAAAAATCACACATGTCCTATCAGCAGCTGAAGTTTATAGGGTTCACATCCATCAACATTCTCCAGCTCCAACCATTAGAAGCAAAATACCTCAGAAAAACTAATAATGAACAGGGTAAAATGGTAATAGCTCCAAAATGTTGATATTCCTCCCAAAATATTTTCCCATTGTTTTGAGTTACAGGCACAGCAGCCTTTACCAGACCCATCTTTGTAATCTGACCATTGTAGGACATAACTTTCCATAACAACAGATATATCCACTTTTAAAATTAGCATAGTGATCAATAATCCCAACAATTATAATTGTGCAACACACTATTATTAAAAACAGTATATATACAGTTACTATGAAAAAGACTGTGCTGGGGAGTGGGGGGGGACAGGGATTCACATCAGCTGACCTACAACTCTGCACTCCTGAATTATAATTTTTTAACCTTGGGGACAAAATGAATTCCACTACTGAATAAATTTAGCATATAGTCAACTTAATGATCACATTAGTCCCTGTCTGTTCTCCCAATGCCCATTCACTATTTAATTAACCTATTTTTGTAGGTTACTTCTTGAAGCTATTTTTAGGTAGTTTAATCTAAGTTGTCCCTTCTCTGAAGACAGCTACACGAGTTACCTTTCCTCTACCAGCTATGTCATCACCACTTGGATGTTAGCAAGAAAATGGTTACGCCAAAGCTTGCTCTGACTTATTTTTGCCAGCATACCACTGCCCAAAATTAATGAGATTTTTCTTTCTGGTTCATACCTAGGACAACAGAATCATTCCTGCTACCTTACCAACCTGCTAAAAGATGGATTTTCTTCATTGGGGCCAATAACGTAATCATCAGCATGGGTTGATTTAATTACAGAGGGGGGCCAGAAAAAGACCCTATACGTCATTTTCCTGGAAGCAAGACCTGCACACCAGAGATCTTCTGACAAAGCCCTCGCAGACTGCAGCTGTACCAGCCAGAGGGGTGTCTGGTGGCGAACACATTGACAGAAAACCCTCATTATACAAAATGAAGAAGTGACGTGTCTGTTCCTTTTATCCACAAAGGGTGCGGGGTGGACATGACTAACAAGCAGGACAGTTGTTATTGTGGTTGGTTTGCTGCAGGCTCATAGTTAACTGTAAAGCTAGAAAATGGGCAGCTAAAAAGCTACCAAAATAACTACTAGGACAGGAGCCCAGCAAAGGCTTAAAAGCGTATACAATTGCAGTTTAGAGCCCGGGATTTGCCTGAACTGTTTGAAAAGGGAACCTCAGTAAAGAGATCCTATTTCCCTGGCTGATCCATAGAGAGACCAGGCATCTTTTGGAAGGAATTTGTAATTACCAGGGTAACATTTTGAGCAATTGTGATATTGGCTGTTGAAATCCCACGTCTTTAGCTGTAGCAGATTGCTGTAGACTAGTCTCTGCCTTTGCTGAAAGTAGCACATCTGAAATTGTATCTGGGAGTAACAAACCTGTTTTGTTCTGTATTCTTAGTGCATTTTGACTAACCTGCTAGCGTATCAGCCTTTCCGTTCTCAATCTCTGCTTACTGAAAACACATCAAGCAATTCCTTATACCTCTAATGGGTAAGAGATGATGACTAAGGCTTTCAAGTTCCTTTTGCAAAATATTCCATCTTTGTTTTAGTGAAAAAGCAAGACTTGGAGGAAGGGGGTGTGTCTCTGCAGGAGACCTTAGCTGCGACTATTATTTTAATAAAGTCAGTGGAAGTCCTTAAAAGTAAGGGAGGGGATGCAACGCAATCCATGTAGTGGAGAAACTAACTCCATATTCTTCATGCTCTTCCAGCAAGTAGTTGAAGAAAGAAGCAGAAAATAAAGGATTGTCTTTAAAAAGTTAAGAAGATTAAAAAAGTTTTCAAGTAAAAATCAGAAGTGTGTTTGAGAAATATGAAAAAAATAACAGGACAACAGTAACAGAAAGACTAAGTAAGCAAAGAGATTAGTGATCGCACAGCCTCACCTGTAACTAGATGCTTTCAAATTAACTCAGCACAAATGTCAAACATTTCTCTTTTCTAGCCTTCATCTTGTAAAACTAAACTGCTCTTCTCTTCAGAAGATTTCCTATATATAAAATAACAATTATATATACCATTGTTAATCATATAATTGTTATTTCATGTTTTAGTTGCTGATTATATATCATTGCTAATGATATAATTGTTATTTCACATAAACGTTACATATCACGTTAGCAAGAAAACAGTCATGGTAAGCCTTGCTCTGATTTAGTTTACCACTATAACACTGCCCATTATTAATGAAATAATATAAATTGCTATATAAAATAACAACTACATATTATATTGTTAACAATGATCTATAATTGGGGTTTTTTATATATGTGTGCGCATATAAAACCATGCTTCTAATATAGCACGTTTTTTGTGTCATGTATATGTTCCAGAACACTGGAGATCTGTAAGATACATAATTTTACAACAAAGATCTTCTCAAGTAAGGATACAATTAGCTATTAGGTTTTCTATAACTATCTGCAATGTTTTGGTTCATAACAAAAAAATTAAATACAAGGTAAATGGATTACAAATAATTAAAATGTAGTTTCCTCAAGCTGGGAGGTTTACAGGACAAAGACAAGGGTGTGCATACCGTATGTATCTGCTCTTTTTGTATCGACTTTAACTTCCAGTATTCTGCTGGGATCTTTCTAGACTGCCACCCTAATTCATCCTAGGAGACCACACATTCATCAGTATCCACAACAGATCCAGGGTTTGTTACTCGGTTAGCATACTCAGTAACTGCAGAAAGTAAAAACTGGTGCACAACCTGCAAAGGTCTTGCTGGGTAATTGTTCTGAGTTATGTTTTCAAGTCCACAGTGGAATGTGTGTCTGGCTGTGGCTTCTTGGGTATCTGACTGCACCAGTAACATTCCGCAGCAGAAAACACCCTTATTAATGCAAGATCTGCCAGCAGATAAAATCCTGGTTGCTTTTTTTGCTACCATCTAGGAATAAAATTAGCTTTTCGAAAGGATGCCTGCAAGAATAAAGAGAAGTTGACGCAAGACAGAAGCCAAACTGACAGGGGAAAATGGAAGGAAATTCTGAACTTTGGGGTCTTAAACTTCATGTTACCTTACAAATAGTGTTGTCTCTAAGTATTCCTACCTCCCCACTCCAAAAAAAAAATTAATACCAAATTTGTTAAAGACAACTAGTTGAAGAAAATTAAATAGCATCTAGTTAAGGAGCACAGTCATTTTTTACCTTTTCTAATTTTTGTCCCTGAACACTTTTCTCTTTTAAACATATACTTCTTCCTGATAACTGCTTTAAAATACTGTAAATATCTTGTAAAATCCCCATTGAGCTGTAAGATTACCTTTCAGCTCTGCTGCAAGTTGATATGCTAACAACCAGCAAGCAGTAAGCTTTCTTGACCTTGACGGGAGAAGCTACTGCAATAAAGTGAAAGGCTGTATTTCACCGGAACTGCGAAAACAACTCCAAATCTTAGTTTTCCCATCCCAAACCCAGATCTGAGGTGTTGTCTCAATGAAATTTGGAAATTACATGTCAAAGGAACTTTGCTAAGCCTAATGTAAAGACAAATTTCTTTTTTGTAGGAACTGACAGAGAAAAGATACAGTGTCTGCAGTGCCAAAACCGATATGTGCATTCACTGTCCAGAAAGCCAGTTAATAACTACTTGTTGCTCCTATTTTCTGAGCTCTTCCAAAGCAACTTCTTGAAAGCGTATCTTTAGAAAAGGGGAGGGGGAGTCCTGACAGCAAGTGTTTGGAGGTCCAGCCGAGAACTACAGTGATGACAAAGAAATCTTCCATTACTCTTACTATAATGCGCGTAAGTGTTGATCAGAATCTTCTCTTCAGGGTCAGTCTAATGACTGTGACTACTTGTCATCCAGCCATTAATCCAGACCCTGGAGAAGGTTAACAGGATTAGGCCTAAATTTGTCACGGTCATGACAAAGTCACGTTCAGTGCGCTTCTAGAGGCAGTTGGAGAGCTGAGCTCTGACCTTGTTAAGTGTCAGCTCTTTGTGGCTAGGACAAAGTTTAAGGGCATTACTGGGGCTACTGTAGGTCGACAGAAAATATCGATTTCTTTCTATGGGGCAGAAGTTGTTGGATATATAATTATTTGGTGCTTACTCAAAATGTAGTATTATAGAGTTCATACTCTTACCAATACCTGTTCCTACTGCTACTGTCTCCTTTTTTGATTCAGACTATGGAGAAAGGCTGCAGAGAGCATGGAAAGCCTTCCCATCCTCACCCGATACCACGTGGCTCTTTGCCTCTGCCCATGCACAGACGATGCTGATTCTCTTTCTTCCTGGCAACACCCAGGGGCTAGAAACTGTATTTGCTTTATTGCTCAGTGAGAAATATCTGCACATACCTGACATTACTATTCTTTGTCTTACGAAGTAAAGCATGCCACCGCGCTGAAGTGCTGGATCAGCGCCATGACTGATGACCCTAACAAAACAGGGTCAGGCACCTTCTCAGTCCTTGAGGCTCCTCGGCGCAGAGCTCCCCAGGACCTGCTCCATCACGCCTCGGTTCAGCATACGCACGGGACGCCAAGAGGAAATACTGAGATACTTTGGGTGCTCATCCATATGGCATCCACAGCATAAAATAAACTATGGAGTTTCAGGGGGAAAACCATAGTTGCTAAAGTAACCACACATTTGAATGTCTTCCTTTTTCCATGCCCTCAAGGCAGATTGCTTTTATAAAGTTTACAGCAGTCCAAACCCAGAAATAACCACTATAATAATGTATTCTGACCATACTGCAATCCATCCTTAGTACTCTGTCGAGTAATATTTATTATGTACTCAGTATTTGCAGCTTACCAGAAAACATTTCTGGAGAGATAGTGCATCTTGCTTTAAAAACTTCAATGGACAGCGCTTAGAGAAACCCAAAACAGTGTAAAAACAAAACAAAAATCAACTTTGCCAGGGAACAATCCAAGTTCATTTTATACTATTTCTCCCTCCACTTCCCTACCCATGTGTCTCAGAGTCTTCTCCTTACCCACCCAGCCCGTGGCTTCCAGTTATCCTAGTCATTTGAGTGGCAGACGTCTGGCATAAAAGCCCACAACTGCACAGTTGAACCGGCATCAGTTTCACTCCACAGGTTTTCATGGTTTAAGGTCCGTTCTTAAAGAAAAGTTGAGGACGACCAATTTTTTCCATGCTGCTGTCTCCACTGATTCAGGCTCGTGTAATGAATGAGGACTTCGTCTATAAAATCTATCAAACCAATTTGAAATCTCTATGTCAACCAATTTGCCCTACCTTCTAAAAGAATCAGCACAGAGGTTAGAATGATATCGTGCTATTACAACAATGAGAGTTTTGGCGCTAAGAGGGACAGATTGTACCTCTTTTCCTCATTTTTCCAAGCTTCCCCAAGGGGAAAAACATAAAGCCATGTAAAATTTCAGACAACTGGCTTATGTAGACAGCTAAAAGAGGCTGAGGGAACACAGATGTTATACAGAAAGCCAAATTCATCCTTAGCAATGCAGCAGCAAACATATCCCTTAACTTTAAAACCAGGCAGATGATGCTAATTTGTTTAAACTTAAGAATTTTCAGTACTCTGTTGAGCTGGACACTTTTACATTAACAAACTCAAAACAATACCCTAGTTGCAAGAAAAATATGAAAACCAGAGTATGACCACAGGACGCATGCATGACGTGCACGTTGAATCACAAGAACCATTCATAACAGGATGAAACAATTACGGTGCCTTTTATTCTGTTTGAGTAAGACTTTATTCCACCAATAGTCCTTCCAAAAGCCCCGTGCAAAAGAGGCACTGATAGAATCAGTACTCAAAATGACATGTAAAGCATGGAATTTCCAATCTGAATAGCTCACTACATACATTGTCTATTCTTTAAGATAATTGCCCCAGAAACTCTCTATAAGATCACTGCAAGAAGCCTTTAGAAAGCTTACTGACTCTGACCAATACATTAGCTACAGTTTCAAACCCTGTTAATGTGAAATGTTTTTCAGCATGCAGTCTTACAGAAACCAGTTAGCAATACTATTAACTTCACACTTAGTGGGTGAAGAATTGAGAGAGATTAATGTTCAAGCAAAGAAACGCTTAGCTGACTTATGTAGGTAATAATTATGAGGGCATAATTATGCCAAATGGGAAGGAAAAAAAAAATCCACACACACAAAAATGTAATGAAAATGCCAAATCTTAAAAACAATCCTATAATGAATGGTAAGGCACAAGATATACTATTTGTAAGCAATGCTGGCATACAAATGAAACACACTGAAAGAAAACTACCCAATACAGAGTGCACTTGGAAATGTTGGTAAAGTGCGCTCCATAAATTCATGCAAACAAAAGAAATCATTAAAAACAACTTTGCTCACCAAAATCAACATACAATAATACATCTTCTTTTAGACAAATTCTCCTTTGGTATAACAAATAACCATGTTAGCCAGCAATGCAATGAGGAAAAGAACACAGTAATCGCTGCAACCCAAACCCTACTGTTACTGCAGAAGTAAATGTCTCTACAGAATATATCTTGTTTGCTCTCTGTATTTAAAATATAAGATGCTTTTTAGCAACTACAGTATTTGTGTAATAAGTCTTTTGAAATGGTTATATTTACTGTAACAACTGAATATCTGAATTAACAGAAGTTTCTGTTGTGTCTTTCTCCTTTTAGTAAGAAACAACATGAGCTCTGATTGTGAAAATTACTTAAATTCCTGCACTATGTCCCACCGCTGAACAAAGCGCTAAGGTTCTTATGTGATTTGCTAAATTGTGACGAAATTAAGCGCATACTTAAATACTTTGCTGAGGCCGAATACAATGTCTCGCTAAGCCCAACTGCACAAGATTGTATACACTGCCAAGCTAGCACAAGCTGGCGTATAAAACTGTGTTCATGTGCCAAAGAAGGTTTGCTACAGCGTGAGCCTTAAATGTTTATTTAGAAAACTTCATGTACCAAAGCCTAGGTCTTGCTAGCTGCAGAAGGCCTTTGGCTCTGTCCAAAGTAAACAGGAACAGAAGATGTCTGAAATGCAGTCAGGAGGCTGCATGCTACTAGCACTGAATTACATCGGCAAAAGAACCCGTTCAAGGGAGATGTTTCACCTGACAGCCAGAGCAACATTCAGTTCAGGAGACTTGATTTAATCTCACTATTCTGCCTGGATGTTTCACCTTTCTTGGTTGCCATCATCTTCTCTTATAGGTGGAAAATGCCCCTTGAGCTACTGCTTCGATGTAAGGCATGAACACCACCACACAAGACATGAATATTGTTGCTTGCTACAAGGCATCAACTGTCTAGAATTTGCCAGAAGACATCTCCTCTAAAAAAAACCCCACGTTTTGGACTCATGGCATCACCAGAACAAAATTCCTGACCTTTAAAGATAACACAGGACAGAATTCCCTTCACTACTGAAAAAAAAGCTTTCCAAGTTTTTGGCCTCCTGGGATGTCCCGGTTTTACAAAGAATCTAGGTTCTGCAGAATGTGCTGGCTGGCTGATGCTACGACTATCATCTTCCACATAATTTCTTATTTTTCTCTCTCTTCTTATTTATCTCTCTCCATCCACTTTCTCATTACCTCAATTTCTTAGCTCATCTGTCTGGCAAAAATGCTCAATTCATCTAGAATTCAATCTGCTCTCTCATTAATTCATACAACTCTAAGCTGCACAATCTCAGTAACCCCAAACTTGGCACGCTATGGAAACCTGCTGCCCATAGGGCTGAGGGACAGGCAGGCTCCAGAGGAAGGAGGGCCACCTACCGAACCACCCAACCCATTCTTCATGTGCCTGCAAATACACAGATGTGCTGGTTTTGGCTGGGGTAGAGTTGATTTTCTTCATAGTAGCTAGCATGGGGCTGTGTTTTGGATTTGTGCTGAAAACAGCATTGATAGTACAGAGATGTTTCTTTGTACTTTGTGCGCTGAGCAGGGCTTACACGGAGCCAAGGCCTTTTCTGCTCCTCACCCCACCAGCGAGTGGGCTGGGGGCGCACAAGAAACTGGGAGGGGACACAGCTGGGACAGCTGACCCCAACTGACCAAGGGGATGTTCCAGACCATGTTACACCATGCTCAGCATATAAAGCTGGAGGAAGAAAAAGGAAGGGGGGGATGCTTGGAGGCAGAACATTTGACTTCCCAAGTGCCTGTTACACATGATGGAGCTCTGCTCTCCTGGGGATGGCCGAATGCCTGCCTGACGATGGGAAGCGGCGAACGAATTCCTTGTTTTGCTTTGCCTGCGCGTGTGGCTTTTGCTTTACCAATTGAACTGTCTTTATCTCAACCCACGAGTTTTCTCACTTTTCCAATTCTCTCCCCCATCCCACCGGGGGGAGTGAGTGAGCAGCTGCGTGGGGCTGAGTTGCCAGCCGTGGTTAAACCACAACAAATTTTCCATTGGAGAACTTCCATCAAGGCCTCCTTCGGCTCAGGCTGCCGAAATCACTGCTCTGCACCCTGCTGCAGGCCATACACTGTGTAGGAAACTATTGCGCATTTCTACGAGGCAGAAATCAAACAGAATTGTATTCCTTTGGAAAAAGCCACTTTTCCTGTCAGTGAAACAGGTTCAAAATGTCTTCAATGCTCCTCTCCCTCCTGCCTGCAGCTCTGTTTTTTTGCACTGGAACTTTCCAGACAATTTGCATGCCAGCACAAATTATTTGGCAAAGGCTGGACTGCTGGCAGGTGGGCTGCTACTTCGGCAATTTCAATTTTAAAAAAAAAAAAAAAAGAAATCAATCTACAAAAGACAAAACGGCCAAACAGATTACTCATTGGCTGGTAAGCCATATCCCCCTGGGGCTGTTGATCAAGCCCCATCCCTGGCTGACAGCCTGCTGTAGTACAGATGGAAGAACTGGCTGCTAAAACGCTTTTCCCCCACAGCTCAGCAGGAGAAGGGATCCCAAGCCCTGCTGGAGAATATTTCCTTGGTAACTTATCTCGTACTTATCAGTGCTTTTCCACTGCAGAAGGAGCATTTCTTTTCCATATGTGAGATCTGAAGGAGATTATTAGCAATTTTCAGGTATTTCATTCAAATCAGTTACTCCTTGCAGAAGACTGGGCACACTTAATTGAAATTGTTTTCTTGCTCAAAGATTTCATTTTCGCTGCAACACAACTGGAAACATTAAAAACTTTACAGCTGTTATTTTGTGGGCTGAACTTCTTCATTTTCAAATACCATGTCATTCTCTTTCAGTAGTTTTGACAAGGTCTAACCTGTGTTTATACTGAATTTGTGGTGTTTATATCTTACACGCTACCTGTATATTTCTGTAATAAACAATAAGCTCAAACCCAAAGGGGTTCTATATTACATCATGACGAATCAATGGATTCAAATGTAATTTTCTTCCACAATTCCCCAGGTGTATTTAGAAAGTGTGGCATGGTTGGTTTCAATCACCAAGCTTTGTTTACAAAAGCATTGGTATCATATTGAGTGCACTCTGTGGATGCCTGGGAATGGAGCAAAACCAATCCTCAGGTATGCTATGCCCCTGATGTTATGACATGGGTACGACTGTGACTGGTAGGCACAGAGATTAACCAGTACTTTTTCAATTTTATGAAATCCTGCAATCTAAGCAATAGCTGAAAGAAAAAGTTGAAGTGGCAAAGATTAGTACAAATAGCATTCAAATTAAATACAAGCCAGTAAGCGAATCCCACAAGCACCAAAAGCACAATCTCACAGACGTCGTTAATTTTGTACTTAATTTGTGTTGTCCCACCCATTCCCTCAGCACACAGTATACAATACACAAACAAGGGTTTGGTTTTAATTTCCCAGTTTCATGAGTTCTCCTAACAAACTCCTGATCTATCATCCCCACCAACTTGTTTCTTGTCCGCTCTCTGACAGCGTCCCACGAACAAGCGATCAGCGCAAAGGGAGCATTACACAGGTCAACGTCCCTTCTCGAAGCCCCATCATTTGTTCCAGTTAACTGTCATATTTAATCTCTGTGCAGTGCCAAGGGCACAATATTAATCAGCTGTTTGTATAACTCTTGCGTCTTAAATTACGTTCTCTGCTTTACCCAGAGCTGCTCTGAGCTGGCAGTTTGATTAGGTGACAGCTGGGGGTCCCTCACAAGCGATGCGACTCTGCAAGTCCTTCAGCCCATGGTTTGGCAGTGGGAACATGCCAGGATGGAGGCGCAGCCAGCAAAGCAGCAGGACACCCTCGAGAGCCTGGAAGGAACTTGCCAGCTACTGAGCTGACAGGAACAGCACGTCACATGAACGTCTTTCTTGAAACTTTATTCCCCATCTCCTACCAAGTATTTAATTCTTACTGCAATCTAATCAACTTCATTTTGTCTTCACTTGCAAATCCTAGATAGCAAAGCTGTTTAGGAGCAGGGACAGGTGGAGAGACCTCAGATCCCACAGGAGTTGGCACAGCTCATCTTATTGAGGATGAAAAGGCAGCGCCTGGAGTGCCTGCCACTCCGCACGTGCTGCGTGGCTCTCCCGAGCCCCAGGCGCAGCCTCGCCGTGAGCTGCCAGGCTGAGGCCAGGGACCACTGGTACCAAGTGCCAAGGGCGTGAAGAAGAGCATCCCTACGCAGATGTCAGGCTGGGCCCCTCTGGCAAAGAGCTGGGGAACGGAAGTTTACATGTCCAGGAATAGTCACATTTGGGATGAGTTTCTCCCTGCCAAGAGTTACAAAGTAGAAGGACAGTCGCCAGCAATAGGGAACACACTTTTATTCCTTGGCTAGCACCGGCAGGGCAGAGGAAAACATACAAACCTAACACAAATTGCTGAGGCAGTAATACTGGAGAAAGTAACAGTCCATATATTCAAAGGGCATGAACAAGGCCAGGGAAACAGGGGACTGTCATAACCAGAAAGGTGAGGAAGATCATAAAACACTGAAGAAAGCTGTTTCTGTACTGCAGGCAAAACTAAACACAGGGTGTAATAAATCTTTGGGAAGACACCCAGAAATAAAAGCCAAAAAGTACTTCCTCAATCATTTTCATTAGGAAAGGCAACATCAGGATCAGATAAGGGTATTTTTAGCCAAACAGAATCAATTGTAAGGTGTAGAGGGAAAGTAATATAAGCAAGGAAAAAAGAAAATGAAAGCGCCAACAGATCAAATGATCAGCACGGAAAAAGCTTAGAGTTCATGCTGAGGCAGAAAAGGGTTGAGAGAAAACCATTCATCTCCTGTTTAATATTTTTAAAGGTTCAAAGCCACCATAAACAGAAGGTCCATCAATATAATTTGATCCCTAAGTGGCAGCTTCACATTGAACTAACGAACTGGCTTTTTTACTCCTTGGTATTTTCCTTCAGCACCCGCATTTGACTCAAGTCGTTGCAGTAAATACATGGCAAGCAGTGGAAAGTATTTTTGGCACATAATATAACTCGTAGGTACTTGGCAGGCACAGCAGACAGTTGCACTGATTGCCTTGGTGTTGCCTCTGTCATTTAGTGGAGTCAGTGATAGATTTGGCCGAGCTGCTACATCCCCCTAACGCTGCATTCGGCTTGCTCACTGTCCATTCATTCTTAAAAACAACATATTTGAAACCAATGTGTGAGACAAAATATATCACCATCGAGCTACACACAATGTACTTTTTCTACTGAGCATAAATGTATTCCACCATAAAACAGCAACTAACAGCAGTTCTCTGTGTGCCATGCTATTGAAATGCTGGAGCTGAAAATGAAGTGGTGGAGGAAAAGCAGTTATAGAAAACACGGAAATGAAATGGGACTATTATTATGAAGGTATTTTAAAATAACTTGTAAACCATAAATAATAAAGAACCAAGCTGGTTTAGCAGCAGCATGTTCTTACTACTGATTAGGAAGCTGGAATTATGTCTGTGAGGTCTGTCCCTCTGCTCCAGATGCGAAAGGCTTTTCTTCTCCAACTATTTTTAAAGCTTTCGAGTTTTCCAGGTTACCCTTTTACCTTTACTACATGGTCACTCAAGATACAGCGTAGCCAGGACAAATGGTTGTTAAAAACAAAACACAAACCCCACTAAAACCAACAAACAAACAAACAAAAAAAGAACCAGAAAAAACCCCCCAGCTCTCAACAAACTTTTTGATATACTGTCATTTCCCTCCATTTTCTATAAAGGAGGGGAAAAGCACAAAGAAGCATTACACAATCATGTGCTGAGATGCACCCAGGGTAGCAGAGCTCAAGAATAGGCTCTTTCATCATTTTCACACCTTCAATGAGAATAAAACAGAGCTGGCCATCACGGGCTTGACTCTTGGAAAATACATGCAAAGGATACTGCAGAATTTAGTAGTGGCAAGTTGGGATAAGTAGAATGTCTAGTTCAAAAAGAAAAAAAATATTTATGTCTGTACTAATGTATAGCAGCATTCCAACAGGGTTCAATATGTACCATAAATCAAACTGAGCTATAAGAGAATAATAGTGAAGCTAGACAATATAAGTGCTTTATGGTATAACATAATTATAGCAACTGACTGATTGTACTTTCATAACAGTAACAGAAGTACTCGACGCTCAACTTTCTCTTCATTTTCTCTTGCCAATAGTAACCATTTGTAATACACTATTGATGAGAAAGATACCACTTGAAAGAAAAATCCACTTATCAGGCACACATCTATTCTGCATCCAGAAAATACACACGTGATATTGTTGTCCCACGCCCGTTGATGGGAAGTGGCACTGCGCAGGAAGAGTTCTCATGTTCTGCATCTCAAAACCAGAACACACAACAAAATATGATGCAGGGAATAGTCAGAATGGTTTATTTTAATTGAAATGAATAGAGCACAAGCATTTTCTTTCCTTAGACATCTGCCTGCAAGTGACTCCTGCTGTTGTTCTTGACTTGCATACGTGACGCATGCTGCGTGCCAGACCAGGAATTGTTTTCCCTGCTCCAATCTGGTATGACCCCTCTCTGATCGCTATACTGCTGGACAGCACGGGAGGCATAGAGAAAGATGAAAGCATGCAAACCGCAAGATGATATAAGAATAAATTACATAAGAAATATGTACTAGGAATTTCCAGTCCCTCTCTGAGATCAAAGTGGCAGTGAACGAAAATGAAAAACAGTTGTAAATGCAAAAGGAATCGATGCTTGTTTGGTTGGGTTTTATGCAACAGAAAATTAACTATGGAACTAACTGCAAGAGAATGAAATTGAAAATAACAGATAAACAGTATACAAAAATATCAAATAATAAATTTGAATGCAAGCGATCTGGCATTGTAAGTGTTTCAGAAGAGATGCAATGTCTTCTTGCCTGAGAGTTGAAGCTAGCCTCTGCTAATAAGGGACCAACAGTCAGTAACGGGCAGGATATCCCTTAACTGTGTGCCACGAGCTTTTTTTCCTTGCTCTTGTGAAGAAGCTGTCAGACAGCAAACTTTGAATTAGATGGACTCCCACTCTGATCTGTAAGGGCAATTCCTACACAGCCCTAGGCAGAGTGCCAGCAGCTATGGGCGAACTCTTTGTAGAGCCTTGCTTGTACATATAAATCTTGATCTAAAGTACACCCGTTATTTCAGTTCTAAATTGCTCTCAAATCAAGCAAGCAAAAAGTGTCAAACTAGGAGGTGGTCCTGCAATGTCGACAAATGCCAGCTTGGGATCAGGCTGACATTACTGAATTAATTTTCTCTTCTGATCAGAAGAAGATTCAGTTTCTTGTAGTGAAAGCCTAACAACTAACCTAGTTTCTGGAAAACCTGGTAGTACTGCATATCATTTTGGTAGCTTGCCTCCTCTCTCTCCCCCTCTCTGAGGATCAAAATTAGGCTAAACAAAATGGGAGCAAACCGACAAAATCATTATACACAATAATTTTAAATGTAGAGCAGACACCTGAACTAGGTTACTTCTGTATATTGCACAAGTCTCGCTACAACTCCACATTAAATGTGCTTCTGTCTATATAGACTATAAATCTATCCATACATAAAAATCCATGTTTGTGTGGATTTATAGCTCCACAGTAAGTGGAAAACCTTGGACTGATGCAAATGAGGAATGCAGGAGATGCAGGAGTTATTTTAATTATGTGCACTTCTCTGGCTGGTTTCAACAGATTAAGCCTTTAAAAAAAAGACGTATAATTCTTTAACCAGTGCATTACAAAACTGTCTCTCTTGCCCACAAAAAAAGCCATTAAAACTCTTCAACTAATTCAATCAAAAAATTCAGCACTGACAATGCTAATAGCAGCACACTCTTCAGATCTTTTCCAATTTCTTAAGCTATCACAATCAATTTCTTTAAGACCTGGAACTTATCCTAATTAAGATCTTTGCTTTGATATGCTGAGAATGACCTCAAGGATTCATTCTAATAAATAGAAATTATTCTTGGTAGTCCGCGGTCCTCGTAAGCTTTGCATCAGAAATCAGTTAACTCATTCCATGACAAAATAACTTGTGGTTGATCGTTCTGTCCCAAACAGTATCTGTAACACACTCACATAGACTTGAAAAGCAAGGCACGGGTTGCTCATCTGAAATGAAGTTTCTCAAGAAGAACAGTTTTGATGATTTCTTCTTTCAGTGCAATTTTGACAAATAAAATGATCAGCCTCATTAATGGAGAGGAGAAAAGAAAACCAACCCAACTTTCCAAATTAAATAACATTTTGCTGAAGTAGATATCCTGACCCATGGTCCCAAACGACTACAGTGACTCAGTTATCTCCAAAGGCTCAAGACTTCTGATCTCACCCAAGTGCCCACCTAAGCTGACAGTAGGCTTTTTACAGATTTCAGTTGGAGGTAGCTTAAATTACCATAGTGGAAATGTTATACAGCTCTGAAGAGTTATTTATAAACACTCCCCACCCCCACCCCACCCCTTTTTTTTTTTTATGAAGTCTACATTGTCTTCCCACTCTAAATTAACACTTTCAAAAAAATGTAGACTTTTCATTAAAAATCACTGGTTACCTGCTATAATTACACTCACTCATTGTGAGGGTGATCAAACACCAGAACAGGTTGCCCAGCAAGGTTGTGGGGTCTCCCATCTTTCAAGATACTTAAACCTCAACTAGACATTGTCCTGTCCAACCTGCTCCAGGTGGCCACACTGAGTAGGGAGGTTGGACAAAATAACCTCTAGAGGCCCTGTCCAACCTCAGCTTTTATGCAAAAAATATTCATGAATTATAGAGCAGGAGATCACTGCACTGTAGTTTACAAAAGATCACATTAGGTTTAGTCTGCATGTCGCTCATTAATAACTCACTCAAAATGTACGCAGATTTCATAGGGAAAAACCCCATGGTCACACAAACATCTTCCCCCTTCACCACAAAACATTTCTTGATATAAAGAAGCTGCTCCATGCAGTTAAAACTTCAGCTTGCTTTTTATGCATGTAAAGAAAAAAGTCAACACTGAACAAGGCTTTGTCAAACATCTTTCATATGCCACTGGAAAGGATAAGGTCACATTATTAAATAATAAATCTTATCTACTTCTACAGTTTCCAATATATTACAGAGAACTGATACCAAAACGGGAGTACTCAGAGCCTCCGATAATGAGCCATGCCACTGTGCTAGGTCAGCATAGTTCTGCTATGCTTTACTGAGGTGAGCTTTATCCCCCCACATTAAAAAAATAAAATGGAAATAGTCTTATTTTAGAAAAGACAGGCAAGACAGCGCTAAGAAATCAGGATTTTATGTAATCCCCAACCTCCATGTTATTATCAGGGAAGCGTACAAACATGCTAATATGAAAAATCACCACCATTTTCTACTGCCTCGTGGAGAAAAGCAATTTTATTCAGAATACTCACTCAACTCTTGGACATGTCCAAGTGCACAAACTGTCAGTAGTATATTCATCAATGGAGTAAAAGTGCCAGAACTGCTTCCGGATACCATGAATCTTATGGTTATCAAGTATTAGGGAACAAGGGGAACTTAAGTCTTTCACTCACTATTGCTTATTTCTTGTGTCTTCCTCAATAACAAACATATTTTTTTCCCCAACATTGTGTTTGGTCAGGAAATCCCCTGTTATAATCCTCTATTTTCATTAGTGATAGTTACATAATTTTTTTAAAAAATAACCAAATTAATTATCCTTTAGGGAGACAGATAGTTCAAATAGCCCTGCAGATACTTTTCCAAACTTTCCAGCCATTACCCTCAATAATGATCTGCAGAAAATTTGTTGTGGAGAAAATACTCCACTTCTGTAATGGCTCATAGCACAAGCCTCTAGTGAATACAGAAACCCACCAGTTCTGCAGAAGTTGATGTACTTTATCCAGAGGTCAGAATTGTGATTGTCAAGCTCATTTACCATGGTAATATACATTCAGACACGAACCACATATTTATCGTTGAGATAGGGGCTATACAAGCCCATTCATACTTGTGCCTCTGTGGGGCAGTTCACTTATCGCGGCTTCATCATGTGCATGCAGGTGTGCCTGACAGCAGGAAGGGAACAAACTGGCGCCCGCTTACATAATAAAAAGCTCAAACCACCAACCAAGCCAAAAATGAAGTATAGATTTCCTTCCCACACTCCAACAGATTAAAACTCAGATTTGCTGAAATCCATTTTGAGATTTCAGGAAATCCATTTATCTCTGTTATGCACCCTGCTGTCTTCTCATCTTACTTACTCTGTGGCCTAAGGTTAGGATAAGAAAGGACAGACAGCTTTAGATCTCCACAGAGTATACAACAAAGCTTGTAAAAGACCCCAGCCCTGCGAGAAACACTGCAAACTGGATGTCCAGCTGCAACATCTAAGAGAACATTACTTTCGCAGCCATAAGGGAATTTCTGAAAAACACCATGTTTCCCATTGACCACAAAAGCATTACGAGAAGGATTTGTGGTACCTTCAGAGCACTACTCTATCCATTTATTATGAAGTCAGGGTACAATTGCAATGGACTTCAGTGAACTTTACATACTTGAAAACCTTCAACCAGACCCTCGACTAAAATTATTTTCTAATACTGATTTAAGTTAAATTAACATCCACTAAGAGTGGATTAAAACATGCAACGTACAATAAAGTTCATGCATGTTTTTCCCCTTTCCAGGCACGCTACTTTGTATTTTTAAGCCTCTTTCTCTACATCTGCAGTGTGTACAACAGTCTGACCAGAACTGTTATACAGAAGTTAACTAACTGTGCTTGCATCACACATGACTAAAGCACTTGGGAATGGATATGTGCCAAGAATGAAGTGGAAACACAATTTACTGTCACTGTTACAGCCACAGCTCAGCATAACAGAAAACAACGATATGGTGCTATGACATCTGCAAGGTAAAAATGCACCGTCATCTTTTTTCCCCATTTGCCATAAGCACTTCTCTCGCACACAGAGCACATATACATCTACTAACCTTATTTAAAAGGAAAGAGCACTGTTCATAAAGATACCAGTATTTTTACTTTCAAGACCATCATCACAAACAGTCAAATAGTACTGGACTAAAAGCAGCACAGCACATGCAAAGTTCTAGGGTAAGTGCTTCACATCTACAAGATTGCTTAGACATTGCTTAGGTATTACTTGATGGCAGTTTGACGTTTCTGAAAGTTTGGAGTAAAGTCTTTACTAAGACAGCTACCTCCAAAATGAGAGAGGAGGTAGGCAGGTTGCGGCTGGAGCTGCCATGGCTGCACAGGAACAGTGTGTGTGTGTCTCCACCAGCCACTTCCAAAGAAATTTTGAAACACAAAGTTGGTTTTTTTTCCAACCCAGTCTATCCTTGTTTCTACACAATGATAAGATAGTTTAAAATCCATATGGAAAAAATATAAAAAAATAATTCAGCCGAATTAAGCATAAATATTCCTTTTTGACAGGCCAGTGCCAAGCTCTCTCTTGCCATAAGTAGTATTACAGTTGCTCACATTTTTTGGCCACATAGAATGAATCTGTTCATGTTATGTTATATAGGTAAACACATAAAGCCAGAAAATATTTCCTGTCCTGAATGCTTCACAAAAAGGATCCCAAGTCAACCAAACTTGCTAAGCTTCTTCCAAAAGTTTTATTCCATTTGTTTGCTTCTGATAGCTGTCAACATGCACCCTTTTTCTGAAACAGGGAGGTAAACTCAAAAAACCTGGGGTAAGTCAGAAACTTGCTCCAAGTATGCAATGAAACATTTTTTTACCTTATGTGGCATTGTGTTACAGGACTAGGATATTCTTTTTTATGTAATAGTGTTTTAATACCTCAATAGTTACCTTTCATTTGTCAGAACGGCACATTAGTAAAACATTGTGCCTAACATTGATTTTTATTTTTTAAACCAATCTTATTCATGTTATATATAACATTCATATATCACACAATAATGTACAGAAACATAGACATTCTTTCAGCTTGAAAAGTGTAGAGAGAAAATATAGCCTTTGTCAATTTGGAGTTCACATTGAACTTCCTAAGTGAAAAGGAACAGAATAAAATTTACAGCAACTTTGGCAGAGAGTCTCAAAACAGACAAGAAGGATTTGGAACCAATTTTATTTCTGCAATGTTCTGCTTAGAATAGCATCCACGTTCACCTGCGGTATTAACACAGCTAAATTTATGGGTACTCCTTACACAAATTTTAGCTCACCTCTTTTTCAGGTTATTCGGTCAAGATTTGTCTTATTAGATAATGGCTAATAATAAAAGGTCTTGTCATGGCAAAAAAAGCCTTTGTAGTTAACAGAGATTGGTGATTTAAGTAATGAGATACAATTATGCATTTGATTCATGGTATTAAGGTTGGAGCTAAGATATACAGTAAGTGAAGACAGAAAAAGATGCTTGGCCTTAGAAATAGGTGCAGCAACATCAGTGAAGTTGCCTCTGCCAGCAGAACAACATCAAATGAAACAGCCAGCCCAAGCACAATCAAGTGAGGGGGGAAAATAAAGCTGAGAGGAAAAAATAAGGTTACGTATCATTTGTCAAAGGCTAACTGCAGGCATGCAATTGCTAAACATTTCTTAGCTATTGGATTCATTATTCCTTCAGGCATAAAATACAAAGAGAACTTTAAAAAAAATTTATAATCACTAATTCCATCTCTGAGTTACGGTAAGTAATTTCAGAAATAAGAAAGTGGATCAAAGAAACCTAGTGAAATTAAGGATATGAAGAGACAAAGGCACTGGCAGAGAGAAGGACTTGAATATACACTATACCAGCTACATCTTCATTTTGAAAGGACACCATGCAAGACCTCCCTCTGTCCCCAGAGCTCCTCATGTGCTGGTCAGTGGTTCCCAGCCGATGGTAGGCAAGGCACAGCCAGTAGCTTGCAGCTGCTCCAGCAAATCACATTAACCAGTAAAACTGCCACGTCTCAGCTCTAAAAACATTCAACAATAAAGAATGATGATGTTTTTCCTCCAACACTGAGACCCTGAAAATAGCCATCTCCTCCAAAAAGTTTGTGAATCACCACCTTGGGTTTCTATGTGACTTAAGTCAAAAGTAGAGGGAATTAACGTACTTGCTTTAGTTTATTCTCAACTTCAGTGCCACCGTCATTCTAAAATCAAACCATAGCACTTCAGCCTAACAAAATCTTTGTTCCAAAACAAAGGTTTAACGCCTCAAATGAAGGTCATAACTATTTGCCTGTCTCTAACCTAGATTCAATATTTTCTCCATGTGATTTGAAAAGATCAGAACAAAGGTTCTAGGGTATATCATAAAAAAAAGCAGCCAGACATCACTAAGACATCTGCCCTTTACCTAATCTTCACTTGTGTACAATAATATCTTAGGGAATTAATATTCTGTGATAACCAAAACAGAATCCTACCTTAATTGTTTGACAATAAGCTGAAAATATTTGCCCAGAACCAAAAGCAAACGAAAGAATAAAGGAAAATTGGATTCATTCTTTTCCTGAAGAAAAGGTTTTCTTAAATGTCATCAAAACTGCTTACTGCAGACAAGATAAAACATCAGCTCCTCTCAGATTATTAAAAAGATCAAGCATCACAATTTTTAGTAATTACTCATTAACATTCCTTAGAGACCAATTTGATTCACTATCTGAAACACACTCTTCCTTCTTAGAAAGCTTGTTTTTTCATCCCAAAGGAAAATTCTGAACAAGTATCAGAGATAGTGAATACTCCATTTTAGCATCTTAGAACTAACTTCCAGTGAGAGAATAAAACAGTGCCGTTGATATGCAACAGTCCTCAAATAAGCCCAGATTAAAAAACGACATCTGAAAACAAACCCTATGCATACTTGATTGACGCTGTATTGAACTCAGCAGACTAAAGAAAGAGAAGCTGTCATGGAGCAAGTAATCATATTATATCCACCTATGCCAAGAAAACAGACATTTTGTCCAGCCGTAGACGCAGCCGTAACAACGGCATACAGCAGATGAATAAGGTGGTTTACTGAAGCGGGCTAATTTTGGAGGTGGTCTGTTTGACATCTCTTTCCAACCGATACATGTTTCTTCCTCTTTTGTCGCACAGAGGATAAAGCTTTCTGCTATGATTGACTAGAAGCTTTAGATTCACAAATCAAATAACGTGAAGGAAGGGTCTTCTAAAACCTGGTGAGAACCAACAGCTATTTCTTGCATCTTTTCTTTGTAAATGTTCCTTCAGTATGACAGAAGAGTACCTATGGTATAAGGTGATGAAAGCAGTTAAGTTAAATTCCTTTTTCCATGTATTTCAAGAGCACTTCCCTACCTAGCAGACTGAGGAGCTGGGGTCTCTCAGTCTGTCCCATTGAAGCTACTCCCGTTCATATGGACGACTCAATATTCATTTTCTGAAGGAGGACTGGAGAGACTGTTACAGGGATCCTGGTTCTTCCACACGACGAAAAAAACCCCTAATCTTTAGCATCAGTCTCTCTCTTTCCCCCCCATCTGTATCAAATATTCATCCAAATGAATATTTAATTATCTGTAATAAGTAAAACAGGGACATCAGGAGAAGCTGAGGAAGAAGCTGACAAAACCACCTGAGATTTAGAGAAAAGCTGCAGTGCCAGGGAAGCATGCATTTTTCACAGCTCAGGAGATTCCCCTATCTATGAGGCTCTTGCTGAGCCTAAAGCAGGGTTCCTACATCTCGCTTTGTTTGGGGGAAAAGGTTTGTTTGGTCACAAAAAGATTTCTGTTTCATTCCAAACACACCTACAAATTCTTTGCAAAAGTGGTCTTTCAAGCAGTTCAATTATTAACATTTTGTTATCCATGCGTTTTAATGAACCTTCAAAATTAAAGACAAAAATAGTAATATCCCAACCTTAAAACTAGAAATTGTTGGCAAAGAGGCTTAGGTAAATTATTAATAGATTTGTTAGCAGGAGTCTGCCAGAGACCAGCAGCCCAGTTACCTATACATTAAATAGCGTCAGGTTTGAAGAATATGCCCTGGTTCTTCTATTTAAGAATAAAAAGTAAAGAATCATCAAAATTCTCAATTTGATCTTCCAAATCATTAGCAAAGGCTTTTGCCTCCTTTACAGTAGCTCAACACCAGAACTGCCTCTCTGAAGCACCCAGACACACCAGCGTTAGTGCTGGGCATGGAAGAACATCAAGCCTGATGCATTTAAGGCAAGTCCTATCTCAGTACTGAATCAAGAGTGAGGGACAACTGAGCTATGACAGCCTGGTTGTACTTTAGTAGTAAAAATAGTATTTTAAATCTCTCAGGCATTACATTATTGAAGGTTGTTGAAAAGAGAAATAAGATTAGGAACAAGTTAAAGTATAACAGAAAAGATGTTACATGGTATAGGCTGGAAGACTGCCTTAAACATCAACGCCAAGACATCTATCTGCAAGTGATGCTGAGGCTGGTTTAGTGAAGTACCAGCAAGGTAATGCTGTTCTGCAGAGCTGCAACACATTTTTGATACTGGCAGTCCACAAAATGGGCATCCTCTGCTGAGACTCTGGAAAGTGTCTTTGTGAAGACAAGATTACAAACAACATGCAGGTTGACTAAACAAGCTCTCATTTATTTCAAACGGATTTTACAGTAACATCTACAGTGAGCTGACGATTCAGCACTGAAACCACATGGATAGAATAGTGATGCATTTCATAAATGTATTAATACCATAATCCACCAGGTAGCAGAGCTGGAGCCTGCAGCTCTTGCTCCTAGGAGTATGCATCTGTACCAGAATGTCAGCTGCACTCTTTTTCCTAAGGAAAAGCTTCTTGCAGCTGCACAAACAGTCCAGCTGTAACTGATGAAACAATTGCCTGTCTGTGACTGCAGATCCCCCAAGAAAATATTTCTGACATTCAACCTACTTCACATATGTCCATAGGTTGTTAACACTGCAACCTACTGCTCAGGCGGTCCTTTCCTAATCGCGTGTCAGGCAGCAGCGGAGTGTATTTGGGCTGAATTACTGACTGAAGGTGGGGATAAGGGGTGTAGGCTCCTGTTGCTAAATGCCCACTCAGAGTGGGAACCTCTCCTGCAGGCTGCAGTTAAAAAAAAAATAGTATTTTATTTTTCTAGCAATTAAAGAGATTTAGGGTGTAAAAATCTATGTGCATCAATGACATTTCAGCTTTTGAGATTGAGGATTCCTTCATACTGTCAAATTCACTTATTACAGGATACCTGAACCGCATTAGTGACAGAAAGAAACTATCAGCTTCAAAGATGGCTGTAAAAGATTTAGACAATTTGAACAAGTAGAATCTGAATGGCCCACAGAACTGCTCTGTCAAAGAAGTACTGTCAGCTTCATAGCAGGCTGCCACTGGCAGAAAGGAAAAAGGGGAAAGCAAGCATTAAAAATTTTAGTTTAGAAGTTTACCCTACTACATCATTTACTACCCTTGTTCATTTTTACACATTTAAGTTAAAAGAGTTAGTTTTAATGTTTGAGTCCCTGATTCAGCAAGTTATTTAGCTTAATACAATCCCTTCACAGACTTACGCTCTTGCTAAATGGATCTTTACAGATTAATATTACACCAAATTCTCTCAGACTTTTAACAGATGGAGCAGCATGCAGAGCAGTAGCTTTAAGATTGTCCAAAAAGCAGCATTTCTATTTAAGACTATTTCAGTTTCAATATGGTCTGAAATTTCCACCTATCAGGCTGTGTCCTATGCTGAATTTTCCTAGGTACTTTAAGGAAACAGATTCAAGCATTTTTACATGAACAGTCAAAACACATTTTTCATAAAAATCTAATTTATAAAATCCTTTGTTCAACTTCTTCAGTACCAAAACAGCTGGGAGTTAAAAAATTACATTTTTCTGGAAAGTATCCTTCAGTGACAAGTAATTAAGTTTTCCAGTGAACGTTATTTTGATTTCAGTAAGCTTTTTGAAACTATTCATGGAGGACATATAAAACTCTTAACAATAGCAGTGACATATTAAACCAAGTGATTTTTCTCAAGGAAAGAGTGGTATACTGCACAGGTAGGTATATGATAAATATAATCAAAGGTAGTTTTTGCTAGCCTGTACCTCCAGCCCCATTTTCTCCACTCCTTACATTCATGCAAGAGGTCACTGACTGGAAATCACACAGTGCCCAACTTAAAACAGGAAAAAACATCACCAGCAACATGGAGGGAAAAAAAATTAAACCCCCTGCATTTCACCTTGATCCCACCCGTGGTTTTTTATAGTTCCCCAGTCAATTCAGAAATCTGGGTTTGGGGTGATGTGTTTGTTGGAGGGTTTTTTTTTCCTGGTTGGTTTTTTTTTTTTTTATTATTATTATTATTATTTAATCCTTCACAAGGAGGAACTCCCACAGTGCAGACATTCATATTTTCTAGGTTAGTGGTGAATAATGTGTATTTTAACATCTCTAATCAGTATTTTGCTTACTATGTTTGCATTTACACGCATTAAATAGGAAGAAGCTGCCTCTCTTCCTCCCCTTCACCCCCCTCAAAAGACAGAGGAGAAATGAACATACCTGCCTGGTAAGAATTTATCCATTGTATGTCCAGATTCATCAATGGTGCAGAAAAGCAACACACAGTGACATGACTTTGTTCATGACCAAACAAGTCACTGTGGAACAGTTACCAGTTACACCTACAGCAAACCAGTATGAATTTAGGAATTTATTTATGAATGAATACAAAATGTTAGAGGGATCCTCCCCAAGAGCCCAAATCATCATTCAGTTCCCAAAAGCACAGCAACCCTTTAAGCACTTAATTTGGTTCAAACAAAACTTTGAGCAAGGGTCTGAGGCACAACAAGCAGACATGCAAGTATCTCAGCCTCAGGTTCCTGCTGTTCTTGCCCCATTTATGTCTGACATCAAATCAGAAGACATGACCTAAATCATGCAGTATTTATAAAGAAGGCTTTTGTCAGCTCTCACTGCTTTTCTCCCTGCAGATTGCCTGGGTGTCCTGTTTTGGCTGGGATAGAGTTAATTTTCTTTTCAGTAGCAGGTACAATGCAGCGGTTTGGATTTGGCATAGGAATAATGTTCAACAACACACTGATGTTTTAGTTCGCTTTAAGTAGAGCTTACTCTAAGTCAAGGACTTTTCAAGGTTCCCGTGCTCTGCCCATGAGCAGGTGCACAAGAAGCCGGGAGGGGACACAGCCAGGACAGCTGACCCGAGCCAGCCAAAGGGATATTCCATACCATAGAACGTCATGGTCAGCATATAAAGCTGGGGGAAGAAAAAGGAAGGGGGGATGTTCAGAGTGATGGCATTTGTCTTACCAAGTCACCATTACACGTGACGGAGCCCTGCTGGCCTGGGTATGGCCGAACACCTGCCTGCCGATGGGAAGTGGTGACTGAATTCCTTGTTTTGCTTTGCTTGCATACGCGGCTTTTGCTTTAAGAGTTTAAAGTGTATTTACCTCAACTCATGAGTTCTCTCACTTTTACTCTTCCTGTTCTCTCCCTCACCCCACCAGCTGGGAGCAAGCGAGTGGCTGGGTGGGCTGAGTCGCCAGCCGGGGTTAAACCACAACACCAGGTTGTTTGTCTTTGTGAAAATCCAAAATGAAACCGGGAGGTAACAAGAGTTACCTTCCTGGCCCCAGGCTTCAGGGTAGCTAGTGTACATGGTAAATCTAACGAGTGTCATCAGCCACTCTGAGAAGACGAAAGGAACTAAAACACGCCTAAAGGTTGAAGAAAGGAAGGAGAAAAGACGTAACACATGGAAACATCTGTGGTTTGGCCCACTCCCAGTAAGAATTGCCTCTTGAATTGCTATCAGCTACCCCAGCTTCTTCAGAAGTCCTCCCGTGTTACAGCAACTAGTCATTCTGTCCCACTCTGTCATCTTAAGCTGTGTGGTGTTGGTATAACTAATGAAGAGAATGATCTATTCCTTCTAATGTGCATCATCAATAACATCATGCCGACGCAACTCTTATGTTTCTCATATTGTTAAGTGGCCACAAATCATAATTAAAAGTGTAATTCTTCCAAACTATCTATTCGTAAGGACACTCTGCAACTTCAAACAAACAATTCTTCAAACCTATGTATTAACATTTTACACAGTTCCTTTATATTTTAGAAAGGTTCTGAACAGAAAAAAATCCATAAAATATGTTTGGTCATGGAATATGCCTTAAGGCATTTTAAATAACCTCATTTTCCTCGCTTCCAAAGTAGTTAGAATATTGAAACAACTCTGAGACAAATATTCTCCACCTGTCCATACAAAATGCTCTCTGATAATTTAACTGTAATATCATAACTCTAAAATAATGGTATTTTCTGAGTAACAGTCATTATACTGTAATGCCTACACGCAAAAAAAGAAGCTGGTGGACCATCTACTTGGTTACTCTTGCTGTACCTTTCCCCCCCAGTACAAAACACAACCATTACACTTTAAGCACATTTATATACATGGCTAAACAGAAAATTACTGTGTGCTATGATTTTTAAAGGACAAGGGAGCTCAACAACATTTGCTATCACTGCACAAACAAGTGAGATGGTATTTTTGAAAGTTTTGCTTTGGTAATTCTGTCCTCACATAAGTCATAATTTATCTATTGCTTATCGCGAAACTCCCATTCTAGAAATACAGCAAATTGTGACAAAGGCTTTCTCTGTGTTTCACATTTCTCCAAGTCTTAGAAAAACCTAACTTGATAAAGATCTTACCTTGTTTCCAGTGCTACCCTGCAGATTTTTGTGCATGTGTGAGTACACACTGACCTCAGAGCATAGGAGAGTATTGGCTCTTCCAAACAACTCTTTGGACACAGCAGAATAAGAAAGAAAACACATTTAGCCTTAAGGAAGGGTAAGAAAGTAGAGGAATAAACTATCTGAGAATATTAGACCACATTAAGCATTCCACTAAAGTTCATGGACTGACATTAATAAAATGAAGTTAACCCAGAGTTAAAGATAACAAATATTTCATAACAGTTCCTATGTATTTTGACATTGCAAAAATGTTAACTAGGATCACCGCCATAAGAAAAGCCCAAGATACTGGAAATACTGGGGCACGCAGTAGACAGGTGTCAGCAGGGATGATTTGAGGGGTTATGAGCATACCAAGTATCACCAAAAGTATTTTGTGGAATTAGACAGGGTTCAAAGGCCCCTGAACTGCCTCGAAAAGGCCTCATGAACAGCAACTTGGAAGTTGGAATCCTTTACCTTAGGCTGCATCTACATCGCACAGGGCCACGTGCAACAAAGCGGAGGAAATCCGCCTGTGCCAATGCCCATACGGCAGTGCCGCGCTGCTTTTGGTGTCCCAGCTGGCTCCTTTCAAACAGATGTAAATATTCGGGGTACTCATATATTAGAAGAAAGATGCATAACAAGGAAGAAGATTGAAGTACAGAGAAGGCGATTAATATAAAGAAAAGGCAAATTATTACTTCGTTTTCCTTTTTTTCCCTCTATTGCCACAAACACTCTTATCAATAACGTAACATTGAACTTTGGAAATCACTGTCGCAGGACAGTTTGGAAATAAATTTAAATGACTTAACAGTCTTCTTGCCAATGGTTTCAACAAAGCTTGACTTTTCTCAATGTTAAATAAGAGACAACATGTACATCCATTTGAAGTTTAGATAGGAGCTCTGAGAATGAATCAGGGGTGGGGGTCTCTTTTGGAGGATAAGGAATCCAAAATCTCTGATGATGTATTTGCAATGTTTGTCTCAAAATGGCAAGGAACAATAAACACTATGGCATTTCTGAGCAGAAATGGGACAGACTGCTGACGGTTTCTCTTTCACATTTGAACAGAGAAACACATCCATATGGGCTTTCTCATTATTAGTAGATAAGATTGTTTTTTTCTGTGATGCTTATTCATGAAATAACACCATGTAGCATTTTCATTATGTCTGTCTTTCTCTGCTTGACAACCACTTTCATTCTCCATATTTTCTCAGTAAGACACCTCAACGGACTAGCATGACATTTTCAATCACCAGTTTTTCCCTTACAAAAACTGAATTAGAAGTCAAAATAGTTGATTAAAAAAATAAATAATGAGGCTTGCATAAACCTACCCCTTCCCAAATCTTTCAACACAGAATTGCATATCTACCCACCGCCAGAATCTCAAGGCAGTTAAAAATTCCAAAGCCTGCAGCTGGACCAAAATATTAACCGTTAACACCCAAGTCCAGTGAAATAGGAGTCTGTAATGCAAAAACAGCAAGACACCTCTGACTACCCTAGTTCCAATGGGTAAAGCAGCAGTAAAGTGTGATTAATAAGGCAGTTAAACTGCTGCATCTTTCTGTGGTCCTTCAAAAATCATTCAGAAATAAAGAACAGCTTTTCCCTGACTGAGATCAGATTTTGAGATTTTAATGAATCTTCCAAAATCCAATATTCCTGCCAACTGCTTTGTCACAACCTGTTTCTGCTTCAAAACCTTCTGTCTATCACTTTCCGACAGCGAGCAAGGATTTATATGCATCTTAGAAAGCTGCCCAATCACCAGTTCCACAAGATTTCTAAGGTACAGACAGATTTAAAACAGTGTGTCCTTGACTATGAGCATTACACCAACCTCCTAATTCTCTCATATCATTCCAGGACGAATGAAAAGTGGTAAGATCATGAAATCTGCATTTAATTATAAAGAAATGTAACTGGTAATGATTAAAAAAAAATATCTTTATTAAAAGTTCTCAGCAACAGGAATAAAAACAAGAAAATTATTAAAACCATTATTTAAACTGACATTAAAATTGTGCTCTCTGACAACAGATAAATTGTCAAAAAAAAAGAAGTGTCATAATTATTAAGAAAATAAGCTGTCGCACAGCAATCACTTAAATGACTAAAACACTCATCTTTTCTTCCAAATAAATCCTCTGTTAAACCTTTCTTTGCATTCCTTTAAACAACTTATGAACAGAAAATATCGTATGACACCTTGACAGTGTTTTGAAGCACCGCTTATCCTAGGAAGAGGGAGTAGAGGGCTTTGTTTCTTATTTAAAGTTAGTTGTTTAGGAGCAAGATACCATCAGTGAAACACAGTCTCATGTCTCAGTCACATCCTTTCTTACTGGTCTGTATTTTGTATCCTGCCACCATTCACACAGTTTCCTAACCTCCCCCGCCCCACCCGTACAATACGCCTTTAGGAGAAATTTTGTTTAGAAGGCACAAAGTAAAATAATTAAAAATACAAATACTCTCACAATTCTCATTGCAGTGAAGGGATTTTCTCCAGGGACGTAAAAAGTGCTGCTTTCCCCTAGGCACACATTGAACAAAACACAGTCATACCTGGACAGATTTACACAAACTGTCTAGACAATGGGTCATATTTAAAATTAATTAAAACCAAAGCAACAAAGAACAAGCACCCAAACCCAATGCTCCTCTCCTACCACAAGAAAAACAAAAAAACAACTCAACCCAAATTAATGATGCTGCCTAAGGCGTGTAGGTCCGTTTTTTCCCAAGAATACACCACCACAAATGTGTGGCATTTCTTCTCAGGAAACAAATAATCTTTTGACAGTAATGTTCTTAAGGCACTAATAAAAGACAAAGAAGTAAATGTTAAGCAAAACTCCTTTATTATCTTCACACCAGCACTTGTTTATTGACTTGCACTCCCTGCTGGGAGCCAAGCATCCCAATGTCTCTCACCAGCATCTATCTAAAAAAGCTGACAGCAGTTTAGTTTCCTACTACCAAAATTTGCAGCCTGTTTGCTATAAGCAGCTCACCAAAGGTGCCTTCTGCCAGTGCCATGGAAGAAAGACATACCAAGAAACTTTTTTTTTTTTTTTTTTTTGCAATCGAATAAGAAGGGAGTATTTATTAAAAAAAAAAAAGCGTGGACAACAATAACAGCGCAAACAAGTAACAAGAGCAGAAAAGGCATGCTGATCTTTCAGAGTCAATGGTAGTACAATTAGGCGCACATTTACTGTAAGATGACCTGTCAAAAGGAGCATCTCGAATCAGAAGCCTTAACCCATACGAACACTCCCCAACATCTGCAAGGGTGTACTGTTTCTGATCCTAAGCATCTTTCCTATAAAAGTGAAATAAGACTAAGCCAGCAGCCCATTCAGATGGGCATGTCAAATGATGAGGACTTTGAAAAGCCAGTGAGCCACCTCTAACACTGTAAGGTAGTTCTGATGAACTGCTTCGAAAATTTAAGCCAAGAAATGAAAGCAAGCAAAGGAAGCTCCAAAGCATTTCTAACAGTGCTAGATGGAATTCAGCCCTTATTTGAAGTCTTCTGCAGAGTTACAACCCCTAAAACTAATGTCTCGGGACAGTCACACCACCACCACCTCCCCACCCCTCTTCACAGATTCCTCTGAGGCTCAGCACAGACTGCCAACAGCCACCAGAAAGCACCTCTATGCCCATCAACAACCCTGCCCTTCGGCAGGGACCCGTGCCTGGACAAAGCGCTATTCGAGACAGCTGAAAACCAAATCCCACCACAAACAGCTGCGGAAAGACGCCACAATAACTGACTGCTTAGGTGGTGAAATGGCAGATGAAATATTGTGTTGACAAATGTAAATTAACATGCATTGAAAACACATCCCTGACTTTACTTACACAATGATAAGCTGTAATTTAGCTATTAAAACTCAGAAACAAGAGCTTGGCATTACAGGTAATTCTGCAAAAACATCAGCTCAGTGCTTAGCAGAGATTAAGAAAGGCAAACAAAGATCAAAAATTTTCATATCACTGCATGCTTCTCCCTTGCTCATACTTCTCTCCAAGTTATTTCCTCTCGGCCACTCTTTGAGAGCAGACACCAGGAGTTGCTAGATCTCTGGTCTGACTCTAACACCTTTCTGGTTCTCCTGCTATAACAACAGTGCAATCTGACAAAGAGATTATGAATTAAAACAGCATTAAGTTTACAAGAAATTCAATTTAATAGCATCGACACTAGATAGGCTATAAATACTTTCCTGATTGTTACATATTTTATTTACAGGATGAGCCAGATGGCTCAACAAAAACTGATACAAATTTGGAAAGGTTTATTATTGTATATTGCTATTGCAGGTCTGAAGGAAGCAAAATAAAGCATGTTAAAGTTTCAAGGTGCCTCAACACCCTATCTAACACTGTGCTTATTAACTGTGACCAAAATAAGTGATTTATAAAGATGACAGCTGCAGATCTTTTTAAAAAGACTTTCAGCTTAATATGGACTGAAATCAAATCCCAGTGAAGTCAACAGCAAAATCCTATTAATGAAATAGGCTTCTACCCCAATGTTGACATTTTTTTAGTTAATAGCAACGACATACAAGGAACTGGCAACTTTAGTCCACCTCAGAAAATTCATCCATCCCGTACTATGCAATAACGTGATACCTAAGAATATCTCAAGGAGAACACGTAATATTTTAGTGCCAGTCTCCTGATCAGGGTACGGATTGCAAAATTTCATACCTGCAAGTCAAGATCCAGAGATCACCACCGTCTGAGTACCAGCACTGTGGCCACCCTGGCAGAATAGCTCATGAACTGCCTACCAAAGGGGGGAAAAAAAGGCAGCAGGGGTGGGGGTAGTAAGATAACTGGCTCCACAGTGTCATTCAAGACAATGGCAGCAAGCACATGGATGCTTCTTTGTAAATGTTCTTGCTACCAACTCAAACCAGCAGCCAATATCAAATATCAAATACACCGAGCTCTTGTTGCGGTAGCTGGAAAACTCTTCCCCACCCCTGAAGCCATTCTACTGTAGAAACCTTGGATTACTTCTGTGGATTCTAGACATCAGATACACTGAAGGGCAAAAATAAGAAATAAAGTAAGATAATAACATTACAAGTGCAACACCATATCCAAGTAAAGATATTGAGGAAAGGAAAATTTAAAAAGTGGAGGGGTAAGGATTTAAACTCCATTTAAATACCTTAGGGTTCAAGAACAGAGCATGACTTCCAACTCTTAACTCCTGTGAAAACGTTTTTGATTGTTGTCTTTCAGTATAAATAATTCTGCAAGTGAATTCTGAAAAGGAACACTATCTTCACAAGAGAAATTTGATCAAAGCTTTCCTTTCAAAGAAAACATCTAAGCTATATCTTTAGTATTACTTTGACTTTGGAAATAATTATTAGAGCAATTATTTGACTTAATAATAAATTACATTTATCTGTCCCCCAAATTTTTTACATCAGGATATACAAGGAAATGCTTAGGAACCAAGGAAGTCCTCTTAGAAATGTTCACATAAACAACTGATGTGATAAAAAAAAATCTCTTAAGAATGGAGATTTTGCTGGATCTCTTAAAATTAGCACTTTAAAGATAACAGGAAAAAGCTTGCAGTCATCATGTTGCTACAGGTGCTGTTATGTTGTTTGCTCAGTAAATTCTTTTCTTGCTTCCAATTTTACTGCACAAAAATTTCAAATTACAAATCTGAGTTTCAACTTTCTAATGTAATAAGAACAAAGACTCTGCAACACCACATGAACTTTGTGACTGGCTGTCATTTTTTACCTTCACTGCATCCAAACAGATGTATCGAGAATGGTAACTAAAGCACATTAGGAGCTACAACTACCAAGACTGAATGAAATAGAGAAGACAGGTTTAGTCCTGCAATACTGTCCAGGAAAAAAACCCAAACTAAAATAAAAAAAGATCACGGAAATCCTTTCACATTCTTTAACAGTAGAGTTCTTCTGAAAAGCTATTAGTTTAGATAATCTTCCATGAAACTGCAAAACTGCATTTCTTATAGCATATGAGAAATCAAGCAAAATTGCTAGGCAGAAGTTAGTCATTCAAAGAGTGTGACTAAGCTTGATTAGCTTTCTGCTGAAGCCGTTTTGAAATGTACACATTTTCTTGGTAAGCAATACTGCCAATGGATTATCAAAACTGATTGCTTAGCTGTGTTACTATTTATGAGCTCAGGAATTCCATTACAGCCTTTACTAAACATGGAATTGATCTAAAAAGTCAAAATAATTTCAAACAAAAATGAAACGAGGTGGACCTGTGGGTTAGGACAATTTTTAAAGCTTACAATTTTTTTTAATTTGAAAAGCCCAAATTTTTCTTTTTTTTTTAAATAGCATACCAGTTACCTAGTGATTGGTATATTTAAATATTTTGATGTTGAGGGAGTCAGTGTCTCATGCAAGCTCTTTATTCAAGTTTCACACACCGCAAAACATAAAGGCGACTAGAAGGTACCCCAGTCAGTTGCACAAAGACAAAACACATTACTTCCTTGCACAGGTGTTCGTGCTTGATATCCATACAGGGTGGTCCGTTTCGCCTTGGAATGGGCTGTACCTTTTAGCAGCCCTCCTCAGTTTCACTGCCTCACCCAGACACACCTGCAAAGCTAACCGCCCTTCCACGATGCAGGAATCAGCCAGCCAGCCATGGCCACAAAAATCAAAAAGGGAATTTTCTAGCAGGGTTTTTGGTCTTGCTCTAGACTAAAAAAAAAAATGTAATCAGAGGCTGGGGTAACATACTATTCTGGCAGCCCAAACAGACACCTTGTCTCCCAGATTTGGATTTACAACTAGACTTGACTGGAACCATCCCTTACTGAGTGCAGAAAACAGAGTTCCTTAAATAGCTGATCTGGCAAGCGCCACTCATTCAGGCTCATCTGGCAGAAATAGCATCTGCAAAATCACTGGGAGTTAATAACGCATTCATTGACACTGAAAATGACTGAAAATTCCCTTTTCACTTATTATCCTACCTCTCTAACATGTTTTAAAAGGAACTGTAATTACCGTTGTGCACTGTTGTTAGGAAAGAGAAGATCAAAGCCGCTCTAAAGCGGCTGCACGGTCCCATCTCTCTTTTGCTCTTTGCTAAATAACAAACGTGTGCCTTGAAGTGATTGCTCCACAGCGAGAAGTGACTTGTGGGAATGAATTGCAATGACCTTGGGTTGTTTACCGGGGAACTCATCAGAGCTACCACTTAGGTGAGTGCAAAGGAGATTTGATGTAAGCAAACTCAAAGAGTTATATCTAGAACAAATAACACTGTATCTTCTAAAACGCCTGTGGCACCCTAGCAAATACAATCCCCGCTTCCAAACTTTATTATGTTCGGAGTGATGATTGTTTGATATGGTTTGCATCTGATCAGAGAGCAGACAAAATCTTTCCTAAGAGAAATGTTAACGTTAAGCCTACTTCAAATTTTCAAATAAAATAAAATAAATATAATAACAAAAATAACAAAATCTCCCCCCTCCAAGTTCCTGCCACCAAGACTTCAAACTTGCAAATAAAGTGGGTGAAACATGAAAATGAAACAGCACACCAACAAAAAATAGTGCCAGTGGAAGGCTTTAAGAAATGCTAAATGTGCTACCTATTTGCCAAATTTTAACAAAGCTGTTGCTGATGAATGGCTATCAATATAAAAGTGTCACAGGACATAAACAAGAGCCCTAAATAACAACAAAAGTATTGCCTGACTGGATGAGTAACTAAAACTTAACATGGTTTTGATTCACTGGTAATTTATGTGTGTTTTAGCTTTATGAATATAATAACTAATAGGAGCCATAAAGATAAAAAATGTTATGTATCTATTACTATAAGTTCTGCTATACAAAAAAATTAATATATAATAATGGTAAATGGTCTGCATGCCAAAAATACTTTAAAAGCTTAGCAGCATTTAAGAACAACAACAGTTTCTCCTTTACCCGTAACCACATATACCCTTCAGAGTGAATTAGGGCAAGACTAAATCACAGTTTCCTTGCTGAAAAAGATAAGACCACCAAACCTTTGAAGAATGACTGCTGTATGTAATTTAGGGACTGAAAAAATGCATCTGGTATTATTATAAAGTCAATAGCAGGGAAAGTATCAATAAGAAAACTATAGATGCAATTTTTTAATTTCCTTTTATGCCAGAGGGGCAAAACTGACCCAGTTTTCACTGTTTAATAACAAACCAGCAAAGCACAGCTCAAGCCTCATCAAGGTGAGTAGCTTATGTGCTCTCTTTTATCCTTTAGCAGCCTGTGTGGTCAGTTGCTTAAATTAAATTACCAGACACTGTGCGAATTATAGATTGTTATTACATATGATTACACCAAAGTCGGCCCCCACTATGGACAATCTGAGCAGTGACTTAGAGGCCAGAAATGGAAGGGTGATGATTTGAGAGGTAGTTGGTAATTAATGGCTTTTAATCAGCCAGCTGGATTACTTGATGATTCTTAACTAGCCTTTTCCCAAAGATGAAATAGCCAAGGATATCGCTATATAGTACGTTTCCTACAACACGGCTGCATAACAAACCAATTGATTGCCTAGGTCATGTAGCGTTAGTCCCTTAAACTCAACTCTGTTCACCTAGAAAATAAATTAAGCAGCATAGTTTCATAAAAAAAGCACACTGCTTAGAAACTGTGTTTTCCTGGAGGAATAAATTGGTACTAGCACCTCTGTATCTGATTCACAATTCTGCTCCATCTAGCTCTAGCTGGCTTACTTTGAATTACAAACAACTGAGATTCAGCATGTTATTTTCCCGGCAGTATTTAGCTGTCAAAGATACTGATCTAGAACATGCATTGTTATTTAGCCTTTTAAAACTTTCTATAGTTGTCCTTCCCCCTGAAACATAAGGCTTTCTTTCTCAATATGATCCTTCCAACGCTAAGCACGTAACCAGGCTTTGTCTCGTGAACGGCAGCTGGTCTGGAGGCGCAAGCAATGCAAACCCAAAGCAGAAGGAAAACCCACCCTGCAGCAAGGGCAGCAGCTCCCACCCGCACAAGAAACCAAATGCACGTCCCGATGGCAGGGCAGGATGCCTCCAAAAGATGGTCCCTCCCCTGCTGAAGCCATTCCAAGAGCTCACCCCCACCTTGCACTTTCAAACTTGGGACTGTTCAATAGCACCTCATAAAATAACGTTCTGTAAATGCTTCCAGTTTCTCATCTCTGTAGGAAAAAACTACCGCCTCTAGTATTTAAATACACACGACTAAACAGCATTTCATACCCGGTGGTCAGCTGTTTAGATGGCATTCAATTGTCTTTCAATGCATCCTAAGGAATACAGAGATGCTAAAAACACCACCAGTGGGTTCGTTTCAGCCTCACCTGTGAGAGCACAAGAAAGTTCACAATAGTATTTTGCCGTCTATCAAACTACAATAAAAAGTTAGAAATACATAGCATCTAGTGCTTGTATTTTTTGATATATATACCTTCATAAAGTCTCCATTATAACTGCTTAAAGGCCTGTGGAAGGGAGAATTGTTTCACAAATGGATAGTCCAAAAAAAGAAAACTTTCAACAGTGTTTAGCAGGAGTGCAAACTTCAAGTGACATTTTCTAGTTGGTTTTTTTTTTTCCCTACTCTATATAGATCTTCTGTGGAAACTTTTTACTTTGACACAAAAGTTGCTTTAAAAAAAAAACACAACAAAAACACATTAAAGAGCAGCAACGAAATCACTGATGGTTTGTGCTTCCATGGAAAGTGAAACAAAAAACATTTGAGGGGCTAGGTATTATAAGCTTTTCTTCTCTTTCCCTTACATCTACCCTGTCCTCTGCTAAATCCAGAATGTTAAAGGAAGTATCCAACACCATGACATAAGAGGAGATATCAACTAATTTTGTGAGGAAACTCAGTCAACTGTTATTGTAAACTGTATTACTCAGATATCAAGCAACTAAATTTTATATTGCAACCACATAACTGTTCTTAGAACCATTTATTTTTTTAAAAAAATTATTGGCAACGTATGCCTTAAAAGAAAAATCTCTCATATATTCTCAAACCATCATGCAGAAAATAGCAGCTATACAAATTTATAAGGACTTCAGTCTTTTCAATGACTGGAACTAACGAAATGTATGGCACACTAAATGAAATGGTTTTGCTTGACGAAGGCTGCAAGTTCTTTGAACAGTGAACGAACTGGGATTCAATATTCTAATTCTCAATCATATAAAACACCATGATGGACAGCTCTGTCAAGCTCATTAACACTAAAGCAACTGCTGATAATTGCTCCAGGTTTCAACCTCTAATTAAAGCTAAGTGGGTAGATTTGCATACAGTAAACAAAAGAAATTTCTTGCACTCACACTCCCAGAGGCCTTATCAGCTTCACAAATACAATATCATTAAAACTTGAATGCTAATTACAGTTAATTTCTCAATGCAAATAGGAGTAATTCACTGGATATTTAGGCCTTTCTTACTCAGACTTCGCACTGTAGTTTATCTAAATGCACCCTAGACGCTTACCAAAAATAACACGCCAGGAAGAACAAAACATTCCACCACTCTCTTCTCCATCACGTTTATTAAAATTATGTCAAATGTTATCAAAAGCATTCTGATAAACTGAGCAAGGTAAGTCAATTAGCTTCTCTCCATTTGTTCCATTTATCTGGGTAACAATGTAAAAAAAACCCAAACCACTCCTAATTAAAAATACCTCCGGCTAAGCTACTGTGTTCATGTTACAAACTTTGGTAATATCATAAGACGACTTTTCAAAACCATCCTTATCTTAAACATTGTCTATATAATGACAAAAACAACGGTGTGGAAATCTGCATCTGCTGGGAAAACATGTAAGTGCATTAAAGTGCCTTACAACAACACACATCTAATGTATTTGTAATCTCTCCTTCAACCTCCTGTGTCAGCTATAAGTAAAGAGGGAGCAGGGGAACAAGTAGAAACCATTTTTCCTCTGTGAAAGAGCAGCCAGCACTCCAGCAGCCTCAAGAGCCGGCTAAAAAATGAGCTTCGCGTGCCAGCCTGCACACCGTGAGCCCCTCGGCACTTGCAGCCTACGAGCGCAGAGGATGGTGATGCACACCACCACGGTGCTGTACTGGGGCTTGTGTGAGCAGCACCAACAGTTGAATCACTCTTACTCAAAAGGAGCCCCACTGCTCGACAGCGTGTGCAGTAGTTGATGTTTGGGATATGCCATCCTGTTAGTTCAGGCTTTTCCTATCCATCTGCTTCAGATGACTCCAGGATCTTCTCCCATCTGCTTCATCTCAAAACTGCACGGACTAAAGCACAAGTTTTTACAATGGAGCGACGAGTCACCTAAGAACAGCTCATCCGTAGCTACTATAAAAATAACAGTGCAACACTGACAATGTCACTGGCTAATTACCGACTCTGGATGTACCAGGAAAAAGTTCCAGTTTTCTTCCCGCTGCTGTGAAGGCTGCATTAATGAGTCAGGTTATGATTTCCAGTGACAGTCCCTGCTATTTTTACATGCATCCCTGTGGGTTTCCACACTCCTCCAGCCCACACCATTTAAGTAACAGGTGGAAAGTAGGTAATTATGATTCAGAGATACCTGTTTCACAACAGCTACACCATGTAGAGAGGAGTAAGCATCACTGTCCACATAAATATTTACTTATGTGGCCTCTATAGGGTCATCAAAGCCCTCCTACCACTGCTTTGCATGGAACCATCTTCTCCTCCACTCTGCCTCTGTCCACACCTGCCTACCTGCTTTTCCAAGGAATAAAATAAACCTCCAAACAGTACCATGAAAATATTTAACTGGTAAAACTTTACTGTCTTTTCCCCCTTTCCTTTCAGAAAGCCTACATTTTTCTTCTTTCTTCACTAGCCTCCCATCCTGGTCTTTTTCATGAAGGCTGCAAACTTCAGGTCACCTCCCAAGGCTTCTCTCAAAACATTCAAGCTTTAGTTTTTTCTTGACCCAGAATTCATCTAAAAACTAAAAATAAAATAAAATAAATCCAACACTTGGTGTCTATTCTACCTCCTTCCATTTCCAAGGTTTTGTGACTCAAACAATGTTCTGCAACCAGATCATCTATCTAATCTGATAACATAATAATTTGTTTAAAAATTACATTACTCTTCACTCTTTCTGTTTCTGTCAGTGATCCCATAAGCAGAGCCCCTCTAGATTTAGCTTCCTATCCCCTTAAGTGTGTCTTTTTCCATGCTGGACATTACTAAAGGACCATCTCCAAGTTCATAGTGTGCCAAAGGTTTTTAACCCTCTCTTGGTCAATCAAAACAGGACACAAAGCTTTCTCCATGAAGCTCTCACACGCTAGCCCATCAACCAAACATACATGCTTTCATGTTACTTTGCTAGGAAAAAAAAAAAAGGTTAAAACCAAGGCAAGCAAAAATAAAGCAAACATAAGACCAGCCTTGGTTCTCTGTGCACACTGTATTACCTGCTACAGTTTATGAATCTGAAGTCCACCCATGTCAAATGCTTCCCTGCAGACAGAGCATCATTCTGAACGAGATGGGCTTACTCCCGCACGTAACCCTCAGTACACACCCATATACCAGCATTTTTGTCTTTTAAGTTATTACCTCCTGTAAGCCTTTAATAATTTCTGTTAAATTGAATTGATTGGAAGCCAGGGACCATGATCTGCAATAAGCACATTTAAACAGCTTGCAGCAACAGCTGAGCACTTCTGCAGTGAAACCCCAAGTATACGATGAATCATGTCACATTAGAAATGAAAATTTATAGAAAATTATGTAAATCTTTTTGCAGGAACTTAAATTTTTGACACTCTTCTGCTGCAGAATATTGCCCCACTTTGATCATTTCCACTGGTGCTGTTTTCTGACATCAACGTGGTGTGCGCAATGTACCAGAACACTTACAGAGCCTTCCTTCTCCAGTCTGAGACTTGATTATTACTTATTGATTGCAGTCGTTATGCCAACTGAAGCCATTCTGGGTACTGGGAGTATATGAGATGTACTTCAGATACACAGCATGGGAGCCTGATTCTGATAACTTCAGCTGAGTCAAATTTTTCACCCACAACAGTTGGGAAAAAGCACACTTAACAATCAGCCTATTTGAAAGTCAAACAATTTCAGATTTTTCATTTTTGTAAAAACAAACATTTCCAAATGTGTACCCAGCAGCTGCTCAATGCGATTGTGTTCAAGAGCCCTTGAAACATTTTATTTCTCCTGATAATATGTCAGGAGAGGGGTAGTGGTACAGTTGCAAGCCTACTCTTCACCATTAAGAGAGGCTGCTGTATTACAGGGGTTTGATTTATTTATTCTTCAGTATAAAATGTTAGAACGATGTATTCTGGAAAAGCTTAATAAACACTACTAGAAATGCACTAGAAAAACCTTGAGGAAAACAGGAAAGCGGCCCTTTGGATGTATACTCTTCACTTACAGATTTCATGCCTTCTGAAATTTTACAGATAAAACACCATTCTAAGTGAGTTGTTATTCGACATGAACTTAACTTACTGACTCTAATTCTAAGTCTTTCAGGACAGCCCTTTCCTTGAAGTCCACAGAACCCACAGGATTTACAAGAAGATCTCCTGAGCCATTCAAAGAAAGAACGAAAGAAAAAAACCCAACAACTTCATCTAGAGGCACAGAAGGTTTCCAGAAACCTTTTTAAGGCAAAGGTCTAGACATGCATTCATAACAGTTAATGTTTTTTATTGATGTAAACCAGTTCTTCCTACTGATGGAGGGATCTTAGGACTATTAACAGTACCACCATTGCTTACTAACTGTTGGAGAAGCGCTTAATCTTGATCAGTTGCCATTTCTCTAATGAAATTCAACCTCTTTTGCATACCAGAAGACACTAAGATGAGACACACAAACATCTCTGTGAAAACTTGCTGACCTTGGTGCTGTCACACTCTCACAGCACACACCAAGGTGAAAAATGTATGCACGAGCAGGAAGCACCTGGTAACTTTTTCTAGGAATAGTTTAATTAAACATCATCACCTGTACATTCATAGCTTAACAATACATGGAACGGTTATATGGCCAATGTATTTATATATATATATAGATATGTCTGCACACTTTTAGGAAGTCTTTGACTCCAGCCTTCCCAACGCCTGCCACCAGTCCCCCTGTAACTCCAAAGAATTCAGCATTGGCTTCTAATTAGCCCTCTCCACAAGCATTCATACAGTTTGCAAATTTGCCTCAAGTAGGATTTTTCAAACTTGTCTGGACTTATACGTACACGTTGCATTTACACCTGAGTATTTCACCCTATCTGCTATTCTCCCTTTTGGATTTAACTGCTGAAATAGGTACTATTCACAAGTCAGAATTACAAGCAAATTGTTATCTTTAACTAACAAAGTCTTTCACAATTTAGCCCAAACTATCTAACATTTTATTTGGCTAGAAATGCTTCTATTAAGTCCTGGCTGTTATTTAAGTACTAGTGAGAATTCAACTTTGTATTTTATACTCCAAAGCCTCTTCTGGAGCCTGTCATTTAACCAAAATCTCCCTGACACTTGTGTAGCATTCCATTATTCTCCCCAAACTGCCTCATAAAGACTTGCAAGGTGCATGCATTTGTTTTACAAACCATCTCAGCTCTCCCTCCTCTGGCAGGACTAAGTACAAAGGGAGTTGGTAGAATGTCATTTCGTGAAATGATACTTTGCATATTTATCCAGAGAAGCCCGACACTTGGGGAAAATGCAAGGGCTGGCTTTCTTAACAAGGAGATAATAAAGAAAAATGGTTTAATTTACTTAAACTACATCTGCACTGCAAAGAAAAGGTATGATGGTAAATCGTACTAATGCATCCAAGCTACCCAGTTCAGAGACTACAAGTGCTGCAGTTACGACAAAACTCTTTTTGGTCAAGATTCATGAGGATTTAGCCAGAATAGGCCAAGTTATTTTGATTATCTCTGGTACCTGCAGAAATCTTCCAGATGATGTTGATGATGGCCTTACAAAAAATAAATCCAACTTAGGTCAAATACATGACAACAGCAAAATACACCCCCCACCCCCCCAACTACAAATGAAGGAAACAGACGTACTACTGAAATGATGCACAATAAATGGTGAAGAACACCACCAGCAGTTCCTACTTTTAAAAACATTGATCACTAGCAATTTTAATTAAAGTCAACAGTGCAGTAGGTGATTTGGCTCAGCATCCTTGAATTTATCAAGTGGGTTGTTTCCAACACCTGATTACGAGCAGTAGTCACCACCACCATCAGGCCTAAGTAGAATTAGCTGTCATTAAAGTCATTAGCTTCTGGGGATGAAGCCCTGAAATACGATGGATACACATCCTCTCAAATGGCAGCTTATTTGAATGAACCAATGTTAGACAGCATTGCCACCTTGCAGGTTTTTTAGCGATGTGTTTCTTGGACCACCAAATGGTTGGTGGTCTAAAAAAAACTTAATTCCCATCTTTTCACAGAATTTTTTTTTTTTTATTTCTAATATACCTGGATATGGTGCTATAGGCTTGCTTGCTCTCCTAAGAAAACACAGAGCTGCATTTTCTGAACTGGTGAGTTACGGACATTCAGATATTAATACTGCATAGAAAATTCAGCTTATATGTCACACTCCTCGTTTCTGTGCCAGGACAATGGAGAAAAGACATGTTAGTGAGATAACCAAACAAAAATCTTTGTGTGTCTGCTATAGTTAGGTCTAGATACAACTTTGCTTCTATATAATGCAACTCAGCCGTTCTGACAGTCAAAGACCCTTAGTAATTTTGCAGATGATTCAAAAGGAGTGAAATAATGAAGACGCAGAAGAACAGAGAACAAAAGGGAGATGGAGAGATTAGGGAAATGGATAAATAAGTGTCCTATGGAATTTAAACATTATGAAACACATTTTAAGGGATCAAAGAAGGGAATTACGTAAACACTTATAAGGAACAAAGCTACAGACGGCAACAAACATAACACCTCAAGACTGCAGTAAGTAACAATATGTTTGGAACACTGTGTTTCTCTGTTAAGAAAAGATGGCACCACGGTACGTAAACAGGGGAATTAGAATGCAAAGGAGACGTTAATTTAGCAAAAAGAAAGAAAAAATGAGTTTGATGAATTATATTTGTCTTGAGCTTGTCCTTGTCATCAAACTTAGTCTTGGTGTATTCAAGAATGACCTTTTCTTATCTATTCTTCCAACCAGGAATGCCTGCATGCAACAGGGATATGGAGAAATGGCTTTATGCCATTGTGAATTTTGCTTTGAAAAACAAAATTCTGATCTGTAATGATCCAGTTGAGAAAGACACTCACACAAGGACTTAAATGAGAACTGCACAGGAGATGCAGTTAAATCAGGAGATTTAAGATCAGCATCAAGAACATTCTAGTAATCCAGAAGCATTAATGGCAACACTTCCTCCTTCTGCAGGCGGCAGGCAGGTACAAAGCTTTGCGCATCACACAAACACTCAGATATTCAGCCTCAGGGAAGGGGTGGGAGGGGGCACATTCCAGTTCCAACATGTCAAAACACAAAAATACACATTTACAGGGGTGGCCAGAGACTGATCCAGAGCAGGCAAAACCAAAGAGCACAAAGATCATACTGAAACATCAACCTCTACTGAAACTAGCATGATTAATCCCACCACTACCATGTTAGCAAAATTTCCTGCACAATACCTGACTGCCTATGCTTGACTCAGGGAGGGATGCATTCCACAGCAAGAAATACCAACAGGTAATAGATGTAAAAACCTGTTGGGCTCATGCTCTCTCATCTTTTACATAGGCTCTGACACTTGCAGGTTTCCTTTTTCACACAATCAGGGGAAAGAACTGCACTGTTTATAGAAGTGCAGAGTCAGGATCAGCTGCTCCAGGAGGAAATGTTAGTGGATAATTCTGCCCCAACACTGTTTTCTAGATTGAGAACATCGTCCAAGGTTTCTCTCCAAACCGTGTCATTTGCTATGAACAAAATCCATTGCCTCATGTCTGCCTCTCTTCTGGAAGTGCACAGTTGTGTGGAATAGACACAGGTCAAGATTTAAATCATAAAGATTTAATCCAGCCAGCACACATCAAGAGAGAGTTCAGAAAGGTATGACAACTCATAAAAACCAGCAATATGCCATTTATTTCCCTAGAAAATATATTTGCAATGTAATATATCTTATATTCCAATGTGAACAGAACAAATAATAATTTTTAAGATTACCATTAAGTAAATGCTCAAGCTAACTGCAGTCTACAAGAAATGTGTGTCCCTGGTTTATAACTTCAACTTAGGTAGGCATCTTTTAGGAAAGCTATAACAAAAGGAAATGAAAAATTCATTTACCTGTTAACTATCCCAATTTAAAAAAAATCTCCCCCCTTGCACTGATGTCTTTCTATGACAAACCACAGGAAGCCATGCTATGATACACATATTTGTTATCAGTTTTCTTTACCAAAACTACTAACTCTATTTGTTATGTTTGTTTTCATCTGTGCTATGAACAAATCTCTAAATCCTAATTGGCAGGCATCACTAGGAGTTGATAAGCAAGGCAACTTTGAAAAACTAAGGCTGCAAAACTGTTTCCTTGAATATGGGCTGCATGTAGTTTGTATTTGGTCCGAACAGATTTTCAGATATAAGAAATAATATTTCATCAGAACACAATACTGAATTATCAGTCATATCACCTCAATTATATTATTCAAATTACCATGGTTTTACACTGTACAGGCTGAAAAGATAACATGACAACATCATATTGGAATAATATTAAAAAACATCTCAGGTAAGGGTATAAATTTTGTAGCTAATTACTGATCATTGCTGTTTCTTTATATGTAGTTATGACATACTATATCTGTTTTTTATAATGCATGTGGCTTCAAGTGACTCCTAGCAATTCAGGTAAAACATATTTAACAAGCTGGCAAACAAGGCTCATGAAAGCATGCCCCTTGTGTTTATTTTTCAGAACTACTTTCCAATATATTTACTCTGATCCTAAATAAATACTATGCTGTAAAGAAATATATTTTTTTAACCCAGTTAAGTATTACGATGCCCATCTAATACACAGATTTATGCTTTTAACTTTTCATTTCTTTGTTTTATATAAGCTATGTAAATATAAAAAACAATGTTCAAAATAATTTTTAATATGCTATTTGAAAAACGGACTGCTTTCAAGTAAAAAAGCAGATAGAAATTTCATACTATAGTTTGTTCTTTGCATAGGTAAAATAAGGAAATGTTTAAAAAAACAAATAGGATGTACACAAGTGTCTCAAAATTATCAGATGGAAAATGCCAAGTCACAGGGACCTTAAAAGCACCACATAGCACTAAAATGCAGTATCACGCATCCTTTTCCTCACCATCAAATTGTGAGGAAAAAAACTGGTAGTGACAAATCACTATCTGCCAGACAGCCCCTTCACACATTTCTAGGCATCACGGAGGGTACCTCCAGCATGGAAACCTGTGAATAAGCAATTTCTAATTTCAGCAGAATTTGACTCCACTTCTGGTGATGGAGAGAGCCACTGCTGACCATGTCAAAAACAAAAAAAAACCCCAAACCCAAAACCAAACAACCCTGTTGCAGCTATTGCTTTCTGTTACTGCTATGACTGTGAATCTCATGAGTCTTAACAGGGATTACACCTTCACAGCACACACAGACCATCCTTACAGAGCAAATGCAAGCCCTCCCAGAGCCTACAAACTGCCAACAAGATCACAGGGTCAATGAAAGGAAGTAAAGTAGAAGGACAACGATGACTTTGGACAGAGCCTGATGGCCACAGCCCACCAGCTCTGTGAGCTTTGTTAGGAATTTGTATGTATCATCAACTTTTGCTATGAATTTCCATTACAAAAACCTGCTATTCAGATAATGACAAGCATCTTACACACTTGACTCTGGACAGCCGAGATTTGCATGCAAATAAGAATTCCTCTAGTCTATTTTTACTTTTTTTTTTCTTTTTCAATCAAAGTGAAGATTTTTTTTCCTCCAGTACAATTTCCTCTGTACAGAAACATCAAATATTCCCTTCCCCTGCACTTTATGGTGTAGACTTTCCAGCAATCCATAGTTTTTATGAGCTGTCTCATAAAAGTACTAGCATTGTGGTCCACTGTCTGACAGATTTGTATTTAGTCCTTACCTAATGAGACAGTTCCCCAATTATCAAGCCAACAGGCTGTGTTTCTAAAAAGTTTCATTCTTTCAAGCACAGGATTCCCACAGGGTGATTGACAAATTATCACACATTAAACCCATCACATACACAAACTTGCAGAATTTATTCTTGAACACACCATTTCCTTTTTTATTCCACCAGTTCAGGTTTAGGTTTATTTTTGGTTTTTGTTTTGTTTTTTTTTTTTTTTTTCAAAGCATATAGTTTCATTAAAGCCAACAAAAATAACTAAGCTTTCTCCCTCTTCTGACCACAAAACCAACATGTTGCAGAACCACTATAAAAGTAACATCACAGAACAACAAAATGGAGAACTGAGACTCCCTAATAATGCCATCTGTTCACTAAACACCACTATTATTTCTTTACACTATCTAGACAATTGTTTGTGGTCTGGCAGAAGATGAAGCAGGCAGATGTAAGGGTTACAAGTGGCTTTTGCCCTCTGTTAATACTACCTGGTGCAGTAACTAAGCCCCAGGATCCTGAGGCCTGTCTGTTGGTAGAAGTTCAAGTACTTGCTCAGTTGGGGACTCTACCTGTCCCTGTCTGTACTCAAAACACTTCTGAACACCTAGGATGGGGGTGGGGGGAAGAAAAAAAAAAAAAAAAAAAGAGGGGGAATATCCCTATTCAGGAGTCCTCATATTATACTTTAAGAAGGAAGAATTGCATCACGTCACACATCATCACTGTCACCACAAATTTCTATGTGGTACATGGCTATGAAACATATTCATGATCGATCAATCTATCTGTCCAAGCTGCTCCTGTCACTCTTGGCCATAAAAAACACACACTGTAATATGCGTCAAGCATCAAATACACCAAATCCACTTGCTACTAGGAAATATATTCTGAATATATAACCATACAGTAGCAGAAACAAAAATTTAAATGGATTATTAAACAAAGAAGTGTACACAAGTCTCAATGTTATTGCACACATCATATGTGCACCCTAAACTAATTATCTTCTCAGCATCTGTACAAAACCCTCCGTGGTAAGAAGGAAGAGTAGTCAGATAGCAGGAGAAACAGAAAGAGGCATTTATCTCACCAGGAAAAGCGTCCCCAGGCGCACACTGGCAGGGTGGAAAACACAAATAGGCAAGAAGGAAAAAAAAATAATATTGTGCAACTACGCGATCAAATAAACAATAAAAACACAACATCAAACCCAACTTTTTTTTTAAAGCAATTCTCTTTGCATATAAAACAATCTGCCCACCTCCGCACTGCGCAGCCAGCTCCCGCAGTGACTAGGCTACCTGCTGGTTTCCCCACGGCTGCAACAGCCTCGCTGCCGGAGCCCAACCTTTTGGCTTTCGGGCAGCATGAAGAACCTGAGTTTCAACAAACACTAGTGACGGCCCACACACAGATACTGGTGAAGCCATAACTTTCCTAGACAATTTTTCCAACGCTTTACTATCCTTCCAACTAGGAAATTCCTCATAATGTCCAACTTAAAACTCCATTCCTACAAATCCAGACTCATACTTCCTGCCCTTTTACTCTTTGATAGCCTTCTACACATTACTATATTTTTTTTTAGTCTTCCTCTGCTCACCTTTAGTCTTTTACTCTCTAGACTTAAAAAAAACTTTTCTGTCACTCTACTCTTGGTTCTGTTTCTATCTCCATAATCATCCCTGGCTGGAACACCATCTTCCAGTTCCCCACACCAAACACCAAGCCCAGTTAGCTCTACTGAAGTAGTGCAACACGTAACTTCGCAGATTGTTCCTGTCAATTGTCACCCTACAGCTGCTCCTTTCTTGGGTTTCCCCACAACAGGGCAATATTGTCAACTCACTTTCAGTGCATGACCCACTACAAACTCCAGCTTATTCTCCAAGAAACCTCGGCCTAGGGCTATGATCTTTCCTCAACCTTTCTCAGTTGAATGAGCCAACAGTTTACACTTGATCTTGCTGAATCCCTCTCATTTAATGAAACCCTTATTGAAGAAACAGGATTGTCAGTCTGACAAAATCATTTTGGAAGCAATGGCTGGGAGCACAGGCAACAGAAAGCAGCAGGTTCACCTTGGGTTAACAAAAGCATGGCCAGCTATAGTAATTTCTGTAACCAAAAGGAAAGATCACAATCCCCTCATCTGATGCAGATGTAAAAAACCAACACGGTAATTAAGGAAACTTAAAACCTTACTGTAGTTAAATAATTTTTAAAGATTTTATCTGAAAAATATCCAAGAGAAGAAGAAAGCTAATAAGCAAAGGCCAAGCTGGAGAGAAAACAGAGTTTGGAAATGTAAGATCAGTCATATCATAGCTTACAAGTTAAACAAGTGTTTCAAAGAAACAAATTACGTGGATTTATGATGCTGCGGAAATTTCTTTCCAAAGCAACTCTTCTATCCAAAGCTGATGGGTATGAATCTGTATCAGAAAACCAGATGAGAGAATAAAGTCAACCTTGAGGAATTTCAGACTTATAACTCATTGCTATGGCAACATTCTCAGAAAGAAATAAGTTTCCTTAAACATTAAAAAAAAAAAATTGCTTTACTTTTCCCTAAACATAACTCTGCATCATGAGAGAACAAGGCAGGTAAAGGCAAGACTGTAAAACAATCTGTTAGACCAATGTGTTATAGTACACCATGCTAAGTACCATTCTACAATTCAAGTGAAATCCTTCTTTCATGAATTTTAAAATTTAGAACAAGAGGAGCTGAGAACACTCTGGGTTTGAACTTGGTATTGGAAATTCAAGCCCATAAACTACAATTGAAGATTCAGGCATCACAGAGGCTAAATGTGCCTCCACTCAAAGCTCAGAGAAACAGTGCAGCCTACCAGTGGTACAGCTTCCCTTTAAAGCTGAATACAAATGCCAAGAATATCAGCGCATAGCTGCAAAATCTGTTTTTAAAACCCCAATTACAGGTGGGGATAAATATTTAAGATAATTAAAAAGACAGTTTTGTTATTTTCTTAAGTGCTATAAATGGATAAGTGGCAAGTATCTTTCCCAAATTATTCTTTTATGCTGCTCTGAATAATTCTCTGGTTGTGTTTCTGTACAAACGAGTCATATTAGTATTGGTATTAACTTTGACTATCCCCAAACAACTAAAAGTAAATGACCCTAGTTTGCAAAAAACACCTACAAAAAGGATATGAGTTGAAACTTCCTGTAGATTAACTTAATATTTATATGAAAGGAATGCGTCTCTAACAAAGCTTCAAATAATATTTTAAAAGCACTGCATATACACAGCCATTAATATGCATTGTGCACACTGGTTTAAGACCCTAGAAGTGGAGGTACAATGTGGATTTCAAAAAGCACGTCCTGATCTTATTTAGGATACTTTTGCAATAACCCTAACCAAAATGCAGCATAAGCTGTGTGCGCAGCAGGGACCTGCTTTATGCAGAGTCAAGAGACAACTTACTCTCCCAGAAATATCCCGTCATTGCAGGTCAGTAGCCATCCCACAGCCATGCGACAGCTTTTCCACTTGACCTGAAGATGAGCAATACAGCCCTTGAATAGGTCCTTTTAATTCTGAGATATTTCGAGATGGCCTTTTGCCTTTATATGCTTTAGACAGAAGGAGAAGGGTGGTTGTGCTGACAAGTCCAGGGAAGAGGCTTTCCCTGGAGCAGGACAACCTTTCTTCATTCATATCACAAACATCCAGGCAGAAAGACAGGCTCATATTTTTGGTGTGCGTTTTTTGATGCAACAGCAAACTAATCTAATAAGGCTCTACAACAACATGAACTCTTTCTTACCTGACTCTAGGAAACTGACAGAAAAAATTCTGCATTTTGTATTTAACTGTTAATATATTTGTGGTGATAAGCAGGCCTCCTTCTGCAACTCACAAAGCCACATTCTTTGAGGATTTCCTCCAGCCTCGCGCGTTAGCCATAAATCTCCCTAGAGGTGGAGGTCAGAGCACGGTCTGAAGAAATGCTCCTTGTTAAAGCTTTACAATTCACCCCCTGCCAACATGATGCGATCCTGAAGACCGCAATGCCAAACGGAGTCCTGAACAACAGCAGAGCTGTAGTCCCAAATAAAACTTCTCCACTCCTGTCACCACTGCAGACGGACGGCTGCCCAGCCTCCGGGTGAGGCACCAGCACCAACGTCCCTTCTCTGCAGACGTGCTACAACCCTTTTGATTTGGATCCCACCCTCAAGAACGCACAGCATCTTTTTTTGTTTTCTGTGTAGTTCATAAAGTCTCTGTTCAACTGCAATCCCGGCTTCACCTGACATCAACTGATTGAGATTTTTTAACAACAAGGAAAGTCTGAATGAAGTACGTGATGTTCAGAAAAGTCCCAGGATATCTGATAACTTCAAAGCAGTGTATGCAAAGACGACCAGGACAGGAGGTCCTCTGAAAAGTCAGAGCGCACAAAGTAAATAATTTCGAACAATGTGTAAACAGGGGACCAATTTAATCCCTGAAAACAGTGATTACAACTCCCCCACTCTGCCTGATAACCTAACAATTACTAATTGGCCTGTAAGACTCTTATTTAGAAAACCAATACAGGAAAACAGAAAAAGCATCTACTTTACTATTTTTACCATTTCTTCTTTTGGTGAAGATTTGGTATCTATAACGTATTCCCAGTGTTTCAGGCAGTGGCAATTTAATCAATGCAGGATAGCAATTGCTACTAGTGTGTTAAAGAGACCAACATCAAAATACAATTTTTTTACATTATTAGAAAATTATTCTGAACATTTAAGAAACTTAATTTGCTTAAATGTCGACTATTTACTCCTAAAATAAACTCCTTGTATTACCTTAAATACTTTCCTCCTGTTGCTCTGTACCAACTTAAGTAGAGATAAACAGAAACAATATCTCAAGCATCCTCTTAACCAGGCAGAGGATTGTATAAATATGACTCATTCAACACAAAAGCCTCACAGGGCACCAATGACCACACAACAGTCAGAAAGCAGCTCAAGCGTCCTACAGTGGGCACAGCTACATAAACAAATGCGAAGGAAAAAGCGGTGCACGTTTTCAGGAATGCCAGATAAAAAGGACAAACACAACAATATACTTTACATTGGTAACCCTAAAGGTAGATGGAGTAGATGACCTGTGAGAGACAAACTCCTGTATGAAAATAATTGATATGGCATTTGAAAGCTCCTGTTGAAAGCAAAAGGTTTGAGAAAATGGGTGCAGGGACAAATGTCAGGGGCTGTTTGATTTTTCTGAACAATCCTGCAGAGAATTACATTCGTTTCTGAAGCTCTTCTTTCTGCCTTAATGGCTATGCAAATCCTCACCCATGGCTGGGCTGCTGGTGAGTTACAAAACTTGGCAATCATGCTGACCGGCATTTCATTTTATTCCCTCATTTGATCTCTGATTTTACCTGTTGCATTTTTTTTTTTTTTTAATATATACCTTGAGATTGTAACATTTTCAGTGAGATTTGAGCCATCCCCCAAGAGCTAGCACAGAGTTGCTCTTGTCCATACCTGGACACCTTGGACACAGACACAACCCAAATTAACATCAGCTACACCATTTAACTGCCATTTTGTCATACACACAACGACATTCTTCTCTCCCCCCTCCATAAAGCTGCATCTCAATTTACATGATACTTTAAGAGTATTGCTTCCCTTCCTCAATATGTAAAATATTCTACACAAACATATATAAGCGCGAGTTCTGATCTGTTCCGAGTCTTACTCCTGTTCTCCCCAGCCCATTTTGAATGGAAACTACAACCTCTATGGCATCCATCATTTCTTTATAGGCAACTCAACAATATGTAATACTGCAACAAAACAAGTGACTGCTGTAAGTATATCTAATTTGAAGCTTATTATTCAAGACCATTTCCTCATTATGCTGGTTTTCCAGCACACTTCTCTCTTCGACTGTTTGCGAACTGGGTTATTTTACCCCACCATATGCTACTTCATCTTTTCCCATGCCGAGTTACACTGTAGCTGTCAGCTCTGGTTCTGACCTATCTTCCACTGAAGTGGAGGCAAAAACTCCCTTCTGGTGCTGTAGCGGATGCTGGATGAGGTTATATTCACAGTCTCTGTAATCAATTGTCATCATATATCTCTGTCCTTTTCTAGTGTTTCCAACACTGCCTAATGTAGTATCATTTGTAAATGTAATTAATGAGCTGTTTATGTACTCTTCAAAAATCATTAAGATGTTAAATTAAACTGCATTTAGCAGTGCACCCTGAGTCACCCTGCACACTTCTGTCCAACTTGATACACTGCCATTCATCATTACTCTTCATTCGTAATGCCTCCAGCAATTCTAATGCCTATGACAATTCATGTTCAAAACAGTTTGAAATGTAGGGTTTTTCTCCTTTTTGCATTAATTTGTAGACTTGCTGTCCTTTCTGTTTTGAAGATAAGTAGCACACTCATGTTGCTACAATCTTTTAATGTCTGTCTTGTCCTTCTCACTTACTACAACTGCTAGCGCTCTGATGCTTTCTAGTTTAGTTACTTCTTTTAGCATACTACAACTTGCTATGATCAGTACCTATTTATTTATGTCATAAGTATATTGCTTTTCCTGATTTTACTCAGTACCTATTTTAAAATTCCTCATTTTCCTCTTTCCCATACTTATTTCATCTTCTTGTTAAAGAGGCAATCAAAATAAGCCTTCAATTAGCACAACTAATTTTCTTTATTTTACAGAGTTAACCCCCCCCCCCCCTTCAATTTTTCTTTTTCTTCTCCCTATTCCAAATAAATCTGTTTTTCCATAATCCAGTCCACACTCAGATGCTATTTGAGTCAGTTTGAGTACTTCTGTTCTCTCCACTGGGTCTCTGCAAGCCTAAGAAGTCTGCAGATACTTTTATTCATTTTCTTCCCTTTCCTTCTATTGTCTGCTGTAGTGGATCTTGTGAAAATCACGTGCACTTTGTATTCTTTTCTTTAGACTCACAGTAATCTACTGCTCCTTAATTGAATGAATTATACATTTTACTTTGCTCCAGGCTTGATTTGTTCATTAGGCTAGGCACTCAAGTAGCCTTCACTTCCCAAAGCATCGCTGAAATCACCTGACTTAGGACTTTTCAGAACAGTCTATGATCTGTCATGTGGACTTTAAAATCCATATTGCTTGCTAAGCTTCTTAATGCTGGTATGAATGAATGGCTCTTGGCTCCTGTTCAGCTTGTGCAGCTGTGTTCTGCAAGTCTGGGTGTTGAGTATTTTTTATTTCAAACAGGTGCACAGTCAACAGCTCTTAACCAACAGGGAAATAATCCGTGGATCATTTCTCCCGTGGCCATTTTTTCTTACTAAAGTATCAGGCTAGTTTTCATGAAACCCATTAGTATGACCACTTGTTATTATTCCATGTTAAATACCAGGCTACCACCTAGAATGTCCTAAAGTTACAGAATCCCTATAGATGTAAGCGTTACCAGCACTGAACAATGCCCACTGCAGTTTTTTCTTTGCTATTTCAAGACATTTTTACATGATTTCATTATTTATTTCTTTTTTTCTTTTCTTCCCTGCCCCTTGTTAGGTTAATGTTATTCTCATTAACCTGAGTGCCTCAGAGGCAGCATGTCATTGCTCAGAGGCTAAAGATAGGAACAAGGATAAATGTAGGAGCAAGAGCATGGAGATCTTACTGGCTCTGAGAATCACATCAGGATAGAAACATCCTTGTGTGTTTAAACAATCCCAGAAAGGAGTTCAAAACACGTTCCCCCACCTCAAGTTTGCTTTCAGTTCTAACTTTTGTGCCTAGCACAAAAAAATGAAAACAAAGAAAAAAAAACAACAACCAACAACAACAACAAAACCCACCAACAAAACCCAAGCAACAACTGCATTGGGTACCACCTCTCTTCCATGGCTGGCTAATGACAGAGATGGCTCACTGGACACCATTTTGAGAAGTACAGAGAGGATTTAATTAGCCAAAAAAAAGCATGAAGAGCACAGTTTACACCAACAAGAAAAAAGATAAGGAATATGCATCACGTTTCACTTTGAAGGGCACACCTAACCTGAGCTCAAAGCCCTACACCTGTCCTGCTCCTCTCCTCATTTTCCATTTGCAACTATTCACGTTAATAGCTTTCCTTTAACAAATATTTCAGCCTGCTATAGCACCATTGATCCAACTAACAGCTTTTTAAATTACGTGTGTGTTTTCCAAGTTGCCAAACATATGTACTATCACACAACAAGCTGAAATGACCCAGAAGGTGTGAAGTCAGGCCCAGGTGATAACTTCTTTCTTGGTTAACATATAGGGAGCTAACCTATGTATAGCTGAAGCCTTCAGCTGCAACTGTTTGAGTTACAGAATCAAGGCTCCAGTGCTGGAGAGGGAACAGCTCCGCTTCTCTGTGGACTTGGAAAATCTGGTCTTTTGAGGTACAAAAATGTATTGTATTTCAAGCAATCAATGAACCTTTATAATTCCATGGAATATCATATGACAGGCTATTTTATGACTGATCTTGGTGAGGGGGTGCTATAAACAGCACCATTTGACCGATACCTTTATTTTTAGGTAGAAACTTTAACAGACAGAATAACCAACAAATTAATCACTTCTCAGCTATTTCGCAGGCAATACTGCATGTAATTATCCTCCTGCCCAGTGACTTCTAAAACCTTTTTTAATAAATAGTACGGTATAAGAATGAGCCATGGGAACAGCTCCCTCCCTTTCTTAATGAGGCAGTTGTTTGTACCGCTGCACTACCAGCCCAACTTTCCCTTCCTCCTACAATAAGTATATCCCTTTCCTCCAGCAACTGTTTTTGCCAAATGATATTTAATTTCTTGCTTTTCACATCACATACAGCAAGATATCCTTCTGGAAGTCTACCATTATAATTATTCTGCAGCAAGAAAACAAAGATCTAAATTAGAAAAAATAACGTGTTCTCATACAGTACTTACAATTGATCTGATGTTGTTTTCTTTTGCCAGTTTCAGAGAGGATTTATAGCAGTTTGCCAAGTTTTCTTTATGAGTATCAGTGAGATGGCCTCTTGCAATCGGCCCAACGGTATGGATCACATCTGCAGGAAACAAAAAATAAGATTAAAAAAATCAGAGATCTGATGGCTGGTTTTATTACTTATGTCATGACTCTGCCGAAATACTACATCACAAGTCAATCCCTTCTGGTACTGTACCTAGACACAAAGGCAGGAATAATATTACAAGAAAATGTTTGTAACTGAAAATCACATAAGCAGCTACATCCGTGATAATGAAAAGCGAAAATAATAAAGGCTAAATTTTGAGGTATTTGGACTAAAATAAAAAATCAGAAAGATGCACTAAACACTTGTTATATGTGTACTGCAATCCACGTGCAGAATATGCGAAAAGTTTTCATAAATACCATAAATCTTTAGAGCTGTACAACTATAAATATCATACAGCTTTGAAACAGTTGTTCTCTCCCCTTGAAGATCCACTCACTGGGAAAGTAACTACACAAAACCTCAGCACACTGATGGTGATGCGCAGGTCATCTTTTTTGTCTAATACTTTGTCTTAGCAACTATTTTAAGAAAAGTTGCAACCTATGAATGTGATAGTTATTCAAAGAATGTGCTTTCCTCTCATATCAGACCAGATGGAATACCATGCAATAAAACAAAATATTCTGTTTGAAGAAACTTCTAATGAACAAAAAGAGAAAGTACAGTCAAGGAATATCTTAGGTATGATGCCGTCTAGACTCATCAAAATTAGATGCTGCAATCGAGGTCTTTAAAGTGCTATAAGAAAAATTAAGTACAAATCCTGAAATAAAAAACCCTTGAAATCTACACACTAAAAAGTGTAACGATATTTTTTTTTTAATGCACTTTTATGTAGCCCCCCTGCCCCCTCAACTAGTAGGGAAGCACATTTGCTTTTCAAACATTCTTTTCGTTCTTCTATACCACATGTAAACACACTAGAATAAGCTTTTGTGGCAGGTACTCTTTTTTTTTTTTTCCCCTTCTTTATCATCCCCTACAATACACAGCAGCAGCAATAAAAAGTGGCACTATTTTTTTGCAACATTGCCACAAACAGGGATTAGGCCAGTGCTTTCAATTACAGTGCCGCTGGACCCATTGGTTAGGTTGTGTTTCTGTCCCATATGGGACAGGTTTCCAAGCAACATCTGCTGTTACACTCCAGAATATTTTAGTTTACTCACCAGCCCTACAGAATTCACACTGTTATTCTTTGTCCAAGCTGTCTTTGATTATTTCCCTCCAATCTATATCAAAGTGAAAATGGACAAACTAACATTTAAACATATGCTGTCTTTTTTCTTTTTTTTTTTATTTCGGACATCATCTGTCAAGTGCTGGTCTCTACTACTAAAAAGGTGGGTTATGTGCTGAGGCATAACGCTTTGAAAATTTCCAAAGTTTCCCTTTACTTTAGCCAGAAAGTATTGATCATTCAGCAATAAAAGCGTGTCGGGAGAGTCCCAGCGCCCAGAAACTGAAACCCACGAATGCTAAAACCTCCTAACTGCTACAGAAAACTACCCTAACAAGAAGTAATTAAAAGGTTAACTATTCTTCATTTTGATCATAGTAATTTCCTCTAGTTGTGGGAACAAGACGGATGGATTGGGTAATTTCTGTTGAATGTCACAGCTGCCAGACAGTGACTCCGGCAAACCCTCCCTACAGCATTTCAGGTAACCGAACCAGCAAAGTAGGTGTTGATTCTCTATCCACTGATGAGCAGGATGACAGCAGGTGATTGAAACAAGCAGAATGGCTTCACCCAGGAGTTCAGAAAAAGTGGTTTGGGGTTTGTTTGTTTTTTTGTTTGTTTTTTTTTCCCCACACACATTTTAGTTGCTATAATAAACTGAGAACTATTAAGACACAGAGAAAAAGAAATAGCATAGCTAGTTTAAAATTTGGTGCTTCTTGCAGAGATAAGGTGTGTGCATACATCCATTAGGAAAGACCATAATTTCAGACCATGACTACAGCAGTTTCCTTCAGGTTGAAGCTCTCTAAGAAAGGTTTCCACACGGAAGTGTTGGCACTTGCCTGTTGGCAACTTCAGAGAAAGAAACGGCTTCTCTTGACTTTATTTTTCTTGCTCTTTGTTCTTGAAAAAGGCAAGCTGCAATTACTGAGCAAGGGAGAAGGAATATACCTGTGAATCTGCTCTCAGTCAAGGTCATTCTACATTTATAGACACTAAGATCAGAGGTACCATGATGCATTTCAAATTCACAACACCCACCAGCCAACAAGCAAACAAAGAAATGACTATAAAACCAACTTAAAAAGAAAGTGTAAGAGATGAATAAGAGAAAGAATCATAAAAGGTTTCCTTCTTTCCGCTAAGGTTGAGTTAACTTGCATTTCAAGGTGCAGCTGCTTAAAAGCTGAAGCTTAATAGCTTAAATTATTAATTTATTACAACACAACAAGGAGTTTTGGGGAACAGCCCAAGTACCAAATTCTTGCTTGGATCTTTCTGTATGAAACTCTCCCCTTAGTATCATTTCTAGGTGCATTTCACTCGTTAAATGTTTAACTCTATTCCTTTAGTCTTCCATTATTAAATGATAATTTTAAAAATTCTCAGCTCAATAAGTGGGAAATGTTTTTCTTGTCATCTTTTTTTCAGAACTTCCCAATTTAGCATTTCCACGGTGCCTCGTTAGCAACCCTCTATTGCTGCACCAGATGCTTCATGTAAATAGGTAACTTTTAATGTAGTTCCTGGCTTTTATGTTTTAATTTTTATAAGCCCATCTTAGGGGGCTCTTTAGGCAGGACACTGAAGACTGTTATGAACTGGTTTATAAAATATCAAATCTATTGTAATTGTTTACAGTGTGTCATTGGCAAAAATAGTTTTTCTTGGGTACGTTATTATTGTGAAACACATGACAGAGCAAGATTTTACTGGCAGAGCAGCATCGTTACTACGCCAGTGTTTCATGGTCAGCAGACGAACAGGGAAGGATTAATTTTACTGTCGTACTTTGTCAACAAAATCAGTGTATCCCTACATTGCCTAAACCATACGTTATTCTGCGCAAGCTATTCCACAATACGTTAAGATTTGCAGGCACACAAAACCCTTTGAGGTTTTACAGGCATAAAAGCAAACAAACTAAAAAATAAAACAGCTCTCCACCCACCCCCTAGCCCACGCAGTTAATATATGAGGATCAGGCTTCACAGGCTGAAGCTACGAAGACCATGTCAATCTTCCAGGTTGTCTGTCACAATAAAGTTTCCTTTCTGCTCGCACATTTCCCCCTCACCCAGCTGCACAGAGGTGGAGAAATTTATACGCTACAGAGCTGGGGGATGGAGGAGGGTGGGCGTGCTGGAGGGAGGAGATCTACAGGCATTTGTCTGCAAGAAAATTAAGGGGCAGAACCGCTGTCCTGCTGCTGCTCCAGCCACCCGCTACAGTAGCCAGCCCCAAATGCAAAGCTCCAGCACTGCTGGCAAGGACAAACATGGACACACAAGCCCCGCTTATCACCTTCCACACCAGTCTACCCATGGTGAGAACCAGCATCCACCCTAGAGAAGTGCACGGCCTTTCTGAAGCAAACACAGCCTCCAGGCTGGCCTTCCACAGCTGTGAAGGATCATCACGGGATGTGTGCAGGGATGAGTTTCACCGCAGAAGAAGGCAAACCGACTGCAGAGGGCAATGCAGATGGGAGCACCAGCCACGGGGATGGGCACAACAACAGGCTAAAGATACACTGTGCGTGCAGAGGCACAATGGCATGAGACTGAGGCAGTCTCAACACCTAAAAGTTTTTAAACTGGGGGAAATGCAGAGAAACTCCAAAAAGATCTAGTCTGGCTAGAAAAGCCTGGTAGACATATCTGCTACCAAACAGTTCCTGTTCCTTCTTGGAGCTCCTGCACCCCTTTGCTGTTTGAGCATTTCTTAATGAAGTCAAACAGGAACAAGGGATACAAATGTTTCCCCAAGATGTCCCCGAATATGTTTTTTTATTCTTCAATACCAGGTAAAAACAGTGTAAAAACTGGCACAGTCAACTCTCCGAGAATGCCACACTCATCATTTATACTATTTTGATTTTTACGTCAAATGAAGCTGCCAGCACTGCTTTGAAGCTTCTGATTTACTATGGTCAGTCTTCCAGCCAAGCACGTTGATAAGAAACTTCATTAAAAAGAAAGCTGCAATCCATGTGTTCGTAAATCACTTTCTCTGTGTATGCAGAGCAGAGATGTTTGCTTACATTTTTAAGAGTACACCAAGGTGGAAAGCCCCAGAGGAAGATATATTTTCATCTGGGATTTGGGCCACAGCAATGGATCAAACTGCTTATAATGCTAATGAAGCTGCTTAGTTTTAAAGTGATATTTATAAGGGAAGGAGATTTTTTTTTTCCTAGAGAAATGCTTCCAAAGACAGGGGTGGTCAAAAGAAAGCATCAGCATAGATCGATGTTGTACAAGCATGTTTCAGAGCTCCTTTAGGGCTGAAGCAACATTTTATTTTTACACCAGCTTTTCTAAGATTTGCGTTGCAACACATGGTTGACCCAAAGACAGCTTATAGGAACTACTGCTCTTTTCAGCCATTTAACTTCCAGGCATTTGGTTAGAAACCCTGGCAGCCAAAGCAAGGCCCATGACAATCACACCCCAGTTTGTGTCTGAGCACCCTTCGTATCATCTCTGCTTGTTTTTGTTCTTCTTTTTCCCTGAAGCACTATAATGAAAGCAGACATTTGAATCTTGTGTAAACCACAAACTAATCTGCAAGTATATAACAGGCGCTTGGGCATTTAAAACATCCTTGTCACTACTTAGACATCATTGAAAATAAATACAATTTGCACATTTAATCAACACTTCAAAGGCACAGCAACTCCTTCCTCAAACTCCCATACAGGGCAGTCAAAAATGAAACCACATCTGCTGCAGCGTACAAGCTCTAGGTGTTAAAAAGCCAATGAGGCTTCTTTCTCTGGTCTTTTTTATTGAAGAAATCAGTCCATACATCTGAGTGTGCTCTTTGTCACACAAGTTTCTATCTACACTGCTACAGAGAAAAGGCAGAGTTCGTGGGCAAAGACAAAACACAACTTCCATTTACAGAAGGATGATAAGAAGTGACTGTGCCTCAAAAACCAACCAGGACTGATGTAATTTACTCTTCCCTTGTTCTTCGTAAAAGTGACACTTGATGGCAAAAATATTAGCATAATGAGTTCTTCCAAACAACCAAAAAAAGTACAAATAACTTTCTCTCATTTCTTCCCTTACAGACGGGAATGCGGCACATTCACACCGTTAATGAACCAGCCGACCACAGCTAGAATCAATTACACATTTCTCTCATTCATCCCATTCACGCATTCATAGCCATAATCGGCCCATCTAGCAAACTGCATAATGAAGCTGTACCCTGTCAATCACGGCAGGAACCATATGAATTTTAAGAAGGAAGCTACCGCACTGCGTGTGCCATTGAATAAAATAAAAAGTCTGACAAAAACTGAGACCATTTAGGGATCCATTTGTAAATCTTATCAGTTGATTTACACAAACACCCACCATATTGGTGCTGAAAAGGGATAGCTGTGGTTCAATTCACGGGAAATGGAATTACCTCCAGATATTTGTAGACACTGAATATCCCTGTTCTTTAGGAATGCATGTCGCCTAACGCTCTGGTATACAAATTTGCTCGGCTTGTTTATTTTCTATTTCTAGTTACATGCACTTGCACATAAAATGTGCATTTTTAGTGTTTAACAAACAACTGTTAATTTAAGTTCAGCTTAAATGAATCCCCCAGGACCACAGCCTAATTTATTTACTAATATGTGTCTCCAAAAGTAGATTAGCAGAGTTGAATATTTTAAATGCAAGACGACATCTTTTATAGATCATGCAAAGCTGAATAAGACTATGTATGACACAGCTCCCGAGTTCAGAGGTATTTTGGTTTTATATAGATAGACGTTGCATTTGTCAGCAGTTAAAGAGACAGTCAGGTTTTTTAAGCTTGAAGCAATAAGCACTGCTCATACTGATGTTTGTACCTTTTATAGCTGCCTTCAGTGATCTAATTAGCCGTTTTGGGTGAATCAAAAGACATGTTTCATTAGCCATAAAGGCTATGCTATCTAGAAGTCAATCGTGTGAAATATTTTAAGCCATTTTTCACCTAAATGGCATTGTCTGCCCAAGAAAAGGTAAAGAATATGTTTATCGTAAATGATTAACCAGCATCCCTCTTTGTGGGTTAGGTATGTATTTTAAGTACAAGACAGCAGAGACAGTCAGAAAACAATATTCCCAACGGGAGAGGCAAAGGATTTGCTGAACCAGAGAGATTCTTTGAGGAGCCACAGAAGCCTGCGCTCAATAGCCACCATTTAGCAGAGAGCAATCGCCCAGCATCCGCGGGAAGCTAAAAAACACAGAGAGCTTGTTCGCAATGGTTATACCGCTGCCTCAACAGCCGGCCAGAGAATTAAGTCACACAAGTCAAAGCCCAAGCCTTTTTGGCACTTGTGCTTGTCGTAAAATACAAGGCCCAAGTATGCCCATGTAATCCCAGAGCAGCTCCCCCCGTTCAATGAACTTACAGCATCATTCTGCCATCAGGGCCTCACCATTAATGTCGGAAACAAAAGTAGGCTCTGTTCAGGCAGGAGAAGCAAGTGGTGCAATTAAGACACACTATACTATATCCCAAAGTAATAGGTTTCACAAAGTAATTTAGTACTACGATGACAGATGTCAAAGCAGTGACTAGACAGACGGCCCCACAACTTCAATGGAAATAATTGCCTACATGTAAAGCTAAAAGGCAACAACTCCATTTGGGATATTCATAATGCCATGTGATACAAATGAACATGAAATGAACACAATGTGACTTAACGTGAAATTATGACATCCATGACTTGCTATTTCTGTTTTCTTTTCCAATCTGAACTTGAAGAATTAGCAGCAGAAATGGTCAAATAGTATCCTTGTTCCCCTCTACAAATCATCTACCCAAATAAAGACCTCAATATACCTAGGACAACAGAACAGACAAAATGAAATTACATTGCCCCAGCACATTCTGTCCTCACCACACTACAGCAAGCCTCATTTTGCTATAGCAGCAGAGGAGCTCGCTCAAGCACCATCCTCACTGAGTGGCTTAGGAAACACATACCGAGCGACCCCCTTGACACAAGTAATGCTCTCCACCTTACTCTATTATTCTTTGCAACTGGACAAGGCTATAGACAAAGATGCCTTAATCTGTCTTTTGGTTTGTTTGCTACATGTAGGAAAGCATGAACAAAGATTGTCTCTTTACATTTCTCTTCACTGAGCAGCAAAAGATGTTTGGGAGTGAGTTTGGTTTTAATTAATCTAATAATTTAGTCAGGCGGCTTTTCAGCACTCAAAAATAAACTTGTTTGCCCTTAAATTGAAGTGCTTGTTCTTAAGACATTAAGAGAGAATTCCAGTCTGCCATTCCACAAAAAAACTCAAACCAGACTACACAGCATGGTGAAGGAAAACACTAGCCACATAAATTAAAAGTTATATTTAACCGCACTTGATTCGAAAGAGAAGCTGGCAAATAAGACCCTAAAACAAGTGTGTGACACAAGCCAGAGAAATAGAAATATACAAATAGGGTTTAAGTTAACTTCAGTTCTAGTTTGGGGACTGAATTAATTACAAGGGCACAGAAATCAGAAATGAGTGAATGCTCTCACTTTCGTAACGCACAGACCCCCAGCTTTTGCCACACTTGGGCTGTTTTCAGTGTCCAACCCCGTTTCGCTAAAGCTGATTTAGTTACTTCTCCTGGTGGATTGCACAGTCAAAGCATAAATGTGCTCTTCAGGGGGTGGGGGGAAACGAGAACATCCCAAACCAATTCCCACCCCAAAAAACCCCCCAAACCACTAAAAAAAACCTCACTCAGCCTCACTACAAAACATAGTACCAGACTAATTTTACCCAGAAAATATTAACACTTGGAACTGAAATTCTTCCACATTCCCAAGTGCAGAACAGTGCTACACAGTGCTCAAATAATTTAACAATCCTTAGCAAAAGCCCTTTATTTCCTATTTTAAGGATTTTTCCTGTGCAAATTCTGTTTTGATAACATTACTAAGATTTCTTATTAAACCACCTTTTATTATTCAGTTGAGATTGTTGCAGGGATGCTAAAACAAAGGCAGGCATATCCCAAGTGAACTAAATTAAAAGGACTGAAAAAAACAAAACCCCACACAGCCTGACATGTAGTGTTTGTCATGGCCATGGGAAATCTTGAATTGAGTCTTGAATATAAGCAGGTCCCCAGACTGTTTGCAGGGCGAGTGTCAGAAGCAGGGCTCATTGTGCCAATACTTCAAGGCTTTCTCTCCCTTCATGAAATTATTGAATGACTGAAGTTATTTATCTTTCACACAGGATTTAAGAACATCAGTGTAAAAGTTTACAAAACACTTGTCCTCATTTGAAAGGACCAGTGACCATAGTAAAAAGTTTTCAGAAGACCAAACCAAAATAACCCTTAATCACACGTTAGAGGCAGAATAGCCTCAGCTGAAACAAAGGAAAACTGCTAGCACTGGTTTTATCTGCCTAATGAAGGGATACAAATTTTTTAATCAGATCACTTCAGGTAAAAAGGTTTTCAAAAATCAGTCTGAAAGAATTGTTTCCTTAATAGATAGTTTTACGGGCTTCTTGAAGAGGCAATAAAGTATGACTTAAAGTTTCAGGGAAAATTTTATTATATTCATAGCTTCACTATGGCGCACCTATTCCTTGATGGTGGCACATTGCAAAAAGGTACCATGCTCATTTTTTCATTTACTACTTCTACTTGTTTTCTTGAAAATAAACAAACTTCTTCCACTTCCACAAATCAGACAACATCTTCTTCAGGGGACGTTTCTCTAATCTACATAACCTTCACAGTAGAAAATACATGCTTTGCTAAGAATTTTGCGCATTATCTTTAAGAAAAAAAAAGTGTCAAAATTACAGGCTCTCCACGTATCTCCTAAGGAAACTAGTGGTAGCCTGATCAGCTTTAAAGTTTGAACACTCAAAACTTAGGAAACCATGCTAGGACAGTTTAGCATTTCCCTTGCCACAAACACTGTTCTTGGAATAGAGACAGGAGAGCCTCGTGCAGCCTGTTAGTACCATTTATCACCTCTCAAAGTAGAGTGGATGCAGAGGGAGGGGAAAGTTAGAAACAACAAGACTGAAACCATGAAATGTATTTTAAAATACATGTTCTCAAGTTGTCCTTGTTTTGGCTCAGTTTGCCCCAGTCCAAACCCTTCTGAAAGCCAGTTTCAGCAGCAGTAGGTGGTGCAGTGCTGTGTTTTGGATTTAGGGTGAGAATAACATTGATAACACACTGATGTTTTTAGTTGCTGCTAAGTAGTGTTTATACTCAGTCAAGGACTTCTCAGCTTCTCAGGCCTTGCCAGCGAGAAGGCTGGGGGGCACAAGAAGCTGGAAGGGGACACAGCCAGGACAGCTGACCTGAACTAGCCAAAGGGATATTCCATACCATATGATATTATGGTCAGTATATACACTGGGGGGAGCCAGCTGCGGGGAGAGGGTGGAAGTCACTGCTTGGGGAATGGCTGGACATCAGTCAGCAGGTGATGAGCAACAGTATTGTGCGTCACCTGGGAGTTTTCTTCTTAAGTTTTATTTATTTTTTTGCTATCTTCCTTTTCGTTACAACTATTAATATTGGCATTTTACTTTATTTCATTATTAAGCTGATCTTACGTCAACCCATGGGTTTTACCTTTCTCCGATTCTCCTCCCCATCCCACCAGGTGTTGGGAGTGAGCGAGCAGCTGCATGGTACTTCCTTGCCAGCTGGGGCTAAACCATGACACCAGTTTAAAAAGACAGAGCTGCTGGGGAGACATGTGAACTGTGCTACAGGACTGCATTTTATAAAGGGCATACAGTATTTTCCTCATACGCAATAAACAGTGTTTATAGCTCTGAACTTGCAAAATGCTTTCAAACCTGAGAACAGTCCTACTGAAATCAGTGAGACCATTGCCTTAAAGATAACGAGGATCCAAACAGGGGCAAAGGAAATGACAGCACACTTTGTCCAGGATGAAGGAGTGCACTTTTATCATTTCATCTTTTAAGGGGCATCACTGGAAAAAAACATAATTCTCACTTTCATTACTTTAACAAGAAAAAATACAGATACTGTCTCAAATTTACTTCATCTTAAGTATTCCTCTTCTGTACTTTTAGCCAGTTGCATTTCACAGAACTTCGTCCACATTTAGTTCCTTTAGAGATTGTTTCCCCTGCTACACCTATGACCCCATCACAAAATAATGAAAAGAGGAAAAAATTAGATTTAGTAGCACCGCCTCTCTCCCAAATTCGCTCAACACACACAGTGAATAGGAACAGGGCCATATGTGGTACCCAAAAGTAAGTTCAACTCATTTTTAAAAGCTGACTAGATTCCAAGTTGGCAGTGCCACTTTAATTGCTTCATACAAGTGTGATAAGCTAAATGACTGGACAGCTCTTTGAACCGTAACATGAGACTTCATGCCTAGAAGAGGAATCTCGCTTTCTATCATCAATTTTATTTTAATTTTAGGTGGCTGAAACCACGCTAAAGCGCCCTCCTGATATCAACATATTCCAGATACCAGCTTGTGGGAATGCAGAACATGCCAAGCATCCGTGATAAATTCCTTTGACTGTTTCCTCCCAGTCTCTTCCCCAGAGATGGTCTCTAGTTTGAAAGATAGTTTCACCAGCTGGCAACAGAAAGAACATTAGCACTTGGAATTCACTGCTCTGCAACCCATCTTAAAAGCAAACCCAGCAGATGATGGGGGCATGAGCAAACCTGAACCTAAGTGGGGGAGGGACAACGGAAAGACAGGTATCTACACAGACTGTACTATACCACAGATGCAGACTAAAGAAAAAAAAGAATATCACAGACTTAGAGAAGAACTTCAGTGCCTCAACCCTGTTACCTGCCTGCTTTATTAACACGCAGCTATTACTTCTCCAAATGTTTCAAATTGAGCAAACAGGCTAATTTACATTACTAATAAAACAGACAACTATTTTAGCAGAACTAAGTAAATGTAAGGCTTGAGTCAAGACTGAGAGCAGATCCTTTGCCCAGGTGTGTAAGGGTATAGCCAAGGAACAGCTGCCCTGATGGCGCTCTGTTCTGCACACACGCAGCCTTTGTCCAGCGCAGACAGGACACAGCCCGTGACTTTCCAGCTGCGTCTTGCTCAGGCTTGGGACTCCTTAAATTTGAGCCCAAGCTTACAATTTACGCTTTGGTCCATATGTTCGCAGACAGGGCAGTGGGATGTGCCTCATGGCAGGAGAGGGGAAAAAGCAACTGTTCTTTTGACTGATATGGCTGCATGTGAACATGGCGCTCCCTCCCCAGTGCTGGCCCTGCTTTTATCAGTTTTCTTGCAGAAGCCTCCACAGAACTGAGCTTTCACAGATGCTACAGAAACATCCCATTGAAATTTTCTTATCTCCACTCCCTTCCAGCTCAGAGAGACACATGCACCAGAGAAGAACAGCAAAACTTAAACAAAACGCTGACAAGAAAACACCACCCGTGTCTTTACTCCATTTACTGTCTGGATTGTGTTCACGTCACAACATTTAACTTGGCAGTATTTCACATTAAGATGTATGTACCCTCTCACAGGCTGTGATCAGCCTGGCCAGTAGCCTGGCCAGGCTACTGGCCCACTGCAGTAGAGCAGCTGCCTGCTTACATCACCGTTTAGCTCTGCGGTGACACGGTGAGCACCACTGAGGTGGAAAGGAGCTACAAGTCTCCAGCAAGTGTGCTCAGAAGTGCTGGCAGATACAGAATCTAAGCAGAGAAATGAAATGCATCCAACGAGGACATTCAACAAAAATTGTGGTATGGTATTTTGTACAATATGTAATGCTCATGTGGATCCAAGTGAAAAACAAGCTTTGACAAACATCTTGAGAGTGTTTTGCATCAGTGGAAGTTGTAAACAGTTGAATCTGCAGCAGGAACAAACCTACCAAAATAAGCAGGGAAAATTTTTTCTGTCAAGTTCAAAAAAACCCACAAAACTGTTGCAAAGTGAACTGTTAGCAACTTGCAGAGGCTTATCGCACTGCTAATGTTCTTCGTGTCAATGTCACTAGCAACAGCTCTTAGAAAAACACTGGTGTCATACCTTGTTCAACTCAATCGAGAAAACGTACTTAACCTTCTGGAAAGTCACGTAACGACCTAAAAGAGCTGTTGAAGGACAGTCTTGAGCTTAGCCTTGCTGTCAAAGAAACAGATGCAAATACAGTCAACTTATGCTCTAAGTAACACCATAGCATCCCACTAGCCTGTCACAAGCATTTTGTGATAAATCACAAGTGGGGAGTTTCAAACTCAAGTCTCTTAAACAGGCTGTCATGGTTTAGGAACCGAGAACCAGGAAGAGCAGGACTAGAAGCAGCAGCAGTAATTTGTAAACACAGTAATGCCTTTCAAAAAACCTTCATGTGGCAATGGCAAAACTTCAAGGGTGACAAGTGTCAGAACAACAAACCATTCCAAGTGTGAGGCTGTGCCTTGCTGAGGGGAACTGCTCAATTTCTGGGAAAACACATTGAGAAAAATATTTGTAAATTTTATTGCACTTGATATTGAAACAGAACAGTTATTTTGCCGCCTGCAGTACCCACAAGCTCGATGCATCGTTTCTCCAGGAAAAGAGGAAATATCTGCAAACTCACATTATCCACATTAACACCAGCCTGAGGATTAGGTAGACTTTTCAGAAGTCTGTGTGAAAAGCTGTACTTCACAGCAGCGTCTCCCCTTGCATAGGTTGTCCGTAAGACACACTGGTATTTTCACAGTGAAAACAATTTCTTGAAGAATAATGTCAGCTCCTATTGTTTACAAAAAGCCAGAAATCAGAGCACGTGAAGCAGCAAACAATTCGGCTGGCCTTGCCAGCTAAGCAATGTATAGTCAAGCAAGCAAAAACATGTTAAGCAAGACAATGGTAAAGAAAACAAGAGGTAGACATGTGCTTTCACATGTTTTCATGAAACCACTGCAAATTTTTTTTTGAAAGCAAGCCAAATGCTTGCTACTAATTATAGTAAGCATCCTGACCTTATGCACATGAATGTTTTCAAGGTAGTTCCCATGTCTGAAAGCAATGCGTCTGAAAAAGCTAAATGCCATTTGGGCTGTGGTGTGACTCAAAAGACCACTTTGCACCGATGGCTATTAGTGCTCTGAGAGGTCCATAGATACTACTGGTGCTGCAGCAGCAGACGGAAAAAGCGTAGGGTGAGCAACCGAGGATGATGATTCCCCTATGCTTATGAAGCTTTAGAAAAAGACAAACCCCTAACATAAGCACAAAAGTATCTTTCCATTTTGAAGAAAAACAGAGGAAACTTTTCCGAAGTAATTTAGCCCATGTTAGTGCTGACAGGGTTAATGTTTTATAATTTAAATATTTATAATACTTTGGCTTAGTAGAAGCTTCATCTTTTGGAGAAGCTAGGGGTTTTCTGCATGCTTACAGTAAAATTCTTAAAAATTACTAGTATAAAACCTAGTAACCTTTAGTTACAAGACTGTTGTCTCTTCTATAGCTATCTTCATCTACTTTCAAGATAAGTTTTTCTAAATCAATACCCTTTGCGTTAGGGGGAAAACAAGCAAAGGCAAAATAAAAAAAAAAAAAAAAAAAGAGACACCCCCAACCAAACCAACTCCCATTCCCAATTTCTCAAAGAATAAAATTCTAATACATCTGACTGCTCCTCTTCTTCTGCTTCTCCGCCAATGAAGTATTTGTTGGGAACTTCAACTCATTACAGAGTCCTCATCATCTAAATAATGTTCAGCAATAACAAAGAACCCTGTCATAAAGCTTTTGATAGATGTTTTGCAGCCAACACATTACAGTCAGGATTTATGGGAACGATTTGGAAAAGTAAAAAATAGAACTGACTATCATTTAGCAGAAAAATTACAAATGCAAATTCAGAGGAAGACAGTATCCTTTTCTTCATGAAGACAAATTTTTAAAGTTTCTGAACTGAAACGTTTATTTTACAGTCCCTCCTGAAAAAGGGGACCATATAATAAACTTCTAATTTCAATAGTAACATTAGGTAAGGAAGGAAAATTACCATAGACCAGGTACCATGTCAGCCCTGATATACTACTACACTTCTTTATGAGCACATTACAATTCAGAGAGCTAATAATAAAAAGTGATGCTGAGATGATGAATTGATGCTATGCAATTAGACCTATTAGAATTCACAAGAGTCGACAGGCAATAATCAAACCACTTTCATGCTGCCCATTGCAATTATCTTTGCACTTAAGAATCAACAAAGCACATAATGACTTGCTCTCGATTAAGGAATTCATGAGAAATGGAATTTTAATTAGTGTGTAGAAAGTTTGGGCCACTTATTAATTTACAGGACAACAGATTGTGAAAACTAGTTGAGTAGTTTTAAGTGCTCAACAGCAGGTCAGGTCCAAGAACACCACAATGATGCTTCCACAAAGAAGTTCCTAATAACATCCCTTGAAATGGGATTGCCAATGTAAGTGCATGTTTGCTTCTGCTAAATTCTTTGGGGGGGGGCGGGGCACGCAGATAACACCACCAAAAAAAAACAACCCACAAACAAAACTGTTGGAGCTTGACATCAACAATGGAAACCATTGTTGATGTTTTCCATTACTAGCTGATGAACGAGTCAAGTAGAATTATATTTATTTGTGGTATAAACCACAGATACCAGAAGATCTAATTCTACATTCTCATCACAACATGAGTAGGACAACCAGACAACAAAAATTCACCATCAGTTAAAATAAACAGAGTCTGAATAGTAACTTGAATGCTGATATAAGGTTTCTTTTAAAAGCCCTTGAATAGGAAGATTATTTAATTTCAAACAAAATTACTTCTCATCATTTTCTGATTTTAGTACAAAACAATTTACTATTAATTTGATCTAAAGCGCCAGTTAAATTCTGGAAGTGGATCTCCTTCATAATATGAAATAGAGGTTGATGGGGGAAGTCGAACAATTATGCTGAACCTAAATGCTATGAGATGCACTGTAAACAAATTGCAAACAAAAATGCATACTTCAAGTGTGAATCTTGGCAGTATAGAGATGAATATAATGTCATCTGCTCAAGGAAATGAATGGTAGGTCAGTATGATATTAAATAACATATCAGTTTGTTAACAGCATAGTGTTTATTAGGAAAAAAATTACTAGAGGTCCAAACCAGTTAAGGAACAATAAATAACGGGGCATTTGGATTATTCACAATCAATTAATAAACGATTTGCATTACTGCATGATTATTACCTGAAAAAGCATGCCCCGTACTTTCAGCCTTCTGAATTTCCTACTTTGCTACGGATAAGCAATTGAATATTTAGTGCTTAAAATCTGTCAGAATGATATTTCCACCACACCCCACCCCCCCACCCCCCATTGTCAGGGAACTATTTCAACATTTCTGCTTCTCAGTTCTGTGGGGGAACCCTATCTTTCTAACAGCCCCATTAAAATAACATTTACAACAACCCAAATGACTCCTTCTAAGTGATGATATTTCAAAAAGGGGGGTGGGGGAAGTCACACAGGGATTCACTCTTGAATCCACCTACGTGCTGTGTGTAGGAGGGCTCTGGGAAGCAGCAGGAAAAGCAGCAGGCAGGGCTACCCTAGGGCCATCCCTCCCACAGAGGGAACATTTACACACTGCTGCTGAGCCACCATCTTTGCCCCACACAGGGTTTCCAGGGAAAGGGCTTTTACGGATACGTCTTTCTGTCCCCAGCATCTCCAGCCCTTCCAGAACTGCCCCTCGGGAACAGGGAGAGCTTGTCACAGGTTAAAGCAGCTCAACATGCCACTGTCACTTGTGATCAGATGAGGACCGGCGACCGGCTGGCTCAGACGCAAGGATACAGAAAGCTGGCACCAAACCCTCCCTGCCTCACTTCCCACCTTCTGGTCTTATGTCAAGCCCAGCACGTTTAACCAGCGCATCCCAGCCAGGGTATTAAACACGCCGCTGAGAAGTGCCCTTTCTTCCTACCCAGAACTCATTCCTGCAGTTTCAAGACGAGGAGGCTGGGGAAGCGGCATAACCTGTTTTCTTTGCTGCAGTTGTTAAACATGAGTAGTTTCTGTGAAAATAATGGAATTTGACTGGCCTAGGTATTGCAGCAAAGATGCTTTTGGAAAGCATCTGAGACACATAAATCCCCTTGAAGTCCCAGGGTGGACCCAGGGTGAATAGTTCAGACACACCAGAAATTTTTGCTCAGAAGGCAAGCAACGGTATCATTGGTTGAAAAACATAACGCAATTAATTAAAAATATGCTTACAAGCTAAAGAACACTGTTACTCCAAAAAGGGCTCCTAGATTAACATCAAAATCTGTTAAACAATGTCATAAAAAGCACCGCGCTGTTGAGGATTGTTACAAGTGAACCTGAACTAAGTGATTTTCTGTGCCGCAGAATTTACAAGATCATGGCTCAGTACCTCATTAAAATTAGGGTTCTGTTAATTAAAGCCTTCTTTCAAGTGATAGATGACTACTGTGGATATAAGCTGTGCATACTGTTGAAACTTCATATTAGGAATAGATAATGCACATAAAGTATATAGCCCTAGGTGGAAATAAATTTGGGGGACTGCTTCCGTGGAAGCAAATGTTCATTATACTGCAAAACAGAAAGGGGTGGGGGCAGAGGGACAGGGTAGAAGGTTCTGTAAAATTCAAGAAAGGCTTATTAGCACCCAATTTCATCTGAAACTCTCTGAACTAACAATATCCTTTTCACAGGCTTCCAGTCTTGCTAAGAGCCACAGAAAGGTTTACAAGGAGATTCACTAGCCTTAGGAGTGAACTTTTTTGCACTCTTGCCCAAATCCTTTCATCTGAGAATTTAGAAACTACTTATTTCATATTTCATTAAAAAGCACAATGATAAAGAAAAACAATGTATGGAAGCATGCTTGATATACTTATGAAGACAGAGTGCACTTTATTTTATCCTGAAACCTCACCTAAACCCTCCAATTTCTAGGAAAACATAATACTACATTTTAATGCCAAAAAGGACTTCTGAGAGAGGAGGGGTATCTCCTTCAGAGAAGGAACCCAACACCCCTTTAAAAAAAGAGCACAAAAAGTCTTAGGGTTTTCAGAGATTCATCAGAGATGACATGTCAAGTTCACTGACTTAAAGAAAGTCAATGAGGAACCTCTAAGGTCATGTAAAGGGAGGTGATGCATCAGCTGTGCCATATGATAAGAAAACCATTAATACGCTTTAAAACCTTTAACCAATAAGTAATAAAATTGCCAAATAGAATTTCTTATTAAAGAAGGATATTATTATTTCCCCTCCACACATTTTGGTAACTTGTTAAAGAAGAGAGCATTTGAGAAGAGTGTTTAGTGCTCTTTCAAGTCTAGTCTATATACAGCTGAGACTTCCAAATGCGTTATTTGATTCTTTATTGGTTTCTGTGGTTTCAGTGAATTCAAAATCCCTCCTTATTTCCATGACTAAAAGGTAAGTTCAAAACCCAAAGATTTTGATTACTCATAAATTGTGCATAGAGTCTATGTTGTGTTGCTACAAAACAGAAATTATGGAGGTCAGAATAGATGTTTTTCTCCTCTATATCAGAAAGGGTAAAGAATAAACCATTAACCTTATGGATAGTTGCTAATAGCCCTGATCCAAGAGAAACCTCTCCACAGAGGCATCAGATCCAAATCTGATCTGAAAGGCATCTTCTGGAAATACTGTAAGCCGAATGTTTGTATAAAACTTCCAGAATTAGCTACAGCTGAGGAGACTCAAAACCATAGGTCTTACTCCCTGTTTTGACCCAGTAAATTCAAAAGGTGGAGAATGGTACAGACCTACATTCAGCGTGGGCTCCAGTTTAAGCATAAGCACCATCTTATTTCTTTGCAGTGTTTCTGCAGCTTCAATGGGAGCAAGCCAGCATGCAAAAATACAACTGCAGCACATCCGTAGCAATTTCTTGCTTTTGACCCCTAAAAGGGTCAGCACTGGCCTATGGACTAACACAACCATCACAATAATTAGCATAGCAAAAAGCAAACTGATGAAACAGTGAGATGTGAATTTTCTGCCTGTAATGGAGGGAATTGTTCCCAGACGGGACTTAGAAGTTTCTGTACCTTCACCTGTTATCATCTTGATGAGAAGCTGTTCCTCCCCTGCTTTCTCCCAAAGGAAAGCATCCTTGCTCTGGGGAGCTAATTCCCTGCCATAGCTCAGGGCTGTGCAGAAAGACACTCTCAGCAATTAGGCACAGCTATATGAGCCTTTTCAAAGGGATGATGCTTTCAAGAAAGCAAAGAGGCAATTGGGCCTTGTTGACCAGAAACCAGGACAGAAAAACCCTGGAGAGTTTGAACTGATTGGCTTTTTATTTTTGCATTTTATTGCAAGGAAACTAGATGAATGAAATGCAGCCAGACATGTTCTGACCGCACAACAAATTCATTTAAACCCAAAATGTCTACTTTGCATTCATATCCCTTCTGTATAATGTTGCCTCTCCCTTTTTCACTCTGTCCCCCTACTTTTCTCGACTAACATGCTTACGTATGATAATGATTTTCTGAAATACAGAAATAAATCAAACCATATTTTAGTAAAAAGAAATGGAACAGAAGATAAATAAATCAATACTGAGTAGCAATTTTTACAGCTTTCCCAGAAATAACACAATTAAACACACTAGCAGTGAATGTAATAATAAAATTTGCCAATTAGGATATTTAAGTGATAACCATGTTGAATCAAAAGATTAGCTGAAATAAATACGGATAAGATCTGCTGAGATTGAGAAGAGAGTCTGTACTGTCCTCTTCTGTGTCAAATGGAGAGTGTTTATGCAACGCAGTAGATTTATTGCCATACACACAACCTAATCTGATCTGTTACTCGCTGCACTACTGTTTGAAGAAGATACCTTAAAAGCAAATGAGATTATAGTTCTGCCCATGTTAATTACTGCTGCTGTAATACTACTTGCAGCACCCTTTGACACCAAAATTTACAGCATAGTTATAATCAGTTTTTTAGGAATGCTACCAACTCAAAAAAAAAAAAAAAAAGGAAATCTAAAAGGTTTAAATATTAATAGCACTACAATGCTCGCTTCTCTCCCAGATGGCAACACAGCTGACTGCCGTTCCCTCCTATAATACAGCACTGTTTATCCTCTGAATGTCCCCAATATAAAACCGTTTTAATCTTTTGTTGCTGTTGTAAAACTTGATCTACTGCGGGACAATGTAATTAAGTGTCAACTTTTGGATATACGGTACAAAAAGTAGATAGAATAATCCAGCCTGTACGTCACCAATAATTCAGTTTACAGCTCAGCGATAATGGGATTCCAGATTATTAGCTGAAAGGCACAGTATTTTACCCCTCTCAGCACTGGACTAAGGTGTACTTTGTTGCACTCTGGGCATTTTTCTGCACGTTTTCTTGCTGCTCCCTTTTCTCTTCCATTAGTCTGTTAAAAGCTTTACAATACTCATGCTGTATGACTGCGCTGTGTAGCCAACTAGAAAGAAACAGCACTTTGATTACAAGTGTCTGATGATCTGTTAGTTCTTGTAAAAGTTATGGAGCGGTTATGAAATCTAATATAAGGTATGTAAGGAGATTAACAGGGGAATGGGATTTTGTATCTGTATCTTCAGGAAGATGAATGAAGGGGAGTGAGCAATTAAAGCAGTTGTTCTTGTCTGAGGTTTGAACACCCGCACAAACCTGGACATCTACCTATGCCTCTCTGCAAATATGCGCGCAGAGGACTGAGTGCCACCAACAAGCCATTATTTGCCCTCTATCCTTGCCATCCCTACAATAAAGAGTGGGAAATAATGGCCTACTGTGTTAGGAAATATTTGAGAATATCTACTACATGTCTACTACTACATGGTTATAATCGTATGCAACTGTAACAAAGCTACATGAAAGTGAGGGAACGAGGGGAGTGGTAGATTAAGAAGTAGAAAGATAGAAACTGAACACTACCACAGAATAACATATTTATTGAACTACTTGTTGGCTTGAAGCAAGCTATTACACACTTTAAGCAAATAATTCAGAAACTACGCAGCATGCTGAAAAAGTACATGACCATCAGAGTAGTCATCACCTATCTGAGAAAGTCAAAGCAACTGCAAGACGAAAGAAGGAACTCACTCTTCTGCAGCCACAATTAATCTGTGGGCAGTGATCCTTCAAAGCTGATTACATGCAGGCACGGTTTACCCCAGTGCATCTCGTGCAGGTGCACTCAGTAATACCAGCTGAGCAAACGGAGTCTTTGATGCTCCAAAAAGCATCAAATATAAACTAAGATCCACGTGCTCTCTCAAATATGGGATGCTGTTACAGACAGACAAGTCTTTGACAAATACAGCAGCTGCCACACTGGCCGCCACCTCTGAAGGACTGGCCCAAACTGCCCTGCTTCCACCATTACAGCTCTGCTGCAGTCATCTGGTGACCTGCGAGAGGCACCGTGCATGCACAGTAGCTTTTTTCTTCCCTTTTAACTGCAAAGATGAATCTCTGCTCCTGAGGGCTGAATAGCATCATGTGAAGTAACGCAGTGAGATTGCATCCGTGAGGCACTGCCACGTAAATGAGTTGCACGACGGACAGAAGGGTTTGCTTCATTGGCATATAACCTCTATCTGCAGCAGTTAACCTAATGTGTTTACTTTATTACCCACAATATGCATCCGTCGAAAGATGCTGCAGTGTGTTATTTAAACACAAGCCATTATGAATATTTTTATACCGCTGTTATTCCCCCCAGCACATATTATTTCCATTTTAGCTCGGTAGTTTTCTCCACGAAGGCTCCTTGGCATAGGTCCACGTGGGAACATCAACTGATAAGACTTTAAATCAACCTCCTTGTTAGTGGAAGCACACAATACTATTATCCAGCAACTTGATATTCCGGCTAAAGATCAAGAGGTCAATTCTCTTTGCTGAGTTAATACCTCCACAGCATAATTCCCCGGCTGGTGCATCAAGAGAATATTGCCTCACTGCATGGCACAGCCCAGGCCACCAGGGCTCCGCAGTGACCCCAGGCTCAACCAACTCTCTGGCAGCCACCACTGTATTCAGATCTGGGCCCGATGCTCTGCTGCATTTCACTGGCTTTTTACCCACATTAGCTCAAAAAGCTGTTGTGGAGAAAATGAAGCGAACTGCGCTAGAGTAAAAGCAGGGCAGCGTACCAAGGAATCAGACATGACATTTTTTCCTTTGATGCTTTGAAGCCAGCAGGGTTATGCATTTTGAAGCACTATTTGTTTGCATAGATCTAGTACTCAAAAAATGAATCCAATTAGTTTAAACAGCATCTCTATACCAAAACAGCCAAAGGGTAAAAGCCTTTATACTTTTTGCTTTTGCTTATGTGTAAGGAAAAACAAAATTAGACTATGCGTGCAACACGGAAACCAGCCGGTTCCACAGATTTCATCCACATCTTAAATAAACGCCAAACTGTAAATACACCTGTACGTCCGTCCAGCTAAGCATGTAACCATGTCTTTTCATTTAAATTCTACTAGAGTTAATCAGATGCAAGTATGAGCACCTGCCAGTGTCATTTTTCAGGACTGAACCAGATTTTTAACTTAATATTGAATTTCATTTTCACATTGGTTTCATACAATTTTAAAAATAAACGACACTCCACACCTTTTTAGACCATGTGTTAACAATAACAAGTTTCTGGAGAGAAGCACTTTTGTACAGCTTTTGAGCGGTTCAACAGTAGTAAGATAAGAGCAAATTATTCAAACCCACCTAGTAATTTAATACCCACCCTTGAACCATTGTGCTTTTGAATAGGTAATAAACCTTACATCAAAAAAGTGATACACTAAACAAATCAGATAAGCTTGACACGATTAACAACACTGGACCAGTTGCCCTGATAGAAGGCAAACTGTCACCATTAAACCGGGTGACGAACGACAGTTTTCCTCTTCTCAGGCACTAGCTAATATTACAGCATTCCCACCACTTACCAAGAATCAGACTCAATTTTCAACTGAATGAACTGAGATCAATGTGATATCCACCATCTGATTGATTAGGCCACATATACCGAGGATGTTTACAAAATCTTTTAAAACTCCTGTGCATTTCTGCTCACTTCAAAACAGTATTGCAGAATACTATTATTATAAATAATTACATGGCAATTTCATCATAAGAAACAACTATATGGTTAGAAGAATGAGATTTAAAGGCAAAATATTTTTAACAGGTGGAAAAGAATGCCATCCTAGAGATGATGACATGGTTACAGGGTTGACAGATGCTTAATTATAGGGTTCAGACATCAGGGACTGACCGTGTAACACATGAAAGGTTACCAGTACAGTAAACACATAAAGCATTTGAAAATACCATTATTTAAAATGTTGATATGCCCAAAACAAGAGAGGAGTTTATTTCCCTTGTTTTTAGCGAAGATTTGCAATCTTGACCTTCAGTGCTTGCAAAAGGACCGAGGCATTTTGCTGAATCACAGAATGAATGACCAGTGACAGAAAATGTTTTGCTTTAATATCATGCCCACATGCCAGCTGGGATCACTTGAAGCACCGGAGTCTCAGCTCAATTCTGTACCAATTACTCCTTGGTTTTCCAGCAGCATTTTTGCCAGCTGTCATTGGCTTTGAGGGCTCTCCGCATGAGTTCATGTGTTCACATGTCGTGAACACGTGCCACTTGGAAACCGAGCCAGATTTGTCCCTCTCCAACTTCAGTCAGGCATTTTCAAAAACATCTGGTACTGGGGAAGAGCTAAACATCTGCTGACTTGCAGTAGAAGCAGGTATTTATGCTATCGTGTCTTTGAAGGTATCTTCTCCCCCCCGATCAGCATTTGGCCATCCCTCTGAAGAAAACTGACTAGTTTCTTTTTGGTTTTTTTTTTTTTTTTTTTTTTGGGGGGGGGGGGGGGGGGGCGGGGGG